>JAHYIQ010000016.1:1655000-2855000 GCA_030673865.1 Melipona bicolor | reverse complement strand
CACTCTGATGATCCAACTCCCCTCCTCCGTCACCACTTCACTGCCTAAATCTCGAATAGTCGACACGAGGAGATCGGCATCGAACACGATGCGCAATGGCTATTTGCGTTAATCTCTTGCGCTGGAATGATGTTTTAAGTATATTTAAATGTAACCCAGGCAAAATAAATGATAAGTTTATTATTTCTTAATAATTTCTATCCAGTGATATCATACCGACGAATTCAAAAGAAAAAGAAAGCGACGAATTATTGTATACGGTTCGGTTACTCGTTATGGTCCGCGAATCAGTTGCCAGCGCAAGGGGTTAAAAATGCAGTCAAAAGTTGACTTTGAAAATTACAAAATTTTCATTAGTATACATATTCATGATCCTCTCTTGTCGATGAAAGTAAATAATTGACTCGTTTAAATGTTCCGTTTAAAATCTTTTTTGAAGAAATACCTAGCAAGTTTTAATATATTAATAGTTTTCATTCATTTATGGATTTCTTTATTTTTGTATTTTACGATACGTTTCAAACGTTTTGAGAATAACTGTATTCCGATTCCTTTTTTTTAGCGTCGTTCCAAAGATTGTATACGTACTCGTAACGTAGACGAACTAGATCTAGAATGATCGTAATGCTCGAATGGAACACGGTTGCGAAAGAACCGCGAAGCAAGACATGCGTACGCAGCCGAACGGAGTTAGATGCAAGTGGAAAAGGGGGATAAACTAGATTCAGAGGGGGTTCGCGGGCAAAGAAGAAGGGGATGAACGGGTGGGCGTGTGTACGAACCATTTTCGGAAGGTGAATCGATTTCTCGATGAAAATAAGCGACCGCGAAGATCATCGGATGATTATCTGATACACGGCATTCCCTCGTCGAAGCTATTGCGCGAGTTTTCGTAACGACCCTTGATGTATACCCGCTTAACCCATCTACCTTCGACCCTTTGCTGTTTGGAACAGCATTGAGAACGCGCGCATCAACGCAACGCCGCCGAGGCAGCATCCGTGAGTACGCGCACTGCGGACAGCAGATACTCTTTCTTATGTTTTCTGACTGAAACGTACATTCGCAGGGACAAGGAATAACGTATCTAAGAGATACCTGCCGTGTGTATAGATATCGTCCGACGATACGGCCGAATTCGGCTGGTACGGTTGTCGGTTTCCGTTGGTCACTCGATACGTTGCATTCGCTGTTTATCACTGAGAATACGTACCAATTATCCCTATAAATCGTTTACGTTCGCACGAACGTGCGTACGTATCGACGCGTACGGAAAAATCGTACCATGTTACACTTGTTTGACGTGGAAAGCGAAAACGAAACGACGAACGACAAAAATGATTTATGATCTTTGAAAATGGTTCTACCACAAACGGAAGAGAACTTTGCAAGAACTTACCCTTGTCGAAGGTTTCTTTGGCCGCATGTATGACCTTCCTCCGTCTAAGACCGTCGCCCGCGAAGACGGTCGTCATCGTGCTGGAAGCGGTGCCTGTCGTCCTCTCATCTTCGTCACTGTTCGCGCACTCGCCGGAGGTGGTCGATGTACGGTGGTCGAGGAGATTGATCGGGGACCCCTCGCCGCCTGGCATAGTGTCCCGATTAGCAGGACCGTCGCGTCCTTAACCGAGGACCTTTGCGCCTGAACTGAACTCGCTCCCTCTATGCGCCTACTGTTCGCGGACCTCTCTTCGCCCTTCATAGCCGCTGCAGCGTTTAGTGGCGCTGACCGCGTAGCGGCGCCACTCGCGCGACCCACTGCCATGGGACGGTTTTCTGAAATAATTTGCAATTCTTTCCCGGCAAACAATAACCGAACGTTGCGAAGTTTTCTTCACCGTTGCCTCGAGCAAGTGTGAGAAATACACAGTTGGTTCGTCGAGGAAGATTAAGACTGGATTAAAGTAGACTCGCAACGATGACGGTAAGTCGTGTATTGAACTCGCGTTTAAGTAGAATATATTTGAAATAATCTTAACAGTAGAGACGATCAGAATCACGTGACGCTTAGGTTAAGTGAATGGCTTCTTGGTTAATTGGCTACGATCGATAATCATTTAATCGATCGTTTGGTTTATTAATGGATCATTGAATACTAAAAAAAATTTCGAATACTAAAAAAAATATCGATTTATTAGCAGATCCCATAAATTCTTTTAAAAATGTATCAGTCAAAATATCGATGATCTGTTTAATTATATCCTCAATGAAGATTTTTACTTGCTCGTATTAAAAAGAATAATTAGAATTATTTCTTTTTATGGAAAATTCGGAATTACATTTTCCGGGCTTCGCGAGAAGATAGATTAAAGGTAACAATATCGATGTTACATTAAAGTGTACAACATCAATAAATAATTAGCGCTTCGGTGTTTCAACGATTAAACTTGATTAATGACAAAGAGATCTTTGTATTCACCCTAGAATTCGTGAAACGCGAAGTTGAAGCAAAAGTTTACCCGCGCGAAACTTGCGGTGGTACCACTCTCCCCGCCGATGTTATTACAAGACTCTGTGACTCATTCTCGTTCTTTCCCCGAAATAGGGAAATATTTCCGCGTAGCACCGCCATCTGTAGCAAACTTCAGACGCGACTGGCGATCGATCCATGTGCAACGCCATTTCTCGCTCGACTATTCAACACGATTCGTGCCACTTTTTTCTTTTTTTCTCTTTTTTCCTTTTTTTCCTCCTCATTTTCGTTGTCGTTTTCCACGCCATGTGACACCACCAGAAACGTTGAGCACACGTACCATATGAAAAATTAGGTTAAGGATTTGGCAGGCATTCATGCTTGCTACGAAATTTCTCTTTCATACATGCATTGAATATTCGTCCTTCAAACTTATGAATTCCTCTAAAAATCTTGTAATTGTACGAAAAAGGGAATTAGTAAAATATAGATTGGAAGATATGACTGATCATCCTTTCTACTAGTCTGATTCACTGATTTTCGATAACGATGTTTGAATTAGAATATTAATTTCTTAAATTTCGATTAAAAAAAAAAAAGGATTTTTGTCCCATAGTTACATACAGATGTTACTTTTTATTACTCAATTTGCTGCATGTATTTAACTTTTACAGTGTAACGTAGGATTTGCGATATACATATTAGGAAAATCCAAGAATAAACATTATTTTCCGTAAATGTCTAAATTAATATGGCTTTTAAACTCAAATTGAAATAAAGAGATTATGTATTGGTAATTTTTTTAAATGACTTCCCCGCGTTTAAGAAATTTCTTAGCAGTAGAGAAACATGGTTGAATTCGCTTAGGTCGAAGAACAGCAGTGGAGAGCGCAGTGAAGTTAAATCAATATCGAACGTCGATTGATCGCGTAATGGCATAACCAGCAACTTGGGAACCAGAAATCGAATATCCGAGTCGTATTTTGACTATTCGCGGTGCTAGTTAAAAGCGTCGAATTATGGGGACAAGGCGACGAGGGAAAATTGACTTTCTCGACGATGTCAAGGGCACATTCTAAATTCAAACCCTATTCGTTACCCTATTTCGAAGCGTCGTCGAGTTGATTACTCCCTATTTCCGGTATTGAAATGGCCATCAGAAGTGACAGCGGTATTGTTCCCGCGGTGCAGATATCAACAGGAATCGATAGGAATGGCTCTTCGTTTCGAACGCAGATGGGGCAGGAAAAGCGTAACTATTGGAAAATGATCGTAATGCGACTTCCGGTACGCTTTGATCATTTTCTCTCCATGTTGAAAGCGTGGCGTCTTTCGAGAGAGAGAGAGAGACTTCGTTTATCGCATCGATAAACAACCCCGAGAATCTCGAAATGGAATTCTAAAGATGATTGAATAAATGCCATGGACGAATCGAATTAATTCGACGGCCGATCATATTGACAATTATACGTGCCTATGTACGTGGAATTTTCTTTATGGAAAATCTAGAATCTACCAAGCTCGTTAACGCAATGAATTCCAGATTTTCGTTCCGAAATTACGAAGCTTAACTTTAAAATTGGAAATTAATGTTAACACGTTCACTCTACCACGTGAAACTTACAACAATAAATTTCTTAATTAAGATATTACACTGATCATTCATGATTTATATTATTTAGTTATTTACGTTATTTAAAATTTATCGTTAATGATATTTATCTCATCTTAATTATGCTCATCAGTGACCATAATAGCAGTTAACATGTTAACTCTGTGACCTTAATAAAGCTTAAATCGTTAAATATTTAAGTATTAAAGGCTATAATATATTACAAATACCAAATGGCAAACAGTAGAAAGTTGAAAATTTTAATTTCCAGCATTTGTAAACATCATCCTATCACTTCTGTATATATTTATGTATTTCTGTTAACTGTATCTTTTTTTCTAAGTAATCAGACCAAGAAGGATAATTAACGACACCTATAGGCAGAAATTATTGGATTGTATGATAAGAATTAAACCTGTGATCTATTCGATTGTCATTAGAGATTTCACGGAAAAACAATGAAAGGTTAATTAGAAGAGACGCAGGCTGATGAACTCCATTGAACTTCGGTTCTGGGAGTTTGCTGGCTCAATTTAAAGCGAAAGGGGCAAGAACAGTTTGAAGAAGTTATCCGTCTTTCCGTTTGAAAGGAAAACGTGCCCACTTTTCTTCAAGTCGCGGGACTACAATAAGAGAATCGTTTCCATTCTTGGCGTTTATTCTTTGACAAATGATTTAATCTCTTTTCGGTAGCAACCGATTCTGCTCTTCATTCTTGTATCTTGAATCGGGGTCAGATTTTCGTCTCTATGTGTGCACTGAGCATATATTCCATAATTAATGAATTTTTACATTAAATTTTCAATCTACTTGTCCATGTTCTTTCGTTCGTATTTTGGAGAGAAAATTTTCATTGTATCATTTTCTACTAAAAATGAAAAAACGTCTTTCATTGAAAGAATTGTCAATTTAATGAAATGCATCTAAAAGTAATTTTTTAATAAAGAAATTTTCTTAGTGAAGCTGTTAATTATAAACTCCTTTCTCTCAATTCTGGACATCAACGTCAAAGAATGTGATAAGTTAAGCGCGAAAAATTCATAAATTCATTCTCAGAAAGAATTCGTATAACACTTTGTGTTCTCAATTTCAAAATAGACTTCTTTACACGTGCATAATAATTTCAGATAAAGTAACCTACAGAATAAAGGCTATTTTTAATCAGATCTCGAAGTTGCAACATAAACAAAAAGCAGGTTAACGAGTTCGGCTTGATTTCAGCATGAGAAGTCAAGGAACTTAGGGTTGCGTGTGAACGAAATTGCTTTCTTTACTTTCTCGTACGTTTTTATTAAAATACGTAAACGCTTAACTTACAAGTATACCAACAGCAGGCGATAGGCAGATTTAAGATAAATAGACCTAGTTCTTTTACATCTTTTTCCCTTAGTGTTTCTTTAGATGACGGGTGTTGATCAAACGCTAGCAGGGTCTTCGTTTCCGGCTTTGAATCGAGACTAAGAACATCAGAGATTCCTCTGGCACCCTTTTCATAAATAAGTATCACGATACGCGATCGATTCGTCGTCGTCTTGATTTTTCTTACCGAATTGGTTTGCTCTGACTAGGCTAACGTTCTGCAGTTCTTCTTTCTTGAATCTCTTAAATCCACCATTTCCATATATCTTCATTTACAAACGTCGTCTTTATATTATACATTCGATTAGTCTTAATTCATTGTAAGATAGAAGATATAATTTATTTAATAATTAATATTGTAATTCTATATTTAAAAATAAAAAGGAGGAATTTTGTGTATTTCTATTTTGAGTGGAAAATATTTAATTACCATCATTAATTTATTTTTTTGTAGACAAAGGAAACGTTTTCGTCCACAAGAGACTATCATCGTTCTCCTACTTTATCCTCAATGAGTTGAACTTAACTTCTTCCATGAAGAAAGGAATTATTAAAAGAATTCTTCTATAGAATCGCTTTTATAGAAAGTTCCAATTAAATAAATAAAACGGTACGAAGATCGCGATCAACGTGGCCCTCTCTATATACACACACATAAAAACGATCCGTTCCCTCGAAGAGAACAATGATATTTCTTCTCTTACATTTTTATCGATTATCAATCCCCCTCCTCTTCATCTCAACCGATCGTCTCGACTGGGCCTTGTCATCACGCATCGGCCCCTGTAGCAAATCTCCGTCATATGCGAGACCTTCGTGGTCGTGGAAGTCCGCAGAACCTTCCCTAATATCGATTCGGTCGAATTGGTTAGCAAAGCGATGCTACTGGGTTTTGGAGTCGTCGTCAGAAGAGGTTCAGTTGCAGAATAATCCTCGGACAACAGATTCGTCGTTGCATGTGAAGTTGTCTCGATTCTTTCCAACGTTGTTACGTTCTTCAGAGGGACGTTCGTCGTAGACTCGGTCTCCGACGTAGTTTCCTTGCCATTTTCATAAAAGTTTGTAGTCGTTTCTGACTCCTCAAAGTTCATCCGAGTAGTCATTTCAACTTCATCATTTTTTAATTTAAACGCTCCTCCGTCGACCGCTGATTTTTCTTCTCTTGACCTGTTGACACGATTTGGAATCTCTGTATTGAACACAGGAAGCACAGTGGTGGCGATTTCGTCTGGATTTTCCGTGTTAACTATTGTTTCCTCTTCGGCGCTCTTCATAGTGTCGAAGATTGCTTGGACGTAGTCCGACAGCGTCTTCACACTGCTGTCACCTTCGTTTCTCGTTACTAACCCTGGAATTGATGTCGTGGCAGATCTGCCACTCGTTTTCGGATCGTAATTCCAGCTCGAGGGTTTAGAATGGTTGAAGGTAAACGGGTATCTTACCTCGCTCCATTTGGCTCTGTGGTTCTTCGGATGGTTGGAATTCTCGTCCATCGATTCTTTATTACGTTCTTCGAACTCTGACGCGCTCTCTTTATCTATCTCACTGCGATCTTCCGCCACATCGTTCTTTCCTTTTGATTCCTTTTGATCGATGCCCCTAGGTGCTTCTGAATCATTTAATTCGCTGTTCGACTTACTCGCATCGTTGTCGCTAGTTTTATATTTATTAGTTATCGAATCAAAATTGACTGTATTTTTCTGGCTCCGTTTCTTCGTTGATTCCCAAGCTTCCTGTTCTACGCTCGCTGTTTTCTTCTCGTTTTTCTCTTTTTTCTCCTGTTCGTTCGTCTTCGTATTATCGCGTGATTTTAATTTGGTAAATAAATCTTCGGGAGACACGGTCATTGTTGTCTCTTCGACGCTGTAAGTATATGGAATCGTGGTAATTTGTATTTCTGTAGTTTCATCGATGTCTTCGGGGTTCGTCATAGGAGTAGTCGCAGCTGGAGACATTGTCCATGCGACTTCCGGCATCTCGGTGGTCGTAATCTTCGCAGATTCGCCGTTCTTTAGAATATCCGACAGAAAGTCTTGCAGAATTGATTTTCCAAGTGAACCTACTGCGGACGGTTTCGATTCGCGAACAGGATTGTACTTATATTGATCTCGAAATAAACCGTTCAGGGCTAAATTCAAGTGTTGGGACTCGGCGGTGACGAAATCGTCGACCGCTGGTCTGACTCGAACGCGGACTCTTCTTCTTCGTGTGGTCTAAAACAGATGTATTCTCGATTATTATTATTGTCTTATTCTTTTCACTATAGTATTACCTCACAATAATTATTATATTATATAGTATTATTATACGTAACATTTTTATTAATATACATTATTATTATTTATATATATATATATCAATATTTCGTGTAATATCGTTATACTTGATTAATGCTTTTAATTATACTTTTAATTAATTTTTAATTTCACGCTTTTCATTATTGCTGTTACTCTTATATTTATACGTTTTTATTATTCCTGTCACTCTTACGTTGTATTTTTTTGTATTTCCTTGAACGAAAATCTCAGTTACACTTTTATATTCTCTTAGTTTTTTCCATTTTAATTGTAATGGTTGTTGGTCATTTCAATTTTTAATCGAACTGTATCGATCTCATATCATCGCAAAAATAATGCTGCTCACTCTTTCGTTTGGTAAAAGATTGTCTTCACCAGCAGTTGCTTATATATTGATTAATATCTTCTTTCTCTCCCCGTAACGACCTATCAGCCTCTCATATTAATATTAAACTTTCTTTCACCTTTACATAATCTCCAATAACCTACCGTACGCATACGCTGTCCTTAGAAAAAAAACATCATATTGCTCTCTTCGAAAAGAGTAAAAAAATTTTAACATCACTACAGAATGCAAGAAAATTACTAGAACTATACACTACATCATGATACACAATTATAATTATACAGTTTCTTTTTATCTTCTTTATTATAAAGCTTTTAAGTTTCGGGAAATTTAAATGAAAATTTATGAAGAATCACTCGACAATAATTTATAATTTGCATCATAAGTGAAGTTAAAAAACGAATAATGTCCATTGTCTTTCACAGTTTATAAATTGATTCCTTTTGAGTATTTGATTAATTTTAGTATTTATTGTACTATTCGATACGTTTTCATTTTAATATTTAGCCCGTTTTATTAAATATAATTATTACTCCTTGTCAAACTTCATTTATCAAACTTATCTGCGACTGTATAACATTGATTAATAAGTGAGTATTTTCCCTAAAGTATCTGATGTATATGTTGACTCACTCTTATACATATAAGTATGCCATCAGTCTTTCATCAAACTTTTTTAAACTTCTCAAGAATCTCATTCAAGGCTATTAATAGTTATCAAACAACTCCAAAAGTCTTACCTTTTTTCCAACTGGACTGGTGGAATTATCGTTTTTCTTCACAATCTTCTCCAAATCAATATTCTGTTGTTCAGTAGAATCCTTCACTTTATCTACCAACCAAGGATCTCCATTCTGATCAACTTCAACCTCACTATTACTTTTCTTTTTGGCCTCCAATGCCGTGGTACTTGTTTCACTTATATTCATCTTCTCGGTGTGATCCTGTACGACAGTTTTTCTACCAAAAATCGTGGTACCCATTAACATCGTTTCATTTTCTTCCCTCTGCGTGTTCTCTGTCTTCCTGTCATCTGAAGAGACTACCAGCGTTACAGACGAAATCTCCGGCGCTGCTGTGATTATTTCTGGTGAGTTAGTGTTTTTTAAAGATTCATGGAACCGCTGATTGCTCTTGGGAGCCTCCTTTGGGACCTGATTTACTGCGAAACTCGGCTGGAACGAAGTTCTCGTCAGTTTCGTGGACCATTGACTCTCAGACCCATAGATGTCCGCCGTCGTCTGGCGATCGTCTTCCGAAGACCTCGTTCGTGAAGCCTGGCTGTATTTCTTCGCTGAACTGCTAGCTAGTTGAGTCTGATCGTATTCCTCACGTTGAACTGGTTGCGCCGGATAGTTACCAAAGTTTAGGATGAACTCGGGTGGATACTGGAAATTCAGAGAAGTTTTAATTGGGTGTTGGTTTGGATAGGCAGTATTGTTGGAAATGGGAATTATGTGTATTCATAAATATTTCATATTTCGTATTTAAGAGGGGCCAAATTGAGGAGCTTTTTGTACTCGAATAGATAAACTGCTATGAAATTTTAATTATTAATGTCATCAACAAAGATTTCCAGTTGGATTGAGAAAATCTGGCACACCGCATTCCGTGAGTTCAACTTTTCACTTTTTAAAATATTGTTTTATTGAAACATTCTCTGTTAAAATGATGATTTAATTAGAAGTGTACTGTATTATATAGTATATATTAAATAATATATTAAATATATTAAATAACGTAATACGTTATTTAATATTAACTCAAAATAATATATTTCATACAAAGTACTGAAATCAATACTATAATTACTGTCATTAACTATGACGTTGTAGTATGATAACATATCGAAAATAATTATTATTCGTGTAATTGGTAGTATGTATGTACTATACTATAATATGTTACACTATTTTTGTCATTATACAAGATACCATTATCAATAGCATCAATTGTAATATATAATAGTACAGTATAATCATTAAATAATATAATTTCTACGTCCTTATGTATTCTTCAAAAATTCCAAAATAAGTAACAAAATCGGCAAACATAAAATTTCCATATCGTGAATTAAAAAGAGCCTATTATTTCTCTCTTATCGCGACCCACAAACACGCCAGTATGGTTGTGCATAGCTGAATTGGCAAAAGAAGCTGTGGAATTATCGAGCTGGTGTAGAAACAGGCCAGAAACAAGAGATTACGGTACACCGTACGTACGAACGCCAACAGAAACTCTGCTCGAATTTCTAATCAGGCTTCGAATCATCCCTCGTGTTAAGACCCCCACTAATCCATCTAACTAATTGCCGGAAGCACCGTTATATATAATATATAGTATACAATACATGAACTGATATAGTATGTCGAAAACACGTAATTTGAGTTTTGGAAGAACATAAGGACCTCGAGTCTTGTTCAAGATGGCCTCATTATCATGTTAACTTTGGAAAAGAGATAATAGAAATTTAATATTGTACAGATTTTACTATTAGAAGATTACTGAAGCTATATCCAAAGTTGCTGTTGAAAATGTCTTGCTATAATCTTTCTGTCACAAAAGAATCGCATAGAATCCCTGTTTCGGATCTCCCAAATTTTTGTGTATTTTAATTTGTTACGTTACGTATTTAGAAAGATTATTATATAACTGTTGGTTTTCTATAGTAGTTGTCTCGTTTTTATACATTTTGTACATTTTATACGTGCGATGGCAATACCAGTCACAAAAACAAATTCACGTTACAACCCATCCAATACGTTGAATTTACGACGTTCCGTGTCGAGTGTACTCACGTTCTCGCTAGAGGCATCGTAGAATTGATGTTCGGATGTCGGATTACGTGCTCCATCGGAGAATCCTGCGGCGTTATCGTAATTGTCGTCGTACAGACTCTGTTGTTGCTCTGCGGTCACAGATTGTGGCCGTATAAGCGGATAATTTTCGTCCAATGGTAGCTCGTTATGCGCCTCCAGCACGGACTCGGTCGTACTAGTGGTAGTTACGCGTTTTCTACCGGGTCGTCGTATTCTGCTCCTTATTCTAGTTTGTTTCGTCTCGTCTGGTCTAGACTTTGGCCTGCCAGTATACGTCATGTCCTCTGGCAGTACCGTGGCAACAGTTATTCTTTCGGTAGTCGTGACGATTTCAGGCGTCGTTGTAAGCGGTGGTAAAGTGGTAGGTTTCAGTGGTAAACGACGATTGGGCGCCGGCTGATACTTCTGACGGTTCTTCGGCAGGTGTGTCTGCGGAGGATTCGATTCCACTGCGGTTTCGTCGTTTGCTAGCAGAGACTGCTGCGGCACCTTAACACGGGCAATTTCATTTTTATCTTCTTATTCGAGAAATTCTTACGTGTTCCATTTATTTAATTACAATTATAAAATATTATTTCTATGTAAATCAACATCTCTCAATTAACGATCATTGAATATTAAGACTTTGTGTTAAAAATTAAATTTGTTGTTCAAGATCCTCAAGCTGCATATTTCCTAATAGAAAAAGTCTAGAAATTGCTCTATTACAGTACCCTGTCATAATATAAACTTTAAATTCCTTGTCAGGAAATATTTAGAATAATTCAATACAAATCTAATAAACAAAATAATTTGTACAAACCTCTTATAAAGAGAAATCTAAATAAATAAGTTTGTCAAAGAATTTCAATGTCCATAAATTTCTTCAGTCACTTACCTCCAAAAGCTGGGGCCGGTACGTAACAGGTGTCTGGAATCTGTTATCCACCGGATGTGCTGGTCGGAAGTTCGGCGGCCTTATAAATCCGTAATCAATGTCTTCCTCCGTCGGACGCACGGTAGTGGTCGTTGTAGATGGTGCTAGTGGTTTCGTGGTAGCGACGATTTGTCTTTGTTGCTGTACCGCGTGAATCTTGATATATTCGTTGCCATCAGTCTGAACTTGAGATCCGTGATTCTGGGTGCGAGGCCTGGATCTGGCTCTCTGTCTACTCGGCACGGTTCGAGTGGAATCTTGATTCACCACGTTGAAACGAACGTACTCGTCCTGTGAACTTTTGTTCCGAGTCTGAACCGAGGGTTCATGGTGCAAGCGGGTACCAACGCGTCCTCGAACGCGTTGTCGAATCACCACGGGCGTTGTGCTTGTTGTAATTGCTTCTGTTGTTACCTAAAATCGAAATTAAGAACCAGTTTTATAAGTTCCTTCATTACTGAGTAACCTTTGTTTCTCTTTGATAAATATAAGAGATCAATATATCTTGCACATTATTTGTTGAACAGTACTCAAAAGTTTAATTTAGCAGATCTTAAAAAAGGACACAATAGAAAGAGATGTAGATTTGCAAATTCACTGATTATAAAAGTTTTTTTTTATTCAAAATGAAAAAGGAATCAACGAAAAACGTTTAATCGACGAATTTGCAAGTGTACAAGCGTTAAAAGTTGTATTCTTGTTACATTAACGTTTTGCCAGTGTGTATCAATTTGATAATAAAGATTTAATAAGGCTAATCTTACATCTGACAACGGAATCTCGGTGGGGGAAACAGGCAGCTCATAATCTTCCTGCTTATTCTCCGGTAACGGGATAAATATTGGCCGCTCGTTGGGATTATTCTCGTCAACACTAGCCTGAATCTTATCGCTCTCCACGTGATGCAGATTATCCTGCCCGGTCAGGCTGTACTCCGGCTGATTCTGTGGGACATTCACCTCGTAAATTTGAGAATAACGTTGCTCTTCCGGCGTTCTCAGCCTCGGATCGACAGTTGTGGCCAATTCAAAGTCACTGTTCTCTGCTTTCCCGTCTAATTGGTAGTTCTTCGGCTTCTGAACGACCTCTTGATCCAGCAAGTCGCCACTCTGAGCTTGATAATTAAATCCATTCACTGGATTCTTTTCAAGGTCAGTCCGTTCTAAAGTAGATTCGTCGTACCCAGGCCGGTAACGCGGATCATTTTGAACGTTCTGCGGATAGTTCTGACTTCTCGAGTAATCGTCAGAAATCAACGCGGTAGCGTGATTCACAGTGACATCATGAAATGACGGGTAATTCTCCGTAGCGCTAACAGTGGTAGGCGGATAATTCTCAGGAGCGTGGTCGTTCAAACTTGACGATGAATCCAACTGACGAAGAACACTCGATTCTGAGTCGGTGATAGGGGAGTTCGAATTGCTGATAGTGGGTCCACCGTCGTACGGCTGCTGTGCCTGTAGGTTTTGAGCATGTCCTACGACCTGTTGGCATTCGAGCGGAATTTTTAGTTAATAAAGATTGTTGAGAGTGAAAATGTTTATAATCAGTTATTTGCAATAAAACATTACGAAATATTATTGTTAACATCAACACTGTGACGATCAGTTGGTGTAATTTCGAGCATAGCCTATACTTTAATAATTAATATGTTTCTGAGAAAATTTGAAGTAACTTCGAAGTTAAAAAACTACAAGCAATAGATAATTAAACAAAGGAATAAATATATATACACAATACTACAAATGAATAAATATATATACACAATACTACATCAATAATTAACATTCAGTAGCAGATCATATTGCTATCAATCGTCGTAATGTTAATTTAAAAAAATCTTCTTCATTAAAATTCATATTTAATTTATGCTTGTGTAGTTTCTTCTTATACATGTTAATAGTTTCTTATTTCTAAAAGTCTTTTAATGACGTAAATTCATGCTTTACCTCAGACTGCTGACTGGTTTTGTCTCGATTTCTGTACTTGTTCGTCCTGCTGATCGGCCTTCTGTGCTCGGAATGATACCTCAACGTAGTTTCCGGAATTTTTGATTTAGTTGGCTCGTAAGCAGATTCGCGATACTCCTCTGTAGTGGTCGTGAACCTCGATCTGGATCTGTTGTACGGTCTTCGATTTTTGTCCAGGTTCGATTTAGTTGATGGCGCTTCGGTTGTTGTTCTTGGTCTCGTGGATACTAATCTGCTCCTAAAATTACCAAAATTATCATGTATCGTTTACTAATTCAAAAAGACTCTTCACCATGTATTATTTTTCAATTAAATTTTTTCAATTAGATATTTTTTAGTTAAGTCATTTTAATTACAGTAGGATTTTCTATAACCGGAGATTTTCGATTTGATTTCCAAACGTTGCACTCACGGACTGATTATAATTTAAAATCCAAATGTATCAAGTCTAAAAGAAAGTAAAAGTCAAAACCGAGTAGCACCTCTGTCTACTTCGTGGCCTGTACGTTGTCGTAGGAGTACGCTGTGTCGTAGTAGTGGTTGTGGTAGTAGTTGTGCTCGTAGTTGTCGTCGCAGCAGGGTGGAGTTTCACCTCATTCTTATCCAATAGAGAATTCACCAGACCGGGAAGGTGCGGAGAGATTGCTGGTAGTTCAGCCGGCAAGCTATATTGCGTGGGTCCAACGGGAGCTCTAACGTCGTTAACGTCGCCAGCAGTGATTTCACCGTCGAAACTACCAACGAGACCGGTGGAAGCCTGGGGATTCTGTTGACTATATTGCCCTCCATTGTTGTAGCGTTGCTTCACCCTCTGTTGAGCCAACTGTTGATTAATTAACGCCAGCTGACCCGACTGCTCCTGTTGGCCAATCGTTTCTTCTCTAAAACTAGGCGTCGTGGAATATGAAATTTCTTCAGCTCGACTCACTGAAGTTTCCACTTTTGGACTTTGAACAGGGGCCTCGGTCGTCCGCGATGAATTTTCGTCGTAGTACTTCTGCTTCCTCGTGGTGGATCTCTGATCGTCGTAATAGGAAGTAACGACAGCGGCTGGCTTACCGTCGCCGTAAAATTGCCTGAACCTGAACCTGGAACTAGAGTATCCGGCAGACGACGTTGGTCCGGCATACGTCTGCTCGTATCTGGGCGTACTTGATGACTCTGGAGAGTAGTTGATAGTTGTTTGAGGCTCGTACGAAGGGGTAGTAGATTCAGATACACTATCCAAACCGTCCAGATAAGAATTAGGTTCTATCAAAGGTGTTGGGCTAGGGTTGTGATCGTCGCTTCCTTTCGGATCAACGTTGTCCAGGGTGTTCACTACCACTGATCCTATATGCGGCGCTGGGAAAGGTATCTTCGAATATCCTGGAGGTGGATCGAAGCTAAGTGGTGCAACGAAAAATGGCAGTTTGTCGACTTTCCTCTCCACGCGATTGTGATCGATGGACGACAAATACGGCAGATCAAACTTGGCGTAACCCGTCGGCGGATCTAAACTGGTCGGACCCACGAACACTTGCGGAGTATCCGGGCCGACTGTATCGAGAACAGCTATGGTTTTAGCATCCTTTAGTATTCTTAAGACGTCAGCTACTTTAACGTTGGACGTCTTCGAACTGGAACTTCCCATGTACACTGCCAAAGGTGGTTGGTTGGGAGATGGCGTCGTCGTTTCCCTGTAATTTTGTTGATCCTGATAATGAGTCCTCTGTCTCTGTCTACCCCTGACTTTACTTTTACTTTGTTTCGGCGTTTCCGACGAATGCTGGCGATGAAATTGATCCCTGATCAAAGGAAGAGCCTGCGCTTGAACGTCTTGGTTCTCACTACGTTCCGATCCAACCAATCTCGCCTCGTTTTCCCGTTGTTTTTCACGCTCCTTCAGGATCTCCAGTTCCTTCTGTTTCTCTAGAGCAACCAGCCTCTCGATCTCCTTCTGCCTTGCTGCTTCCTCCGCCTGACGTTTCTCCTCTTTTGCTCGGATCTCCGCTAATCTTCGCCTCTCTAGTTCTTCCATTCGTTGCTTCTCCCTGGCCTCCCGTATTCTCTCAAGTTCCCGTTGCTTCGCTAATTCCTCCAACTTCTCCAACTCTTTTTTCTTCTTCTCAATCTCGCGCTGCCTTTGCAGCTCTTGTTCCCTTTGCAACGCTTCTTGCTGGAGGCGTGCTTTCCTTTCCAATGACTTTTGCTCCTCGTTCAACCGGGCGATTTCCTTCATTCGCTCCTCTTTGAGGAACTGAGCCTTCTCCTCGCGTTCCAGTTGAATTTGCTGCAGTATCTGACGGGCAAGGGCATCCTGATCGTCGATACCTCGGCTGTCGTGGTGTTGCTGCGGTTGTTGAGGTTGCTGCTGCAGCTGCTGCTGCTGACGGAGGGGATACTGCTTTCTTCCGCGGCCTCTTTTCGGCTGACCTCGTTGCGTCAAGGTCTCCGCTGGCACGTAAACTAATTGCACCTACAAGAAAGAAATATTGGGAAAAAGAGTTAAGGATATTTAAAGCTTGAACAAGGAAAGATTTATTGGAAAATAGTGTGTGTGTGTGTGTGTGTATATACATTGGGTTGCCCAAAAAGTAGTTGTGTTTTTTTCTGAAGGAGATATAACTTAAAATATAACTTCATTTTAAATTACGAATTTTCATTTTATAATCTGATATCTGATTGTTCAAGCTTGCTTTAGAAAAAGAAAATGCACGATTTTACTAACAGTTGTTTTGATTTCAAAATAAAAATGGATTCATTGAAAAAAAATATTTTTGTCGTATTTTGCTGTACTTCCTCCAAAAAGAAAAAGAGCAAACGTGCAAATTTACAAAGAATTATTTGACGTGTATGGTCAGTGTCAAAATTGATTTACCAAATCAAATCGTTCTTGGAACTTTTTTTTTTTATCGAAAAAGGCAAGAACAATTTTGAACGCGAAATCATCAAGTTAACCGAAATATGGTCGAAAGATAGTCGAACAAAATGGTTAATATATTGTCTAATAAAAAATTTTTGTTGAAAAATTCGCCTTTTATTTGCATACAAGAAAAAATGAAGTTACTTTTTGGTTCCTAATATATATTACTATTTTATACTAAAATTTTATAGTATTATACTATTATATTATTACATTATTTTATATATTTATATTATTATATTATTATACGAGGAAATTTAAATTTAATATTATTATAACAATATACGTATATTTTAGTCAAATCAGAAATGAAATTGTAAAGGATTATAGTCCTCGCGAAATAGTAACACCGACAGTAACATTATAAAAATTCGGGAATTCACGAAGGTGGGGGGAGGGGAATACATATATTCGAAAGTGAAAACCAACACTGACCTCCTCGTCTTCGTTTTGTCCACTTTCACCTTGAGGCACCAAAGAAGCCTGACCCGGTTCCTTTATCTGCTTCGCACCTTGCCTTTGATTCTCTTCCATCTGTTCGACGTTCCCAACATTCTGCTCTCCCTGTTGCAGCAGCTGGCCGTTCTTAAAATCCTGGCCGGATAAGCTGACGAACGAAGCCTCCTGAGGTAGGCTCGCGTCCTGTTTCGTCGGCGGATGATGCCTGGACCGTTGGCCGAGGAAGTTCTGCGCCGAGAAAACCGGCGGCAACGCTTCCGAAGCTGGGAGAGGAGGCACTAGATCCTCCGACGAAACATCGGCCACCTGCGATCCTCCTAATCTGACTTCGTGCAGTTGTTTGTCCTCGTCTGCGTTGCTAAATCCGCTGGGCAGGAACGTCTGAGACTGGGGAAATAAAGACCTCTGTAAGTTATAAAAGGAGTTCGTTTCAATTAGCGAGGATTCTTTGCAAATAGTAGAAATATTAAATAGTAGAGGATATAGTACATATATCTGAATTTTAAACTCGAAAGTTTAATTTAGTATCTTCCTTTCGGTTTGCTCGAAATTTGAAAGTAGAATTGGACAGCGAATTTTCTTTCTTTCAGACAGATTCAGGATAAATCAAATAGGAAATTTGAAAGTTGAATCAACAGAGATTCTCTGAAAAATGAAATTGAAGACACTTAAGTTCATCTAAAATTTGATCTTCTTAATTAACTTTCTTTGAGTTCTTCTCTTTAAATAAAATATATCAAACTCATGAAAACCTATTACATTTAATCCTACAGAAAAAAAAGTTATTACCTGAAGAAGTTGCTGCTGTGCTCTAAGTTGCTGTTGTAACAACAACAACTTCTGTATATTTTCCTGAGTCTTTTGCAACTGCAGCAATTGCTCTTGGTACTGTTGCTGAAGGGCCGGTGGCAAAGAAAGTTGCGGAAGTTGAGGCAGTTGCGCGTTTCCGGTTGCCAGGAGCCCCGTAGCCGGGCTACTTTGCTCGACTTGTGCTTGCGTTGCCCTCGGATTCGCCAATGGTATCCACTCGCTGTTCGATACCTGTCGCGACCATCTCTCAGCTTTTATCGCGTCGAATTTCACTGACAGTATCAAACAGATTGCTACTGTTAATATCAAACACCTCCGCACAATCTGTAATATTACAAAATACCGTGTAAATACGGATTTGTTACCTACACACAGAAGTTTTCGTGTGTTCTGCGAATTTTTAGAATTTGCAAGAAGTTTAAAAGTGCACAAAATACATGAGATGTGACAAAATATTAAATAGAGCTTTATATAATATTTTATATAATTAGAAATAATTAGAAAATAAATAGAGCTTTGTATAATAATTAGAGATAATTAGAAAATAAATAGAGCTTTATATAACAATTAGAAATAATTAGAAAATTAATAGAGTTTTATATAATAATTATCTACGAATATAATCTTTTTTTGAATTACAGTCACTTATCTGCTTAAATCATCCAATATTTGCCGTAAAAACATATTGTGATTTTTCTATTTTATAGTAACAATGCACTTTCACTCAAAGTAGTCAAAAATATCAATATCAAGCTCGTCCTTAGTTATGTTTAAAGAACTAGCTTTACAAAAGCTAATTCGATAATGGGATTTGCACATCTTATTATTTGTTTTCATTGTTTTCTTTTTTTTTTTTTTAATGGTATCTAGCAATAAATATAGTGACTGATCGTGAGGATGGAACGACGGAAACGATGATTTTCTGGTTGGTCGGTAGAAAGGTGGAAAAAATGCGACCGCAAATCGTTGATCCACGTAAATTTGTAGGAACATAAGAATCGTTTTGAACCATGACGAATAGTTAGCCATGATTCAATTGGCATAGCTATTAACGTAACCGCAGGAAGAGATAAAAAGAAAAAAATAAAAGGAAAGAAAATACTTTCACGGTGTTAATGGAATTTATATTAAAACTGTCGGCTGCAGTGATTTCCCTTTTGGAAGAGAGATCTTCCTGCTCGTTAATAAAACGTGATAAAACTTGTAAATACCTTGGAAATCGGTTAGTTTTGCGTTTGATGGGTGTTCAAGATCTTGCAAATTAATTAAAACGAATCAAAAGTAGGCAACTTCTCTAGGAAAGAAAGTAAGCCAGAAATTAAATCGAGAAATAATCATCCACTTCAGTGTCTTTTTGTAATACTAATTTTGATTTCAATTCACAAATTTTTCATAAGAAAATATTTTTTTACGATTCTTGGGAAGAGAGTTACCTGAGGGTGTAGAAATTTGATTTTACAAATTTTAATGGCCGTCAGTCAACTATAACAAGGAGTATAATTGGACACGTAATGATGAAAAATTGTCGATACTTTAAACTGTTGTAACTTTGTAAATAAAAACCTATTTGGTCTTGCCTTGAAGCATGAAGCTTTCGCTTTGACCTAAGTTTGTTTTTTTTTCTAAAGACATTCTTACATCGTGTCTTAATACAAAATAATTTATTTAAGCAACGATAGATGATCATACGACAATAGGAATAATACCTATGCTTATGTACATACAGGTATAAATTGAAAAAGAGAATCGATTTCCAATTTCGGCAACTGCAAGCAGTTCGCGTGCCTCTGTTCGTCACGTAGGGTTCCTGAATACGAGATTATCTTACCATGATCGCCTTTCAATGCTTGGCAGACAGCATTTTACGCGTCGACATTTTCGTATCGTAACGGAACGCAAACGTTTGCGTAACGTTTTGTTTTTTTCTTTCTTTTTTTACGTAACTTATTTCAATTTCGATTTCTTTGATTTCTAGACCTCTCATATTTCTCTGACAAATGTTATTGCATACATCTAAAAAAAATCATATTATTATGTGATAACACTGCACATATCGGTAATATTTACAAATATTAATCAATTATTTTTGACTAATTTGTGATTTAGAAATATTAATAAATCACAAATTAGTCAAAAATCATTTTTACTTCCTTCGTACGCTAATTATATATTTCTAAATATTAATAAATCGCAAATTAGTCAAAAATCATTTTTCTTTCGCGCGCGTGTATAAGACTGAGGAGAGGAAATATATAACTGATTACGTTCAATGCGAGTTTGCTGAATGAGAACGAGAATTTTTGGAGATGAAATTTTCAATTTAATTCACTCATTCACAAGTAAAAGAGACAATTAATTGTCCTTGTAAACGCGAACGATTCGTGTCTTGGTAAAAATTCCTCGCAGGAATTTCAACGAAAAAAAAAAAAGAAATTATCATCGTCATCATCGTTATTACCATCTCGGCATCGCATACCGGGATATCTGGAGTGCAACCGTAGCTAACGAACTATGAACATTCTCAAAATGGATGATTTCTAATAAATACCTACCTACGCCGCCCGAGAGAGATTGTACGACGGATCTTTCACTTCGAGTTTTCAAAACAGATTTCCCCATTCGTCCTTTCGATTTGCAATTTAATTAACACTTACTTTGTTCTTCTTTTTTTCTTCTTTTTTCTTTGATTGCAGTGGCGTTTCGATTTTACTACCTTTCTATTTCAAATGACTGGCAAAATTGGAAATTTTCTTTTATTTGATAAAATTTGAAACTGGAGACACGAATGTTTTCAAACGTAATTTGAAATTAGAAGATTTCAATTTGTTCTTTCTTTTTTTCAGAATCGGTACTGGATAAAACTTTTCGAACATCGAACAAGAGGTTTATTTTGTTTAAATAATCGCTGCAGTCAATTTCACGGAAAATAATTCGATCGATTCGTTATTATTTCATTATGAAGGTAGATATTACTTTCGTTTTATTTTATTTATTTCATAACACTTATATCGCAATATTATATTCTCGTTTTAATCTATTTTTATTGCAATTACAATTTTATCAACATAATCTATCAACTTAAAGGACATCGTATTGATCATCTTGATCAAAAAGTCGAGATTGAAGAAGAATTGGCACATGACAATAGAAAATTAAAACCAACGTTCAAGCGTCGCTGTACTACCTACTGTACAATCTTCTGTGCAATTACGTTATTATTGCCAAGGAAAGATAATAAGTTGTCTAATGGAAGGATGGTTTGATGAAGCAAAGTCTTATTTAGTCTACTCTATAATCGTAGAAAGTTTCAAGTTCTACTTTGCTTAACAATGCTACGATATTGCGGGGAACGCCGTTGTCGTTGCAATTATTCATAAAATGGAAAATCGTTCTTCGTTATTGTCTCGAGCGTTTAACGATAGCGAATAACCATCTGTTTATGGGATTTTTTGTTTCTCCGCGGTGACTGTTTATCTGACGTTAACGAAACCAAACGACAGAACGAACAGCTACGATCAACTTACTAACTTGTGTCGTGGAAGAGAGCTATCGATTTTCTCATTTAATCTTTTGAACTCGCGTGACAATACAAATTTGCAATACAAAAATTTGGAAATTATTTTAGAAATTAAAGAAATTATAAAAAATTATTAAAGAGCTATTAAAAAATATCTAAAAGTCACGAATGAATTAGTTAAACTAGTAAATAGTTATTAAAAATTGTAAAAAATAAATCATATTATGATAATAATAATAAATATATAAATAAAAAACATTGAATTAAAATGTTGAATTAAACTTTAACGTTTTTAATTAATTAATTTATTTATATATTTATTATTATTATTATTGTACATTAAATCAGTTTAAAATAAATATAAATGCAACAACATTGAAAACAAATCGAGTTCAAAGGGTAGAGTTCTCAAACGAACGTTTAATATCAATACCATAAATGAAAAGAAGATACGTACATATGTGTATATTAAAGGTAAGAAAAACAAGAAAAGAAGAAAAGAAGTATAGCAAAATAATTCAATTCAATTTCTTTCGACAGAAGGCGTAAAGGAATGCGTCGTTCATTACTCATGGTTCTATTCACAGACTCAAGATTGACAACAGATCACGGATCTCGTCGATGGATCCGTGATAATCAGCCGAGTCGCTGACTTTCCTCCGTTGAAGGAACCTTATCGAAACGATGCCACGATCGTACTACTGACATCATTCTGATTACATTACGCCGTACATGCGATTTTTCATGGCGGAAGATTGCGTGCCGGACACGGGCCCGCGGTCTTTCTGCTTTCTTCGTGATCCCCGCGATGGAAACGCGCCCACAGATTGTAAAGAGATTCAATACAAGACCACACTACGTGCGAGCGCGAAACGTAGAATTTACAGAATACATGGCAGTGTGATCAACGTAAAAGTTTCGCGTCGACGTTTTTCATCCACGAGAATTGACAAAAAGTTCCACCGGATTTCATAAGAATTTATATAAATGATTGGTGCTTTGGTCCCTGACCAAGTGAACTCATTGCTCGTTCGTACAATTTTTAAATTTTTGCTTGTTTATAGGAAACAATTTCTCATCCTTGGGAATAGAAATATGCGTGAAACAAATATAAATGAAACATCTAGAGTTCCTCGTTCTGAGAAGGGCCGAGAGAAGCTCTGTCGTGTTATGCGACGAAAGGAATAAAGATTACGCAGCGAGGAATGAAGAGAGACATTTGAAAAATAAAAGCGAGCAAGCGAAGTCGGATGAAAAGCTTAGTTCCGCTGCCGGAATCCGATGACAGATTATTTTATTATAAAACTTCCGATGCGAGGACATCGATCACACCTGTGGTATTATTATTTTTTGTCGACATATAAACATGTAATGCGTGCAATGACGTTGATACAACGAGTAAATTTAATTTATTAAGATTTTGAGAAATCGCAATCAAATCAAGGGACACATACAACATCAATAAAATGACCAAATGATCTGCTGCATGTTCAAGTTTGTTCCAAGATGTAACCACGTATGTGAACAGTATTATTATTATTATTATTATATTACAAACGCTGTTACATAGCACTGTTTGATTGTGAGACAACAAGAAAGAAAGTTGATGACTGAAAATCATTCCGAGGAATACTGACAAGTGACAATCGAAGACGCGTATGTACGTGTCAACTGCCGTGACGACTCATGGGTATTAATTTCAAGCGAGTTTCCAATAATCAAATTCACGATCTATATAGTTCCTATGCCACCGATATTTTTCTTTTACCAACATCTAACACGCGTGTTGACACGCTTTCATGATTGACTGCGACAAGAAATCGATCTGTTCGATCCCCCAGTTGAAAAAAAGCTCTCCCTTTCACCGTCCACCAAGAAAACCAATACACGCGTGCACGATCCTCCTCCCGACGATTTTTCCTTCGAGATTCGTGCACAGGCGTTCCCTGTATCCCTCACGTTGCCTGGCTGCACGACTTTCTCTCTCTCTCTCTTTCCTTTCTTTCTGTCAGAATTTTTTGAAGTGCACGTTCAATACACGGTCGATATGTTGGCTATCCGATTTCGTACGTGACTTGGGAGTTACTACGTTTTACGAACTTCCTCTTCTTTCTTTGCTACGATACGATAGTCCTTTTGTTCTAGAAGAAACTATTCGACGCAATTTAGATCATTGGAAGATTATGTTTCAATGAGTCTTACGAACTTCTTATCTTTTTAAGAAAAAATTTTAGATTAAAATAAAGAGAAAATAAAAATATCTTCACTGGATATAGTTCATTATTAATTTGTTCCATCGTTTATTTCTTTTGCACGTATATTATATATCGCTAGAACTGTCAATTCTAACGAAAATTCTAACTGTCCATTTTTTTCTCGCGATCGAACGAGAAATTCTGTCTACGACTCTTTTTTCTTTTTTTCTCGTAAGTAAACTAAGATGCAGTTTGGATTAGCGCGAACGATTATCAATCGACGAGGTCAAACACTGACAGGCTGGAATCGGAAACGAGGTCGAGCCACCTTTCTCTCGTTTGGAGAAAAGCGGCCGGTTTTGCGAAGGCGCGGTCGCCAGATTGATCTTGGGGAGAGCTTGGTTGAAATGTACAGCTTCTCGTCTTCCTACGAATGATCCTCCTCGGACGAGTAGCCTCGGGAAGCAAAGACGTTGAGAAAACGTGATATGTATTATAATTGCTTGAGCCAGGTTCGATAGTCATAAAAAATCAGGTCTTAACTAATAGTGGAATTCTAACAGAGTGAAAATATAAACATGATTTTTATTATTTTGTATTTTATTATTCTGTTCTTATACTTATTCAATATCGTTCTATTTGAATTATAGGAATTACAGGTATAGGATCAATTATAGATTGAGATTCAATATCGAACTTCAAATTTATAATTTGATGCATGATAAGAGAAAGATCTAGGATTTAAAGACTTGAAACCTTTATGTGGATTGCACGAACTGTGTGTATTAAAAATACGCATGAAGATTCATCAATGTATCATCAATATATTCACAGTTTCTCAAGAGATTCATCAATATATCTTTTACAGCTTTTACCAATCTCATAGTTGATTAAACAGTTAAGGCACGAGAAGAACTCATAAATAGTTACAAACAACAGCGTGCCTCCTCTCTCTCTCTCTCTCTCTCACATACGCACACACACATACATTTCTTCTATTTTTTCTTCAATTGTAAGTGTACGTTGCTGTTACGCAACTTCACGTAAATTCTTATTATCAGAATCCTGTGGTTCTTACATTTTCATAGAACTGTAATCCTCGTTCACTGTATATGTGTATTCCCTAATCTTTAGATTGCGATGCCCAAACTATTTTTGATACATTCAACTCATTAAAAATGAGAATCTTTTCGTGCCAAAATAGAACAAAAGTGAATTATAAAATATCTCTTTCTACAATATTATAAAGAAAGACTGCGATAAAAAAGGGATATTTTCTTTCTCCAGAAGGCAAAGTAAAGAAAAAAAAAAGAAAGTATCGATCTAGAAGAGGCGACTGTATGGAAAATTAAACATCTCGAATCTTTGAGCTGCTTTGAAGCGACCTCAACGTGCTTCGAAGAAGCTTTCATGAGATAGCCGGTAGACAAAAGCCAGGTCTCTCAGTATTCGGATACCGCCGAAAGCCACATCTCTGTTTACATCTGAATGGACAGCGTGAAAAGAAAAAGTAAAGAACGGTGAGAGGGAAACGAGAAGATCGCCGGGACATCTTCTCTAATGATGGAAGAGGATCGTCGAGTGCGACCTCTTGCGAGTGAGGAGAAGTACAGGCTGTTAACCCTTCTCGCATGCTCCTTCTGTCGCGTGAATGACCCTGAGAGTGAGGAAAAGTCGCAAATATAG
Organism: Melipona bicolor; assembly: GCA_030673865.1. Classification (NCBI taxonomy): domain Eukaryota; kingdom Metazoa; phylum Arthropoda; class Insecta; order Hymenoptera; family Apidae; genus Melipona; species Melipona bicolor. The sequence goes on along the minus strand of JAHYIQ010000016.1, from coordinate 2,829,696 downwards.
CTCTGGATAATTTAGAATTATTTTGTAATCTGTCGCATATAGTTTAGTTTATGATATATATTGAAATCAAACAGTGTTATGTTATGTATATGATATATTTTTATATACATATAATATGTAATATATTATATATATAATTTTATATATATATTATGATATATATAATATACATGAGATTATATATATATTCTTTACTCAATTTTGCGATACATTTAGTAATTTAACTTCAACGAACCTGTGGACAAAGTCTTTAATAAAAATAAGTCAAGCTTAATAATAATAAAAGTCAAAATAATATCTTTTTTACCTTAAAAAGATATCATATTCGATAACAAACGCGGCAGATGTAATTTTTCTTTTTCAGTTTGGAATTAAATCCTTCAAAAATTCTCGAAATAACATACTCGAAAATCTGGAACAATACTTTCCAGGTATCGGTCTATAGCTATCAAATATACCTACTGAAGCTTAACTGTTATCACACATTTTATTCGAGCTATATTCCTTTCTAAAGTTCGTGCTAGATACTTTCGAATCAAAAAAGGCTTCGTCGAGCGATCGAAAGAAATCACACGCAACCGAACGACAGGAGAAAACGTGGCAGAGCTGGTCGCCAGTCAACGTTTGCCCGTTCCAAGTGAACAACAGCCTGATAACACACCAGTTAACCCGATCCTTCGGTCGGTCAGACACGAAACGACACGTAACCAACCGAATGGTTTGCTCGTGCCGTAACCCGATCGAGGAAACGATACACGAAAATGCCAAACGCTGACGTCCTTCGCTGTTTTCACGCTCCACTTCAGTGTCTCCCCTGCAATCGGTTCGACCTGTCCCTCTCGCGAGACTTTCGTTTCGAGAGCGTGTGCCTGTGGCCACTGTAATCACCTAGATCAAGACTTATTAACTGTCTGTCAATTTCATTTCACAGTTGGGATAGTTGAAATCCTCAATAATCGGCGGAATTACAGGCATTTTTTTTCCTTTTTTTTTTAAGTTCGGCAGTTTTCTCCGATTAGAGATTTTATACAGAGACGTTCAAATTTGTTCTACAAAGTTCTTGGATTAACATCGTTCTCGCTTTGAAAAAGAATTGCAAACATCGAATGATAGTTTTTTTTTTTTTGTTTAGCGAACAATGAAACCTTAACTAAGATTGAAATTATTTGTTAATAATAAATTATTGATGGCTGTCGTGATAATTCAGACATCAGTTTCGTCTTGGAAGAAAGCGAAAACTGAAAAATTGTCATCGAGTATTACGTAGATTTCACAAAAGCATACTTTTCTTTTCCTTGTGCTCATTACCGCGCGCAACAAATCTGACACGTATACAATAAAAAAAAAAAGGAAATAATTTGTACGAAACAATATATCGTTCCCATCACACGATGTAATCCGCGACTATCAATAATTTGTTATGCCATCATCGAGCTCTACTGTATAACACCGTATTCCTACTGTACCATAATCCTGTTTATACAACAATTATGTAACACTTAAAAAACATAGAGGTTGAAACATTATCGCAAAGACTTTCACAAACAATAATTTCACAAAGGAACAGTGGCTTGTGGAGAAGAATATAATCCGAACGATCAAACTTCCTTTCTCACGTTCCCCACTCAAAAAAAAAAAACAAGCCCGATTCTCGTGTTCTCTTCCATGTTTTATTCGTTCCACTTAACATACTCATCGAGTAAACTTTCTTCTCTTTCGCTTATACTTTCGCCTTCGAACATTTTGGGCATTGTAACTTTTCGACTTCTCATCTTTCAAACGGGGAATTGTATAGATATTGCACGTGTATAATAACGTCTAATATTTTAGTCATTTTATCATTGTTTCACAAAGTTATTATATTATATTTATCTATAACCGACGAGAATAAAAATATATTCTTTGAAAAAAAGTATAAAATTATTTAATTTGTGTATAAAATTGTGCTTTGATAATGATCTTTGATAATATACCTATAGATTAGATCAACTTAATAAATACTTTCTAACTGTGAAAGTCCTTATTTTTGGAAAAAACTAATTATTTCAGAAAAACGGAACGCTACGAAACCAATTAATTTTGTTAATGATAATAACAACTGAGACAATTAATTATTCAATGTTCTTATATCTTATTATCAATATCTCTTCTATTACGTGTATATCAGATGGTTTAATTAACATAGTAATTTCCCAACAAGCGAAAGGTCTAACAAGTTCTAGTTTTGCACAGGTAATTCGATTATTTTGTTTTCTTCTGTCAACTAACTCTGCACCGATACTACCGATTTCACCTATGCAAAAAAGACAAAAAGATAATGTACGATTAATATTCTCAACCAAATAAAACAAAATAGAGTCTTCGATATAAAAAATATACTCTATAGTCCAAAATGATTGTTGCAGTCACTGACTGAAAAGTAAAAATTGAGATCCAATCTAATGAAAAATAATCTTTGAGGAACACGAGCTCTCATTTTTTCTCATCGCTGTTATTATCATTTATCACACAAAAACTCAACGCAATTCGATGAAAATCCTACACGATCGAAAAAAAACCCGAAACATTGATTTAATGACACATGAATTCGAGTTACTGCTCGTCATTATCGCGATCGATCGTAAGGGAACCGTACTTACAAAACCATTGTGTTTTCAAACGAAACGTATTAGAACACTTCCTGGAAACCAACAAACGTTTTGATCCATTCCAACGAGGAGAAAGGAAGGTAAATTGCCCATAGAACGCGAACGACTTCGAAAGGTGTTGAAATGGTTTTTTTTTTATTTATCTGTTTATGGTTATTATTTCTCGAACTGATAACTTTAAACTGATACGACTTTGTAAAGAAAGATCATATTATAACGATCCATTTGGTCTCATTTTTAAAGTGCAAAGCTTTTAATTTGACAATGAGTTCGTTTCTTTTTTTCAAAAATATTTTAAAACGAGTCCTTGAAACTTGCTACGATTTTTTTTTTGCCATTTCATTGAACTTGAAACATTAGGTCTAGATGACGAAATGTTAGAATTTCTTGAAACTATTGTCGTTTAATGCTGATATTCAGTGTTCAATAAAATGGTAAATAAAAATTATACAACGAGATTTAAGGAGTCGTTGTAAAGAAGAGACTTCTGCCTTCAAAATAGATAGACCTAGTTACGAAAAAAATTTTTCAATGTTCCTACGCACGTTTGAATTTTTACAACTTTTGATAAAAAAAAAGTATTCTCACCTTTCCACACACGTATCCGTGTAACCGTCGATGTAAAATCATCCTTAAAATAAAACAAACTCTCTGTCCATTGAAGTAAAATCACGTTTTAATATGAGACCAAGTTAATGTTATACGATCTTTTCTTACGAATTTTCCATTTTCATTGGTACAGTTATGCTCTTCACTGTATTTCATTTTAATTTCTCCATACATGTAGACATTTCTAAAAAAAAAAAGAAAAAATGAACCAATTCGTTACAACATAAAGAAAATATTGTGTCTAAAATGTATGAGACGAAATCATCTTTTCTGAGTCCTACAACAGGTTAAAATGGATTTATGGACGTCAATTTCACGTCGAAATAACCGTTTTACTTGTTCGACCACAATGGACATTTTCTAGCGCCCTATAATAACGTGGATATTGTAATAAGAGTGTCGGAGTTTACGCAACGCGGATCGTGTATACAGCGTATTCGCAATTACGACGAATTCATCGGGCGGGCTTTCAACAAAGGAGCGACAAGAGAAAACTGAAAAAGGATTCTTGCGGTTCGCCTTATCGGCGCCACGAATCTTCATTGTCTATTAAGCCTCTCTGTTCCACGATAGATCACAATCTTCCTGTTCTCGGGGCCTCTAACGTGCCTTTTCCCCCTTCCGCGCGCTTCTCTTTCCGTTTCATAGCGGAGACTGCCAATTTCTGGTTGCCCAACGAAAAATCGTATCTCTCCGAAGATCGTGTTCAGTTAACGGCGAACTAAATGATGCTCGCGAGATTGTTGATCAACATCTACAACGTCGAAGAATTTTCTTCTTCTCAGTCCGTTGGCCTCTGGATATGCCAACATCTCTCGTAGATTTAAGAATGAATTACGGTCAATGGCATCTAGAAACGGCATGAAAAGTATCAGAAATTAATTTCATCATTCAAGCGAAAGTATCTACGTATTTCGAAGTTCAACAAAGTCCTCAACAAAGTCCATTCACAATGAAAACTGGAGTATACTGAAACGAATTCTTCAAAAGAATATATGACTTCTATCAAAATATTTGTCCAAATTTTTCGAAATTTGTGGATGTTGATGACATTTATAACTCAGAAAAATGAAAATATGATTGATTGAATCAAACTTCTAAGAAAATTGATAGCGAAAAATTACTGCATAACTTAAGTTAAACTGCATAACTTATCGTACGTAATCGATATATGTATCTACCTAACATAAAATGAAAGATAATTATCAATGTTACAAGTTTATAATAGAAAAGAAACGAGAGATAGAATTAAATTTATCGTCGAGATATTTTCGCGCGTTTGTTCGTGTTTCTTGTATCAACCTAATTAACACGATCGTAGAGGGGAAGGGCAGCGAGGTGAGACTTCGTCCTTAAGGATGTGTTCGCAGAACATGAACATGAACTCGCGACAAAGCAATTATGTAGTAACAGAGCAAAGAATTCTTCCTGCGATTCCGGTTTCCCTTCTCAAGGAAACGCTGTTTAACGCTGCAGTGGAATTCCTTCTTGGTTCCTCCTTCTCTCCTATTTCGCCCTCTTCGTTTATCCTACAAGTGTTTTTCCTCGAGGTTTCAACCTTTGCTGGAACTCGCTTTGAAAGAAGAGTCCGTCTGAGCTATTCTCTTACTAAAAAAAGATATTTTTTCTTCTTTTAAGATACTTCGTTTAAACTAGTTCTACATTTTTAGCTGGATTGAGCGTAATGTGAATCATTCATCTAACAATTTGTGCAAGTAAAAATTTCGAAAATTTTCTTTGTGGAACATATGTATTGAGAACATTGTATAGATATAGTTTCTTCTGTTACAGAATCGAAGAGTAGAAAGTTGCGTAAATATTTTTAAATTCATGTGGGACGGATGAAATTCTAAGAGTCGGAATGAAGAAGAGAACGTGATAGGAGGATTAATTCGTAAAATATGTAAATGAAGCTATTTTGGAGTTTGTACTTCAAAGATGTTTATCAAGTTTAATTTTATATTTATCAAAAACTGTTGAAACAACTGAGATTCTAGAAATGAAAGTTTTCAACACGTGAAATTTAAAAACGTGAAACTTTAACATTAACGAATTAATTGACATTAATTGTAATACGTAATATCAGTTGAATCGCGAGTTTAACGTCAAAATTTTCAAGCAATAAAACGATAAATAGTAACAAGAGTAAAAAAATATTTATCCTGTACTCGCAATACATACATATATAGACGCTACTATCCGCTATTAAAAACTATAAAGATAAAAGAATTCCTATCTCTGACGAAAAAAATGTTCCATGAAGGGGAAACGATGGAAAATTCAGTAACTATCCAATTTTCTGGCAGAATAAAGTTTCTGGAAGAGAAAAGGAGAGAGAGAGAAAAAAGAGAAAGAAGCACGATAGCACGATCGAAGAAGAAAGACGGTCGGTGACCTCTTGAATTGGACATAAATAGCGAGAAGCTGTTCACACACTGACCCCCATTTCCTTTCTGCTGGAGAATAGCAGACCATCCAGCTTCGATTTTGCCTATTGCGCCCGATCCTAGTGTATCGCTCCTTTTCTTCATTCGGGTTCCAAGGAAAACTTCTTTTTTTTTTCGCAGTGGAAAACATCTGTTCCCTTTTAAAGAAAATTGTAACTTGTTTCTTCCACTTCGATTTTTCGCGTAATCTTTTTAACCTATTTTCAGGTATTTCGTAATCTGTGCTTGCGCAATCAGAGATTTTCGAAGCAATGAATTATTTCTCTTATTATTACGTTCGAAGTATTTCAATTTTAATCTTTATAAGTTCTAATTTAATTTTGTCAAGGTTGAGCTTGAATACTTGATTATGATTATATAAATTGTATTTGTATATATAGAATGTATTATTACTGTAGTAATGCGTACGAATGAAAAGAAGAAATTAATCGTGATGCGTCACAATTCGTCCAAGTTTTCTATTAACGCAGTTGGATTAGCAATAAACAAGAATACTACTTTCCACTACTTAGTTTTTCTATTCTGTGCACGCATAGGCACGATCTGCTAATAATGCAATAGTAATAGAAAGCGTGGAATTGGAATTGAAAGACAGTATCCGGGAAACTATCAAATACTTATGTTATTAAAGTTATCCTTCGTCTTATCTCTTCTTATGTCAATCAAAACTGACGTAAGAAAAGTTCTTCGCATCCTGGCAAGTTGAAAAGAAGAAAGAAGATAAATCGGCTTTACTCAACGAACGCAGTGAAAACTCTTAATTTAAATTATATTTTAAGATTCAATATAATGAAGATAAAAAATTCAAACCACCCAACTCAATAGTTAGTACTAGATAGTATAATCACTGATAGCACTAGTGAATTATTATATTTGAATCAGATAAAGAAAAAAAAATCTAATATATTCCCCCAAATCATCACTGATTGACAATTTTTATTAAAAAATCTTAGATATCTTTATAAAAAAAAAAAATCAACTCATAAGAAGTTCATGTCACCAAAAAAGAAGAAAGAAGAGTACAAGAAAAAGAAATAGCAAGTGTCCAAAAAAAATTCTCCAATTTTCGAACACAATCGTCACCTTAATCGTGATAATCACTCACCATGGTGCAGGATGGTGGTAGGTCCCAGCGAATGGCCAAGACAGATACAGGATTCGAGGACTTCCGCCTCGGAACAAAAAGCTCGTGCTAAACTCGAATTTCGTTTCGTTCGTTACTGTTCGTCTCGGTTGCACTCTCTCACAACGCACCACGATCGAGCCATGTCCCTCATATCCCTTCCTCTCGTTCACCACTCTGTCCCTTCGCTTTTTCTTTTTTTTTTCTTTTTCCTCTTCCTCAATCCCGATTGAGAATTCTTTTTTCTTCGAAAGGGCGAGAAGAGTTCAGCGATGATTCAAACTGCGTCTGCACATCGAGTATCGAGTATAAGATTTTTCAAGATCTCGTTAAATCGTGTCTCGTTCACGGGTTTAAGATCGCGGACAGTTTGAAGGGGCTCACCCGGAATGAACAGCCTATATAGATATCCCCTCCAGAGGATGAGGAGACTCCGTGCAAACGAGTGATCCAGGAGAAAGCCTCTTGTTCGATTGGCCCCGCGAACTGGTATAACCGAGACAATTCCCGGTATCTTTTTCCACCGAGCTGTCCGCCACGCATCCTTCCCCCGTTCCGCCACTGGCTTCAAAGCGACGCATTTTTCTCAGAGAAATTCAGCGAAGGAGATTGTCTCGGGATCAATCGAAAGCGAAGAATTACATATACTGGTAACATTGTAAAATCGGTCCGATAGTCGAAGTTCGCAATTTTCTAAGTAATACATCGGAGATATAGGGATCAATTTAGAGCTAGTTCTTACTTCGTGGTGCATCTTTTTACAAAACAGTTACAACTCACTTTCTACTAGAAGATTCAATTTTGCAGATTATCGCTGAACTGCGTGCTTTCGAATTGATTTGAAAAACTTGCACAGATGTCTATCTGCTTGTGTGATATGCTAATATGTATGAACCCAGCTGCAGCCAAATCAGTTAGTGACTTTGTTTATAACATCATGTTTTATAACATCATCCATTCAAGTTAAATTATGTAGAAGATATGGTATATGACGAATTAAGGTTGGACGATTGTGTGGAATAATAGTGTTTTCTTTGTCTTGGATCTCTGAAATATATTCAAGTTATTAATGTTCCTTTGTTTGGACATTAAGGAAGTTATGGTATATGATAAATTGAGATTAATGGCATAAAGTATCAAAAGACTTTGTGTTAGATCTGTGGATAGTGAAGAGCAATCAGTTAAGGTTTCTTCGTTGGATTGTTTGAAGGTATCTTAAACAGCTTTAGTGTCCAATAACTGATGATATAAATTGTTGAACTATTTCTGTCCTAGATCTCGAAATGATGAATAGTAATCTATTAATGTTTCTTTATTTCATTGCATTATGTGGAAGATACAATCTGTAATATTACAATTAAGTTTTAAGTCCATAAATGGTGAAAATGATCTTTCATGATAAATTACAAGATTTGGCATCTCTTACGACGAATGATTAGTATGCAAAAATGGAAGAAGTTTACGTAGAAAGTAGGTAGCCAAAGTAGCCTTCGTGATATTTCTAGAACAAACATGCAAAAAACTGCGAAATGCATGTAAGTTTAGAAAACGATTAGTATTTTATTGCTGTTCGAACGATGTTTTCGCGAATAACTAGAAATTAATATAACACTGATTATAGAGTCATACATTTTACTGGCAATTGATGCTTAAGTAACAATTCTCAGTAGCGGTATAAGCCTCGCATACAAGTGATTTTCTTTTTTGCTAAAAGTTCGAAGAACAGTTTAGAATCCAATAAAGTGGTCGTTGCTAAAATTTCCTGTGACACTTAACTGCCTCGGATTATGATTGAGTTGGTAAGAGTATTCCTCCTTTAAGTCCAATAGTTTTTTCTGCAATTGAACGATCATTTTAACATCTTTTTGTCATCCATTTTCAATAATTATCGTTGGTGATATATATTTGTATTTTATCACATAAAATTAATATAAATATTATACATACAACCGAACGATTATTTTAATTAGGTAACATTTTTTTGTCATCTACTTTCAATAATTGGCATTAGTGATATTTATATATTTGTATTCTATCACATAAAATTAATATACATACAATAATAACAATTTTAACAATAATACGTATTACTGACATATTCCAAAAACAAAAACACTGAGATACTCTGTACATAATATTTCTCATACAAAACCATTGAAATATTACATATAGTACTATTACAAAGCTATTATTATTTCTGTTAGACAACTCCTCTAGTATTCTACTAAAATCTGTTCCTAATCTGTTAAATTTCATCAGGCTGCGAGAAGACAAATTTTTCGCCTTTTCCAAGTACGAAATATTCGTGCCAGCTTGCCAACGAGACAGGATAGAAAGAAGTGAGAGGCAGTACGTTTATAGCATGTACACGGTGGTGCGGTCTTACGCAATCTCCGCGATATATAGAAATCGTGGGTCAGTCACTTGGCCGGCTCACGGTGCGCGTCCTTCCATGCGTTATGATTCTCCAGCCAGGAAGGAAAACGAACACGCCACGACAAATGCCCTTTGTCGAAAACAACTCCGTAATGACAACTTCCGATTCTCTGAGTACAAGTCAATGAAAGGATATTAATGGAAGAATTATATAATAGGTAAGATATTGTCTGTTGTACGTATGTAGTTACTCCATTATTACAGTCAACGGAACATCATCGCTAATTGTATGACTTTTCCCGTTTTACCAAAGACCGACGTCCACGGATTCTATTACTGGCATAAATGGTATAGCATGACGTATCATTGCTAATAGAAGGCAAATGATGGTAGTTGGAGGTAGAAAAATTATATGTAGTGTAGCATGTATACTGTTTGCGTGAATATGTAAAATGATTTAAAGAGATTAGGACAACGATAATGGAAGAGATTAGATCTGATGTTGATTATTTAATAAACAGATTGAAACTGATATAAAATAAATGGAAGAAAATATATATTTAATTCTAGGAGAAATCTATTTCACGATATGAGAAGAAATAATCAGAAATTATTTGGCATAGAGGTAAAAATATCCTGTTCCCTGATTTTTTAAAGTAGCACGCAAAAAGTATTTTATACTCGAAATTTACGAGGTATTGATCATCGATTGAAAGTTTGAAACTTTCTTCATTCTTTCGCGTAGAACAGGTCGAAACTTGGTCGAAATTTTGACAATGTCAGACGTGCCAGAATTTATTACAATGTTAATGTGAAATATGTAAAAGTTAAGAAAAAATTTTGAGATTGATGAAATTTTTGCAAAACGTACGTATATGTGTAGATCCAAACGCAGTCAACAACGACTGACTCTATATAGAGCCAGGGGATAGAAAGTGAATGTATTGATGAATAATGCTTCTGTAGGTAACTACCAGTGAGATTGATTTAAAATCGAATAACTGGAATCGTTACCTAATGAGTCCGTCCTTGAATTTCATCCTCTCACTCCTACTTGCACAGAAAATTACATTCCCAATCTCTTCTATCCAATAGTGACTAGTATCATATCTGAAACGCATTAGCCCAAACTTATTTATGCCAGCAAGTACTAGAAAGATCAATCGTAAACAAACTTTGAAAATTACCTTTAAAAAGATTTAATTTCACACGAAACAGTCCTCGGATATTTTTTTAAAATACAAGGTTGACGCCTACAAAAAACATAAAATGTTAAAACAAAATTATTTGCAACTTTTTGTCTAAATAATGAAAAAAATATTGCAAATTCTTATCATCTTAAATGTGTGAAAAAATCTACAGTGATTGCGTTGTTTTTGTACTAGTCTGTACGTGAATTTTATCAAGTCGAAATCTCTGTTGATTTCCATCTTTCTTATTAAAATATTCAAGACCAGTTACTGTCTTTGCAATCTATGCAACGCACGTTACAGATTACAAAATTGTCAAGACAATGCGGAGGATGACACGTTATCTCGAGTTATTCAACAAAGAGGGCTGATGTTTTCCGCGGGTCGAATCGCTCAAACGTGTATACGTGGGAGTAAAATGGTTGTGGCTGCCGTGTAATCATCAGCTCGCCGTGTATCCGGGCATTGAATTCGAGGATTCTCCTCGGCCTCCTTTAAACCCTCATTGTACGTTGCTTTGGCCGCTTGTGTGTCGCAAGACGACCGTGTGTATCCAATCATCAGGGAGAAACGATCAAACGTGTAATCGATTCAGCAGAGATAATAGCTGATTTTGCAATTCTTTTGCTGCAACAGAATTTTTTTTATTAAAAAGAACCAGTGTATCACCACTGCATTTAAAAAAACCGAATGTTTATGAAACTGTAGAAAATTTAATGATTTCGTTAGGAATTAATTGAGTAGCTCTTCATTATAAAATTCAGTTTTTTTTTTATCGTTTATCAATTTATCAATTTTTTTTTTATAGAGTACCTGCATTTTTGGTGAAAGTTGGGGATTCTAAAGAACAATCAATGGCTTTTATATTAAAAAAGTAGAATATTTATAAAATTTATATCTATGATAGATGAGAGATGATGTTGGTTTGTAGTAACATAAAATGTTAATCTATAATATTGTCATAGTGGAGCATTTTGTTTCTTTTTTATTGAGAGCGTCAATAAAACGATAACTGCACGAGAGTTTCAAAACAAAGGCATCGAAAGCTACTTTGGTCTGTAGTATAGCAGAACAAAAAGCAACGATAATGACGTCTATAGGAGTGACGCCAATGCATTTGCTAATAATACTACAGCAAGACATGATCTTGACTGTATCCAGTTTTTATGGTTGTTTTACGTAAACTTATTCCCATTTATACTTTTACTTTCAATGTTATGAGCCCTGTAATCATAAACAAACGAAGAAATAAATACATGAATAGCTGAGACTTTTAAGGGCTGTAATAAAAGATAATGCGTGCATGGTGGCATATATGTATCAGCGCGTGCTGAAAGAAAATGCGTCCGGACGTTGAAACATAATCACTTGTATACGAACATACAGCGGGCACAACCAAATCAGATTTTTCTGCGTGGCAACGGTGAAAGGGAGGTCCTGCCGGCGGTCCAGCAGGCTTGGATACCTGAGATCTATCTGTTACCTCATTTACATTCAGCAAAGTTCATGTTGATTTAAGATTTTCACTTATTTAATAAAAACCTAAATTTTTTTCATTGCATTCATTTGTAGGTGATACTGCATTTTTTCTCATGTATCTATTTGTAGGTGATATCGCATAATATAGTAAATTATAGAATATCAAGAAAGAAGCAATTGCAATCATTTGTCGTACATTTGTAATGAAGATCAAGATAAAAACGTTTATAAATGTTCACCCTACTGAAGTATACTACACGATTTAGATATTGATTACCTAAGAATAATATAGTGCTATGACTTTCATTAATCACCCAGTAATCATCATTGTAAATGGTTGTATTATAATAATAATATATACGACCTTGTACAATGTAATATCATAATAATCAACATATAAGTATAACGTACATTCTATTATTAAGCATAAAAGTTGCCTCCCAGGGAAAGATACTACTGCGTGATCTCATAAAACATTCGCACATCTTTCAACAACGTAATTTCACCACAATTAACAGACAACGAAGAAGATTAGATTCCATTGTTAAACGTCCACGTTTCTTAGTAAAACGCATGTACTACGTGACGGACTTTTATTAGCCAAATGCATAAGAATTTAGAAAGTAACGGATCACTTATACAAGCCTCGATTACTCACAACATCGAACTACATGTTTGCAAAACGTTTCAATATCTCAAAGTACCAAGGTAAGAAAGTACATAATTTTTATCTCGTGGATATATGGAATAATATCTCGATTAATAATTCATCTGCGAATGATAAAACGGATCGTTTTCTCTTACTTTTATCCTCTGCTTAAATCATTTCAGATTAGACGATCGATCGAATTCTTTGACAATTAAAATGGATCACTGGGTAGATTTTGGACCTCCTTGTGAGATTAGGCTAAGATGAAGCTCCCATTCGCTATTGTGTTTCATTCTATCTTTATTTTACATATTTTTCTTTTATCATTTCTCTCTACGATTTTATTGATCGTTTAGGTTATTGAATTTATTGAATATTATCAAATTTATTTTTATTTTTAATCTTACTTATTTTTCTTCACTTTTTATTTATGTATTTTTATTTTTTTGGTAAATGTCTTTTAACAGCCGTCTTGTCGCTTTTGCCTTTTTATTGTTTTCATTTTGTTTTTGCCTTTTCTTCTTTCCGACTTTCTACATGTATTATATTTGTATTACAGCAAATCGATTTCTTTCTCTTACGTGCAAAGCGATCCAGAAAACGCCACTAATAACTCCTATTCGCGTGAAATTACTGACGTACTCCTGTTATTTCTTTTTACCATCATATAATTTGATCTTTTCTGTGTTGAATTTAATTCTGTTTTTTAATATACTTTCACAAATCAATAATAACATATCTCACGATCTTTGTTAAGTAATTTTTCAGATAGAAGTATCCAAAAATTCTTATCAAAGAAATTTCTAACCAAACTGAAATCACAAGCTTCTAACCAAATTGAAAGTTAAAAAGCTAATTTAATAAAAGAAAGAAATAATGGAATCGCGTGAGCTAAACTTTAGTGAATGTGTATCGGTAATAATTTGCCATTCTAAGTTTCTATGGAATTGCACAAAATTATAATCGAATGTGAAATTTGGATTTTTCTACTTCTAATCTATTCTTCGCCTCCTTTAGAAAATGTCAAAGTCCCAGAAACGACTATAATTAGAACTGGACTATCGTCACAGATCTAATTGATTGTGAAGAATGGATTTTTTTTGTCTGTGACAATGTTGTCTCCGCTTTGGGGATCGGGAAGGGTGAAAGCGAAGCAAATTCCTTCACGATATCCAGCTCCTTGTTACTCTTTCTATGTAATTACTTTAATAATCCACCTTTGTATCGCTCTTGTTTCCAGTGTCCTGGGATCTGCTTTCCCTGGTCACACAAGCTAGGTTTATCTTAGCATTAGCTCTTATCTGTCATTATTGATAAAATATAGGATTCAACGTGGTTTCTTGACTTTCTTATTACGACCACATAAATTATTTCTAAAGATATTTTCAATTGTAAATCAATACCTAATTTTAAATTAGAAATTTTAAAGCAAATTATATTAAGTAAATTGTTCTAAGAAAATTTGTAATTTTGTAGTTATGAAATTTGTAATTTTTAAAAAATTTCACAGATTTTGTTGTAGGTACTTACTGAACAGTACAAGGAATTTCGTGGCACAAAAAGTGAGTTTTTCTAAGTTTTAATAGAAAATATAATTTAAGACATACATATGTATATCTCACGTAAGCGCCGATTTGGAGATCACAGACAGTGATTACGTAGTTAATAATTGTATGGTAACTAAGATGTATAATTATACTGATTTTTCTGCCATTATTTATATATTGTATTTAAATTAACAATAATTAGAAATCTTCCATAAGGAGGTGTAATATTGTAAGTGTAATTAAATAATAGAGGTCATGGTTTTAAATCACGGAGATCGACACGTGTACACGCGTAGCTAATATATCTGCATTTTAATCCATTGTTGATATTAATTTATGTTTTACTTCGTGTGATTGTGAACGTATGAGAAAATATTCGGATATTAAAGCTTTCCTTTATGAAATCTTTTTACAACAAACTTCCAGTTTTTTGTCTTACAGTTTACTTCATGAAATTCAACCTTCAAAAAAAAGACTCTCCCATTCTTCATTCTTCATAGTCATTCCCACAACAACATCCATTATCCTATTATCCATTTATATCCTTTCAATCACTTCAGGTATTCCATCATTGTTCGTTCGATTACAATTGCATAACAGCGATTCGTTTCTGCAAACACACAGTACGGCACTATCTTTTAAGAGTTACCACAATCTTTCATAAATGTTTCCCATGCTTTTTGTAGAACGTTAATTTCCCTCATTAATCAACAACGTTAAGTGTTTGGCTGAAAAAGCAAAAAAGAAAGAATATAACTTGCGATTACTTTAGAGAAACATTCGGAGAGAATGAAATTAATTCGTACAACTGCCGATGAACACGCATCCTAATTAAAATGCAATTCAAAAAGTATACAACGAAAAGAACGAGGTGAAGAGAATCGTTTAATTTATGTAATAACAGAACACAGCTCGAATAGTTATAGTATACAGGAATGTTACACTCTTCAACTCGAATAATAGAGACTGCTTGAGTAATTATGTTATTGTTTCCATGATTACGCGACGTCGAGGAATCCAACTCATGTTCAACTGTGCGTTAGTTGCTCACTCAGTTATCTCGAATGAAGATCACCTTTGCGCGTCAACTCGTTTTAACCGATTAGAATTAGAATTAACAACGTTAAGCGAGGCGCGTTGCACATGAGCATGTTATAATGCTTGTAAATACGCCTTGCAAAACCATTGGTTAAATTTACTATAAATGTCACTCTATAGAAACACAATTGCTTGGTAATTATTTACGAAACAATCCAACTCACTGATCTTAGTAATCTTGAGATATTTATATTGTTAAGATTAATTTCATTTGGTTTATTCAACTTTAAAGACTGGATTCTATACATTACCTAATTTGTTTTACTACTGTAGTGATTTGCTATTTTTTGTCGTGATAACTCTCTGAAAAACAAAAATGGCAAGAGCAGAATGAATCTACTTTGTGAAAAATACTTTCTAAAATCGATACTTCCCAATTATCATTCGATTCTCAAAACTTTCGTACTGACTTTTAGCTCCCATCATTGTGCACAATCTATCACGTTTTAAAATTTTTGTTGATCTAAAAATAAAAAAGCTTCTCCTCCCTTAACTTGTTTTCTCTCTGAATGTCCAAAATTCCACAAAATTGTCCATTCTTAAAAAAAAAAAAGAAAATATACATTTCCTCAAATATACATTTTACACAACAATTTCTGAAACCGCGACAAACTTTCACCATAGTGGAACACTATGTATATAACTGCAAAAAAAGAAAGATTACTTTTATCCATATCTATCTTCTCAATCTTTCAAACATCTCAATCTTTGCAATGAATACAGTTCAAGCGCATATTTATTTGTGCGTTAAACTCTGAAAGGAGTTGTATCCGTATCCATTTTCTCGACTTCTCAATTCTTCAATCATTTCAACTTTTGCGATGTTTGAAAGCGCATATCCATTTGTGTGTTAAACTCTGAAAGAAAGATGTTCCGCGTTACTTCGCCATTTTCACGATTCAAATATATCGAACAGAATGTATTTATGTTGAAACAAGGTTTTAGCATCATCGTCGGCGCCGGAGAATCGCAGACGTGGAAACTGAATGGCGACAGGTGAGCCAAAGAGGCAGGGAAAGAATCGGGAAGAGAGAAGATCGGCACGCATGCAAGGTGAGGCCAACGTGCCGTGGATGAGCAATGAACTTGACCGGAAGTGGGTCAGGGTAAAGCTTCCTCGAGCTCGACAAGCATCCTTCGCAGCGCCGTGATTCTTCGGCTATAACCAATGACTGGCTTAATGAACAGGTGATAATTAATTTATGTAGCAATGAAAAGAGCCGTGTGTGAATCTTCTTAAATATGATGTGAACTGAAAGCTACGAATCGATAAAAATATCACGAAATATTTTAAAATATTCTTGTTATTCAGATATGTGATATGAAGAAACCGTTTCGAAAGTATTTTTATCTCGATATAACAGTGAAAATCGATCTACTTTCATTATTCAAATACATAAAACTTTTCATACGTGTACCTACAAGTATACACAAGTTTTTGCTCATTCCTCGAAGAACCTTGTACAATCACAATAGCGCACTTTGCACGCAACAATCTGACACGTGATGGAAAGTAAGTAATTATTGACTTGGCATAACTTATACTACAATCAGATATATTTTATCGATAGATTAAATCGAGCAGGAACGTCTTAGCCTCGAGTCAACCTGCAACAAAAAGATAAGTTAGGACACAGTAATTTCTTTTCTGAAGAATAGATATTGAATTTTTATTAGACACTTAAACTTCGTATAAAAGTATATGATGTATTATATTACAATATATTAATTCATTGTATCTTATCTGCAAAGCGAAGTTTTCTCTTCATACATACTCGTATAAACTATCGAACCAATCAAAATGAAGTGTTATTTTTACCAAGTACTTTTAGTAATATCAAAATCTTTTTTTTTATTGGGATAGAAAATTATATATTCGACACAGAACCTAAGCTGCTCAATGTAAAATTAATACCATTACTGAATAATTGCTCAGCCTGGGATAGCTATCCAAAATTTACTGTACTTTATTTAGGCACATATTAAAGATTGATAATTTTAAAATTAAAAGAGAATCCTCAAGGATAAAAGGAGGTACGTACGTAACTTAAGAGATACTCACAGTCTCATGAGAAATACAAGCAGGCGGAAATTGTTACGATAAAGGTCAGTCGCGTACCAATACTAACTATCTTGTACGAAATCGATCCGACAGTTATGCTCTTTTAAGCAAAACTTCCTCGGTTCGGGTAACGAAATTCGTCTGATGTGCATCGAAAACTGGATCACGTAATGTAAAACCTTCGACTTGGAATTTTAATTTGCAATTGCGTCACGGGCCCGTTGCGCACACAATTGAAATACGCGGGTAAACAAGGATTACGGAAATGAAAACAATAGAATAATGAGGAGCTTTTTACCTTCGATTTCTTCTGATACTTGATGGTATAGGTACTTGTTTCTATTCTTTTATTCAAATATTTTCTTCTTTACTCATTTTTGCATCGTGTTTTATCTTTACTACTTTATCTGTAAGATTTGATCGCTGTGAAAGAAACTATTGAAAGTTAATTATGTTTTTTATATTAAAATTAAAATTATTTTTTATATTAAAATTTATATTAAAATATATTATATTAAAATTTTACAAATTTTGGTGTACTTGTTGAAACTAACTCTCTTTTGAAAAGATTAATAATAATATTATCGTACGATAATCAAATTTAAACACAGTTTTTTTAGAAGATAAAAAGTATAAATTAAAGCCACATACCTAATCTTTAGAAAATAAGAAAAATAAGAAAATCTATTAGATCATTAAAATAGTTCCAAAAGAATTTAAGTGATGGCAAGTTAAGTTAGACAATTTGTTGGGACAAAAATTAATTTTCATAGATGTTGAATTTTAAATTTTTAACATGATGTATCATCTCTTTTTGGTTTTGACGAAACTATGGATGGCGAAAGAAAATTGAATGGATTCCCGTTCAATTAGCATTCCATTACACAAGGGGATCCCTGTTTGCGAAAAGTTTGTTCTTGCTGAAGAATCCCGGGCACTCTATTCTTGCAATTTCTGTCGCAGGCTGATTCATGACTTTCATTAAACTTTTTGTTTGCAATGAGTTTTTCAATGCTCAGAGCGATTTTTGCCAACGAATAATCCGGATTTTTGCGAAAAAAATTATTCTTTTTCTTTTTCAAGTTTTTAACTTCGGTTCTGCCGAAAAATCAATAAAAAAAAATATGTATAAATTTGTTAAAAAAATTAATAAAAATAATTGCTATATTAAAAGAGATATGAGTGAACAAAGTTTAAAGAAATGATCTTTGAGGTTTCACATTTACGTACCTTATATGCATGCTGGAGTTGAATAATCGATGATTATTTCTCATGGGAAAGATCTTGACCCGTGTAGGTCGACATTTCACGATACAGATAGTTACGAGATTAGTCTTATATCGGAAAAACAAGCTTGCATTGCCAGTTGCATAATTCTTTCACATTCTTTTAGTATTTTTATAATACTGTGTTGTAAATTACACAGATAAATATCACTATAAACATATACTATCTTTAAAATAGAAACACTAACTTAAAATTGTAACATATTGTTCAAAATTATTTGAGTCATGCACTTCTGATATTATAATATTTCTATTTAATAATTAAAAATTAAGTTATCTCAGTAGTATTAAGTTATATGAACGCATATTTCGAATGTATATTATATACATTTTAAAACATTAGTTTCGATAAGTGTTTAAAATAAACAATCCCGTGCAACATAAACATAAATCACATTGAGGTTCTACTCATGACACTATTACAGTGCATTCAGAGCATTACTTACTAATACACGTGTAATTAAATTTCTACACGCAAGTCACGTTCCATCGCATTGAATACTATTTGATTATACCGTAATAGATTTGCAGATGCTTTTTGAATGTTTAATGACATTACATTACAGTATCAATTTAACATATTTAACATACAATTCGCTATGTATCTTCGTTTAGTAAACGTTTTTAACATCGTAAATCACGTTAAGAGAATCCGTTCCAAAGGGATGACACCATTTTACGTTCCATTTCACTTTCTAAGAGAATTTTTCAAGGAAAGATTCGCCATAAGTTACGGAGAATAAAGTGAAAAATGAAAACTCTTGATGGAACTTTTCATTTTACCATCTGTCAATTTCTCAAGAAAAACTTTCGAAACTTCCCACTCGTAACTCCCAATCAAGAGTACGTTAAAGGATTACTCCATAAAAATCCCTGCCAAGAGAATAAAGGAACTCAATTGAACTTATAGGCACTAACGATTATCCTCAACACCACCAATGTGCTATCTTCGTTGCGGCTTAATGGCAGCCACCAATTTGCCTTATCTATGGCCACTTAGCTCGTTGTTACCAAAACGTCAATCGGATCGAGGTCATGACCAGTGAAGAAAGTTTTCTAAACGCTTCCGTGAAATAGCCCCCGGACTGTCTTCGTCCACTGGAACGCATAGAGATCTCTGATCGTATTCTTGTGTGTCCATACATATGTACGAAGCTAAATAAGAATACGAAGCTAAAGAACCGGTGCAGTGGAATCTTACTTTCACGTTCGTACCTCTGTTGGACCAAGCCCACTTCTCTCTGTAGAAATTATGGAAATCATAAGAAACCGGATAGCTTAAATCAAGAAACCAACTTTTAAATATTTTTACGAGAATATTTATAAATTGAAGAAAGTGAGCATCCTGAGAAGCTTCGTTCCTGTATTTTGTTAGATAAACTTAACTTATACTCGTAGTAGTATTTATAAGTAATAATAGCTTTATGTAAAAAAAATTGGAGGTAAATGTTCTTGGAAAATTTATGTATAGAAAGAAAAAGTGACAATAGGATGCGATAAATTGTAACTGTAGATAGAAATTGGAAACTTACTTTGATGATAGTGAAATTCCATGTGAAATTATGTAAATAAGAATTACAAAGAGTTTGACTGTTTGTCGGATAATTTTTAATTTTAAATGAAACTTGTTTTTGAAAAGTTACACAAAGTTTGTTCGTTCATACTTGTCGTTCATAAATTGGCTAATTGGCTAAAGATTGATTTCTCCTGTAATTGACAATAAAGTTTATTACCATAATATGAATAAAAAAAATTTCTATATTTTGCATTGTATATTTATATGAAGATGAAGCTTTAAAAATAAGTGTGATATATGTATATATATTGCAAACATAAAATGGGATTGTTAAGTTCTATATTAATATATTAAATAAAAGATTAAAGAACATAAAAACTTTTACACTATGGATTCAATTTTCATACTATTAGATTAGATCAGAGAGATCATTCACATATTATTTATCAATAAATAATTTCCACCTTAACATTTTATTTGCTCATTTCCTTTCAAAAATATCTTTCTTCGAAAATGTTTTCCACTGATGATATCGTTTCAATGTGCATTACCTCTGCAATCCTTGTTCCATAATTTCCACAAAAATTGGAAAAAATCAAAGTAATCGAGTGGACAGCAAAAAGAATAGAATGAAAGAATGCGATCAGACGAGACAGACGTGTTACTGAAGAACAATTTAGAAAATCACGATTATGAGGTCAGGTGGCGTGATGGAAAGGGATAGAGAACGACTGTCACGACGTATCCGTTGAATCCGACTCGTGGAATCATGAAAACTGGATCGACCGGCTGCCACAATACGCTCATAACTTTCCATTTATGTGTATGAAAATTTCAGCGGGTCGAAAGGGCCACCAGACTCACGGCAGATATAAAAAAAAAAAGAAACAAGCGGATTCAGGTTCTCGCGAGTCGCGAAATATTTCTTCCTGTCGTGAAAGTTCCTTTCGATCCTCAATCCACTGATTTGGCTTAATATGCCATTACAAAATACGATATATGTCGTTTTATTCTTTTGAACATTGAAAGTAGAGGTAGAAAAGTCATTATGTAATTTTGTCGAAAATGAAAATTATGATGTATACCTGTTATGTGATTTTTTTGAATGATGGAATCGGTTTGAAAATGCCTAGTTATGGAAAATAACAGGATTTTGTAATGTATTTCTTCACTGCTCTTTCATTGTTTAATGTTGTATTTTTGATCTAAGTCTCCTAAAGAAAAAAGAAATTTACTTGTGTTAATAAAAGTATAGTTTTTCTTTCATTTTAAAATAACTAAGAAAATATACATGCAGAAATGAAGTAGGATATAACATTTCAATAAGCGAGTATAATTTATCGTGGGAATTGAAAATCCATCTTACTTAGTCATTTAATTACTTTCCGAGAACGAATATCTGTGCATAGACAGCCTGGGCGATGCTTCTTCAATGAGACTCGAATCATCGAGTCGATCTCGACCTCAACTTTCACCCTCGCGCAAGGTCTAGGATACTCAGATGGATCTTCTTCTTATGAATGAAGAATCCTTCGTAGTCATTAAGAAACTGGTTTTAAGCATGTCTTTAATGTTTGTTGAATAATAGTTACTTCCTTTTAATGCCAAGCATTAAAAAATTGGGATATTCTCCCAAACAACTTTACTACAAATATTTTAATATTCGAATATATTAATTATGAGAGCGTTCGAACAAAGTAAACAAGCGTTGCTTACTTATAAATAAAAAAATAATTAAAATAAACATGAAACACCATTTCTTTTGAAAATTTAATTACTAGTAGTAATAATAACTGATGAACTAATTAATGAGTATTTAATGTATATGAGTATGAATAGTTAATGATTTACCTAATTAGTTTCGTAAATACAATTTCTATTATTTATATCATATTTATATAATGTCTATTGTGAATGTTTTAACCTGCTTTAAATTAAATACTTGCTGTTCTCGGTTTTGTCAATAAACTGAAAGTGAATGTTTGCTTGTTCTTTCTTTTTCTATCGACAAAGAAATTAGCAAATTAACAGGTTGAATCCTAAATTACATTCAAAGGATCGTAACAAAGGAAATTGCTTCAGCATTTCGTGGCATATGCGTCATACTGTGTCGAAGATATTCTTAAACAGAGGATGGAAACATTCAAATGTGAGTCAGCATCCTGTGCCATGGATCCTGCAAGTATCGTAGTTTCACTTTCACCATTTTAGATTTCTTCACTGTCGACTCGCCGAGCCGATTTATATTTGTATACGTTGAAACTTGATTGAAACTTGATTTAAAGAGAAACGTTAATTAGTTGTTTGTGAAGAAATAATCGGAGAAAAACCTTTCTAAAATTTCGAACAATATCTTCTATATTACGTTTTTTGAAATTTGCTTGAAAGTTCAAAGAAAAGAAAATTGCAGTTCGTAAAAAGAAAAGGCAAAAAGGCAAATATCGAAAAATTGCCGTTCACTTGTTTTCGTGCTATTCCGTTTTCTCCACTTTGTAAAAAATAAGAAACAAACCGATGTAAGAACCGATGTATTCTTCAGGAATCTAGAATTGTGTACGCCAGGCTCATCTTCCTGGAAATTGAACAAAAATCATACTGGATATTAAAAGCTTTCTTTATTTATTAATTTTATGAATATAATAATGACTCTTATCACCTTTCGTCGTAAGTACATTTTGTCGGAAACACTGAGAACGCCGACCAAGTTCCAGAATTCGATCTAAACAACAGTCATATATGTATGTGTATGTGTATGTACATGTATATGTATATGTACATGTATATGTATGTATATATATATATATATATATGTGTGTGTGTTATATATATATATATATAATTTAATATAATAATAATAATATACTAATGGCTATATTTATACTTTTTTTTATCTTTATTCTCGTTTCTTTCATTTTCTCTTTTTCTTTAATTTCTCTAATTCATTTTTGTACGATCGAGATCACCCGATCTGGACTTGGTCCGGACCTTCTTTGCTTCACACTGTGTGTTTTCAATTTTTGTTCTTTACGCTGAATGGCTTCGCAGCTGATCGCGAATTAATCCGCCGACCGAATCACAATTGCGTTTTTGAACTCTATCTAATTACCTTAAATATAATATTCGTTTGCCCTATTGATTAGGAAGTAGACAGAGCGTGTGCGGAACGTTGTCTGATCGATCTGCCTTCTGGATCAGTATTATATGGTTTTCATCATCCAACTACGGTAAAATTGAAAAATTGTTCGTACAATGAATTCGTTCTTTGAATCGTATTCACAGGCTTCCGAAGTGTTTCATTTCTTTCGTTTCAAACAAATAAGTTTCGTGAAGACTATCCAGGATCAAATAATAACGTTACTATTATTCGACGACCGAGACAAAATGGATGTGAATGTTATTTCAACTACGATTCCGAATTTCAATATTGTCACACTGTGAAAAAGAAGTTTGTTTTATTAACAATTCTCTTTGATAAAAAAGAGAAAGAAAAGCAATATTCGCTGAAACGTTTCAAACAATTTTGAACAATTCAATGATGAAATAAAGTGGATATTCTTTAGAAATAGAAAGCACTCATCCAGAGGACAGGATTCAGGGAAAAAATATATGCACCCTCGTATGTGATTTCGTAGAAATCAAATTCGTTCTGGCTTTCTCTCTTTTTTCTTCTTTCCTCTTTCGTCTCATTTGTTCACCATCTCTCATTCTCTCTCTCTCTCTCTCTCTCTGTCTCTCGCGCCCCTGCTCTCTTCTTTACAGCTAAAACACTTTAATGAAGATTCATATAACACGAAGAAACTGGAGCATGCAAACTCGAAAGTGCGTGCACAAGATAATAATTTCGAAAGGCTTGAAATATAACAGTAGACGTGTTTTTTAGAACAGCATTTTCCTTTTACGCAGGAAAATGTTCTTCTCTTAAATTGAGAATAATTTCATGAATCTTTTTGAAACAATCTTTTTGAAATATCTTACACACACCTTTTGTTGGAAGTACAAAATTGGAAGAGTAGAAAACCACATTGTAAAAACGTGAATAGTTTCTCCTGAAGCGTCGGCTGTTTTCTTTTCAAATAACATTGAGAGAGTTCTAAAATTCCTCACCATTCTTCATCGTGTGCAACTGCAAATTAATTTGAAATTTTTTACAGTTGTTACGTATTATTATTAAGAAAACAATGGTGACACTAGTGATAGTCTCGATTAGAAACAATGATTCTATTTAGTAATTTTAGTGAATAAACATGAAGATAATTGTATATGCAGGCCATGTATTAAAAAGTTTATAGCACTGAAAATAATAAGTAGATTCTGTGGTAATTTTATTCATAATTTTAATTTTTATCGCTAATGTTTATTCATTAGCAAAGTTATGATCTCAATTTTTTGTAATCAATGCCCCCTGCATCACTAGTAGTCAACATTATTGACTATCTTAAATCTTTGTTATTACTATATTTGCTTATAACTACATAATAGTTATTGTTAACAATCGTCTTTACTAAAAGTGCTTTGAACGTTATTGCTTCAACAGCAGACGCTTCAATATGATTAAATGCATGAAAAATGAAATTGCACGAGTACATGACTTATTGTAACATCTTTAGAGAGAATTCAATCTTAGCTGTAAATATAGAGAATTTTGAGAATTTAAAAGAAGAGAATGCTTTTACGATTTTATGGAAAAAAAACGTGACAAGTGAGTCCATGTACACACACAATTTCAACAAAAGGAATGTCGCAAGGAATGACTTATAAAAACCATACTACCGTGTTGCGAGCTGTGCGATTTAAATCCCCGAAAACGACAGCAACAAACGCAACGATCGGCTTGTATCTCTGATTGTCCGTTTTGTAACAAAACCAAATGAAACTAAGCTCTACAAAATAGAAAATGGGGCCCTTTGCTTGGCCTGTAGACGCGAGATTTTAAATCACACACCGCCCGACGCAATACCTAAACACAAGGGAATTGATCCGCAGTATCACAAGTTTCTCATTTACTAAGAAAGTTCGTTGACTAGATGACAAAAAGAATCGCCTATCTTTCCCTCGTTTTTCATTCACGTGTCTCTCGTCCTAACGTTCACATGCAAGTATTCAGTTTACTCTGTATTACATGCATTTGCCTCGTGATTTAGGCCCGCAATTGGCGAATGAAAGTTGCAATTTGAACCCTTTGAAGCGCGAACAATTTCCGATTATAGCCTCATTTCCTCAATCTTCCCGTAAAGATTGTGGATAAAATTACGTCGACGGAACTATCGTATATATTATCTCGATTTCAACCAAGAGATTCCTCCACGATTTGTTAATTTCATAGCTGACCAATCTCGCGTTACCTAACGTTTCGTTTTCAGCAATTTATACAGTAGTTCCGTTTGGTACTGCAAATTTAACAAATTCGATTTATAAGATAAAATATAACACATTACAAAATTAGAGAATAGACGAAGAAATTCTTAAAAAAAGAGATAGCAAAATGGACACGAGACATTTGTTATTTCAAATGGAATTGAAACAAGACAATGTTTCTACTTCAACGCTTCAAAAAGGATCAAACACGAGTGAAAATGTAATTTTCTTTCACGATTCTTGTTGTAAGGTTTTGCTGACACTATTGAGCCTCTCATGACCATGCGAGTACATACAAGAAACAGCGAGAAGATCAATGGTGAAAACTTGGAAAAAAATGGGCGACGCCGCGATGTTACAAGTTCAGAAAAGCGAAGAAATGGATCAGCAGTATTTTTCCTTCTCCTTTCGGCTTTCTCATCGACTGGCACCAACCGTAAAATCGCGGTTAGGAATAATTAATACAACGCGTTTTACTTCCCTCCTCAAGCATGTCCGCTATGACGAATTTATCATCTAACTTGTTCATTTAACGAAACGACCAATCGGCCAAATCGTTTTACTCTGTGATAAATTCTTTAAAACGTACTCGAAAATACAAAAATTTCATTCGTTATTACTTTAAGAATTTTCTTTTTCTCTCTCTCTTTTTTTTTTTTTTTTTACTAGTCACATTAGTTGGTCTTTAAAGAAAAATATAAATACGAAGGAAGAAGAGAGAGATCGTTCAGCGTAATTGATCTTCGAGTATGTTTCAAAAACATGTCACCACATGAGTGTCAATGTTCTTCATCTAAAAATTCACGTAAAAGTGATTTTTATAACTGTAACGTTAATATTCTTTTACACAACTATTATTGCTTTTGCAACAACGCAAGCTCGTAACGTATCCAGAAATAGAATATAAATAACGGCAATAACGTACTTTTCCTTTTCTTTTCACAGAGATAATGAATTACACAATGGGAAGAAAACACTTGTACAAAGAACTTGGCGTAATATTCGCAACGAGGAAAGTTATGGAGAAACGTTATCTAATTGAAAGAACTACGAACTACTGTCACTAGGACAGCAATGGCTATTATTGTTATAAAAATAGTAATACAACTGGCCGGAGAAATTTTTGCCCCTTTCCATATTGTTTCTCCGGTTTCTTATGAGCATCTCTTCATGCACGAGTAACGTCTTTCCACGGTTTCTTCATTAATTACTATAATTTGTATAAAGAAATCGCGCAAACGCCATTTCCGAGAACACAGTTCCGTTAGAAATTCAACATTTTTCTCTTGTTTGACTAACTTGTTTGATATGTTTCTGGTTATAGTATGAGTAATTGTAATATTTCTATCATTCAACTGCGAAGCGAAATCCTGGCACTTTTTACAATTTCAAGACGTGAGGATGCTCGTTATCCTTTAACAATTCACTGTATTCATGCTCAAGGAGGCAAATGAACGCGTGACAATGTGCGTTGGAACGAAGAATATTATAGATAATATTAAATAGTATTTAAAGAGAATAACACTGGGACACTTTAAGGTGTCTCAACAGTAAATGATGAAATAATATTTGATTTCACGAACGACGAACAGGCAATTAGCGATTTCTAAATAGTAAAATTAAAAAAATAGAATTACAAAAATGCTAACATTACAATACGAGGCAAAATCTGAATAAAATAAACAGACTATACCGATAAAACTATCATTACATTCTTCATTCATTATTATTATATAGGATAAAATTTAGACAGATGAACGTCAAGTAAATGATTATTCTATTCGTCGTTCTTGAAATGGAAGAAACAGCTCGTCGAGCGAATTTCTTTGGCTAAACGAGACCATCGCAGAATAACTATAATTGTCTTTTTTTCTATCTTTTTTTTGCATTTTTTTAATACTTTTTCTTTTAAATATCTCTTTCAGTGATAACGATTCTGTAGCAGCTATATCTACGACACCGATGGACGAAACGGATCGAGGATAACCCGTAGGCGGGAATTATTCTCGCGTATTTTTTGCTATTTCTCTTCTTTAAATAACTATGGTATCTCTTTTCCGTCATATATCGTTAGCTAATAAGCGTTTGCTCGAAACGCAGTTTCCTTCCGTTCGAACGAGATGTATATACTTTCAAAAAGCGTTTGTCTGTTCGTGTTTTCCTTCATTCTTTTTCAAACAGGGAAGTCAAACGATAAATTGTTACACTTGTTTCCTTTCTCGATGCTACTATTATTATTTTCTAAATTCAGTTTATTCGAATTTACGATTTTTTTAATTTCCAAGAAAATACTATTGGAAGCTGAGAAGAAGGTAGTCGGCCTTGATTAGCTCTAAATTAATAAATTAAGTCAATGGAGAAATTAAAAATGAAACCAAACGATCACACACCACTGGTGAAAATTGTGTAGCTAATGTAACGTTCTGACTGCCAACTTCTTAGTTCTCTATTATAAATATTATATATTCAGAACAGAATTCAATAAATTACTATTGTTTTTAATAATGTTACTGAGAAATTATATCACTTCACTTTCTATCAACGAATCATTCCACGCAGATTTATCAACATCATAATAGCCGAGCCATTCGGTACAACTACTTATGTATTTCCTATCACATTTCAAACATATTATATAGAAAAACCATCGTTTGCTTCTTTTTACGAAATTCTCGATGTATATCTGCATCGATTCATTCCAACTATCGAATCGAAATAATATCTAGTAACAATTTTGAGTGGTATGTCCCGAAGATTTCGTCGACAATGTAATAATGTAGAACAAACTCTTTGAGAAGTACCGCTTGATAAACATTGGTAGATGCTCAAGCATGTTTCGCTAAACGTTTCTATAACTTTTTAAGTCATATCAATACATGTAATTAATTATTGTTTATAGTTCAAATATTTTACACTATAAAGACACGAAAGTCTTTTTTGAATACTGTATTTAGAATTACTTTTTTGCTTGTCGCAATGAACTCGACCATCTGGTGGTTGATCTCTTTCATCCTCTCTCTCTCTCTCTCTCTCTCTCTCTCTCTCTCTCTCTCTCTCTCTCTCTCTCTCTTTCTCTCTCTCTGACTATCTGACTATTTCTCTTAGTAATACGATGTGGAACTACTCTCACTGAGGATAAAAACATTTTAGACTTCGAAGACATACCACGCACGGTGTTTTTAAAAACACGACCAGAAAAGACTGGGAACTAGAATGATGAAAATCCCCCCTTAGCTTAACGACTACGAGTGGAAATGGAACGTTTCTCAGTCTATGTCGATCACATCTGGATTCTCCGCTGATCCCTTTCGCTGACGCATTTTCCGGCGCAGCAGGACCGTCCTCAGGATGCTCGGTGATCGTAGACCCGCGACTTCTGGCCGCGGGGCATGCTGCTACGCGGCCTTGTGCCTCTTCCTCTGCTCCTTCCGCGTTAAATTCGACGTACTTGGACTGCCCGAAGTAGAACCCTTCTCGCAGTCAGCAGTCGGTAATGGTTTTAACTCTCTGAAAAGTTATAGTATACACAATGAATAATAATATACGCATAATACAGTGCAAAAGCAGTGAATACCTTTATTCATTAATATTAATATTATTATTATTAATATTATTACTATTACCAACAAAGTATTTATCACTATTATTATTAATGATCAAAATTTTTAAAAAGTTTTGAACTACCACTTGTCTTTGCAAAATTGTTTCAATACAACGCATTTCTTTTTTTTTCAAGATTTTTCTTTTAATTCTTTTGATGGATAAACTATTCTTTTGATAAAAAAAATTTCATTTGCTATAACTTCAAACTGACTTTATACGAACCTGTAATTAAGAAGTTCCTCGTCATCGGGTACTCTAGATATAAGATCAAGAAGCTCGTTGTTTGGAACCGAGTGAGGCCGGATAATTTTTCTGGAGAATTTATTGACGCCCCACACCAGGATAAGGTATCTTAAAGGAATAAAATAGAGAACAGCGGCACCGAGGATCGTCAGGATCACGGCTAAGTAACTCAGATAGGGGACAGTGAAATTGAAAAGATTTTTCACTCTTTCACAGAGGCTGGCTATATAACCAATTGAATTCTGAACAGTCTGGGTCACCTCTTGAATCGCTTGCAGTCGCTCTTTCAGACTTTTTTTCTCTTCCTGACAAAAAAAAATTAAAAGAAAAATTATTCGAAATAAGAAAATATGGCGAGGAAGTAACATTTAGATTCTAATTTTTCATTAATAAAATTTCTTAAAAAAGTAATAATAAGGAAAACATCAATATTGTTAATTAGTAAATTTTTTAAAATAAGAGAAACAAAACACGAGATAAATAAATAATAAATAATAGAAAAAAAGGTAATTGTTAATTTTTTAATAGTTATTTCTTTATCTTTAATTAATTATTTGATCTTCAATTTAAAAATAAAAAGTTAAAAGTTGATTTAATTTAAAAGAAAGTCAAATTATGAATGAATATTTTATTTATTGAAAAGATAAAATTTAGTTTAGAAACAAATATTACGATATATTGAGAGATCGATTTTTAATGTGGTGACCTCAGTTTGGTGACCAATACCAATCAATTTGAATAGGTCGTTTGAATAGGTCGAAGAGCAAATCGAGGGAAGCACTAGATCAAAATACATGTCTGTCGTGTGCGTGACAAACGTCCAAATGTAATATTCATTAAAAAGAGTCTTCAGCTAATGGCAACTAAACATCTACTATAAACTTCTATTGTTCCAGAACAATAGCACAAATTATATTCCACAACAAATTTTGACTGCTTTTTTTTTACGTTTCAACACTCAACAGATAATTCGTGTAAATTATTATACGCTGAAATATGAAAATAGTTTTTCTCCATCGATCTCACTTGAAAAAAATCAATTTTGAAAAGAAAAGCAAATTTTCGACTTTTTTCAAATATGACGGCGTATATTTTTGTAATATTACAAGCATTTGAACATGTTTAAACAATGTTCACAATACACAATATATTTATTGCGTAAGAATATAGAAAAATCACCTCTCATCAGTTATTGCAATGTAAAATATACTATTAGTATTATCAAACAAATTACAGCAATTTAATTGCTCTGTTAGAAAAGAAGGAATGTAACTTCAACTTAAAATAATCCCGTTTGAAATAATTTCAATTTAAAATTCTTGACTTCAAAATGGACAGAAATTTACGAATAAAAAAAAGAGCATTTTCAATAAATACACAAATTTTTGTGAAGCTAATAATTTAAATCACAATTGTTAAAAATACTTACTTTGTCCTTGTCGTCATCGTCGTCGTCGTCATCTCCAGGAGTGGCTGGGCCTTCATCACCCTCGTCGTGGAAATGGGAACTCGAATGATGGGATAAGGGTGTACCGGTTATCATTGCAACCTGTCCGGAAATCCATTCATTGAATCCACTTCCATCTTCGTGAAGCTGGCAGGTAGCAAAGGACGTAGACATGCAGCAATGCAGGCAAAGGTTGTCAAGCAGATGATTTATATACATGTTATCTTACATGTATTTAGGGTTGATTGATTATTGGCGTCTATTATTTATAAGCAAGCATTGAGAATATGTAACAATAGTGATCAATATTACATAGTAAATGGAAGAAATGTGGTAAAAATTGATCTAAGATTACACAAAGCATTTTTTATAAATTTTGAAAATTTACAAACGTAAGTCTTAAAATGTTATTCATTATTAGATAATATTATGCTAAATATTAGAATATTTGATAAATTTATAAAAATAAAATATTCAAGGAGGTCTAAAATTTAGGCCAACTGAATTCTATGCTCATGCTGGTCACATACCTCTATAACTTTAATTTTATTTAGCTCAAGAGGGAAAATAGTAATTTTGTATTAAGTAGCACTAACAAGAATAAAAGAATAGCCAATGTACAGGATTACCTTATTGAATGCGATTAAAATTCTAATTCTATAGACTATCTAATTTATAGAATTAAATATTGCAAACGTTATCATTAGGTAAAAATTTACGAAATAAAAGTTGTGAGATGTTAAACTTTTGCAGGCACTTAAGATTAGCAATCAAACTTAATGGATGAATAAGTATAAGGTAAGTGTTAATCTCAATAA
Source organism: Melipona bicolor (assembly GCA_030673865.1). Taxonomy (NCBI): domain Eukaryota; kingdom Metazoa; phylum Arthropoda; class Insecta; order Hymenoptera; family Apidae; genus Melipona; species Melipona bicolor. The sequence goes on along the minus strand of JAHYIQ010000016.1, from coordinate 2,798,200 downwards.
TCCATAGAGATAGTGATAAGTATCTCAGAAAAATACTTTGATAAGGTAAAGTAAAACAATCTTTCTAATTAGTTTCTTTACATACCAGATAATATTTTAAAAGGATAAGAAGTGCCGCTGCAGGAAACATGTAAGGCTCAAAGTAGTAACAACCCAAAACGAAGATGATCAATGCGATGATGCTTCTCATTTTACTTTCCCATTCCCAGCAGCTCCTAATTATACAAAAAAAAAAAAAAAATCATTACACACTAAATAATAATATTTTTCAATAGAATTAAAACGTAAGTATGATTTCGTAAAACATGTCTTTATGTTAATTATGTATAAAAAATTATGAATAATGTGATATTTCAGAAAATCGTAGTATTAATTAATCATCGCTTTGACAAGTCACGAATAGTATTTAATTTATAATGACGAATGCAATTTACATAACAAATGTTTTGATTATATTCTCGAAACTGATTGAAGGTCAGAATCAAAGTATACGTACTGCACGTATTTTCCGATATCAATCACGATAACGATAATTGCCTTTAATCTGAGAACGTTACGTAGGAACACCTGTCTTTTGAACTTTATCTCGGGTTCCATGTATTTCTTCTCTTTGGGATTTAACGTTCGTATACAGGCTCTGATAACATTCCACACTACGGTCATCTCCAGGAGAATTTGAGGGGAATTCCCCTTGGCTCGACCTCTCAGTTTTTTGTCCTTTAACGCGTACCATCGTTTTTCACCGTTCCTTATCCTCAGAAGAGGTATAGCAACTTTCCCAAGAAACTCTACTTTATGGTCCCTGTCCTCGTCGTACACTGTTACTTCTAATACCGAATTGATGTCCTTCACATTACTATAAAAGTAAATAAAACTTTATACAGTTAAATTATATATTCATATCTTCTTAAACTATCTTTACGTAAACTATATTACGTAATCATGATCACTTACAAAGTGAATATTTTTTGCCAACATGGCGCCAGCGTTTTATATTCAGTTTGGGTTTGCAATCTTGCATTTACCAATTCCAAAACGCAGAAAGGATCGCTCTTGCCACCCAAATCGGCTGCCGCGAGACCTTGTGCTCTGAATACCTATGTAACAATAAAAATACATTATACATTCTAAAAATCGAAAGTGATAGGAACAAATATAAAAGCTGTGACTTCTAAATTTAAATTTTCACACTTTTAACATGTATTGTAAACTTCTATGCAACTAAATTTTCTGCTTATTATTATGTTATTAATAAGATAAAAATAACTTAAAAAAAAAAAAAGATTAGATCCTTTTCAATTATTTCTGAAAAATCATGCATTTTTTTTTCATTATTTTTTTAAATTTACTTTCTATTTTTAAATTTAAGTTCTCCACTTTTTCATTATTTTTCAGAAATAGATACCTTCACTGTTAAATGCCCGACGTCCCGCGCCCTTTGCAACGAGTTGACTAACGCGTATCTCTGGTACAATTGGTCACGTTCACGAGGTGTTTCCTCATGAGCGGCTAAATCGCTGATCGTTTCACTAGCGGTCGTGCCGCTAATAGTCAGCAGCAAAAATATATTCCCAGAGCCGTCCTCGAGGTCTCGCCAGAGTCTATGGGTTGTCTCGCGTTCAAGTGTCGCCAAATCGATCACCGTTCTCCCCATTAGGTCATCCTGATGACTTTTATCGCGATCCCAGACTGTAACCTCTAACTCCTGACCTAAATAAGGATCTTCATACAGATGGAGATCGAACTGCTCCAACCAAACGGGATTCAGGGTTTTATGTACCACTTTTGACTTGTACTTTTCCGTCCCGAGACTAAAATAAAAGAAGATAATTACAAATGTATTTTAAAATATTTTATTAAAGTATGGATGATTTAATGGACAATAAAGTTAATGTATTCAGTAATTTGTTATGTTTGACGTTGACTTTTAGTTTTAACATGTATTGTAAACTTCTATGCAACTAAATTTTCTGCTTATTATTATGTTATTAATAAGATAAAAATAACTTAAAAAAAAAAAAGATTAGATCCTTTTCAATTATTTCTGAAAAATATCTCATAGTAAAGCAAACGAGGTATAGAGATATCTTGTCGAGTGATAAAAACAAACAGTAATTTCAATAACAAACACGATGCTGAAAATAAAAGAGAAAAGAATAAGGGTATTCATACCGAAACTTAACATAGGGATCTGAAAGACCTTCTATATCCATCGGTAATAGATTCTTCGCCTCTACAAGAACAATCGTTACCACGGAGCTCCATATCTGCGACTTCAGTCGTCTATTTACGTCTGCCAATCGATTGGTCCTTTGGAAATACTATAAACATAAAAGTACGTCGTGTGAGATCGAATTCTTTGTCGAAGAAAAGTACAATAGTAAAATAAAATAAAATAAAATAAGTAAAGGAAAAAAACAGGGAAAAAAAACTACGGTTTCACCATCGGAAGACAATAATTTCACAGAATCCCAGATAGAGCATTTGTATTAGAGAAAACAAAATGTCAGCCCCGATATTAGTTCCCGATTTATTTGTTCAATGGACTCGGCTCAATAAGGAACTAGTCAAGGCTTATTCGCGATTCTATATGTTCAACTTCGATATTTGTTCCTAATCTTTTTGTAAATATTGAACAAAGCATTCCGAGAAATCCATACGAAGCTTGCAATAGTAATTGAAATGTAAGAGAGAAAAAATAAGGAATTTGAGTGATTGTTTGTCAAATTTACAAACATGAATCATTCGTCTAGTATCGATAAGCGCAATCTTTCAGTACAAATTCAATTTTAACTTTATCTTATTACATTTGGTGTATGAGACATGTTAGATAACATAGAGTAAAAAATGAAGGTTAAATTTATTACGGTAATTAAGTTTTCTTCAAAGATAAATCATGTGTTTTTGGGTTACGAATCAAAAATCTATGACATAAAGTATATTTAATATAATTAAATAAACAAAAAAAAAAAAGGAAACATTCCAATCTACCCTATGAATATCTTCCATTTTCTCTTTAACGTTGTCCTTGAGCTTATCGAACAGATCATGATGCTTCACGTCCTTCATGACCAAAACTTCTTGATTCTCTATCTTCGACTGTTCAGAAGGGAGAGATCTCTTCAACTTCGAAATCAAATTCACACCGTCAAATTCCGGTTTCTTCAAATGGTCCAATTTAATTTCTATTCTTTCCTCCTCGTCTTTCTCCTCAGATCTGGTAAATTTAAAATCGTAATTCTGTTCGGATCGTTGTTTCTCGCCCGATTCTCCGTCTTCCAATTCCAAACTGCTGTTCTTCTCATTTTGAACAACGGAACGCGTTCCAGAAGAGGATCTACAACGCTCATTAATCCAACTTTCTATAGGCAACAACCACGAATGCTTCTCCAAGTTCTGCTCCCACATTTTCTCCATCTGATCCTCCAAAATCCTTTCTACAGAGCCCATCTTTCTCTCCAACGAAGACCTCAGAGATCCGATCGTCCTCTTTTCTTTACCTCGAACTGGCCTTTCAATCGACAAATCTTCTATCTCGCTTCCACAGGAATTCTCTTCAACATTTTCCACCTTTCTTCCCAAATTTTCCAACGAACTCCATCTTCTAGACTTGACTGACCTAATCTTGTCCTTTAACTGATTCTTCTCTTCATTGTTAATGCCTACGAAGAAATCATTACTGGAAATCTCAGTAGTAACTTTACTTATACATTCTTCCTGTTTTTCCTCATTACTTCTAGCGATCGCGAAATCATTTTCCTCGGGTCTTTTCTTAAATGCACCTTGATCATCTGTCGAGGCATTAAACAATTTACGGTTCTTTGCACGACTTGTGTTCAATTTTAATCTTCGAGGTGGCACGTCTACGTTTTGCGATAATTCTGAAATACTTTCATCATTTATGAGGTCATCTTTCTCTAGACAAGTCTCATCGGTATTAAAAGATCGACGATCAGTATCGGTTCGATCGAATCGCATGCTCCGAATCGCCTTCCGAAACACGGCGTCCACTTCCGCTGTCATCTCCTCGATAGTTCGACTCCTCGTTGCAAAATCTTCCTCAGACTTATGCCCAAACCTATCTCGATGATGTTCCCAGAACTTTTTCCATTTATTTTCGCGAGGCTCCTCGTTGGTGGTTACTTTGAGAAATTTCATCGACGTTTTTGCGGAAAAGTTTTTTGAATCAATCGAAGACGAGTGTTTCGGAGAGGTATCACTCACTTTGTCACGCTTGAAAAAGCTGCTCTCGGCACGTGGAGTTGCAGTCGGTTTTTGATCAAACATCTCCGATTTGGCTTCAGCATTTGACAGTTGATTTTCTTCCAAGTTTCTTGAAGATAGATCTTGATTATTTTCGTTGGTCATTTGTTTAGGATCCTTCTTGGATTTTACTGTTTGCACGTTTTTCTTCATTTTGCAAGGTTGTTACATGAAACAGCGATTTATCGAGAAATGAAAACGATGCCTTTTACATATTCTGATAATAAGTCGTTGCTAAAAATGGTTGTGTTGCAATTTTTTAAATACCTTACGTGACCAATAAATTTTCTCTTCCGATCTTGTTGCGTTCCTGATACTCAATAATAGGATAGTTACAATCATCGTTAGTTTCAGCCAGAAAGTAATTTTCTTTCAACTCTTTCTTTTCATGAGGTTGTTCTTAATCCACGTGCTTTTGTATTTTCCATTTTCTCACTTTAATCTTCAGCGAAGTTCCTTTCTTCGACTCGATTTCATTCAAAAATTAGTATCCTTTGAGTAGTAACATTTTTTTAAGAATATTATTCTTTAATAAATTTTTATAATTATAATTCAAATAAAAAGAATTCTTGTTAAATAATTTTTATATAATTCCAATTCTAATTCAGTTTTCCAGAAGAGAGTCAAAACTATCCATGAATATTTCATTCTTTTAGTTTCTTCAGTATTTTCGAATTTATTGTACTATCGATGAGCATTATATATTATACATTAACAATAGTAACAATAATTTCTTTTGGAAATCTGAAAGCAACACTTTGCATCCATCTTTAACAATATTTAAACTTCGATTTTAGTTGAGTCTTTTTCTTTCTTTCTGCATAATATAAATATTACGATTTAAAAATATACACATTTTTTTAATTAAAACTTTCTAATTCTCAAGTTCCTCGAGAACTAGTTTTTTTCACGTTTAACATTTCTTCACACAACTTCTCCCATACAAGGAGAGATTAGTTTTTATCTAGCATCATTAATCGATTATTTTCCTTAATGGCACTGAAGCATCGACAATAATTAAAAAACATCGAGTAAAGATCGATCAAATCGTAAAAAATCCGTTAAGATGTCTCGCACAGTCTCATTAAATCTCTATATATTATACCACACTAACACCAACGTTTAGGAACAAAACCGAAATTGCAGCAGAGTCTCAGAACATTGAAATCGATCTCGCCGAGGTAAGGAAAACTTGATTCCATGTAGATCGCGTGACCAACTTCGGTAGCCTGAAATATGGTATTCAGAGTCCAGATTGAACGCCACTAGCCCAAGTTGAAAATTCTTAGGTATCTGGTAGAATTGAGACGAAAATCTTAGGTATCTGGTAGAATTGAGACGAAAATCTTCCTCGACACAATATCACGGCAAATGAGCTGCTTGAAACGCGAACCTCGTACTTAGTGTCACTGAGTCATCATGATCACGTTATCAGTCACACGTGCACGTGGCTCGAAACTGTGATTCCACTTACGAGTTATACGTATGTATATTGTATAATAGCATTGCTTTGTTAACTGACCGAAATTCTACCTCGCTGACTGACCGTTATTGCTGGCACTATTTCTTACTACTTCTCTAAATGCCTTCGTTGAACAGAATTTTAACATTATAATTTCACAGCGCCTCCGTCACTGACCGAAATTCCCATTCCACGACCAGTTGGCACAATGATTCTGTACATAACACCGTTTCACAATATAGCGGCCTCTTGAGTGAGTGGTTTAGTTTCTATTCCACGTTTGAATCTTTTAGGTCCGTTTGCTTTATATATTTACTTTGTATGTACCTCGTACATACACACGTACGTTGCAATCATATGTACATACTATCTCACAATGGTCGAAAGATTGCGGAAATACGCGTTGAGAATGTGCGGGGAAGACAAAAGGCTTGTTGTTTTTAGCAGAAGAGTTATTCCAGTTTTCCACGAGATTTCTTTTTCTCGAAATGATGATCAATGAATTTTGATCGATTCACGTGTTTTTGACGTGAATCTTTTGAAATTCACTTCGCCTTCACTGTATCGAAGAATGAAATTTTGTACGCGAATCTTGTAACAATTTGGAAGTAAGAATTTTGCATGTAATAGTAGAAAAAGTCACAGTGAAATCACGAGAATCATACTTCCTCGAATGACGATATGTGACTGTTTAACGACACAGCTTAACTCGATAACCAGACTTCTCCTTCCCTCTCCAATCCCAACAGGAGGTAAATAACATCGTGATACTACGTACAGTAGCTCTCGAAAGTATTCGAGCGCTTCCAATCTACATCGTTAATAAATAAAACGCACACCTTAAATTTAAGTTTTCAAAATAAAATTGTACGTAAAGTCACATAGGAGTCTCGAGAATATATAAATAAAATTACAAAAAAATTTGACAACACATATAGAATTTACAAGGCATTGAGTGTAAACATACCCATTTCGAACGTCTCAAAAGTATTCGAATGCGTAGACAAGAATCGTATTTCTAGTGAACAAAATGTAAACATTACATTTTAGTAGATTCTGAGACATTGTGTGGTTCGTACAGATTTCATAGAGTATAATTTTTCATAATTATTCTAATCATGAGCACGAAAAAGTCAGAAACCAGTAAATGTGAACGTGAATTAATATTGAAGTTACATAATGAAAGTAAATCTTATCTTGAAATTGCCAAATTATTAAATCGAAATAAATCTACGATACATTATATAATAAAAAAGTCAAAAACTGAAGGAAATATTACTAACAAGAAGCGTACAGAACGTCCAAAGAAATTAATGCCCAGAGAGGAGAAAATGATTATACGTGAAATTAAGAAAAATTCAAGTACATCTGCACCGAAAGTTGCAGCGATTGTTGCAAATAGTTTTGGGAAAGATGTACATCCCGAATTATGTCGGAGGGTTCTGCGGAGTAATGATTTCCACGGAAAAAGCCATGTATCAGTAAAATTAATAGAAAGAAAAGACTAACGTTTGCAAAAATGTACATTGACAAAGATATTTCATTTTGGAATAAAGTTATTTTCTCGGATGAAAGTAAGTTTAATATTTTCGGTTCGGATGGACAGCATTATGCGTGGAGAAAGTGCAACACAGCATTGCAAATGCAGAATATGATTCCAACTGTGAAACACGGAGGTGGCTCGGTCACGGTATGAGGGTGTATGGCGGCGAATGGAAATCTTGTTTTTATTGACGGAATTTTGAATAAATATAAATATCTGAATATTTTAAATTGAACCTATTAGACGATTTTTATTTTCAACAGGACAACGATCCTAAACATACAGCTGAAATTGTAAAAAAATGGATTGTATATAATACTCCGCATACGCTACAAACTCCTCCGCAGAGCCCTGACATAAATCCCATAAAACATTTATGGGCCGAAATTGGAAGAAAACTCAGAAATTATGACATAACGTCCAAAGAAATGTTAAAAAACAAAATAACAGAAATATGGAATTCTATTGAAAAAAAAACAACAGAAAAACTTGTATACAATATGGAAACTTGTATGGAAAGTCTGTTGAGACACGTTATTGATGCCAAAGGAGGACCAACCAGATAGTAACATCAAACAATTCAAGATTTATTCGTACGTTCGAATATTTTTCAGACGTCCGAAATGGGTATGTTTACACTCAATGCCCTGTAAATCCTGTATGTGTTGTCAGATTTTGTTGTAATTTTATTTATACATTCTCGAAACTCCTATGTGACTTTACGTACAATCTTATTTTGAAAACTTAAATTTAAGGTGTGCGTTTTATTTATTAACGATGTAGATTGGAAGCGCTCAAATAACTTTCGAGAGCTACTATATACGTAACTTTAACGTGCGGTCGGTTCGTATCGCATTATAATTCTATTAATTTACACTCGGCAACCGCGTTAATAAATGTTTTTACGAATTATCTCTGCCAATTATCTTGTGTTACACAAGAAAACCGATTGTATTGTTACTAAATTTCCAATGAAATTCTAATTTTAATTCTCACTTGTTATTGATAATCTCTGTGAACTTCACGGAGAAAATTTTGTCTACAATTTGTGAAATATATTTTTATCTAGAAAATAAAATTAATGAGACAATTTGATAATAAAAATTTTACGTAATAATTGTAACAATAAACAATATTAATAGTAATAAATAATAATAATAATAAATATATTCATTATTATAGTAGCAAAGTACAATTTTGTAGTTGTAGACTGTGGATGTCCTAGACACACAAATTCTACTTAAATCTTATTTAAATTAAATTAAATAGAAGAAAAAATTTATTATTATTCTTTTAATAGAATTAAAAGAAATAAAATCTAGGCAGAGATTGGTTTTATCCACCAAATATTATAACAAATATAATATCAATATTTTAGATATTTTCATAAATGCATGAACATCCATAGTCTTATTAGGAAAAAAAAATATATCGTATCGATAAACTATAAACAATAACCTAACCTGTTCTTCTATAGACCTGTTCTTCTATATTAACAGCAAAACGAGCAATTTGTTAATAGGTCTCTCTTCATGGCATACGCTTTGACAATTCATGCACACGGTTTGCGTTCCAATTGCAGCTTGTCAAAGTTCATACTCGACGGACTTATCGTTTATCGATATTCCATTGCGTAGGAAGCATCTGCCCACTGAAACGTCCAATTGTTCGAATGGACATACACAACATTTAATACTTGACAGGAGTGATTGTTTACAGTGTGCACTGAATAAAAATCGAATATTCCTTTGACACAATAACGAACGTGAAACTCGACCAACGAGCTGTAATCCTACTTGAATTCACTTTAACACTATGACGATTGATAATGTTATTATACATATGAAATATCGTTTTTCGAAAAATCGAATTTGGTTGACAAATATTGCCTATCAGGTACTGACTTATCATCAACTATCAGCCGCATTAAAGGAGAAATTATAAAAAATTAAATGGATATCCTTCCAGATGACACTAGTTCTCGATTGCGATGAAACTTACAATTAGTTGGCATTAATTAATTCTCAACATGAAAATTGCACCAGTCATATTATAGTCATAACACGGTTGCCTGTAAGTGTCATAGAATGTCAAATTTGCACGTTCTTTTTGCATACAAAATTATACACAAATTAGGTATGTATATTATACCTACTCGTTCATATGCAAGTCCATTGAACTTAAAATTGTGTTCATTGCTTGTGCTAGAAAGATAACGTTTGTCAAAGTGGCACAACAATCTACATGCCCCTATCACCACCATAATATGCAAATTCCTCGATATTATCTGTGTTTATGAATTCTGAATCGTGGCTGCTAAGTCTCGATAACGGCATGCAATTTCAGATCAAATAATCGGTCATTCGGTGTTATTTTGCTGCTAAAGTTTCGTTATTAAGGATATAAAGAGAATCTAGAATCTAAACAGTATACTAAACGCTGTGTATTTCAATAGACCCTAATAAATTTTTCGAAGACAAATTAATTTTAAATGCAAAAAATATTATTTGTGAAGAAAATCATAATGTTGTTATAAATAAAATTATTTAAATACTAGGAAAATAGTGCAGAAAGTATGAATTAAATAAGAAATTCAATTTGATACTTATTGTAGTAAATAGATAACAAGATGAACAGACTAAGCTCTAGAGTTTAGTTTGGATAAGTGTTCATCTTCATTAGCTATATTCATAAGCTGAACGACCGCCGTCTACATCTTATTGTTAAACTAAAACTCCCTTGTTCTGATCCTGTTTAATTGCTCTGTCGATGTAATTTATAGATGTAATTTCGGTTTTTAATCATCAAACATTAATTTTGTCCTTACTACGGGCCGCAGTTATTAAGAAACTGGTAAACAAACGGTTAAAAAAACTTATTTAAAAATTTATTTAAAATAATAAAGAAATTTAAATTAAAAATAAAAATTTAAGAAATTACAAAAGAACATAAGAATACCTGTTCCTTTTCTTGCTGATTCTTTGGCCAAAGAGTAATGGTCAAATAAATCTCCCCTAAATGTTGTTTGGGTCTGTTGTGATCTTTCAATTCCAACACGACATCCTGCGGTTGACCCAGGTCCATCTGGGTGAGGTCCAATTGCGCTGCGCCCATAAAGTCATCCTGGAGGCCCCAATCATAGTCGAAGACCTGTCGAAACGACCAAGGTCTTTTGCTAGTCGAAAGAAAGAGCAAGAAACTGATAAAAATCCCGATAATTAACACGGCCGACACGTTCTGAAAACACGAATTAAAGAATAAACAAAAAGAGCATGTGTTACATGCAATAAATTTAATTTTCTCTCATAAGCTTTTGTAAATGCTTAATTACAGTTAGAAGTTAATGAAAAGGATAAAGAATTTACTTTAAACAAATTCATTTTTTCTTTTTTCATATAATAAAAACAAAGTATAACTAAGCCAAGAAAAAAATTTGAAAAAGGATTTAATTAAAAAATCCTCTATTCTTATTTTATTTATCTATACATAATTTAGTCGGTACCATAATGATGGACCATAATGATGCGCCATAATGACGATCAATATGGCTCTCGCAGAATAATCAATAGATAATTATATCGAGATAAATAGAACGATAAAGAATTTACCTTGAACGTGAGAGGCTGAAAAGGATCTTCTATTGGCAAAGTTACACTTTCGTCCCAAACTGGATTTAGGTCGCGATGAACTGTCCGCGATTTGTGCAATAATCGACCCCCGCTTTTTACTTTCACGTAAGGATCACTGGCACCTAGAACATACAATTGATGTCCTCTTTTTTTCAATTCTGTTCTAAAGAATAATTATTTGCTTAATCGAAATTTTATCGCGATTTTCGGTAACATTCTACGAAAGAGGGATTACATGAAAGTGGGACAAGTCGTGTTGCCCGTTTGATAAAATAGAACTGGGAAATGTTAAACTTTAGTGATATATGTATCTTGATACGACCTTGCTTCCCCTCGAAGTAGTACTCTTAGTAGATTGGCTCTTTTAAATATTCTACAGATATTTTAGAAGAAGAAATACTTTGCTTCTTCTATACATATATAAAACTAAAATAGCACTAACTTTTTATGTTTTATTAAAAAATTTAAACTATTATGAACCACTTTAATATACAACATTTTTATGAATATTCAAAGATTAATATCATATCTAACAGTAAAATAAATATACACTGATATTACAAATTTTATTAAAGTTATCTAATTATTATAAATTGTACAAATGGTATTATTTTGTGCACAATTATAAAAAATTATTTCAATATTAAATACATAACAATTCTAACACAATATCCACGTCAATTAATAGAAAAGACTAATTTAAACTAACTTGCAATTCTTTCACAGTCACTTATACATTTTTTTTCTTCACACAGGATAATTAATTGGTACACTGAAATATACAATTTTACTTTCACACATTAATGAAAGAAAGCGAAGAAGAAATGAAAAAATGAAAGTTTATCTCACCGCATCTATCCATAGCAACAAGATTTGCCCCTCTTCTAATATGCAAACGAAGCTGGAAAAAAGCATGCTGCCTCAATGCCAATTCTCTCCTTCGTGCGACTTCTTCTTGAAGGTACGCGCTATCGTCCTGGCTGATCGACTCTCGAGCTTCCTCGGTCGAGTCCTTTGACGATTGAAAATTTAAGGATCCTTTCGAATGTGCTTCGCTGCTTTTTCCAGGGCTATCTTCCGGTCTTGTCACGACATTCTGCCTTCCTCCGCATACCAACGGCGACTCTACGCATGCAAAAACATGAAACACGTTAAACATAACGTATTGATTCTAGAATATGCACAGTAATATCAAAATTCGGTAACGTAGCCTAACTTAATGTGAATTGTTAATTTTCCAAGTATGATATTAAAAAATGGTAAGAATCTTCATTTGATTCCGAATTTTCTTAAATTGTCCATTCGTAAATACGTAATTATCATTAACCTCTTAAAAATTAACGATAAATTAACTCATTCCCGATTAACTGATTAAAGAATAATTAGAAACGAAGAGATACGTACCTGGATGATTAAGATAGTGTCTGGCAGGACTCTGCGTGGCCGATGAACTTTTACTATGTTCGGAAGAGTAATCGGCAGCGTAATCGGATTCAATACCCTGAGATAACACGATCCCAGCATCTTTCGATTTTTTTCGTTCCTTGCTCCTATTTCGACTCCAACGACTCTTCAAAGTTGCGAAAAAGATGTGTGTACGTTGCGCCACCGAGGTGGCGTGCCGATGATGCCGATGATGATGAACGACACCAGAATCGGTCTGTTCACCGCGTCGAGACGGCGAACTGCTGTCGTTGTTCCGGAGCTCCGTGGCGCTTTTCGAGAGTTGACGGCTCCCGTTCAAGTTCAGTCGAGATCTTTCCTCCACGAGACTGCTATCTGGAAAGATTATTCCTCATGTTACATAATTTCTTGATTTATTTATAGCAAAGCCAACTTTCAAGAAAAACAATATCATTATACTTAATATATCTCACAATATAGTGCAATACCGTCAATATTTCACGAAATAAATAATTAAGTATTATACACTATAGATGTTTGTGCAAATTATATGTTATTATTTTTTATAAACGCAATTAAAGAAATGACACTTAAGTAAAGTAAGTTAAGTAAAGTAAAGATTTCTCTCAATACAGTTAAATATTAATTTTACAGTTAAATAGGTACAATTAAATAAGTACATTAAAGATACAATAATGAGTATAACTTTTATGTAAGTTACACCTACAATTATTTAACTATTATTAGATAAATCTTATTAATTTGATAATCATATTAATTAATTTTAAATCTTTTCAATTTTAAATTTCTTATAGATACATAGTACCGCTAAACTTAAAAATTTTATAAATAACAATATATTTATATAACTTATAAATCACATGTGAATATAATTATGAATGTCCATATAGGAGATAATAATCTGGCTTAACATATAACAAATACAATCCTTGTGTTATATATACTGATCAACGAGTTAAAATAGAAGTTGAAGAGATCAGATTATTTACAAAAAAATTAATATCAAATATTTAAACATTCTAGACTAGAAGAATGGAAAGCTTCACATATCCAACATGTATACGCGATCGATTTCCAAGAACCACGCCATCTGAGCCTTTAATTCCACCAATGAGATCGTTACAATCACGTTCACAAAAGCATTTAATCACTATCAATGAGAGAATAATATTCTCCGATATACATACAATATGCAGGTACTCCATCTCCAGTAAACAAATTATTAAATCATTTAAATTTTTAGCAACTTATAGATAATAGAATAATAGAAATTGTTATATCGATTTCAAATAATCCATGAACTCGTATGAAAATGAAAAAATAATCCGGATGAAACTAGGACATTTCACAAAGCTGCCACCTACATATCTAGAGCAACTTGTCAATCAATCACATATATATATACATTTAAGAAATTATTATTCAATTCATTACTAATCTTCTACAAGAAATTTATTGTGCTGCAATTATCTTTGAATACTTTGTATCTATAAAAAGTTCATTCACATGAATATAATAATTCATATGCATATTAATATATCTTAATAAAAGAATTTATAAATAACGGAGAGTATGATAAAATATAAATAACAAAACATTAATAGATATAAATAGATATGTAGATACATATATAAGTAGATCAGAAATTATAAAAAAAGAAAAAAAAATCTCTCATGGCAAGAAATGGTCGACCTATTCAGGTGTGCATTGAATTCATAAGTTTTAAGCCAAACACTTACTATGCTATACCTTACAGACTTCTTACCAAACAGCACTCAGCCCTTCCCCAGGCAGTAGCCATTTCCAGGAACAATGTTCCTATTCTTAGAGGCAACACAATATCGGGTTGCTTGTCATATGTAAACCCTCACATACCATCTTCCAAGCAATTAATCCCATGATTAACCCGATATCTGATTTCGAGTCTCTGAATATCGTTGAACGTAACTATAAATAGGATTTATTTAACATAATTTAACTTAAAAAAAAAAAAAAAAAAAAGAATATGATAATAATGAATACAATAAAAATAAAAGATTCACGTTAACGAATAGAAAAATAGTTATTTACCAGTGAATAGATAAAGTATAATGCTTAAAAGTGAAATATCCTTATTTTTCAATATCCTAAATCATATAAAACGATAAATTGAAGAATTTCGCTTTAACAACACGGCATACCTATTACATGTATATAATTCATGACCTCGTGCAATCAACTTATTAACCACGCGTAATTATAATTGAAATTCCATAATTTAACTTGCACCAATTCCAGTAGGCTTCTGAATATAAATATTAAATATTTATGTACTGTATACGTGCACCATTAAAATACAAGGTATAATATATGTACGTAGTTCACTAGCGACTCGCTCCGGCGTCGCACGGAAGCAATTTTGAATTTATAGCGATAGGCTTTATTAATACAATTAGATGTTTGAGATGAATAAATTTTGATAATTTTTAAGGATCGAATTTAATTTAAAAAAATGGTTCGTAACTTCAACTAACTGATATTTTACTGTAACATAAAAATTTCTGTTCGAACTCTTTCGCGCATCATTTTGATAAATCTTGAACAATTAGGCTTTTAGATAATATAAATGAAGAAGACGTATCAATATCCACTTGGTGATTCTCGAGTTTAGCTCAGCCAAGACAGAGAGGGACAGACAAATACTGTGGACTTTATTTTATACAATGTAGAAGTATTATAACTACAAAGTATAGTTTATGCGATAATTATGGATAATAATATATTATTGGTTAATACATTGTCCATAATTATGGATAATAATGGTATAATTATGAAACTAAATTAAAGTAGGTAATAGAAGAATAGGTAGATACAATAGCAACATCTAGGCTTGTTCATAGGATTATTAGAGTATATTTATTTTGGAATTATTCAGGGCATTAATATATACATACTTATATATATATTACATATAATCTCTTTTAGAATTTCTAATAGCGCGGATATTTGAACACTTTGCATAGAAAAATTTTTATGTATATATTTTATATTTATGCATGTGTTATATCAAATATTTTAAAATTTCATCAGCACTATTAAAGATGGTTTGACTTTCTGAGACAAAATCAAAATTTTGAATACGTATAAAATGTAAATGTATGAATTTCCTATTCTCCTCTATGCATATACATGTAAATATGCACATACATTCGTGTATCACCATACATATACACGATTCGCTCTAAAAATACGAGGAGATAAGAACGAATGACATTTAGCCAAGCTGCGAAAACGCCACAAAGCGTGCAGTAAATTGGAAATAGTATAGGGAATTAGAGATACTTTGTGTTTCGGTTAAAAGGTTATTCATGTAGCTACAGTTTCGTCATAGGGAAATGATTTTTTTTTTTTTTGACGACAAAGAATACAAGAAAAATACATTACACTTGCCTCCATGGAGATCGAATGACAACAGCATTATGAATATCTAAGCATTATTTTCGAATAACAAGATCATTTTATGGGAGAAGAAATCTTTAAAATGAGAATTCAAAGTTATTAGGTTTCATTGAGATTCGTCGAAAATAATCTTGATACAATCTCAATCCACCGAAGGAAATGAACGTGATTCTGGTGAATCAAAAGTATTCTCCTGAATTGAATATATGTAATTATAAGAAGAAGATAAAAAGGAATGTATCTTTTTCATTAATGAATTATTCTGCACTATATAGACCAGACTCTTATATACCTTTAAATAATTTTTAGTATGTAAAAAGTACATTTTGTACTTTTACCAACTATTCTATATGACACGTGTTAGAATCTACTGGAACGATGAATCAATCTCTAGTAAAAATTTTATGCTTGCTTTCCCTGTGAACTATTCTGTAAACACAATATAAGTCGGATTCTTACTATGTCTTCAACTTTGAAACAATGTCTACTAAAATATATAAAATAATAGATGCAATTTTAGGTATTATTACATCAATTCTATGGAAGAATTCAATTTAAAGGATCACCGCATTCCTTTCATCAATTATACTTCTACCTTGAGAGATAATAAAGAGCCAAGATAACCAATTATATACAGATTCATAATTTCTATAAACTAATATAATCACGAAAACTAAAATTAGTATATTAGTATACTGATTTCAACTAAATTTATTATTTATAAAATCTGATTTCAACTAAATTTATTACATATAAAAAGACTGCTTAATCCATTGACATGATGGTGATGGCGACTAAATGAGATTTAACAGGTTTACGTAATCGTATGAAGATAGATTTAACAGGAATCATCAACTATGCAACCTCGTTGAACCTTGTTGACCGTGATCACTCGAATCCAAATTTGTGATTTAAATGGGGGAAAAAATCGAAGTTAATGAAGTGTTTATTAACGAAATCAAAATGATTGTATCCGATACAGTAATAACTTTTTCATTAGGCTTTGAATGATTAATTATATTTTAACATAATTTTGTTAATCGATGACACAGATAATTTGTGAAAGAGTTAATTAAAAAAAAGAGAGAAAAGAAAATTGAAACGTTCATAAAACAGATCCTTGAGTTATAGGTGACACATCAATTTAGATTAGCAATTTATTTAATTCTGAATGTTCAGTTTTAATTTACACTTCGTATGTCATGTATCAAAGATTATTAGAACAGAAAATAAAATTATAGGCTCAGAATTTAATAGTTAAATACTTAAATATCTGATTAAATATTCTAATTCAAGCCGAATGAAATTGTAATTCAAAATATTGTATCAATTGAGGATTAATTTTTTATTAAGTGTTATTGTCAAAGAAAGAATGAGGAACAAAATAGTTAAATGAACCCCTTTATATTCCTCTGATCAACTTTGATCAACTGATCTACATCCACAGTCAAGAACGTCAGTCCGTGTGATCAGTTAGTGGTCATTTTCTCCAAAATGGTTCTTGATGATTATGGAATTATTGAGAATATCGCTGCGGCTTCTATTCCGCTGAAAATGTATAAAAGATGTATATACATGTGCTTCAGTGAACAGTAGTCCAGACCGAATCAATAATTGGAAATAATCTATTAAGCTACGGGTTTTCTGCGTCCAATATCTTTCTAGATTAGTTTCGACCGAGATTAAATTGGAACTTGGAAAAATTACCGTATTTGAGAAAGTAATCTCCTCAGGGGAAGTATTCCGAGAGAAGATGGTAGAAATGAGAAAACCTAACATTTCAAAGGAAAATTTTAATACTGGAAAAAAAATAGTGCAAGGATACTAAGAAAAGAAGTTTTTAATGATAAGAAAATAAGATGCACAGTTCAAGAAAAGGATAAATAAACATACCAAACAAAAAATAATAATAAAGGCAATAGATAGACACTTAAAGGGGTGGACAGTTTTTAGTGACAAATAATTAATAACAAGTAACAACATGAGATAGAATATCAAAGCACACAGAAAAAAGTAAAATTTTTTTTACATGACATTACAAGATAAAGAGATTCCAAGATGTTCTCTCAAATAGAAAATTCTTCTAGACGTCTAAAGGAGATCGTACTCTAAAGAAGAAATCTAAAGGACATCATGTTTAAAAAACATAAGATTCAGCTTTAGATGAACGGAGTTGGTTTTCACTCTGCAAATATGACACAACATACACAAATAAAAGAACATGAAGAGAAATATGAAATTAACAGACTTGCTTAGGTATTAAAAAAAGATGAAATTAAAATTAAAATTAAATAACATACAAAATTATCATACTTAATAAGACATAACACATAATACAATAACCACCATCAAATATTTACAAAGTCAATATCTTCCAATTCTCAAGCAATTAACGAACTATCCAACAGTAAGTTATTCAGAATTTGTCTAAATTTTTGAAAGAGTTGATCCAGAGTCAAGATACAATGTCTCAGAGTAATTCTCACATAAATAACAATAACGGTAAAGTTGAGAACAAATGATCAGGAGGATTAGCGCACTCACCCACTTGTATCTGTTCACTGTCCTCCGACCCAGCGAGTAGCTCGACGCTCTTGCTCATCTTATCCACCGAATACGCGGTTTGTATATCGAAGCTCCAGCTCGCGAGCCTTTAATCTCTTCTTGAAGTGCGCCAGTCTGCCGCATGCCGACAGCATGATTTCGTCGAGAGATCAACGAACCTAAGGAACATCGGCCACCGGCCGCATATCCCGAGTTTCCACGGGGACCAGCGAATCCCGCCCCAGATGTTCTTGAATCCCGTCAACGCTGCTCCATGCTTTTTGTGATTTAAGCTGATGCGATCAACTGTCGTGATAGATGAAACAATCATGAGACTGTGATACCATGAACTTTCATTTATATTAACGCTTGGATACCAGTAACTCTATTCAAACGTTTTTAACAGAATTTAAAGCGAGATTTGTAGACGAATCCGGAAATCAAACACGAGACGTGCGCAAAACTATGCAAACCTGCGCAAGATGATGCAACATTTATTACTAACGGTATAACGTTATATTTTATACTTTTATATGCATCAATAGCATTAAGAAATAAATAATGCTACTATTGTATTTTGTACCTAATGTTACATTTACAATAAATGTAAAAAAGAAGAATAATACTGTACATATCTATTTAAATTCTAAGCTATGCTTTCATCCACAGAGATTGGTTGATGAGAATTATTTTTTAAAGCATAACAAAGGGGAAAGTTTCCTTAGTTTGTTGTACTGAACTTTACAGAAGGAGAGGTAAGATCTGTGAGATAATTAAAGCTCGTTACTAAAGCTCATATTACTCAAGTCATCTCATTTCAAACAACTTAGCAAGCATTTGATCGGTATGAACTTACTCTTTATTTGAAACAAATCACTACATTTGTTTTTATTAAACATAACTTCAATTTTCTTACATTCAATTAGCTTGAAACCTCTATTAATCTATTTTTGTACTTGTAATAGCTTGCAGTTTGCTGGTTTCATGCTTCAAACAAAGTTGAACTTCTTTCAACTATTTCTCGATTTCCAAGAAATAACAAGGGGCTAAGTTAATGGTATAAAGTTAGCTCTAATTTTATACTTGATCATATTGATTCTCTGAACAGAGTTGACTTTAGATATATGTACATGTGTATGAGATTGATTTAGATATCCATTTTCCACTAGATTAACTAATTTGAATTCAAAAGATTTGAATTGCAAGTAAAATCTTTGAATTACAATCTTTGAAATAGATTAGCAAATAATAGTCAAGCGCAGTAAATCCCCGAATAACTCAGCGGCCAATATCTGTGACTTTCAAGTGTACATGCATGTAAATGCGTAATTTCCTTCGTTGTATCTCGGCACTTATCAAATGTGCACAATCCGACGCAACTTACAATTAGTGTTTGTTGGCGCGTAAATTGAAATGCAGGTCAAATGTATTGACTGGTCAAGGCTCCTCTGTTGCATGAGAGTTTATAATTTATTGTAGTAAACTGTGCTAATCGTACAAAAGCAGAGGAATTCATCTTTTCCAAATCAAACTCATAATGAAATCGATTATTCACTGAATATTTTACGCTTACATCTATTTTAAACACTTAGAATTAAACAAAAAAAAAAAAATTAAAAAGAAATATAGCTATATACGTATGTATAAATACGATCTTTGATGATGTATCCTCCTTCATCTATACTTTCTAAATATATATTTTTTTTATCTTTCGTTGTACAACAGCGTCTTTATTCTGAAGTGGCATGCCACTGAAGAAGAAATAACGTTGGTCAATCAATACATTCAATCTTACTTTAGTAGTATTACGTCGTACGATAAAATTGTATACGTTTGGCCTGATTCTAATTTATTACTCGCTAACTTGCACTGAATCGGGATATTTAACAAATGTTGATAGGTATACATCATACATAGTTCAAATACTATACAATAATATGTATGTATGTACTATCTGTTGCGCGTCTTGCGTGACTGCACAGTTTTACATATCTATGCAATTTTGCGCAACACATTTGTGAATGTAATTCCTTATACATATTAGGATATCTTAAAAATATTGAGTGTTTTAAAATTCGTGTTTATCAACTAAAGTGAAATGAACAATGGAGTTACATAATTGGAAATTTCCAATTGAAAATATCGTAATAGACAGCGGATTTTTATGCACTTATAAAAAATGACAAATACATACACACAAAATATACTAAAAGTACAATATTTAATACAAATATTTATAGTAAATATTATACTTTATTAATAATATTTATAGCATAATATTTAATACATGTCACAAATATGTCCCAATTTTTTCATTACTTTTAATGATATAACTAGTAGTATTATTTTCATAATACAAATATCTATAATCTACTAATAATTCTTTTAATGATATCTATCGACATATTTTACTTCGATGAATAGTTTTAAGAATAGTAATAAATAGAATAACTGCACAATATTTTTACAGGATATCTTAATATATTACGCTTTGCGTTCCAAGTAGCACAGTTACATTTGTGTATTTTATTATACACGACATTAGCGACAACTGATATGACAGCTAATTTGGAACAGAGGGAGTATTATCGACCTTTAATGTATCTTTTAATAAGCATATGTACTCAAAATTTTCGTACTGCAGGTAATACGTAGATGTACTTATTATAAATGTATACTTGATTGTGAAAATTAATAAATGAAAGCGTGGTGAAAAAACAATTTCAGATTGACACTATGATTACTCCTAATTGAACAACAGTTAGAGTTTATTAAAATATATCGCAGTCGATAAGATAACGCGATTTGTACTCGGAAAAATATTCGTTTGATATTTTGTAGGATAATGTAAAAATATGACTAACACGCTGTTTTCTTAAAAACAGAAATAACCTATCCTTAGTATGGGTATGTATAGGGAGAATAAAGTATAGTTAACGTGAGAACAATAAAAAGGGAAAATGATTACATGCATATGTATGTATGTAGAACTGTCTTTAAATACGCGTATCTGAACTGATATACTGTGAACTGATTGTGAGTAAAATATATAACATGGCGTGTGTTAACAGTGTCGCTTGTAATATTAATGTATTGTGATGTGTGTTACACCTTAATAGCATCCTACATTATTGAATAACATGTACCGCAAATATGCTATGGCTATTGTACGCTTTATAATTACCTATAAAGTAAATCAATATAACGAATCAATAAATTCTCTACAATTTTAATCCCAAGCAATTTTCATATAAAAATCCAAATTATATAAATCCTCGCGTAAAATTTATTTCTATAATAAAATGATATATCTATATATATTTGTACAAAGCAAATGTTACTCGATATAATACTCGATTTATTTTATTTTATTATTCGTTAAAAAAGGAAAAATGTAAAAAATATCCATGGTAAAGGTAATCGCTTTGTGCACAATTTTTTCATCGATCATTCGACATTCCATAAATTTGTTTAATTTATGAGGCATTGACCAACATCAATCAAAACAGAAGCTACCCAAGATAATTCACGATCACGTGAATACTATGCAAATTACTTCCGCCTTCAAGGCTCGAATTTCCAAAATTTTCTAACAAATTAATAAACAACGGATTATGCACGAATTCATACGTGAAATCTCTTTAGTCTCTCTTTATTCATTTAATATTGAACTATTCAATAATGTTAAAAAATATAATAGAAACTTAATTTCATTTTGTTTAACTTTGAATCAATACAGATGCACAACGTTTAGCTTCTGAGATGGCACTAGTGCTAATATTCTAGTTTACACACTACTTAACTGTTTTGCTTAAACATTATTCACACGTGACTGAGAAATCCTATATCAGTAGAAAGGTAGGTGAAGTTCGATACGTCTAACGATAAAATTCTTTACAAGATCTAGTTAGTTACTACTTATAGTACAATTAAGTATCATACTCACATTACAAATAAAAATATCAATATCACCTTCGTAGAAGTTTTATATCAACATGAAAGAAATTTCTTCAAAAACCTTGAATTAAATCCGTAAACACTAGAATACATTACATACATAAATTTTTGCGCAAGAAATAAGTTATATTCATAAAGCCAATGGTAATTAATCTTAACAGTTCATTTATTAATGAAGTTATTTTCAAAATAACCGATTTTCTAATAAATTCACTATTAATTTTATCAAAAGAAACTTACAGACAATACCGTGATTTTACTGTGACCAGAATGATAACGCCATAAACTTTATACGTAGAGGAGAGTGGTTAAATTGCAGAAACTATGGAATAAATTCTAAATTTCAGCATGAAATACAGAGGAAGGCGGAAGTTACCAAGGAAATACGAACCGATAAACAAATTACGGCAACGGAAATTTAAGAATATAAACTTGCCTCACTTGAATTCCTAGATGTACGTTTGCGTTTGTCCTTTATTTATGTTCTGTAATGCAACTTTTAATTGATTCATCGAGTTAATAGAAGTGGTTTTCAGTTGACTTCGTTTTGATCAATTAGAGAGTTCCTGGGGGAGCGTTTTAAATGGCCTTCGAATGATAACTGGTATCACTATTGGTACATGAATTATTCTAGAATCTTCGTATTTGAGTATCTATAAAAAAATTAAAATCAAAATGATAAAGAATATTAAAATAGAATTTGGAAATATAGAAATTCGACTTTGAATTTGGTTAGTATTTCAATGTTTGAATTTTAATCAAAAGTTTAAATTTAAATATGAAATTCAAACTCAAATTAAAAAACTAGCTACAAAAATTTATCCTGTCGTCACTAAATTCTAAACATAATATCTTTTGAACACATAATTTACGTCACATAATTCTAAATATAATATTTTTTGAATTCATAATTTAAATGATGCACTTTGCACGGGCAGTTTTAACCTTTCTCCATATTGTATATAATCTCACTTTCTTTATCTCTGACCTGAAACCCACTTAAATCTCCTCTTGTTCAAGAATTACTCAAAACCATTCTCCAATAAAATGATCAAAAGATCTTCCTCGTTACAACTTCTCGTGAAAATAAACGACTATCTAAGAACATCATGCTTCCTTAATAAATCAATCCTTTAAAACTTTGTAATCTAATATACAATTGGTTTTTGCCAACGCAAATACATTCAATATAGAAAGATGTTGCTCAGAAAGTAAGAGAACATTGGCTTAATTAATTCCAACGTCCGATCGAAGAGCCGCTTAAACAACCGGGATCTTTGGCTTTTGTGTTTTGTTAAGATGGAAAAGAGCGCCACTGTGGAATTTTATAAAACGACGCAAAAGAATAAATAATATTACTTGGTAAATATCCGACCCGAATCCGACTTGTAGAATACTCATCATCGACAATACTGCCCGATTTCATTTTTAATTTAATTAATTTCCACGTTGCCAGCGAGATCACCAGCCAAAGGGTACTTCAAGTTAACTCGGTTAGCAATTGTTGAAATCCTCATGGAAATTTGATATGCAAACCAGCCAACTGAATTTCTCCAGTTTGTTTCTTCGTTTCCACTTTGGTAAATGATTTTTGATTTGTTGGTTCTTTACAAATATCTTTCTCGTTTCTTTTTATATAAAGAACAATCTGAAGAACTAGGGATACGATTACGTGTTAATTAAAACAATTAAACTGATTCAATTTCTAGAAACGAGCAAAAAAATTCATGTATGATTGTCTCAAATATTCTTCAATCTCCATGCAACAGCAAATTGAATCAATATACTTCGGAAGAAATTCCCGAAATTGATGCGATTAAAATTATTAAATGCTAGTTTCATCTGAAAATGATTATAAATTATCATTTAATAATCTACTCTCTAATACTAAATTATCTAATATTATTCGTGAAATACTATAATTTTATAAGTTATAAGTATTAATTCTTTCAAATAATAGCAACAAATTTGATAATGAAATTATAGTTATCTATTATAGTTACAAAAGTTTTCCAAATAAAGCATTCTTCTATAAATATATATAATAAAAACTCACTATATAAAAAGCTATTTTTTAATAAATATAATAGTAAAAGGAATATAAAATATTCGTGATTTAAAATCTTAGAATGTATTTAAAAGAGTTAAAAAGATTTCGAATTATATTCACGTGAAATAAGGCATATGTTGAGACATAAAGCGCCACGTGGACCACTGTTGACTAATATTTATTTGTATCAAACTTATTTTAGATATCTAAAAAAATAATATCGTCATTTTTTAACAAATTTTATCTTAATTAAAAATTTCTTCGTTAATAATAAATAAAAATTATAAAACATTTTTACTATAAATTCACACAAAGTCAAAATTTGAAAATATACGATATTGCCTTCATCATGAAGGAATTTCAAAAAGCCAAGATCTAAAAATTCGAAGCAACGTAGAATATCAAATATTCTTGAAAAGAAATTCAAATTTAAAATGCAAATTTTCTTCTTAGATTTGCAGTCAATCGCATTTATATCAAAGAAATGCACAACGTTCTTTTCAATCTTAGAATGTCATTCGTTTTTTTTTTTTTAAATATGGATGATTTTTTTTAAATATGGATCTATATTCTTATGTACATTAATGATTTAGGTTTTGATTGATCTAGGTTTTTAAAAAATACACGATATCCCGAAGTTTTACTCGGAGATAAACTTATCTCGTCATTTACAATATTAAACTCGTTGTTCGACAGAATCCTTGAAATGCTATGCTTAATATTCTTAAGTATGTTCAATTTTCCAGGTTTTGCAGAATCTATTGAGTGCCAAATTGAAATTTTAATCAAAATAGTGTTTTCCATCATCAGAGTTTTTCAACGGTTGTCGAGAAATAATGTTTTGATCTAGTTTCACTAAATACGTATCTATGATTAATAACCTAGAAGAATTAGAAATTTATTTTCAAAACAAGTTAAAAATTAAAAGAAATTTAAAAGAAAATTTAAAAAACTCCACTGTATTTATGTGAACATTAAAATCAGTTTGGTAACGAAATCAATTGCAAATTTTTTCAAAAGATTCTAATTTTATTTTGATATTACTCAAAATAAAATTTTGAGGTTACCTGCATATATAGAATGAACCAAAAGTGATTTGGAGAAAACTGAGATTTTTATATATAACTTGATGATTTGTCAATAATGCGACAGAAGATGAACTGTTCGCAAAAATTAGAATAATCTTATGCGCAAGAATGGAATTAACGTATTCCATAACGGTCGTATCCGGTTTCGCAATCTTCTTTCCTCTCCCGGCCACTCAGCTTCCGTAAAGATACATCCCCTTACTCGTTTTATCAAATAAACACGGCGTTAATAAGATTCTCTCGACAATAAAAGATGCCTTAAATCTCGACCGAATTTTCTCTCGCGTATCCGAATCGATGGTCGAACTTTTCTGCTAAAATTCACGTGAAATCTTGTTATGTACGTACGTACTCATCTCGAACTTTCAATATTGAAATCTTCCAACTATTTTTTTTTTTTATTTCTCTCATCATCTTTTGTCTGCGGGCATTTATGAATCTACGGAGACTTTAAAATATATAGTAATGCACATAACTTAGGCAATATTGAAAATTATACAAAATGTTATATTCAAAGAATGAAATTCTCATTAGAAATCCGTTTCGTCATAAATAAACAAATATGTATATATATATATATATATATATATATATATATATATATGTGTGAATTTTCACAAATATCTCCGGTAATTACAATCAATATGGTTGGTCAGCATCAATACAAATTTGTTTTGCTAGAAATACTATATTGCTCCGTAATCTTGTTCCTCGTTTCTCAATTTCTCTCATTTCAGTTATCCTTTCTTTCATTAAACTTAATCAACAAACCAACCCAATAAACAGTCAAAATCACTAAAATGAAAAATTATTTCCCTTCGCGTGTACAAGTGTATACGTGTAAGTGTACTTTTGTTACGAAAACATCGCCACTATTACCGTCGTGTAAGTGCAGCATGCAATTTCGAACACATTACCTTATGATCGCCTCGGAAAACACCGCGATGGACCTTGCACTTGTCGATATGACATCAACACCAAAAACGACCTATACAACCGCGTGAAATTTTGGCGAGTTAGCAGGAAGATGCAAAAGAACGTATCACCCTTCACAGACCCAACGCTTACGTGTCCGAAAGGCCACTGACAGAACTCACGATTCCCCATCTCGCTCGGATACTCCTACCCCTATTCTTTGCAGTGTCGCTGGAGGGGAGAACAGTGTGACTAGAATAGAAGATACGTGTAGGTATTAAAGCGATAGAGAGGGAAAGAGGCTTTATCGACCCAACCGAACCACCGTCATGCAAAAGGTAGAGGTAATATACACTGGTAGCGATGGGTCTGACGGAAAAGTTCATAGTTTGTAATTTGTATCATGAGATTGTTTTTAAATTGCTCATTTAAATTAGATATGATACAAGCAGCGTAACTGACCCCACTTCTATTCTTTGTTACATTTTCTTTATGAATTTAAATTTCACTTATATATTATTTAAATAATGAATGTAATTTCTTCAAGATAAAAAGGAAACTAAGTTTAAGTTAAATTAGAGCGTGGAAACAATAAACGTCTAATTTCACCTTACACTCTATTTAGACTAATTATTAGCAGAAGTTAAGTTATTTGTATATAGTATTGGAAAAAAACCAAACACACTAACATTTCGTCGTTTGTCATTTTCAATTTCAAATCGTGATTCATTCAGTTCTACTGAGTTTAAAAAGTATTTTTTTCTTATTGCAAATATAATTTTTAAAGATCCTAACTAGCAATTTGATACGGCTAAACGTACGACTAATGGTTTTAAATATACAAGTACATAGTTAAATACTCACAAAGTGGCCACATTTTTTTCTAGAGGCTGTTGATGCCGCGTGAAGAGGATCAATGCCATCACTATGCACAAGTACGCTTCCGCGAACGACGTTAACGTACGACATAACGGCGCCAATGCGGTCTCCAGCAGAACAATAACAGGTCTTTCAAAATTTTGATGCTTCCAAGGGGGGTCGCGCGGTATGAACAATTGAAGAAAGGGCAGGGAAACGAACAATCATAGATAAGCAGCTCGCAACAATTGTTCTAGCGTCGTCCACTTTATCCATTAGGTCAATTTTCCACCGACCGATAAAGTATCTACATAAATAACATAAAATAAAATTGAAATTTAATACAAAATTATATAGAATCATAAGAACTCTATTGTATCTCAGATGTTTTTAATCATTCTGATTAAATGAAATTAATAAAAATTTTTAAATATTTTAGTAAGAATAAGTACCTAATTTGTCCTGTATGATTTACAATAATATTTTTGTTTTTATATATTTTATTAAATAAACGACAAGAAGCGACAAAAAACATTTTTATAAATAGTATGTTGCTTTATATCCATGATTAATCATTCTAATTTTCGTTTTGTATGTATATATTTCGTTTGTATTTTACACACTACTGAATTTCTTAATGCGACTGAAAAAAAGATTGCACTTAATTGAATCCATCGATCACGAAATTATTAAGCTTAAAATACTTCATCGATTTACCTGAATATTCCAATCCAACGAGGCGTGCGTTTTTATGAAACGTATATGTGACTCTCTAGTGATCTTGAATTCTTGAAGAATCCTCTACTTTGCCAAA
The DNA here is from genome assembly GCA_030673865.1 of Melipona bicolor. Lineage (NCBI taxonomy): Eukaryota > Metazoa > Arthropoda > Insecta > Hymenoptera > Apidae > Melipona > Melipona bicolor. The sequence goes on along the minus strand of JAHYIQ010000016.1, from coordinate 2,770,214 downwards.
GGAGGCGGATTCTATTTCAATAATGAAAATCTCATAATGCATGACGTGAAATTAACTTTTGTATTAAGTTTTTATTAATTAAGGAAAGTACATTAAATTGATTAGAATAACGTACCACGCCTGTTCAACATTCGCACGCAATTTCTGTTTTTCCAGTATCCCCGTTACATTGCTCTCTAAAAAAAAATATATACATATATACACGAGCAAAAGATGAACATTCGAGAAATTATTTTATTAAAAAATAAGGTATTTATAAAAAAATATATTTTGCTTAACTTTGTATGTCATTACAAAGCAATTTCTCCTCAGTATTCATCGTCATTCATTTGAAACTGGTCACAGTCTCTTTACCTCGTCATGACCATCTTTTTTAAATATTTAATCGTGAAGTGAAACAATATTCCAGTTTTCTTATAAGTTATGTAATATCATGTGTAAAATAAAATTTATCGCTAGAAATGTTCAAAAATTTTTTCGAAATGATCCTTACGCTTATTTCACTTTTCTCAAATTTTCGATTAGAAGTTACAAAATATTTTGTACCTTGACAGAAATACTACATGTACATCAGATTATCTCATTCATTTAATTCGTCTTTCCATTAACAGGACATCAGTTACACGTCAACCGTAAAATTACGAAACACATTTAGGTTAAAAGGCCATAATTCTACGAGCTTACCATCCTGCAAATGAGATACATGTTTTTTTCTCTTTTTTTTTATTAAGCTTGATACACGTTGTAAATGATTTATCACAGCCATTTATAAAATTCATACGTTGCCGCTAATAACAGATCAGTTGGTCCTCAAAATGTTCGAATTTTGGTGGTCCGTTCTACCACTATTAAAAATTACACATTTGAAATATCGTAACGGTCGGTTGCAACATCTTTTTCAAACGAAGGTGAATAATGTGAAACTGAATTACCGACAAAGGTAAAACTGCTCGTAAGTCAGCGCACTCTGCAACATTCATGACGTAAAATTACGTACTGAAAAATCTGATCCTTTTTTCTATCCTTAAGAAAATTTTACTAAATATACAATCGCAATTTCACGTCGTGAATTCCTCCACGTTCAATGGCAAAACTGTCTCTATATTTAGCAGATACAATATTTGCAACAATGTGTCTGATGTTGGCAACTATGTTCGGCGATCAGCCACAGCGAACGAGCAGCGTGAATATAAGTCGATCGTGACATAATATTGTTCGATCAACGTAGCACATACTGTCAATATAGCACGATTTATGCACTGCATGTTGTTATACAACGTAACTTAATTATGGTTTGGTCCATTTTCGCGCAATAACAAATGAATAACCTATATTCGATGTACCGAGAATCCCTGCGAATTTGAAAGATTCGATTACGAAATTTTTCCTAAAGAGGGCGCGATAAGAGAGTATATTACATTTTCACGTAATACGATGAAACGGAAGAACAACATCCTTCTAATTTCACATCACATCGTGTAAAAAACGATGTATGTAACTTTTCAGAGCGCTTGTTGAAATATTTCACAGAAACAACAGAGTTACATATGATACTGATTTGAAAGTGCTAAATGCAAAAGTGAGAGAAGCTGCGAAACTTCGAACAGAAGCTTGTTGCGAACGTACGCGTATCATTCACGAAGATATTTAAACTTCTTCACGAACATGTTACATGTGTTATGTAAAATATTTTTAAATTTCATTAGTACCATATTGAGATATACCATACGATCATCAGAATTAGTAAAATTTAAAACGAATCTATATATGTAACGAATGAAAACGAGAATATATATGTATTTAGAAATTACAAGATCCGTAGAGATCGTAAAAGTATCAGTTAGTTATCTATTATATATTTATTAACATGTCTCAATATTTAAGAAGATTATCCTTCACACTTATATGTTTATACCGTATACTAATTTTTATATGCAGCAAATATGTTCTTCTATATACGTTCTGAGATTAATTTCAAATTTTGCCAATACAATTATGACAAACAATCGTGTCTCACTACAGTTCTCAAAATGTTGCAATAATTCATAATTTTAAAATTGTTTCTTTCTAACACGGATAGTCCATAAAAGTTTTTGTATGAAAAATGTTAAAATAATTTCGTGAGTCAATGTATGTGAGAAAATTCAATAATATCTTGAAAAATTTTTAAAATAAAATGAACGCTTCCAGCGTTAATTGTTTAAGCGTTAAACTGTTCAATAAGGCGTAACTTGCACCCCCCTTTGCATTTAATCCCATCAATTACATAACAGGAACGTGGTGACCGGAAGTATTGCTTAAGAAGCACTTGTCAACCGAAGGGTTGAAGATATTTCTGCAAAACCTTTACGGTTAGAAGGTTTACACACTTTATCACCGCAATATTATGATACCTCGCTTCTTATCAACAAAATGCAACATGCATTGTATAACAATTGGACTTGTGAAAGAAATTTCGCTTTTTTTTCAAGATCCTTCAGTATATTGTGCCTTAAGATAAAGACAACAACGATCATAAAATGATTGCGCAATACAAATAAATAAATAAATATATATATATATATATATACGGAATATCGAAACTCAGTGATATACATATATCTGTATCAGATGTATAATATATCATCGAACCTCGATATTTTTTAAGTATCTACACACATATCTTGAATATTATGTACACACATACAAATATAATATATAATATATACATTATATTTATATCATTTTACAGATTTGCTTTTCTTTTTCGTCTCTTTCGAAGGATATAACAAAGAAAATGCTAGGAGTTTAGAACTAAAAATTCCTATGATCTTATCACAGGACATTACGATTGTACACGGTAAACAATCGATTCCATTTTTATCTGGACAAAGTACAAAAAATATCGTTAAGCATACACGGTATGCAGAATGCAGTTTTACGTTGGAATATAAAACGTATTGACAGCCTATTATTAAATAATTAAACAATAGCCTACTTTACGAGATTATCGTCTGGGATAATCGAGTCTGATTTATTAATAGAACCTCAGATCGATTACTTCTACGCTTACCATATCAGAAGTTCTGAAATACTATGTGAAAAACTACAAAGAGCTGTTCTTTTTGTATTTTCTTTTTGTTTTTCTTTTTCTATGCTAACTATCCGCCTGTCGGTGATTCTTTCATTTTTATTTTTCTATTTTTTTTTTTTTAAGCTTAAACAGTACAATGAACTTATATATTAAAAATAAAAGTACAAAGAACTATTTAATCAATATCGAGCATTTTCAGGTCAGATGGTAAAATCGGAGAAATAAATTAATCATCAAGGAAAATAGTTACATCTCGACAGGCGAATTCGTAACTTTGAAAAGGAAGTGAAACTGAATGATCGGACAACAAGCAATAAACTTTCACTTAAAGAAGTGAAATTCGTTACTTCGAGTGAGAAGGCACTTTACTCGCACACCAATTCGCATTTTCGCATTACTCGCACTCGCAAGAAGATCGATCTGCTTACGTTTTGCTCTATATACATATACATTGCTCAAATATCATTCCGGTACATTTGTAACGACTCGATTTCTTCCTATCGCGATAAAATCGCTTAAATGAAACTTGAGCGATGCAGCTACATAGCGAAACTCCTAAATTATGTACCATTAACAGCTTTCTTATTTGTCCATTACGTTCCCGACGTTTATTAAACTCCATGCAGTTTATTCATTTTCAGAAAACAAAAAAAGAAATTCATAAAAATTTGCATGCCATACAAGATACTGTAAATCAGAAAACCAAAAAGGTAAGAGCGAAGAATTACAACAGTATATCATTAAATGTAAAAAAAAAGAAAAAAAAAAGAATGAAAGAGGAAGTCGAGAGGTGTATAAATCGTCTACGACTGTCGTTCGAGTTTCATTTAAAAGTTATTTTATCCACAAACAAATTGCACCTCTTTAAAATGAGCGATCTTCGAGAGTATTTTTGCACATTTTTGCTACGCAAAAATATCCCGACGTTTCATACAGCTTGCTACATAAATTGCTTTTGCATTTTTTTTCTTTGTCATACACACACGCACACGTACTTTGCATATACACTTGCGCGTATTAATCATGGTAAGTGAAACAACATAAAAGTCCATACTAAATGAGTAGAAATACTTAAATCACGTACATACGGTGCACCCCGTGGCTTGCTAACGCAAAATCGATATAATCACACGCAACCTCGCGAAAACAAAGAATTTAACGGATAAAATTTCAATTTTGCGAGTTCTTTCATATGCAAATAATGTAAAACCAGTATCGATAGACGAAGCAAATTGTTCGAGCTGCCAAGATTCATCAAATTTTCTATTAATGTATTTACACATTTACTTAAATTTATAACAAATCTATCTTATAGATATCTATATATCTTATAGATATACTTGTCGATATTATACTTTGCGCTTATTATAGGATATCGAGTAAACTTCACTCTTTACGAATCAGTCTAGACACACGATCAATAATGATGATTTTTTAAATACAAGTCGAACGATTGTTTGAATTATTTTTTAAAAAACGAACGTCCAAAGAATTATCGAAACAACTGATTTAACAGGAATTATTGTCACTTTTTATTGCATCGGATTGACTGATTTTTAAGATCGATCGTATAGACGGAGATCGCAAAGGGTAGAAAATTTTCGAATGTCGCAGCGAAATGCCAGGCGTGACTTCAAGCAAAGATACATTTGCACACGCAATTTATATTTTATTTATATGGTAACAATAGTTTGAAAAAAAGTAAAAGAAAACCAAGGCAGTGATAGTGGTAAAAAATAGTAGAGGATTGTTAATGGGCGTGTATCTCTTTCTTTTGTTTTGCTTCGTGCGCGAAGAAAAAAGGTAATGATAACGCTAAGAACTGTACAATATGTATTTTATAGATTCCGTTCAGGCCGTCGTATGTGCTCGTGTTACAAGTACTGTAAATTCGTATCTATCACGCGTTGCTATATACAAATCGATACATGCTGCCACATTCTTTGAAATTCATCGGCGTTCGCCTTTCGCCCGGGGTTTTCGAACGACTCATAATTGGAAACAATAGAACAATCGTTGATCGAATCGAAATACTAAATTTTTCCTATGATACGATTAAATTAAATCTACCTGTTAATAGTAAATTTATACATCTGACCATAGTCAATTTGTGCATATGTCACTTTTAGGAGTAAATGTATTCACGAACAATGAAATTCTTCAAATCACGTATCATGATCGTACATTATATATAATTGCGCATAGTAATTTGCACGCATTTGTTCAAGATATATACGAATACACTTACTAAGAACGGATATTTTTGTACTTGGCAATTTTGTTAAAACGTTACATAAATGCATATATTGACTAGCGAATGTATATATTTACTAGATTATACAAATTTATTGATAAATTTGCTTCTCGTGTGTCATTTTCGATAAATAGATAAATAAAAATTTGTTTGAACAGAGGAAAGACGTTCATCTATTAGGCCATGTGAACTATCAAATTCGATTAACGAAATAAAGAACCAAAAATCGATTTTCTATGATGAATAGGCAAATCGAGATAGATCCATAGAGATTTCAGCCAGTCAGATAAGAGAACTGCGATAAAAAAAAGAGACTTTCACAATCTAAAAATAAAAACTTATATCTTCGGTCGTGATTCTTTAAAATAAAAAATTTGAAGAAAAAAAGAAAGAAAAGAAAAAGAAGAAGTATGTCTAAAGAAAACGAAAACCTCTGGAGCGGTGTATATATGTAAACTCATTAGTATACTTCTTTAAATCTGCTAAAATAAGATAAAACAAAATCGTTAAAAATACGATTAACTAAAATAAAAAATAGCGAAGAAAAATAAAAGGAAAAATTGATCGGACAGAAAGAAGAAAAATCTATGGATCCATGTACATAAAGATCACAATCTGCGAATCTACGAAGAAAAGTAATGAAAACCCGCGTTTTAGTTCCTCTACTATCTTCCATTCTATAAGTAGAGAAAATAAAACATTTCCTTTCTTTTGATCGCGGAATGGATACGAAAAAAATACAATGTACATTGAACAGGATTACGGTTTTGTCGAGTGCTGGCAAGGTCCTCGGTAGATTGCAATATTTTATTAAACAATCAATTAGTTTTTCCAAGGAGTTATCTTGCTACACTTAATTTCTGTGCGCTTTACTATACGATATCTACACATGTATTTTCATTTTTATTCTAGACAATGATCCGTTTACTTCCTACCCGAATCTCAATATTGATATCTGTATAAAAATTCTTACCGATGGCGAGTAGATTACATGTTTATGCAAATTATTCACATTTTTATAAATGCAGCTAAGAGAAAGACGATTTCTTTTACTCACTAAGTATTGTGACACCTTATTCGTTTTATCTTAGTTTTAGTATCTCATATATTTCTGCATATCTTTGTACATTTTTGCATCTATAAACCTGCCATAAATGCATAAACATCTACAGTTTAGCTAAGACGAAATCCGTAAAATAAAAACGAACAATCGATAATCAAGTTCTACAAATAAAGCTTAAACTTATCTAATAAAGGAACTGCTCAGATTACATTCTTTTACAATTACAATGTATGTATGTATGCATGTAAATACGTATATATATATACATAGTTTTACAATTGCTCGTGAAAAGTGTTTTATCTATTTTCGCAGATGTGAAACATTCGTGAACGCAGCAGATAAAAAAACAGAAGAAACAAAACGAAAAGAAACCGGGTTGGTCGAGCAAACGAATCATCGTCAACGAAACTTGTTTGTCAAATTTCTTTTTTTTTTCATACAATGATCTTTGTTCCTTCGCAATGGAAAGAGCTGATATATTTAAAAAAAAAAAAAATTTTTTTAAAAGAAGAAAAATGACAATAATATATCGGAGACAGGTACTCGATATCGACCTGCTCTTTTTTTCATCGCGTTTCGATACTACGATATAACGCAGTATAATATTTGATATTTCTTCCGTTCTTTTTTTTTCTCTTTCAATTCAATCCTTCGTCGCAAAAATGAAATAAACGCATGTATTATACATACACTATTTATACTTGTGAAAAAAAAATGGGGAAAATGTACGAAGTGGATGAGAACGTAAACATTGCATTTTTATTAATACAATTTGAAGATTCATTGACATGCCTGTTCAAACGAGTCCCAACGAAACAATTAGAAATGTAGACAAGTGAACAGGAACAGGCAATTATTACGATTAAAAGGCAAGTGTATAAAAAGAAGCGACCCGTGAAACAAATTCTAAATACTTAAGAGCTGCTCCCTTTTTCTCCTTTTTCACTTTTTTCCTTTCAACACATGACACATTCACCTTTTTTAATGATTAACATGAAAGCAACCATTTTCACAGATCAATCAATCTGGCAGATAAATACTATTCTTTCTTTTCCACTGTGCTTGCATGTGTAATAACACATATGTACGTAAAACGGAAGTTTCTTTTGTCTTACATAAAACTCCTAGAAGGTAAAATATCAGTACCAAAGCGACAACCGTAGACGATATATCATTAAATCAACCTTCTTTCTATCAATATTTATATCACCACCATATTGAAAAATGTTAAAGTAAACCTATATCAAAGGTGTGTCGAAGGTGTCGTTTCGATAATACATGAATACATATACATATGTGAGAATTGAATCGGGTTTCTTTCAAAGAAGACGAAGAGATAGAGCGATAGAGATAGAGATAGAGAGAGAATGTGTTTTACGTGTACGTGTACATCCTTTATATCTGTGTATCTGTATAATTTTATTTATATATGTATATAGCCGAATCAATCACACAGAGAAGCGTGAATCTTCGACAAGGAAAACCACTTCATCTGGGATCGTATCAGCTTTTAATACAATTCCCTGACGAGAGCATCTAATACGTGATACAGAGATCCACGCTCGAACGATGAATTCCCTTCTCGTGATGCTTTTACGACGAGTTTTCTCTTTCATCTAATAATTAATACGTATGTACAGAATACAAAAAACGCTTGTTCTTTCTTATTTCCGAAAACGATCTTTCCCTTCTTTTCCTTGGTAAAAACTGCGGCGAAATTCTTTTCTTTTTCTTTCTTTCTTGTTTTCGTTTCCCTTTTCCCTCTAAATAAGGGGAATTCATACACTTTTTACCAATTGTTACCACGTCCCCGACCTCTGAAACTATTACCCCTAAATTGTCCACCGCGTTTTAGTCCCCTTGGCATGAAGTTACCGATCACAGGTCCGCGAGGTCCTCTGTCCATCCAAGGGGCTCTTGGACCACCTCTGAAACCTCTGCCTCTCGGTGGACCTCCTCTCCATGGAGGAAATGGAACTGGACCACCGAGACGCGGTCGGAAATTCGGTCCAACGTCGAATCCTGAATGCGATGACTCCACCGAGACCTGCGGTATCGGGCCATTCAAACCGGAATCAGACTCTGTCGGTGTCGGTGGCCCGTTGGACAAAGCGATCCTTTTACTAGAACTAACGTCATTCTCATCGAAGCTGCCATTCGTTGAAGGTCTCTTTAATTCGTTGCTTGATATTGAATTGCCAAGATCGTCCAACTGATCTGGCATATGTTGCTGTTGCGTCTGCTCAGAAAAATTAATTTCCTGGCCAGCATTTTCAATCGACTCGCTGCTGTCACAGGTCTTCTCCGACATCACGGCCTCAGGCTCAACGTGTTGCTCGTATTCACTGACAGAAGTGTATTGCGAATCCTTAGGATCCGTTATCACGGATACAACGGTCACTTGATTCATTGCTTGTTGCTCGTCTGGATCCGTAATTGGAGGCTCGGACTCGTGTTCGTGAAGATTCGAGCCAGTTGAATATACAGACTGCTGGTCGAGATTCCGTGAGTTTGGCGTACCGTGTGACAATCTACGATCCTGACAGTTCTCTTCTTGCTCAGTATCTAGAAGATGTTCCGCGTTCGTTGGTGCTTCCTTTTCGTTAGACAGTCCTATCGGCATACCCTCCTCATCGAGAATGACGACAGTGTCTGGCGCAGGTACCAACAGAGGACGACTGTTTGGCAGAATTTCGGGTGAAGATCTTTGATGTTCTTGCGATCGAGACTTACGACTGTTTTGCAGGTTCCTCTGTTTATGGTCATCCGAGTATCTGTCTCGCCGGTTCCTCGCGAAACCACGGTTACCTCGGCTTCCTCGATCGTTTCGATGAAAACCAATGTCTCTATGCTGATGCTCCGTGGACTGAGAGTACCTGCCACGCATCTGTGGCTCGCCGGTGAATTCTTGATTAGGTCGTAACGTATGATTCTCACGATACTCGAATTCTTGCTTTGGAAATTCTGGCTGCGTTTGATGTAGCTGAAGGAATTCCTGTTGGAAGTCTTGCTGGTTTTGAATGAAGTTCGGCGGTGGCCTGTTTTGATGAAAATTCGATTGAGTTGGATGAAATTCAGCGGGATTGTGTCGAAAATCTGTTTGATCTTGATGAAATGATGGTTGGCTTGGATGGAATTGCGGTGGTGGAGGTGGAGGTGGCGGAGGTCCTGAATGCATCATGTGCACGTCTTGTATTATTTGTCCATGCGATCCTGGCATTTGGCCGGCAGGAAGTGGGATCATTCGCATGTCCATGTCCATGTGCTGTGAAGTCGCTGATTGATTACCAACTCTCATGTCTCTATCTTGCGATCGTACGTCAACCAATACCCTGCCCTTTGGCTTACTATCAGTCTCATCGTCCGACATTTCCATATCGACACTTTCCACGATATCGCCTGGTTGCATATGTTGCCTGATTTCGTATTGCAAAGCATTAGAGTTATTACGTATTATAAAAATTAAAATTTATATTCCAATCCTACGAGATTCTAGTAACTGATGGTATTTCAATATCTTACCGGTAATCTTGATCACCCGTAGACCATAGATTGTTACTGTTGGTTATCGTATTCATAGTATCGTTGGCATTATGATTCGCTGGACTTCCTGTTAAACTAATTAAATTTCGATGATCGACATCCGCTGCTTTCATTAAACGATATGGCAATTGATTCTCCACTGTCATCGGGATAGGTATTACTCTGAAAAATATTTAATTGTTTAATTAGATACAGTTCTGTTCAATTTTTTCTTACTGGCATATAAAAGGTATTTAGAAAATGACCAAACTTTTACTATAAAAACTTCATTGCTCATTTGAAATAGTGTTTGTGTCACTTCGTGCATTATTTGAAAAGTTTAATTTTTTTTTTTTTGAACACTCATCATGTATGAAATGATTATATTTCAGTTTTATTAATTAAATGTTTCACCTATGATCTACATCTCCGGCGGTATTTAGAAGGGATTCTTGTGGTTGAGAGTCGTCGTATTCAACTGGATCTGTAAATCCAGTTTTCTCATACATAGGTGGTGACTCTGGTGTTTCGGATAGGATTTCGTTCTTCCCTCTACCAGTACCAGTCCACGTGGATTCGCTAATAGAATCCCACCTATCAACGTCACCATCCATCCATGTTTTTGTTTTCTCGTCGCATTCCCCAGGCCAGGTTGGATTCATACTATTTTTTCCTGCAAATGTTACAGAACCTACTATATTATAAACTTATAGCTAAATCAAGATCATTCTGTGTTGCATTGCGAAACAAATTCATACCCTTTTCTTCCCATTTAGCTGGTTCTTTCATAGTTTCACTCGGAGGTGTCCACGTTGGAAATTTAGGTGGTAACTTATTATAACAATTTTCATCGTCGAGGAAAATAGGTGGAGGTAATGGTGGAGGTGGTAAGGGATTAACAGTGTTATTATTAGTCGGACCGTCGAATGGTACAATGTTACTCTGACTGTTTTGACTGGAATACGGGGAAGGAGTATGCGACTCGCCGGACAAATTCCGAACAGGTAATGGAGTACTGTGTGTTATCGGACAATTATTCACACCTATAGATGTGTTTTGATTACTCATAATTCTTGAAATCACGGGAGTTACTGAATGCTGCCCTAGTACAGGTGAATGTCTATAATTCGAACGCTGCGGAGATTCCACTCGCGACTCTGGAATATCTAGACCAAGACCAGGAATACCACCAGGATCTTGTGAACCATCGGAAGAAGGAAGAACAGTCTTTAAAAAACTAGAGATATTAAAATCTGCGCTGTTACTTTCGTTTTTGGAGGGCCTCATATTGATCACCTCTATTGGTTTAGCCTAGCAAAGGATATGCAATACTTTTATAATGTTTTATCAAGTAATAAATGTTCATTTTAATTAAATATATACCTCTATCGATTCATTATATTGCTGTGACATTCCAGTTGGCGTTAACGACCTTTCATTAAATATGTTTCGCTTTAAAATGAAACAAAAAAACAAATGATTTATAACAATATTCGTCGAAGTTAATATTTTCTTTTAACTATCTTACCATATTACCAAAATCCACGTTTCCTCCCATAAAAGACGAAAAATTATTAGTAAAATCACCGGAATCATTGCCTTGACCCATCTCTGGAGCTGGTACAGGTACTGGATCATAGTCATGAGAATATGAACCATACATAGATGGCGGTGCTACATCTATAATTCCTAATTGATTTTGAGATTGATTTTCTTCTCCTGGAAGTTCTATATCACTATCAGGACTTGGAGATGGAGCATTTATATCTGGTGATGGAATTGGTGAAACTAACGTTGGTAAAAGTTCATCTAATTTCTTCTTTAAATTCTTTACACGACTACCAAAATTTCTGTATGCCTATTAATGAAAGATTTTTAAAAACATCAAAAAAATCATTAATAGACATTATGGACAATATATTGTTATGGCTAGTATACTTTTATCAATATACTTACATTAGTAACTATTTTCACTTCACCTCTTTGAGTTTCATAAAATTGATCAGCTTGTTCTAATAGCTCAAGTACTTGTGTCCTTTCTCTAATTTCTGCCTCCAACGCGCGTACATAGTTTTCAACATTTCTAACTGCCAGGTCCACTTCTTTTTCTGCATCTTCAACTCTTCTTCTATCTTTTAATGAAGCACACAATTCCTCTGCATTCTCTATATCTATATTACTTTCACGTAAATCTCTTAATCGTGCATCAGTTGCTTGTTCTAACGTGGCACATGATCTCATAGTAGAGATAAGTAAAGCAGCTTGAAATTCTTCAGGCGGTGCTGTTGGCTGAGGCTCTAACTTCTTTTTTGGAGCTGCTGAAATTAACCCGGACAGATCTGCCAGGAATTCTTCATCATATACTTGTCTCTGATCCCAAATCTTAAAGATCCTCAATATGCGATGTTTCACTTTTTCATCTCTAACCATAGTTGTTGCTCGCTGCAGAGTTGTACCCCACGATTCCACGAATTCAAAATTCTTTCTCTTCGAATATTGTATGACATCATTTGCCAGATAAAAGAGCGTAAGACGATGCTCAACTTTTACTGTTATTTAAGAAAACATCATTGTTATCTGATAAGTCAATAAAAAAAAGAAAAAATACAATTTAAGCTATAACTTGAAAGCATGATCTTAAAACTTATTGAACTCGAATACTTACATATAACACAAATAATTTTACAAACAACAATGCCACAACAATAAAATACTACATTGTTTTTCTATCACATTTTACTGCAAAAAATTAAATATCTTGTCTAATAGGTACTTTACACTTCAAATTTCTAATTGCTTTTTAGGACATTTTATACTGCAGATCTAAAAGCATTTTAAGATCATACCAATTGATATTGATATTTAATACCAACAGTGCAAGTAACTTGAATCTTAAAATATAAGTTAAGAGAAATAAAATTTAAAATCACGGTATACAATACTATTGACACAAAAAGCACAGTAGTTTACCTTTTTTGAGAACTTGTAACCAGGTGGCAACAATCTTTTTGTGGTGCTGTCTCCTCTCCAAACACCAAGCAGAGAGGCCCTGTATCGACTCCTGCGAGTCCTTCAATGTGTGAAGCCTTCGCTCAAAGAGTTCTACATCAAATTCGCCTGATGCCATTATGGACTCGTGCAATTCATTTACAGTGGCGTTTACAAGACTGATCCAATGTTGCGTTTTAACGTGAACCACCGAGAGGAACACGTGGAACGTTGTTCTGGTATCATAGGTATACCCATCCAAGCCAATCAACCTAACCAAGTAAGTATCGCTGCTGTGTCGATCGTCGGGTTATTAAACCTTGTGAATGTTCATTCGGGTCAAACCATCTTACGTTCGCTGTTTGCGTTAACGTTCTCCAGTTCTTCGAGACGTTGTTTCGCACAGAAAACAACAGAAATTGCGGGGAAAATCACTCGCGCAATACGCACGTTGAGGACACTGCTTTTACGTCACCTATAAACCTCGAGGAAACTTCCCCAATCCCGTCAATGAATCCGTTACAATGACAATTTCCTCCGCTCAGTATAATTGCACGCACAACATGTCAACTCTCGCTGGTTATTTCAAAGCTATCATATTTCTGACCGATCTTGAAAACAAGGGTCCGCCATCTTTTTGGAACCAAAACACGAGCGCGCAATGGCCGGCGCGATTTTCCAGTATATAGGGTAACACCAAAATAAACAGCAATTGAAATAATAATTACAACGACAATAGCAGTAGTAATAGTGATCGAAATAATAATAATAACAAACTTGGCGAGCTTACTTTTCCCAAAAGCGAAGCGAAGATCGCGAAACGCATAAATCCGAATGTTCATCTTTTCTCGGATGTAAACACACTTTGTTTATGTCGAATCTTTCACGGGTAGTCGTCGCGTACAGAATCATCCAACGTTGTCAGTAATTTCTTTCCATTTGGAAGTAAATATCTCGGTGATACACGAAATCCCGTTCGTTGCGTGTGATGAAATTCGGGATATTTACACGATGTTTTATGAAATTTTTTAAACAATATTTTAGTCTAATATGCATTTACTTATACATGTGTATATTATTACAGAAGGAAAGACCATATTTATAATGTAGTTTAAAATCTTTGTACACTCGGAAGGGTAATTTTTTTGTATAAAATATAACCTGAAAATACGGAACGATATTGGAAATATTGGTTAAATATTGGTTAAGCGGGTGCGTCTAACAATAAGAGAAATTTGATTAGTTCGTCTAATTTGGATTGTTGTTTCCACGTTTACAAACAGCCCAAATCAGGATTCGAAGTAATTTTAAATAAGCAAGGTTACGTATTAATTTTAATTTTAATAACTTCGAAAGGTCGCGCTCGATGTTATAGCTTTAAATCGCAGAAGCAATATTACATGGCTCATACTTCCTTAATTCATCTGCAATTTGCATCTACAATATCAAATGCTATAGCTTTGGGATTATATTTCTAATTATGAAAATGTATAAATTATTAAAACTTTTACCACATTATTATTTATCAAATCGTGATTATATATATATATCAGATCATGATTAACATTGCTTATTAATCATGAGAAAACGAGAGAGAAATAGCGGCGAACCGAATTAGTTAAGCGAAGATCATATCTAAATTTAGATTATTTGGAGTTATGAATTTATGAATTCGTTTCTCTCAAAAAGAAACGCAGTTTCATATTATTATCATCTTATTTTATTATATTATTTCCAATTGAATTTTATTTCATATTAGTAACTTTTACGCAAGGGATCATGTTCCTTCAATTACGATTTCGGTATCACCCGATATAGCTCGAGACTAAATTCAGGAAGAGCATTTCTCGCAAGGATGTACCACGTTTGAACTTGTAGATTTATCTGTGCGTACTTTGCGTTTTCCAGGTAATAGTTTGTATTATTCAATTCTTCCGTAACGAATAATAAACGAGTACATATTTACAATCCTCTTTTCAACGCATTTCAATAATGTTATAACGACCTCTGATTCGTAAGTTTATTACTGAATGAACAAAATCTAAGCTAGCCGATAAAATACAAAAATAGTTTTAAATGCCAGTTTTATTCATTCCATTATCTTAATTTATTCATGAATAATATCTGGAGATGTTTAATATTTAAAAATATCTATTTTTTCTCAGATTTGAAATCGATTATCAAACACAGATCATTTTAATGCTGAGTTTATTCCAAATTTGTTGTCAATTGGATTAATGATTTCAATTTGATTTGAATCGCAAGCTCTATTTGCAAATTAACTCCCTCTCTCTATATGTGTGTGTGTGTGTGTGTGTGTGTATACGAATTCGATGAAGCGACATCTCAAGTTGAAAGTTTGTAACTTGGGCAGTGACAATGAGTTACAGAAGTAAAAAGAGGTTTTCTGAAAGGAATGTAAATCTGGTTGGTTATTTCTGATGGATCCAATACAGTTCTAAAGTAAGCACGTTTATTGGTTAAATGTTCACGTTGTACAGCGTTACGCGGTGGTAACATAGTGGGGAGGTGTTCTTTTTGCTTTTCTCTCCTCTTCGACAAAACGATTCGTTGTTCGTGACCATTCAACACTTGGCAGTCGTGTGTAATTGGTATACAGGAAAAGTAGCTGTATCATTCGGTAATTTATTTTTATTTCTGTTCTTGTTTCGTGATTAGATAATTAAAAGTTAGGAGTAAAGTTCAATTGGCAAACGATATCAGCCTTAAGCAGCTGTGACTGTGAGTGATTAAGTTTATTATCTCTTATTGAAATTCCAGGTTTTGTCCAGTTTATTTTTGAAAAGCACTCCGAAATGTCACCGAAAACGAAGGTTTATGTTGTTGGTGTCGGTATGACAAAATTCGAGAAACCGGGTAAACGGGATGATTTTGATTATCCGGACATGGCGAAAGAAGCAGTTGCGAAAGCTTTGCAGGATGCAAAGGTCTCTTATAATGAGGTGAAAGCAGCCTGTGTAGGATACGTTTACGGGGATTCCACCTGTGGACAAAGAGCATTATATCAAGCTGGTCTTACTGGCTGTCCTATATACAATGTAAATAATAACTGTGCCACTGGTTCAACGGCTTTAATAATGGCTAAACAAATAATCGAGTCTGGCTCTGCTGATTGCACGTTGGCCCTTGGTTTTGAAAAAATGGAGAAAGGTTCTTTAGTGTCTAAATTCTTGGATCGTACTAATCCAATGGACAAACATGTGGAACTCATGGCCAATATTGCTGGTGAATCCTACAAGTTATTAATGAGCTATTTGTTATACAAAAAATCTGTTATACAAAAAATTTCGCAGATTTTATTCTTTCTTTGTTGCTTATTTATATTTTTATTCTCAGGCATAAATGAGAGTCCAGTTACTGCCCAAATGTTTGGAAATGCTGGACTTGAACATATGAAGAAATATGGCACCAAAGTTGAACACTTTGCAAAAATTGCTTACAAGAATCACTTACATTCATTAAACAATCCGTACTCGCAGTTCCAAGAAAAATACACGTTGGAGCAGATAATGAAATCTCCGAAAATATTCGGACCGCTTACCAAGCTTCAGTGTTGCCCAACATCTGATGGTTCAGCAGCTGTGGTTTTAGCTAATGAAGACTTTGTTCATAAACATAGACTTGAATCTCAAGCAGTAGAGATTGTGGCGATGGAAATGGCCACAGATCCAGTTTCAACATTCGCAGAAAAGAGCTGTATTAAACTCGTTGGGTGAGAAATACGAGTTTATATAATATTTGATATAATGCAACATTAAGAGAAACAAATAACATTGTTATTTGTCTATTTTGTAGCTACGATATGACGAAACATGCTGCTGAAAAGGTGTTCACTCAAACTCCTTACAAACCATCTGATGTGGATGTTGTAGAATTGCACGATTGCTTTTCTACTAATGAACTTCTCACTTATGAAGCATTAGGACTTTGTCCTCCAGGACATGGTGGAAAGTTAGTTGATGCCGGAGACAATACATATGGAGGGAAGTATGTAATAAATCCTAGTGGGGGTTTGACCTCAAAGGGACATCCTTTGGGAGCAACAGGATTGGCTCAGTGTGCTGAACTTTGTTGGCAACTTCGAGGAAAGGCTGAGAAACGGCAAGTGCCAAACGCAAAACTTGCTCTACAACATAATATAGGATTAGGTGGAGCAGCTATTGTTGCTCTGTATCGTATGGGGTTCTCTCAATCGTCTGTAATTAAGAAAAATCTAAGTGGATCGTCTAATCCGGATCAGTTCAAGGCGACTTCGTTGTTTAAGCTATTAGAAATCGCAATGCAAGAAGATGAAGAAAATTTGATTGAAAAAGTTCGTGGAGTGTTCGGATTTAAAATAATTAATGGTCCGGGAAGTGCGGAAGCCTATTGGGTCGTAGATACTAAAAAGGGGAAAGGAAAAGTAGAATATAATGGAAAAACTAAACCCGACGTTGTAATCGTGATCAGTGACACGGACATCGTCGATTTTATTTCTGGCAAACTGCAGCCACAAAAAGCATTTCTTCAAGGAAAAATTAAGATTCAGGGTAATATGGGAATGGCAATGAAATTAATTGAATTACAAAAGCGCGCCGGCAAAAAAATCGAACTCCTTCGTTCTAGATTATAAAGAACAAAGATTTCTAAGTCTTTCAATGAATGAAAATGATATTTTAATATGATATAAATATGATTTCAGAAATTAAAAGATTGTATGTTACGTAATTAACACGTACGTTGCAATCAAAATATTATCGTAATCGAAAAGGATACTTATTCAAAGTATGCACATTCGTTCCACTATCTAGAATCATATAATTTAATATATATATATTTCTTAATTGTGTTGCGTACATGTACACAAAATTGAATAATTGAAAAGATGATATCGTTATTACATGATAAAAAAAAAAAATTTTTATATGAGATGTCTCAATAGTTACTATTTCGTTTTAAAATTCTATTTTTATAAATGTTATCTCATTTTAAAAGAATTATATTTAATAAGAAAAAGTAAGAATAAATAAATAAAAAAAAATAATAACAATCAATAACTTTTTTACTCGATACTTTACTATTACGAAATATTTTTTATCTACCTTATCAAGCTTTTAATGCAATTCATAGTCTAAAATAATTTACGATTATTTCTCAGAAATAATTATGTTGATTCTAAGCCAAATTAGCACTTTTCTTTCGGATTCATTGTGCACGAGTAGATGTTAATTATTACATACATATCGATAAGATCATATATTATCTTGTATTGTATTCTTTTTTTAGTCAAAAAAAAAAGAAGAAAACGATATATGTTTCAATTGTTATATAAATTGATATAAATTGCATTTTTATACTATTGCTATTTTTATACTATTTCTTATAAATGATAGAAAACATTATTACATATAATAAATTTAGAAACAAAATATAATGAAAAATATATAAAATGACAGAATTTATGGGAGAATTGTGGGGGTGCAGGGTTTTGAATTTTATCAATGATATTTACTTTTTTTTATTATAAAATAAATTAAATGAATAAATTATAATATATTTTATCAAAGTGATATTCTTATTCCTTAACTCCATGAATTGCGATAATAATTTCTAGATTTCTTTTTCTAGATTTCTTCTTCGTTTCTAGATTTATTTATTCCATTTTGAACGAAACCGGTTTTTCATTAAAAAGTAATGGAAATTATTCCCACAAATGTGGAATATTACATAGGAGATATAAATAAATATATTACATATCTCATCTGTGCTTACATGTAATCAGTTTTTAAATGAAAAATCACTTATACTCTTACAAGCAATTCAAATTTATATTTATAAAAAGTGTAATAAATGATAACAGATTTGAAAGTATAACCCACCATGCATAATTTAACATAATTTAAACATCTGACATGGAAAATGATTTTTTTACAATTTTTACAGTCTTATCCGTTCGCTTAACGACTACGAAAATACCAAGATTACTTTGCAATTGTTGAAATTATTTTACCGCAATATTTTTCCATTACGAAAACAACATTTTGCATAATGAAATGTTAAAATATATCGTATTAATAATGCATGTATTGTCATGTATAATTCATTTTTAAAGCTAGAAATCATAAACGATCAGAATCTTTAACAGAAATAAATTACTTTTTAATTACTAAAGTTTGTAACTCTTGTTAAAGAGCTCGTTATTAGTTTATAATTACTAGTTTATGCAAGAAAACCCGGTTTATAAGAATTCTTTTTTGTTTACTGGTCAGATGCGGCATCACTCTTAGTGATGTCGCACTTATCTTCAGTCCTGCGTGCACGCGTACGTGTGCACGAAATACATGTAGAGCGCACTATATTTATAGCTAGAGATAAATATACATTTTGGCATCGGTCCAGATCATATACGTGCTGGTCTGAGGCGAGTTAGGGCCTAACCCCCGTAATAGCAGCACCGTGTATTCAGCGGTATTAGTGACGTCTGTCGACGTTGTGATCGTTGCAAGTACTTATCTAGAGAAAAAGATAGAGAAGAAAAAAGGAGAAAAAAAATAAGTGTGCAAGTGAAGAACAATCGAAACATGTAAAACGTACCGCGAAATTTAAGAGACACTTTGAACAAGTGCATTCGTCTAGTGATTAGATTAGACGTCGAGATTATTTCATGTATTATGCGCTGCTGCTGGCTGATTTCATTCGTTTAGGATTTCCCTTATGTCGTATCCTCGAAATGGAAGGTGCGCTCGTGAACAGAGCACTCGAATATTCTTAACGACGCCTGCGATAAATTTAATCACACCCGCTGGCTGTATTTGGGTGAACATCGATCAAGTAAGTACGCGATCGATATGGAATTGAGTAAGATCGAGCCAAGTTCGAAAAAAAGTTCGTTTTCACGTGTGCTCGATCGTTCTTGTTGGAAATGCAAATTTTTTTACCAAGTATGATTCAAAATGGCTGGATATGCTTTACACATTTGCAAGGAAAAAACAATCGTTTCTTGTGCGTTAAAACGCAGTTGACGAGTTCCGACGTGGAACTTGAAAGCGACACGTTTTTGGGAGAAAGTTAGGTCGTTGGAGTCAGAAACGTTATAATGCAATGATTATATTACGAAGATTTTGTCAAATTAATTTTTTATGAATTCACATTTAAATTCACTGGAATTCATGTTCATATCCAGGGAAATTTATGTGCGATTATTATCAATGATCGAATCGTTTTTATATAAATCAGTGATCTTGAAGAAACTTGTTTATGATCTGTTAGATACGTGATAAAGAAAAGATGTTCGTAATATATTTTTATTTCAATTGAACAAGTTGAAGCTTGTTTTCCATTATGTTATCTGTTTTGATAACATTTGATAACTTCTTCATTGTTTATTTAACACTTTTGTCATTATTTCTTTCTTGAAATGTCTCCGAGCTGTCTTTCAATGCATTCGTCTAGAAAATAGAAGTACTTGAAAGACCCAGAAAATGAAATATTTTTGATAGTTTTTTGTTTCTCTATAACAATGAATTTCTTCTTTCGAACCTTATTCAAATGAAGACCGCTTCTACTATTTAACATCTCGTTGCGAAAAGAATATTATGCAAGTCAACGTTTTTTCATATGTTATTCTCTTTCTGCTCGAGTCGTGTATCTAATTAAAAATATACACTACTGAAGTACATAGTAAAAAAATAATTTTCTCAGAATTTTATCAAGATATAGAACACGAATTTTTGAACAATCCAATGTTTCTTTACGTCACGTATGTACCTACATTCTGTAAATATGCGCTCACCTCGCGATTTTTTTTTGAAACACATTGAAATGCATGTGTAATTAATTGATCAACGAAGAAAAGAACTAGTTTCTAGTTTTCTCGACAATTTCAGATCCTAATAATCTGAAAATATTGTCATCAATGGATAACATGGAATTTAGAGTCACATCGATACATAGGCATGTATCGGTACGGTTCCCATCAAGGTTTCTGAAATACACAGTTATAACTATCTATAAAGCCGTGTTCCGAGCTGAATTTCATTTATTCCTTGCCAAGTATTTCACGATCCGTCGAAAGCCAAGCTTCGCCTCGCCTCGCCTCAAGATCTCGTCTTTTCCGCTTGCGAAACATCCCAATTCCTTTATCATAAGGTTTCAGCCTTATTAATTCAAGGTTTCATTTTTTAGGTAAACTCTACTCTCGTCAGTCTCGATTGTTCGTTAAACAATCCGTTTACACGTTAGAATCTTGAAAGATACGCCGAGACATATCTTGCGGCCCATGTGACGCTTAGACGAGATATGCCTCTGCCGGAAATCGTTTTCGATTACCAACTTTCTCTATTTTTCGCTCGTTTACGGTGGTATGATGCATTTTATTAGGATCCGTGCGTCATATTGTTTTGTCGTTCTGAGTTGCTGTCTCATACTTACATTAACTCTGATCGTTAAATTCTTCTTACACTTTTTTTACATATATATATATACATATGTGTTATACATTATGTTGAAACTAATAATTTGCATTTATTTATAAAAAGCATGGTGTCAAAGTTTAAATCCATCGGTTGTTTATGTAACTTATAATGAACTACTGTGATTTCATGATGCACTTTGGAACTTTAAACTTTTATTTCGCGTGTACAAATATTATATTATACAGCGGAGAGCAGAACTGAACGCACAAGTGAAATTTTAACCTAATTTTAACACACTCGTGGTCGCATACACTCACTAAACACACACTGAATATATATATATGCGTAAGATGTAAATCTAATTGTGCAATTTCTTCCAAATATGCGGTATACTTGTTTTAATGCCGACGGCGTGATACACTTTTCATTCAAAGTTGAATGGTTAAATCGGCTAAGGAAAGTCGTACCTTTATGATGCCGTTATAGAAGGAAGATTTCAATCTTGAAAAAAGCAATAGATTAAATTTTCTTCGAAATATTCTTTTGTCAGACCACATTAAAAGTCCATTGGAAAATTGTGATATAATATATACCTTGTACATGCAATCTTAGCAATAATCATCAAGCTTTGGATCGTAGTTTCAAGATTTAACAAAACTTTAAAGACAGATTTACAATGATTACAAAGAGTATTTACATATAGCCTTATTTTTAAACAAATTTTACATTTAATTTTCAGCCCATCAAATTTTTATAGTCTATAATATTGCTAAATATAACTAATGATACTTGGACTCAATTAATACATAAAGGTTCTAATAAATATTATGCCGCGTAATAACAAATCTAATGAACACTTTTTGCAATCGTTGCGTCAAATTTCAAGATTCAACACCTGTTGCCACCAGACTCAAGATTAAACACCTTAAAAATTTCAAAATGTCAAATTGAAAAACTTCGAATCGTTTCTAACGCCACTACTACTAACCATGACGTCCTTCCTGGATGAACGAAAGTATTTTTGTTTCATCGAACGACCATTTCTACGAGCATGCACCTATCATAAGTGAAGATCTTATACCACATGAACTGACGTGGCCAAACGTCGATTTAATTTATGTGTTGCACGTGATACACGCAATACTTACGTATTCTGCGAAGTATGACACGCAAATGACTGCTACACTTAACGACACGTTCGAAAGAGGATGTGTTGCATTACGTTTGCATATATCAATATCTTATTTTCATGTGTAGAATGCACCACATGTATTCCTCGAAGAAAGGAGATCCTCTTTGTCCCCTTGGTTTCCATCCGCAAGTACGATGGCCAACCCGTTGCAAAAGATGCTTCAGGTATTATTTTGTCGCTTATTTTTACTATATTGTGTAGAAACAAATAGATAAAAGCATAAACTAATAAAAAGAATAATAAAGAGGAATAATAGTAAAAATAGAGGAAAAAAACGTGTTTAGAGATTACAAGGAGCACGGAGGGAAGAAAGATAGTTTGAGGGATATCGCATCATCGTCCCCTAGTTTATCGTATGACCAATCTTCAGGCCGGTAAGTAAGCCATGCAAATTTTTATGCATGATAAACGTATGCAAAACTGCGAATAATTTATGCAACGTCATGCTTTTTTTTACAAATAAATACACTTAGCCAAATGGCATTAAATATGTATAAATTGTTTAACTACGTAACTGCATTTTATACGTGAAACTACAGTGGATATGTTTATGCGGATCATAAATAAAATAATTAAGGCAAATTAAGTCTTCTTGTCGCGAGTCACTTTTCCAATTTAAAAACAAGAAAAATAAATTGATGCAATAGATAAATTAATGTTAAATTAATAATTGCAATCTCTTTTTTTCGATGATAAATATTCAATCGTATGTAAGATTTGCAGAGATATTTATATATTTACTTTCTATTATACATTCACAGTTACTTCCATATCGTAATTCTCTAGTTTTATCTAACGTCGTGATCATTTGTTTTGAACTTGCTACAATTATGTTTCAAAACTATAAATATCCTATATGCATCTTCGAGAAAGTGGTGTATTATATTGTATTATATATAATATAATACAACAAGTGATGTAACGTAATAATAATTAGAAGAAAAAAATATATAAATAATAATAAATATTAATTAGATAATTAAATATTTAATTAAATAATTCGAAGGTAATTGCCCGTCAAGGGATTTGAAAACGAATAGATATTATTTGCAACACCGACAAAGTATGGTCGAAAATTTCGAAAATATATATTATATGTTATATATTAAAAAATATCGAGTATCTATGTATATTACATACATATATGTATATGTTAAAGATACTTCTACAATATGACATTTTGTAAGAAAAATATGTCAAATTGACACAAGAAACGGATGAGATTTAAAAATTATATAACTTTCATGTATGTAATGTTATATAATTTTGTATGTGTCGCATGTACAAAATGCAATGTATAAAAAGGAAAGAAATGAAACGAAAAGCAATCGTGATTATTGAAATTACTCATTGCAATCGTGATTATGGGCATTATCGGAATTCGAAGGATACCAAGGTTACTTTTTACTGTCCAACTTTGAGCTTTTAGTTCACTTGCATTTGTTAATTTAGAATCACAAATTAGTCATATTTTAAATAACCGCAATAGCGAGTCATTAGCACTCAAAATACAGACACGTTTAAGTCGGTTATCTCTTACGTTGTGCAATTCCTTTTTCTAAATATTATTTTGAGGTAAATTTCAATTTTAGATCTTTAGAAGACAAATCCTTTTAATTAAATAAAAGACAAATTCTTTCGTTTCTAACATTTTTCACATTTCGTACAAACACTAATAGAAACGTTGTTGTCCATTTGTAACAACAATTTGAAAATTAAAAATTGAATCCACCAGTGAATGAGTACGCAGTAGCATTCGAACTATAGCTAGTATAAAATTTAACTATATTCTGCTACACATTATATTGCATGGTATTATTTTAAAATTGTAGAGGTTCGATAATCAAAATAAAGAATCCTCAGACACACTAGCATCTTTTATCAGAACTTGAGAAATTAACGTCTCGTGCTAAAGAAATTCAATTTAACAAGGAAAGATTCGAAACTACAATGACTGAACTTTTGATGACAGAATTTTAAAAAATGAGCTGCGAGCTATCCTGAGAGAATCCGAGAACCTATGACTTATAATCCTTTATATTAATTCTTATTGTACATTGATTATATATTAATATAATATTATATTATATAGATTAAATATAATATTTAATATAATATTATATTATATTATTTAGATTTAATATATATAAATATATAATCCTTTATATTTCAATACATTAAATACATTTAATACATTAAAATCGAAAGATAACTTTTTAAAATAGTTCCCAATTTATAGATCTGCCGAAAATGGGAAGCGTGGTTGGTCCTCGGCAACAAACTTGGCAAAGGATGATTTTAGAGGAAGTTCTGAGTCGTCGTACGCGGCGACTGGTTGGACTTCTCTCATGGACCTCTCCGCTATCGACAACGAAGAAGAGAGATTGGAAGGTAGGTGCATTATGAAAAGAAAAAAATGTTGCTTTCCATTATGATCATCGATAAGCGTATTTTTTCTTTGTTGTTTTCTTCATTCCTTTATTCGCAGATAGGAGGCCAACGAAGTTACAGATCAAGGAAGTCATTGATAACAGCAACGAGAGCGCTTCAGAGAATGACGTCGAGTTCATAATCCAGGTAAAATAAAAAGAAACCAATGATCGTCATGAGATGTGACAATTTTAACTGTTGCTTGTTGCAATGTTGTAACTCCTATTTTATAACTAAGATATTTCTTAATATATATGTGTATATATATATATATATATATATATATATACATACGAATTTACTTCAAATTGAATGTCTATGTTTAAGTATTTATATTAGCTTGAAGTTACTGTCCCATGTTATTTATTACGTGTATGTCATCGATTTGCTAGATAAAAAGGTGACACATCTCTACTTTTAACACATCTATAGCGTATAAACGAACTACATATTTCTAAAGTTACGTTTCAACAATATGCGTATCCTAACAATATGTATACATATCCTAAAAACTCAGAGAGGATTGATTGAATTCAATTTCAAACCTTTGAAAAATTTTCTTCTATTATGCAATTGCTCATAATTATTTTCCAGCAAACTGATGATGTACAGTACACATACAAGCAATAAATTCTAGATTCTTTCGACAGAACAATTTTCAATTGTATTCAAATTGTTTGGAATTATTCATTACGCCACATTGAATATTTCTGATAGCAAATTCGAACTTTGCCTTGGTTTTTCCATCTCATACATATATTCATATTCAGTGTCATTATAATTTTGAATATAATTACCCGTAAGTGCCTGACGATAAAAAAAACGTAATATTTGTATCTGGTTGTACATTGCTTTTTCTATCCAGGTGAAGAAGTCGAAGGTCGGCTCTTCGAAAAGCAGCGAAAAAAATGGAGAACGACGAATGAAAAGCGAGGAATGGACGGAAAAAGTAATCACACCATAGCATTCTTCATTCTGTTTCCAATTTTTCCCCCCTTCGACCCGTTCGTTCCCGTGTGAATCTTACTAATCGTTTCAACGTACAATATAGCACGCTTGTAGCAATGATAATTTTAGTGCTCTAGATAATTGCATTACCAACAGGACTAACGATATAATTTTTTTTTACCTCGTTAGACCGAGGTCGAGCAGTTAAAGCTACAAGTAAGAGAATTACAAGCACGATGCGAGAGGGTGGAAAAGGAGAAGAGCGAGATCTTAATGAGGCGTTTAACAACCATGGAAACCATATCGAGCAAGGCTTCACCGAATGAAATACAAAAACTACAGAAGAAAAATGAAGGTATCAGGTTTTAAAAACGTGACGAACATGAAAATTCCAAAGATAACGTTATTACGAGATTTGAGGAATATTAAAAAATTTCGCAAAGTTTCAGTAGTTTTGGAAAAATAGCAGTTCCTGATCGATGTGAAATTTTGGGGGACAGAGAGTTGGAAGAGGGAACTCTAAAATTTTCATTTCGAATGTTTATTGGTTTTCGATATATAGAAAACTTTTGGTACATACATTACGTCGTGCCATAATGACTCTCATATAACGGATGACATGATTACTATATCGGTCTCACTATTTATAGGCATGTATAGTCCCATATAAACTCGATTATCCTCAACATTATGAATAAGGGGCGAAAAAATATAAACGCAATCACAACTCCTTTTATTGAGTAATGCAAAAGAATACTGGAAGCTAAAATTTTCAAAATATTCAAAATTTCATATCGATCGAGAACTAGCGTTTTTCGGAACAATATCCAAACAAAGTATATTTTTCTTTTTCATAAATAGTAGATTAACACTATTTGAATTGATGGATTTTCTTAATTGGTGGATAATCAAATTAATTGAAAAATAATGGTGTCAATTATATTTAGCGCTCGTCCAAGAAAAGAACAGTTTATTGACCAAGATCAGAGAGTTGGAGAAAGAAGTGAACTCAAAAACGGTCAGAGGAGAACGAGATCGAGAAAAGGACGAGCTACGATCGAAATTGAAGGCAGCGGAGAACTTGTGCGAGAGTTTAATGGATGAGAACGAAGACATGAAGAAAGAAATCCGACAACTGGAGGAGGAAATATACGAACTGCAAGATACTTTCAGGTAAGGCTACAGTTCCCTACTTCTGAATATATATTTTCCTACATGCATGTTTTCAACTTGTGGCTTTCTTTTCAGTTCATATAATAATTCTTTTTTTACTATATTTTAAGCCTGTGTGTGCGTGCGTGCGTGCGTGTACGTGCGTGTGTGTACACATACGAGGAACATATTTTTATGATATGTTGTCTTCGAAGAAAGAATTCTGCAAGCTTTGAAGAGAAATTTTCAAGTAAAAAAATTCAATTTAACACCCTGCAATTTCATATGTAACGCAATACAATTGTTAGCGCACGCGGTGGCGTGACGAAATCTTGTTTGATGATTTAGTGGACTGTATATTTTTTGTTGTTTGCACGCTAGTATGGGTGGGGCGTTAGCCCTCGCTAATAACTTTGTCGAAGTAATAATAATTGCTTGGATAATACAGGAATCCTCGCTGGATTCAGACTCGCGTATTGATAAGGCTTTGTTAGATTGACACTTGTTAGATCTTCGAAGATTCAGACGCTTCTCTTTGTTCTGGAGCCGAGGAACGTCTACTAATCATTTCGGCCCCCCTACTCTAGGGCAGTCACGTGGCTCGAAATTAGACAAAGGCTGGCGTGAATATCGTGCGACGTGACCATATATAGTCATGAATCTTGTTATGCCCAGCCTTTGTTTTTGTTTTCGAGCCACGAAAGTCGTTACGCCTGGTTCTTTGTTTTTATTTCGAACCACGAAAGTCGTTACGCCTGTTCTGGAAAGTTCCCTACGCCATGACCCAGGTGGGGGGGTCGGTGGCGGAAAAGGTGAAACTCTCGCGAACAACAATTGTAACTTGAAAATTAAAAAAGAAAATATCAAATTGATTAAATGATTACGAAACGAATTAATATTTAAAACGTAAAATAATATTGCTCGACACGGAAAAATTTTTCTTTTTTCGGTGAAAATAGTCATTTCTGATTGATTTGATTTAATAGATTCGATTCACCTTTAATTTTCGATAAATTCAAAACGTATCGTCTAATCCTGTTAACATCGCAAGTATTTTCTCTTTGAAATCAATTGAAAAATATCTGGAAAGATTGTCATAAAATCGAGATTTTAACGATTACCTAAAAATGCTTGATTAAGTATTGTATTGTTGAAATTGCACATTTTCAAGCTCAAAGCTGAAAGTTTATTCTGCTTTTCAAAATTGAATTTTTCAAAAATTAAGAGCGACCGGAGAAAGCCCGGACTTCAAATTCATAATTAGGGGGCAAAAATCTATTAGAAATTTGTTAGAAAAGAGTTGATATTTGCTGGACAATGTAATTATCACAGAAAGAAAAATTCCAACGCATTTTACTAACTGATTTGTTTGAACTCAAATTAATTAACCAACCAGGTTGATTGATCACAAACAGCGAACTGATGACTCGCTCCCCTGTGATTTATTTTTATCTGTGTTTATCAATAACACATATGTCTGTTTTTGTATTAATAAACGCGAACATTGATACAATTAAACGCGAGATATTTTCGTGCAATATTATCATTATTTCATTAGAAAGAAAGAAAAAAGAAAAGAAAGAAACAGAGAAGAGACACGAAATCGTGTTCAGACATGAATACGTCTTGAAGGGGCTCGAAAACAGGATTTCCACTTACTGCGACGGGAACCAAAAGCAGCTAGAACAAAGAAACTATAGAAATCCAACTCTTATAAATAATATCTTAAAAAAGATGAGTTAAAACACGATAAAACGTCGAATAAAATGCTCAGAGAAGTAAATCGAATTTTTTTTTTTTTGTAATTCACACTCAGGAAATAACTAAATAATCACACTTAAGCAAAACATACAAAAAAAAAGAAGAAAAGAAAGGAAGAAATTAATTAAAATTGTCGCCTCTGCTACGTAGCGTCTACGAAGAGCATACAGCGCAAAAATGTTTAGCAAAATGAGCTGTCTGAATTGTTGCAGGACATCGATCTGGATGGAAGATTCCAACACGAGAACATATGTATGTCGTTTGCCAAAAGCTGGATCGAACGTGGACATTTCATTGCTTGGCAAAACAAAGCGCCATTGTCCAAAATTTATTTCTTTTCTCCAATTCCTTGCGATCGAGGGAGACTTTCAAACGCAAGTCGCAAGCATTCAATCTTAAATGAGTAACGACATAAAATATAAAATGAAATGGCGTATTTAATTATTTAGAGAGCAGTATGTGGAATGTTATACTGTCGTCGAACCCTTTCGATCTTTCAACACTTATCGCGTAAACGCTTCCTCCTGCTTTCGCCCGTCCTGAATGGCTTCCGTTTGATTAAATGTGTACGTAACCAATTAACTCAGGTAACTATGACATTACGACTAAACTTTATGGAACTGGATAATGTATGAAAGAACATAAAAAATTACATAAATTGTTTAAGTTATCGGAAACTTGCGAATGTAACATCTCTGAATAAATAATTAAATATTGTTTGGAATATTCAATCAATTAAAATTGAAAAAGTTCCTTACAACTAAATCAACTTTATCCAATTCCAATGTACCACAATCTTCAGATAGAAATTTCATCATAGAGAGAGATTTTAAAGAACATTTCGTGTTTGTTAAGGGACGAGCAAGCGGACGAGCACGTTCGTTTGCGAAAAAGTTTGGAACAGTCGAATAAGAATTGTCGAATCTTGTCGTTTAAGTTGAGGAAAACCGAGCGGAAGGTGGAGGAGCTAGAAACGGAGAAGACCAATTTAGAGAAAAAATACGACGAGGCAAGTTCCCTTGTAAAACTCGAAGCAAAGGTAATGAGAGTAACAGGTGTATTTTGTTTCAGGTGAAGAAGGTCGAGGAAACATTGCAAAAGATTAAAGGCGAGTTTCAAAACAGGCCTTTGAAAAAGGCAACTGAATTTACGACTAAAGTACAGTTGAAAAAGATGGTGGAGGAAATGGAAAAAGAAATAGGTTCGTTATATGGTATCACTTCTTTGTTATTAATTGAAATTGTACGATGATATTAAGTATTAATTCACATAATTAAATATTATATTAAATTATTATTGTACTGTACTAATACTATATTAAAAGCTTCAGCATCTATGTAATAATGCATAACATAAATAAATGAAGAAAGATTTTTGATTACAAAATTGTAAAATTAAATAAACAGAATGCATTCTTTAGGAGATATGATGATTGTCTTTACGAATATTTCCGACGGGAAAGAAGTAAACATCCAGGATATGAAACTCAAGGATAACCACGCGAAATACGACAAACTTTCAAAGGAGTACGAATTACTTAAAGAGAAGCTCGATTCTGTTATGAAAGAATTATCGGATGAGAAAGAGAAAAAGAAATCGAATGTTAGGATAGAAGAAAAAAGTACAGACTTGCAGAACAGTGAGCATTTTATATATTTTTTTTTTCAATAAGCTTTAACGCGATAGGTAAGTCATAATAAGATCTATTGTAACAGATCTATTCCTTTATGAAATGCTTCAGTGAAAAAGAAACTGGAGGAGGTAGTGACATTGAGAGAAAACGAAAGGAAAGCATGGGATCAGGAGAAAACAGCACTGCTTGAAGAAAAAGACAAGTTGAAGTCAAAGCTCCTTTCTCTATCCGCAGAGAAACTCAAAGTGTACAATGAGACTGTACAACTGAAGAAAGATCTGGGTAACGAAATTGTTATAAAAAAAAAATTTTCTTTCAATTCGAAAGATAGTGAATTTTTTTTTACAGACAATAATTAATTTCTTAATTGATCTTTTTCCTTTTTATTTTGTTTCTACTACATAGAAACAGCAAAGACGTTGGAAAACGATGGTGTAAAGTTGGAGAAAACGATAAGCGATTTGAAGAAAGAATTGCTTCAGGAACGAGATAAGTCCAAGAAGTTGCAGGATGACTTGTCAGCGTATACAGAACGAGAATCGAAAATGAAACAGTCAATGACATCGGTAGCTATCCTTTTGCATTTAAGACACGATTAAGATACCATTGATACAAATGTTGACGTAATGCAGGTTGAACAAACAAAAACTAAGCTCGACAGTGAATTAAAACGCTTGAAGAAGGAATTGGAGAATACAAAAACTTCCAATTCCACGAAAATAAATGACTTGACCTCAGAGGTCGCGGAATTGAACAAAGAAAAGGAAAAATTATTGTCACAGATCAATCAGGAAAAAGAATCGAAGGAGAGTGAACTTGCAACCCTAAAAAAAAAGATCAGCACGTTGGAGAAAACTGGAATGAATACGAAACGCATGAATGAAATGAGACACACGTACAACGAAAAGATTTTAAGTAAGTTGCACTTTACTATGATAGTGTGAAAAATGTCAGGAAAGCTTACATAAAATAACAGTGTCTTACATTTCAGATTTGGAAAACGAACTGAAGAAAGGACAAATGGAGTACGACAATTTAAACGAGAAGTTCAAGGAATTGACAAATTTAAGAAAGCAATATGAATCGAATAACGAAACGCTCAATAGGTAATACTGGTGTGCTTCATTACAATGAAACAACGTAGTTTAAAAGTTTAAATACTTTAAATTATTTTTACAACATGCCTATTTGTAGTAAATTGCGAGAACAAAGTACAGAACTGATGGGTATTCGCAAAGAATTGGAATCAATGCGACAGTCAATGAAAATGAAAGAAAGCGAATGGCGATCGGAAAAGTCAGCGCTAGAAGTGAGCATCGATTAAATATTATATTTAAAAATTTTAAAATTTATTCTGAACCGTATTCAAGTGTTCTTTAATTAATCTGTCAATCATAAAAAAACAAATTATCAATTCCAGAATCGTCTGCGGGAAAGCGAAATGCCAAACAAAATTTTGATAACAGATTTGAACAATGACATAAACAATCTGAAAAAAGAAAACAATACGTTAGTAACACGATTGGAAGATTTAAGAAAAGCGGTGAGAAAATTAAATTATATATATATTTAATGGCGTAATTGTGTGACGAGCAAACTGCGAATTTTTATGTACTTATAGGAATAAAAAAATGCAGAAAATGCACGCAACATGCGATGATATATAACATATAAAAAATAGAGTTGCTCGTTAAAATGTTTGACAGAACTATATTTCTTTAATTGCGTTTATAAAAATTTGAAATTACACGAATTAGTATTTATTAGTCTGGTAACAAGTATTATTTTAAAATACGTATTTTGCAGAATGACGACCTTTCTGACAAATTGAAAGATTACGAAGCAGTGTCAAAGATTCATCAAGTTCTGACACCAGACACCACGGCTCTAGAGTCAGAGATACGAAAATTGAAGAACGCCCTTGAGAACATGGAAAAAGCGAAGAAAGCTGACTTAGCTCAGTGCAAAATGCGTTACGAACATAGAATTGCTGCTATCAACGATGAAATTCAAGCCATTCAAAATCAATTGTCTAGGTACAAACGTGAGCGCGACACGTACAAACATATGTTAGAGGGTGCTCAGAAAACCATCGCAGAGTTAAAGTCTGCTAAAGGCAGACAGTCGAATGCATCTTCTGGAAAATCTGACGAGGTTCGTTATTTTTTATCTTGTTCCATTCATTCTTCTAAAACTGTTTCCATCCTAATATGAAAGTAATTATAATTATAAATATTCATTGTTTTTTAGGAAGAGGAAGTGTCTGGTGCGAGTAAATTGGTTCTAGAAAGGCAAATCAACAGCTTGGAAGACGAGCTTTCTGAAGCAAGACTAGAAACATCTAGATTGAAAGCCGAGTTGGTGTCTGAAAAGTCGGCGAGTCACGTTAAAGTATCTGAACTGCAATCGCGAATCAATGAGGTACCTTATCCAACAGTTGGCATAATTCGAAATATAATATATTTGCTCGTTATTTATTTTTATCTTGCGTATGTAGCTAGAAGAAGAGAAAGTGCTTACTAGTGGCAGAACAAAAATCCCAGGACTGAAAGTTCGTATGGAGTTAGCGTGGCAAAAAGAGAGGGAAGAGCATCAGAGGCTATTGCAGGAGACTGCTACACTGGCGAGAGATTTGCGACAAACTTTATTCGAAGTACATGTTAAATTAAAATTAGTATCGTTAGCGTAAGGGAGACTAAAACAAGCATCGTTTTTGTAGCTTGAAAGGGAACGTTCCAAGGAACGACTGGAAAATAAGAGGCGACAAGACCAATTGAAAAAGGTGTACGATGAAGAGAAAGAAGAAAGCAAGAAAAAATTATTGGAGGTAAAGATATGAAATATAAAATTTTGAATTTTCATTCTCTCTCTCTGTTTGATTCTGACTTCTGTTTGAAAATCATGTTTACAGTTACAATGTGATTTGCTTGAATTAAGAGACGCTCATGCGAAATTAAGGACTAGCAACGAGAAAATGAGACGCGAAAAGGAACGTCACGAGAAAGAGAGGGAAGAACTCAAAGATGTGATTTTAAAGAAATACAAACAAGAGCAGATCGAATTGCGAAATCTCAATGTACTGATGCAACAAGTTAATGACTTAATGAAACTGTTCCCCGAGTTGAACGGGATAGCAGAAAATGGTACTGCAAATACTTACACACCGACTCCACCGAGACGATTAAAAGTATATTAAATTACAAAATCACTAAAAAAAAAAAAAACAGGAAATTAAGTAAACTAAATTAATATGACAAATTATTTTTATAATATAGGGGCCAAAATCGAGAGAATCGTCGCCATTGTCGGATTCGAGAAGCGACATAAGGGGTATGATTAATGTTATTAAATAGTTTAATTGAAATAGTTTAATGAAATAATGTGAAATTTATTGGTAGGTTCAAATTCTCAACTTGGTGAAAGAACAGAAAAGTTAGAATATACTGTTAAAAAGTTAATGGACGTAGCGAAAGAACTAAAAGAATCAAAGAAAGCAGCGGACGAAATAAATACAACGCGATTGAAGAAAATTGGCAAGAGGTATTTATTACTGACCGTTCGTTTTATTCAATTAAAGAACCTAATATTAAAGAACTCAATTTTATAGATCAACATCCGTGGAGAGTGACCCGGGTAAAGGTATAACAACATCTCGTTCAAAACCACGTTTAAAAAGAAAGAGTCTATCTTTGGAACAGACATCAGCACGAAATGAAGAAGTACGTCATTATTGTGACACTATTAAGCTTTTGACAATAAGTATATTGGAAAAAATATTATTAATTTATTCATAATTGTATAGTCACGCATTTGGGGCACTGATAGCAACATGTCCAGTTTGCAATCATTAGAAAGTTCGGATGCTGAAGGACGAGCTCTAAGTTTGCAGAGAGATTCCAGTGTTGACAGGTAATTCGATGATCACTTTCACATAATAATAATAATAATAATAATAATAATAATAATAATAATAATAATAATAATAATAATAATAATAATAATTTTGAGTTATTAAATAATAAAATTATTGCACGATTTGAACATTTAATGAAAAAATCAGAACATTCAACCGAAAAAAATAAGATTAATAATAGAATGATTATAATTGAATTTCTAGTCGCCTCTCTACTGGTTCTACTAAGAGCGAGATGTTGGAGCAAGAAAAGAAGCACAGTAAAAGTATAATAAAAAAGATAACGACCAAATTGACTAAATCAGCTAGCATGGATGATCCAAATATTTCCATAGATCTTTCTCTTCAGGTATATAAATAACGGCATCAAAGGATCTATTATATCAGTTGGTTTAAAATTATTTTCTTTATTGTTGTCACAGACATCGGGATCGGAGATAAGTATCAATGAAAAGACTGAAAAGAAAAATCTGAAGAAAAAGTTGACAGACATGTTTAAAAGAAGTTCAAGAAGCAACAGGTACGTTTTTATTTAAAACGAAAAGATTGGAAAAGACCCATATAGTCGACAGTTCATAAAATTGTACAAAAAACTTTCGAATTTGAAAACATTTTGGAAAAAAGTATCATTTCTAAAACGTTGAAAAGAATAAAATAAATTAAACAAATATACGTGCACATATATACATTCGTACATGTAATACGAATTACAAGAGTAAAATTAAAAAATTTTCAATAAAAATCGAAATGTTTTTCTTACACTTTCAGCGTAGAGAAGAAAATAAATTCCACGAGTCAAAGTAGGCCAGCATCGAGAAACTCCACAACTTCGAACAAATAATTCAATCACAAATTCTAAAGAGAATATAGCATTACCGACTGTACTGTCATTGAATTGTACAACGATAAAAAAATTCTAAGCATCAAATAATGTAAAAACAAAAACATATACAAAAGGTTATATATTCTTGTATATATCGAACTATCTCAATATCGAATTTGCACAAGCATTTTCAAATATTTCATTGAACATATACAAGGCACCGTACGATGATGCAAATAAAATGGAACGTATAATAAATACTTCTTCATTTAATTTTCTTGTTATTCCAATCTCTTATATTACGAAGCACGCTTTTCTTTTTTTGATTTCCGCTTGTGTTTGGAACTTTTATGTTCTTTGTGTTTGTGCTTCTTCTTCTCCTTTTTTGACTTCTTCACTTTCTCCCGTTCCACCCATACACCACACATTTCGGACTCCACTTTGGGTTTCGGTACTACAACACTTTTAAATACAGGCTTTAACATTTGAGAACTAGACGGTTCTGCGGTTTTACTTTCAGTTTTTAATAATCTCGAAGGAAGAACAGGCCCATACATATTCGATAACAATTGAGTCTTCGAAGGATTTGAATTAGAATTATCTTGTTGGGATTCAGTTTCTAATTCAGAATTTACTATGTTCACATCTTTCTCTTTGCTCGTTGTCTCATTCAATTGCACGTTACTTTTTGTATTGTTAACTAAACTATCCAGATCTACCTTTGCAAAAATTCCTCGTGGTGGAGAGGTGTTTCTATTTACATTTACCTCACTTGGGACTTTACCGATCAAAACCGATTTTACGGCTTCACTGTCTAAGCTTTCATTTAACTCTGAATCAGATTCTTCGCTACTGCTTAAGAAAATTGATTTAAAAAGATCTTTTTTCTCTTCTGATTTATTTTTTGACGTAGAGGCTTTCATTGTGGAACTGATATTTTTTTGATTTTCCTGTTGATTCATAATTTCTGTATCTGTTGTTCTACTCGAATGTGTTTTTAAGGATGTTTCTGAAACTTCCTTTCCGAAAACTTTCTCGTAAGAGACTTCGAAATTTCTCATCTTCTCTGATACAAGTTCGATAGTTTCACGATTTTGGAAAAATATATCATCACTCGTCTCTTTAACATTTGAATCCGTATTGTCAATAATATGTTTTTCTGTATTATCAAGCATATTTTTGTCAGTATTTTCACTGATACTTAATGACATATTAACATCATTTATTTCCTTCGACGCCCGCAAAAATTTTACGGAATTATTCCAATCGAGAGAATCGAAGATCGAAAACTTTGCCGATCTTTTTTGCATCTCTGGCTGGACACAACCAACCTTTGGTTCTGGAATATTGAACCTTTTACAAACTATGCTCGCTGGCTTCCATTCCACACGTTCTCGAGTTAATTTCCCAAACATTTTCATCTTTACAGCTTGTTTAATTTCATCTTCTTGACTAGACTGTACAGAAACGTCCGATCTACTGGGATCAGAAGCACTTTTAAATTTATTCGCAACATATTCATTCGTTGGTTGTTCAAACAGTTTGATTGCTTGCTCAAATTCAATTCGTTCATGTTCTCTATCCCATTCTGTCATAGACAATGGCTGTATACTTTCAAGCTTATTTTTCTCTCCATCTTTTACGAAGACTAAATATTGCTCAAATCGTCGTTGTTTACCAGGGTCAGAAAAATATGATTTCACGTTATCTTGACACACTTTACTTTGTTTATCAGAAGTCGTCGAAGAATCCTTGAATTCTTCTAATTTTTTTAAATTTCCACCAGAATCTTTACTGGAACCAACGGTTCCTCCTTTAATAAAACTTTGGGCAGTCAGTTTCTCCATCCATGATACAGCTGTTTTGGCACGTTGATTTTCTTCTTTCCGTCTTTCTTCTGTTTGCTGCTTCCCATGTAAATTTAACGTTTTCGAGATAATATTAGAAGCCACAGATGGTACCGAATTCGGATGCGTTTCAAATGGTTTTTTTGTGTTGTATGTATCTTCCAAAATTTTGGCTCTATCCGCAGCTGTGAGATTTTTGCGTTTTCCATTCTCCGTACTACGAGAAACATTTTCGATTGGTGGATAAAATCTACTTTTTCTAATTGTATGCACAGGCACGAAATTCTTGGGTAATTCCGGAGGTGGGAAGACTTTTTTCAATTCTAATTTATTTTTTGCCAGTACGAAACCTTCTAAACAATTGTTTAAATTTCTCGAGCCACTACTATTCTCGGACCACCTTGTTTTGGTTTTTCGTTCAGGCCCTAAGGAAAAGTCATAACGCGTCATGTCTTCTCTCTCATATATATCTTCATCATCAGCTTCGAACGCTCCAACACCAAATGCTTGCCCATGTATCGATAACTTTTTGTTTTTATCCCGAATACTAAATGCCGGAGTTTCAAATAAATTTACATGACCAGACAATATAGTTCTTCTGTCTAAACCACTATATCCTATGCCAAAATAATTATCTTTTGGATTGCATCTATGAAAAAAACAATTAAAGATAACATATTTTTATTTATCAAAATTATATACACAATATTTTCAATTTACCTAAATGGTTCATAGTCATCAGGTGCAAACGTAACATTCTCATAGTCATCCTCTGAATCCTCAGAGGTATTTTCTAAGTTTGGCTTCCTAGATCCTTGCTGCATATCTTTCATCCTTTCATTTTTTCTTTTAATTTTAGCTTTCTGTTTTTTCGTAAGTCTTGATCCTACACCTTGACCTGGTCTCCATCCCATTTTCTTTAATAACATAATACCAACTGTTTCTCTATTATATTAAACATTTATTATTGACACCGATCTAAAGTTAAAATTATTCGATTTCAATTTTTACATAAATACATACTTCACAGGTTTCAAAAGCTCCTTTAAAACTGGAGTACCAGGAATAGGATTGTTGTTGTCACGAGTAATTCTTTCACGTTTCGTACCTCTTTGACCAGAATTTACATAATTTTCGCTAGCCCGAATGCCAGTTGGTGCAATTCCGAATTCACTTGTATCTTCCTCATCCATAAAATCTTCTGGACGTTGAGTGATATTCTCTGCTTTACTACTTCTTGACGACTTAAATTGTTGTGGTCTCCAGCCATCTCTTGTACCAACAGTATTAAAATATCCAGCGGAAAAACCACCTGTAAATGCACCATGAAATCTTCGCCTACCTTGTGCATCATATGCATATTGATCTTCAATTGTCATTGGTTTTTTCCTTGGTACATTATCTATAAGATGTACAAATAAAAATATATCATTTTTATAGTTATATCTTCCAATATTTTTCTTTATTTACCTTCATCTATTGGTTCAAGAGGAACTCCAAAAGTAACATAATTTTCATCTTCGGAGTCGCTCATTTTTTTAAATGTCTAATAGTCAGTGTTTAACATTTAACGATAGAAGAAAAATTATTCTTCATTTATACGTGTAATCTACTTAACTATCAAGAGCGACACATTTGAGGTTAGATAACACATAACAATAACAAAACTATTCTTCCCTTTTATTCTCAATGAACTTGATATCCTATTTTAGAAGAATGCATTTGAAACAAACTACATTTGTAATAAAATAAAATGTATGTTGTTAAATCAACCAACAATTGTTCTCTGTTCAACTCTGTTCAACGAGTCAAATCGAAGGAAATAAATACTACTAATCACGTGGTATTCTAGTTACTAGTCTAGTTACTTACTAACAATCTATAGTCTTTAAGAATAATTCGTATCATTGTTAAAAAATATGATATATTTATTTAATTTGACTCAGATACTCTTAAAAAATAAAAGATTTAAAAACTTCACTTTCTGTATTGTAATTCTACGATCACAAATTTTAACTGTATTTCGTTAAAAGATTTTTATTCACACGATGTAATTTACTTTTCCTGGCTCGACTTGTGGGACAGAATCAGTTTTTTTTTTACACTGAAAAGAAATCAATTCTGTTAAGTTCAAGTGATACTCTAACCAAGAACCGCACGGACGGATAGGAACTTTTTCGGCGAAGTTAGTGGAGGAACATATCTTTTCGAAGCGGCGGGGAATAATTCGGAGGAAATTTGCGAAACTACACAAAAGCAACAGTTTCGGGTTGACTGCATTTGTCTCGCGTCGACGCGAGAATAATATCGAGGAACGATTGTCAAACGGGAGCTCTTCGCCAAGATTCGTTAAATTTCGAGGAGGGAAGTTTATTATCGCGACAGGAGAAAAAGAGCTAAGAAATAGATGGCGTCTGAAATAATTTTCGATAAGATAGCGGAAGCGAGCCCTTCCTTCGGTTTGGAGCCAGTTTGAAGTGTCGCACGGCATTTGAATATGATAAGTCAAACGTCAGAGGAGTTCGTCACGATTGCACCAGCATCTGCGGCGAAAACGCCGAAAGGAAGTTGGAGGCCGCGCAAGTTAAACGGCAGGACGTTTGATTTCCTTTGGTGGCGCGATTCACGACGCGAGAACGCATCGAAGAAGCAAAGATGTCAAAGGAAAAAGGAGGATTTGACAGAAGTTAAAATCGTCGAAAGTAAAGCGGGGAATAATCTCGGCAGTAGAACGTCGTTCGACTTTTTCAAGAACATCAAAAAACACATGCAGGTGAAGAAGTTGACGCACAAATCCAAACGAAGGGTAAGTGTGGAAAATGTTTCATGAAAAAGACCTCTGTTTTGTTGTGTAGAAAGATGTTTGTTTCTTGCAGACAAAGGAGGTTGAAGCGTCTGGCATACAAAATGAAACAAACTATGATCTGACAATTCAAAAGGATACATCTACGATTTCTGCGAGAGACAATAACGTGTTCGAGTCAAAATACAAAATCGATAAGAATTACGATGATCAGTACAGCAGTGAAATCTTGACTCTGGATGTATCTCAGAGCAAATATATTTCAGAAAGGTTAAATAGAACCTTAAATAGCTGTAATGATATCGAAGAGAAACTAGACACAATTGACACACAAATTATTAATAAGTTCAACACAGATGCTAATCAGGAAAATGTTTCTAATATATGCCAGTCATCCTTGGATAATGGATCTAGATCAACAATAGAAAATAATGTAGTGAAACATCAAATTGAAAGAACTAATGAAAATACAGAGATTAATAGAAGTAACGATAATAAAATAAAAGCAAGTCTTACAGAGGAACTGCTGAAATTAAGTAACTATGGATGGTATTGGGGACCAATATCAGGAAATGAAGCTGATGCCAAACTTCTATCTGAACCAGATGGTGCATTCTTAGTTAGGGACTCCTCAGACGATAGGTTTGTTTTTTTATTTTTTGCTTCTTTTTTTGCTAGAAATATTATTAAAAATGTAACTCGTATTATATTTAACTCTCGCAATATATTTTTAATATTTATTTTTCTGTAGATATGTCCTAACACTTAGCTTTAAATCATCTGGCAAACTACTACATGCTCGTATGGAACACACTGGTGGTTTATTTTCTTTGTGCAACCAAAGTGAAAGCGAAGGGTTTAGTTCGGTGGCTGACTTAATTAACTATTCAATGAATTTTAGCCAATCAGGTGTCTTTTGCTATTCACGACCAAAGTATCCCGGTCATCCGTCTTTTCCAGTTAGATTAACAAAACCAGTGAGTAGGTTTACTCAAGTCCGAAGTTTGCAATATCTTTGTCGTTTTGTCATACGTCAATATACAAGATTAGACAATATTCACAAACTGCCTTTACCGAAAACTATCAAAGGTTATATAGAAGAAGCGCATTATTAATTGACCTTTGGAAAAATTCAGTGTTTTATATTATATAGCAATAGCTTCTTTCAGAAAAATTTTCGCCAGACGCGATTAGATACGAGTGTCTTTTAATAAGAACTAAAATGCTCATTGTTAAGATTGTGAGATATCTTCAATTTTATAAGAATTGATTGATATAAGTTGAAAGATATACTATTTTCTTTTTTTTTTTATGAAATACGTTATATCTTTCAACGTGATTCGAAGTTGATTTGTGGACTACTTGGCTGTGTGGTGTGTATCTTCATTTCTCTTTGTAAATACATTCTTTATAATAAAAATAATCTCCTGCTCAATTCAATAGTAAGAATAAAAATTGATCTCTTGTTTAATATAAGAGATGTAACATAATTTTATATGAAACAGAAAATTATATTATATTAATCACGATAATATTGCAGGGTAATTGTTAAATATTATTAAATCTATATTTCTAACAGTTTATATCTTTATATGCATAAAAACAAATAACATTTATTAAATTTGACCTCAAATGTACAGATTTTGTTAAAATATATAATACTAAAATAAATTAGCCATGATCGTTAATTTTACTCTCGTCTTAATGTTACTCTTTTTTTAAATACTATTATTATTTGAATACTATTGTATAAACTATTTACGCTTTCATTTGTAACAAATAAATTCACAAAAATGTTTCATACTTTCCTCTATTTAGTGATCTACACATTGATTTTTATTTTGTCCTACCTATTCCAATTCAGTCCAAGTATATTGCGTGCCTATTGGAAATGGAAATATATGGTTTAAGTATTTTAAAAAGCAATTCAAACTTTAAAAAACTTACTGTAACAAAAGCAGCACACGCTGCTTCAGTAGCATAATTTAAATCTGGTAATGCCATATCAGAAGTTGTTGTCAGAATTGTATGAATTTGTGTTGCATCTTTTATTCGTCTTTCCAAAAAATGCCATGTTTTCTGATGATCTTCACTATTATCTTGCAACATATATAATTCAGTTGTTTTATAAATACCTGCTAATACTATCCTTCTAGTGTACCAATTTATCTGGTTCAAAAAAATTTTAATATAACTTACTAATTTATTAATAAATTGTAAATTTATTTTCATATATGAACTGTATAAAAATATATTTATATTTATCATTCTTACGTCAACTGATTTATCACCAGCATAATAGCAAATATCGTCCACTAAAGTGAGTAAATTAGCTAATGACAATGGTACATTAGGTGGTAAGGCCATAAGGGCTAAAGCTTGTGGCCATGTTTTTTTATATGGGATCACCATTCTCAATCTTGTCTCAACAGCATCGCGTACTTGTAATTCTAGTGTCTTTTTCTTTTTAGTAGGACTCTGTTCAACAACAAGAGCTTGTTCCTCAAGTATTTTATTCAATTCTTTATTGCATGTTAAGTAGAAATAATGAACCAAATCTGCTCCTCGATTAGGGAATAATCCATGAATTATCCCAGGGTATTCAATTGATTCAGCACCTTAGGTACATAACTTTTCATTAAATATTTTTATTTACCTGCATTATATGTTAACAATATGAAAGTTTTATTTTTAAATTAAAATTAAAAGCAACTAATGAACATATTACATTTATAATACAGTGAAAATATATTTATTCACTCACACAAAAAATTGATCTTGACTCATCTACTCAACTGAAAAATTATTACAAATTACCAGCACTGATGGCTTGCTGGCTCCATCCAAAATTATGAACATATTTTAAAGATGCGGCAAGAATTTTCATTTTGATATTCTTCTCATATTCCTCATCACTTTCTTTACTGTGTTCTTGACTTGATTGCTGCTGATCGTTTTCAGGTTGATCTGTGAGTAAAACTCTACAAGTCCATAAACGTCTAAGACCTATTAAAATTAAAATTTATTTTTAATTTTTTTTTCTTTATTCTAAGAAATGTGATTATCAGTAAGAAATAGTAGGATGTAGTCAAAATACATGAAATGTAAATGAGGAATGATTTTATTCAACAGTGAATTATATATATTACATAAATGTACAGTTTTTATTCTGAAGATACTGTTTTATTGGTATTTTGTCTGAAAGAATTATTAGCAATACATTCATTGACTCTAATCAAAACACTTTCCATCACATCGAGACCATTTATTGCTTGATAACAAAATGTGATCTTTTCTGGAATTGGCATTGCTGGTAATTTTTCATCACCAACGGTTAATGTTATCTCAGCATCACTTTTTTCTAAATCTATGTTTTCAAATATTTTGTACGTTTTCTTTTGCTCTTTCAAATCTTTTATTTTTACTTTCCAATGCGCTCTACAAAGATATATTCCTTCTCTCAATGGTTTTAAATATTCACGTTGAAGTTTATCTACTAAGTTCCAAATACCAGTTTGATTTCGCTCATCTCTTATAAATAGAAATCTTAACAGATTCAAACTTGTGATTATTTCATCAGATAATTCCACTAAATCTGATGCACTACCATAGGGTAATTTACAAGCCAGTTTGATTAAAATTTCTAAATTATTACCAAAAAAATATGGTACAGGAGGTGAAGCTTGGAGACATTCAATGATAGAAGCTTTAAATATTCCAGTAGTTAAGCTCAGTAAACCTGAATGTTCGCTAGTTTGATATAAATACAAAATAATTGAGTATCTAGCTTGTATATCAAATATTTCAATATATTTCTGAAATAAATTTAAAGCTTTTTTTCTTTCTTGATCGTTATTGGAATAAATCATTACTTTCACAAGTGCATTGAATAATTCAAAGTATATATTTAACTGTAATAATTGCAATGTTAAAGAACGTCTTGTTAATCTTATCAAAAGATGTTCCAAAAAATTTAAACCTTTAGTAATGCTTTCTTGTTCTTGCAGTAATTTAACAATAAGATATATGCATGCTTCAAAGATATATTGCCAATCATATACCTGTGGTACTTTTTCCCATAGATGCAGTTTTGTTATAACATAAAAGTAGAAATTAGCATATGCCAAATCTGATATGTTCTCATCCAATTCAAAAAGTGTTACTTTTAGGTCAATATTCTCGTCATCTATATTCTTCTTGAACTTGGTTTCCCTACTTCTTGTACTTGCAATATTTAAAAATGAAAGTAAGTCACCAGTTACATGACTTACAAGTATTATAATTTTTTCAGGTAATGATTGATTTAAACTTGATTCTAGTTCACCTTTTTGAAAATAAAACAACGGTTTTCCCATTAAAAAGATTAAAATGCTAGCAAGATAATCTCTTAATATGGTACATTTTCCTGCATTTTCTAATCTTGATTCATTTATTAATGGTTCTAAAAATAATATAACTGCATTATAAACATTTTTTATTTTATTTATAATGACAATATTATCTTGAGAATCTTTCTCTGGTATTGGTAGACTTTCAATATAAGATCTTAGTGTACTGATACACCATTCTATGGCTCTCATCTTTTTGTCCATTTTAGAAAGACATTTACTAAGCACACTTAAAATTATAGAAAATTTTATATCGTCTTCTGGACTTTCCACTTGTTCTAACAGTTCTAACACCGTTTCCGAAGGATTACATTTTTCTACTATAGCATTTAATATCACTTTACAACATTCGACCAAGTCTCCATTGCATTTAGAATTTTCTGTAGTAATGTAAGACGATACTGTTGATACAATATCCCATGAGGACTCTCTAATGATATCATCATAACTGTTATCTTCAAAAAAGCTTAGAACTTCTTTAAATCTGTTTTCTTTTAAATTGTCCGTTAATTCTTTAACGAATTTCTTTGCAAGGACTTCTTGATGTTCTA
This sequence comes from Melipona bicolor, assembly GCA_030673865.1. NCBI lineage: Eukaryota > Metazoa > Arthropoda > Insecta > Hymenoptera > Apidae > Melipona > Melipona bicolor. The sequence continues at coordinate 2,725,459 of JAHYIQ010000016.1, read as the reverse complement.
TCATTCTTTTTTTTTTTTTACAACTTATCATGTAAATACATTCATAAAATAGAATTCAAACCTCCTTTCTTAACACATTTAACATTTTAATCTCCATGAATGAATAAAGTGAAAACAAAATGAAATTGAGCAGCTGCAGTAATACTAGGAAACATTATACTTTGTTTCGGTATTCGTACTATACTATAAACAAAACCGTAATACACTTTAATGAAAAACATATAGTAACAAAATTACGTAAACAAATACAATCATCACGTGAGTTATACAATTCTTCTAATATTTTTCATAAAAATTGTATAATCTAATTCAAAGTTTTGGCAACAAACATCAAGATAAAAATGATGTACGTATGAATTGTGATTGGCATATGTTACAAATAAAAAAAAACTCGCTTACCATTTATTAAGAGACCTTTTCGCATTAATAAAATACTAGACATAGCCATATTAACAACTTTAAATAAACTACTTGCTGCACATTTATATGTACACGACGAAACTGCGATTATTATTGTTCTATTCGAAACATTTATGAGAATTGCATATCCGCCTTCATGTACTATGAACATAGTTACGAATCTGTTCTAATATTTCTGGCGCGAATTTTCAAATTCATTATAGAATTTCGATGTTTACAAACAATAAATCCCATATTCGTATTATTGAGTTTTTTAAAGTGATGGAATGTGTAATTTTGAAATTGTATTCATTAAACCATTTATTAAGTTAATTAATATTATTTGAATGAATTTAGACAAATTAAACAAGATTATCCACTTGAAACACAGACGAAATATATGAATATACCTCGTCTGTGGTTATATCTATTTATGTATCTCATTTGTGTACACAACAATAAATTCACTTTGTAAATGGTATTTTAATTCTTTACATTATTTAGAGATCTGCCTTAATTATTAGTTTATTTCTATTAATTTTTTTTTACATCTTATTAAATATAATAGCTGTAAATCAAACGTTTTATTTAAAAGAAAACAATATAGTACACATATTTATATACTGAAAATTTTTTTTAAATGTGCAATCGTAATATTCGTTCGTTGTGAAGGCTCTTGTATTAAAATACTACACGTGTTACTGACATCTAGTAAAAACTTGTCTATGCCGAAAATATATTAAAGTACCGTGAAAACAAAGTTACAAACAAGGTTAAGCAAAGTAAGATCATTGTGTATCTAACGTAAATCAAGCTGGAGATGGAAAACAGCGGTGAAAGTGGCGACGATGGACCTCTGGGCCCGTCTGCGTTCCTTGGAGGTAGTGGCGTTTCTGCCTCGTATATTAGCGTACAATCTGATGATATGGAAGGTAGGTTAACTATGTTTTGAAAACATAATAAAAACGCAAATGAAAATTTATATTCAATGTTGAACGTTATAAAATTCAGATTTTTAACAGAAAAGTATACTTTCTTCAATTTTTATTTTACTGAACCATTGTATGTATCACTTCTACGTATTGATATGTAAAAACTTATGCTTTTGTTCAGATGATCCTGAAAATACGGACGATTCGAATCACGGAGCCAGTGATCCTTTGCAGGGAGTTGGAGGTGGCAGTGGCGGAGGACCTCTTCGCGAACAGGACCGGTTTCTTCCCATAGCAAATGTTGCTAAAATTATGAAGAGGGCGATACCAGAAGCAGGGAAAATTGCGAAAGATGCACGCGAATGTGTTCAAGAATGTGTATCTGAATTTATATCCTTCATAACGTCTGAGGCAAGTGACAGGTGTCACATGGAGAAACGCAAGACTATTAATGGTGAAGATATTTTGTTTGCTATGACGACTCTTGGTTTTGATAATTACGTAGAACCATTGAAAGTATATCTACAAAAGTACCGAGAAGCGACGAAAGGAGATAATCCTCCAGGTAGTGGTACTGCAACAGGCAATGGAAAAACTGAACCGCAAGGAACCATATATGAAGATCAGTTGTTTGCTATTGCTGCGACTGCGTCGAGTGCCACCACGTCCGATACACCCGTTATATACAGTTACACGTCTGCCGATCAAATGCAATTCCAACTTTCTTGATTATCATGTGTTAAGATGATGTTAAATATATATTATTATTAATGTGAAATTTACAAAACGAGTCTCTCAACTATGCGCGTACTTTTTGCATGCAGGATTACGTTTTGTAAAAGACTGTCAAATTAGTTTACTAAGCTGTGTGGTAAGCTAATATATTATTGTAACATTGGAGGATGTTCTTAAAAGATTTCCAAGACAAAGATGATTTAACTTTGGGCAACTTTCTTGTAAAAAAAAATGAAATGCAAAAGGAAATAAAACCAATAGGCAGTTCACAGACATCACTGGTAATTACTTTTTTTTCTTCTTTTTTTTTTTTACTTTTTCAAACACAGTAGGGGTAGAAAAACATAGCCGATTGTTTATTCAACTATCATCTTTAAGCGCTAGAATTCGCATTTAAACTAGAATTAGGCTGTGATGGTTGTTGTTTTCCTTTTTTGTTGTTGCGAAAACGGTTCAGGTCAAATGGAGATAAGATATTTCTATATTGGACAAGAACCGGCAGTTAATCGGCGTGTAGATTTCTCACGAAATCCGAATCTTGTAGAAAATGTTCATAACGGTGTGTTTTTTCACTCTGGTAATTGGGCAGGAGAGAGCAAGAGCTCATGTGCTTTTATTGATGATGATGCAGCGGCACTCGAGGACACGGCCGATTGCTGCTGTTGGTGTTGTTGATGCGCTGGTGACAAAAGTGAGGCGGTAGGCAATGTTCCAGCTGGTCGAGCTTCTGTTTTTCTCACTTTTTCTTTCTTGTCAGAAGCAACGTGACAAAACCGCCAGCGGCATTGACCACAACGACATAGACAGAGGCAGAGCAGCACCCGAAATAGGCAACACAGTAAACCGGCGCACAGTAGCGAAGGACCCACCAGCCTCAATTCTGGACTGAGGAATCCTTTCTCTCCAGTGCCGACAAACGATATAACTAATCCGAGCGCTGTAGTTCCCAGCCCCGCATATAGTACGGTATTCACTGCCGCACTGACTTCACCTCTACGACGGTTTGCATTACTGCTTCCATCTTCTTCGTCATCTTCTCCACTGCTTCCATAGCAATAACTTGCATCTCTTATCTAAAAATAAGGATAGAACTATAGAACAATCATAATTTTTGACATGATATATAAATAAAACAATATATAAAGCTAATATGTTTAATATGTTTAATAAATATTAATGAATTAATCGTTTTGTATATAACTCAAAAATTTTTTCTTTAGATTATTACAAATGCTTGTTTACCCTGTTCCTTTTCATCCATCGTCGATGAGCCTCGCATTGCTTTGTTTTGTAGCCATCTCCGCGGCATCCATGAGGTGACATAGGAGATAAAGGAAGGGGAGAAGGTCTGCTGCATCCTTGCCATGCTGCTTTGCCAGGTCCTCCACCACACTGAAATTATTCTTTATTCAGGTATTACCTTTAAAGAGTTCTTTAATAACTACGATTCAATATTTTAACGTCTATTAAATTTGAATATAATGAAATTGTGAATAGTCTAATATCATAAGTATTACATATATGTATACTATTATACAAAATATAAATAAATACAAAAACTTAAAATCAATATGATTATGTAATTTGCATCTTTCTCTATCATTTAAAACATGTTCTTTGAAACAAATATCTAGAATTTGTTATTAGATAAAGTCAATTATTTTTGTCCTCGTTACTCAGCACATAAATAAGATAAAAACATGCATGCATGTACTAGATAGAACATAGAAAAATTTGTATATATAAATGGAACCGATAAACGTTGTATACGTACATGTATCGTAGAACTTGTCTACACAAGTACACTGCAATCATTGCATTTTAATTGACAATAAAAAATTGATTAAACGTAACAGTTGTCAACCTTCGGGTGTAGAGTATCAAGTAGTGCACATTGTAGAATTACAATTTTTCGCACTATATTAGTCTGAAGATTAATATCGTGAATCCTGGTATTAAGAAAACTTTTCCGCTTTCAAGGAATACATTTTTCTGAGTTGAAAAATCACACGATCATTTGTGATACTCTTGCTTTTAAATCATAACTTATATTAGTATTCAAAATGTAATAATATAAAGTATTTGAAATTTTGTACACATCAATTTCTCTAGATTATATTCAGCAATGATATTTTTAAGTTGGTGCATAGTAATTACTCTATGACAAGAAAAAGTAAGAAAGGGATGAACAACTACGATATCAATTGTTTTGATCCAAAAAAGAACTATACAAAGTTGATGCATATATAATTAGCTAGGGAAGCAGCAGTTTACCCTTCGATGCCAATAGCTTATTGTTGATGATACAGCATATTAAAATGACTTTAATACTTACCCCATAAACATATGATCGTGGGGGATATCGTGGAAGCGGCGGAATTAGTCTGGTGGCCAAGTTGGAGGGTAATTCTCTAAAGTTCACCACCTTACCCCCCCGTAACCGTTGCTTCTCCCTTCTAATCAATAAAGCAGCCTGCATTCCGCTCATTCATTTGCCTGTTTTATTGATCGTTAAGATCTCGATCGTCCTTCTGCTCCTTCTCCTCCTCCTCTTTCTCCTTTCCACTTTCTTTGGTACACCGGTTACAATTTATAAATTCTTCCCTTATCCTTCCCTCGGAACGGAAAAAACCAAAAGAACCACACGAGTTTTTTTTTTTCTTAAAAGTCTCCAAATCGTGACTGGTACCAGGCACTACAACTTACTCCTAACATCGCATTGTCTGCTTCCAGCATTAGTAGGTGATGCTTGTATCCGCTGGTAGGAACCAGGGGGGGAGGACATGTTAATTACTAAAAAAATTACAATTGATGGATAACCAGCTGACGAACCTGGAGCCGCTCGAGGATGTGTGTGTTATCGCGGGGGTTTACATACGCCACCAGACAGCCGATCGATGGTGTATCCCTAATTATAAGTAAATGTGCGCCAGCAAGAAGAGAAGAGGTGCAGAGTGCAACGAGGATTTATCAAATACTTGAACAAGGATAGAGATTGCGTTATAAATACTGAATGAGTATAAAAGGGTTACCTATGGCAAGAGCAACTATAATATGTGATAGAGAAAGAAGAGAAAAAGTAGAGCTAAATAGATAAGTATAGATAATGAAAACGACCCTATAGAGCAATTAGAAAGTATTTACCGCTAAATGGATCTACCCACCTGTAGCTCCGAAGAAGATGGTGAAACTCGGAGATCGAGGATCGATGGTGGTGGAAATGGGAAATTATTAGATTTACTCGGATAAGTAACCGAACTTGGCGACTCGAGGGACAGTGGCGGTGGTGAGATTGGAAATTGGATCGGAGAAACAGGTGCAACCTGCTGACACTTCTCAACATGACGCCGTCGATCGATGCTCGGATGGAATGCAGATGACGGTGGTTGTGGTGGCTGTGATGTGGAAGATGGTGGAACAACGTGCGGACGAGCAAACTTGCTGGGGTGGTGGTGGTGTTGGTGTTGGTGTTGGTGTTGGTGGTGGTGGTAGTGGTGCTGAGAAGCTGGTATCGTCTTCAGCCGTGATGGGATCGTACCCTCGGTGACACGTTTATTTAGCTGCAGTCGTTTCTGCTTCCTCCTATTCGCTATACTGGCGCCACCCGCAGCTGCGTACATTGCTTCGCGCCCGATTTATACTCTTCCCGGTTTAACGCCTTCGGGCCAGGCGTTCTTTCTGTTACGAGCTTAGATTCCTTTGCATCGTCTTCCTGTCTTTTTTCGTCTGTAAACGCAAGAAACATGACGGACATCCGCCCGCTATTGGCGGCCGTCATATACTAATTCTACCATTAATATTCTAGCATGAAGCACATGAAAAGCGTTTTTTATTTACAGCGGTATTTACGTATGCATACTGTAAATGGTTGAACTTTGTTTAGAGGGCAGAATTTGTGATTTTTTTTTTATAACATTTGGGCTCTCTTCCGTAATAATTTACCAACTAATAATGTTAATAAGTTACAAAATTAGTAATGTTAATAAGTTACAAGTACAAAATTAATGATGTTAATAAGTTACAAATAAGACAATGGTTTTATCATTTTTCGTTAAATAAAATTACATAACTTGTAATTTGTAGTATTTCATTCGTTTTTTTAACAAAACTATTACTACTACGCAACATATTTTTAATGCTAAACATTTGTAACTTGTTTTGATATAGGTCACAAATTCGATGTGCTTCAAAACAAAATTCAATACTAAAAGCAAATAATAATATGCGAGAATCACATATTTACTAAATGCTATTTCTTTTTTAATATAATTTAGAAATTTACAATTAGTGTCAACCTACACAGTTGTCAATAAGCTGATTGATTAATGACATTAAATCTTTGTATAAGGTCTTATATAAAGTTGTTAGCTAATTACTTAAGAAATGAGATAAATTTGAAAAATAAGGAAACTAATTTAATGTAATATACATAATTACATCGATTTTATATTTTATACGGTTCTTCTACACAAGAAAAGCACACAATATTTATTACTGAACTTTCTATCGCTATGTCAGTAATTAGCAAAAGATGACATGCGACGTATACACATAAATACATACACAGATAAGAAATAAGAGCAGAAATCATTTATGAAGATGGCGGAACGTAAGAAAGAATTTACTGTGATAATTTTTTGCATTAAAAAATTGCATTCTAAAAAGAGAAAGTAGAAAATTTAAAAGATACTTGTTAGAATAAACATATAATACGATCGTTAAGTATATACAAAATTAAAAATCCTTGAAAAAATACCAAAACTACCTACTTTTAACTTCAACATAAAAATTTATGAACATATATATAACTAAAATATAAGAAAAAAATGATTATCAATTTACATAAAAAAAAAACTCACAAACATCTTGTCATAATTTGTACAAAAATTATATTACACTAACTGATTATATTAGTTCGATCGAAATATTTTTGTACAATATTTTACAATATTTTACAGTCTTTGATCTTTACCTCTAAGCTTTGAAAATTTTCTCAAAGTGAACATTACGAGAATACTTCTGTATTGGCACCTTTTCGTTTTGCTCCTTGACCCGTCAATGGGTCAAGTGTTTCCGACACAAATGTAACAAATCGAAAAACCCTCTTCTTCCTCATTGTTTTTTATCGTGACACGTTCTAGTTATCCCTTCTTTGTATCCCACCCTTTTCCATTTCCCTCTTTTTTTGTCTTCTCTCTTCCCTACCTTATTTCGTCACGTTCATTTTCAATGCCTTTCCGCTATCTATCTCTGTCTCGAACTTCTTACCCGATCCATCTTGTTCAATCCTTTCTCTCTAGCTTTTATGAGCTATTTTTGTTATAAGTCAGCGTTTATATAATAATATAATATAAAAGACGTATAAGCGGGGAAAACGTAAACAAATCGGATGCGCACGCCAAAATGTACCCAGCATGAAACGATAACTGTAACGGGCATGCTGAACATTGACTAAGCACCGAACAGGGCCGCGAATCAGGAATACAAAAACGAGAATAATGAATTCCTGTGAAAAAGCAAGCAAGCAAACGTAATTATTGCTATATAATCATATATATCGATAAGAAACGAATGTATGTACATTACATGCTATGATATACGTGCGTGCATGAAACAAGTAAAAAGAAAAGCTAAGTAAAAACGTGAAGAATCCCAAAAGGAAAAAATATCAAAGGACCGACAGGATCCTCAATGAGATACGAACTCATACGATCCTACTTAGTTCCTAAAAAGAAAGAATACATATATGAAGCGCGTAAAAAAAAATAAAAGGCTGGCTGGTGGCCGATGGGCACGTCAGATTTATTATTTTCCTTTTTTCTTTTCTTTCTTTCTTTTTTTTTTTCTTTGTAATTTACGTTAGGAGAAACGCGCATCGCATTAACAGAAGAGCGGTTTGTACAATAAAACGACGACCAAACGACGATGACGACGGAACAATGAAGGCTACATTTGTTTCTTTCTCTCCCTCTCTCTCTCTCTCTCCCTCTCAGCAACACATTATCTTTCTCAATTTTTTTTTTTAAATTCTCGTTCATTTTCGCATCGCTAGCAACTGCTGCAGCAACGTCGGTGGCGATTCGACGGCGGCGGCAGCAACAGCAATAGCAAAGCAGGCATCAAGTCAGCCAGCAACACCAAAAGGCTGCGCGTACCAACGACTCAGGATAACCACTGCACCGTGTTCGACCTGCTTCTCTCTCTTTCTCTCTCTCTCTCTCTCTTTCTCTTCGTTCGCCTTGGTTCGACTATGTGGACGACATTTTCTCCGTGTTCGTGTTCTGCCTTTCTTTCCGTTTTATATCACACTGTATTTCCTCTTTCTCCCCCTTTCCTCTTTGTGTTAATATTTTCTTTACTTTATCCTTCTCGAGGATAGTTAAAGAATGTTAAACGACCGTATTTTAGAGGGACACGCACGCACACAAAAGCACGAGCACAGGGGGGTGGGGGCGGGAGGCGCGCGCGATGGGATACGCGAGCCACGAATCCAGGACACGATCCCCGTGTATACACACGGTGTGTATCACTCGGTCGTCGCAATTAACGCAGCCTCCATCGTTACCCCACACTTCGTGGACGCGCCCGTTCGTCCCGAGCAACCACCAACTGAGCACCGCGACCGACCGCGCGCGATTATTCCTTCGCCCTCCTGCTCGACAATCCCTTCCTCTACAACCCATCCTCGCACGCGCGGTACGTCGTTCGATTATACAGAGTCTTTCAGGGAGTTGGGACCAAAACGAGAAAACAGCCTTAAATGAACATGGTTCAAATATCATGAAGCTTCGAAGATGTAACACGTTTTCGACTGCGAATCTGCAACAACACAAGAGATTTTATTTCACGTCTGTCTACAATTTAGTAATTTAGTTTAGTGGATGCGTGTTCTGACTATTCGATACAATAAAGCAATCAAATGTGGATATAGATTCTTACGAGTGTGTGCATTTCGAGCTTCAGATGTTTCATTTGTCAGAAGACGCGTTCAGTATACCGTAGCCTAAATTTTAAATTACTGAATCTTGTGAACGCAATAATTATTGTCATTGGGCAGTAGTAACAGAAAATCGTAGATTTACTTGCAGTGTTATTCTACGGCTTGCTTTCACATTATTGAAATAATAGTGAGATGCTGGAATGAATGGAGGTCACATTAAACATACATATGCACGTTATAGATTGATGAAAATATATTATAACAATGAAACTAATGATACCTATGGATTCATTTACTTACTTTTTTCTACATACTTCTATAGTTTTACATTAACTTTCTGAAATATCCTGTATATGTTTTTCGTTCAATCGCCTCTCCGAATATCTTCACTTACGTAAGAGTTTCATGGGGGTTGTACGTTTTATTAGAAAGTCAAGTTATTTTCTGTAAAGAGCATATGCTTACTTATGCAATTTACGTATGTAGGTTATCAGTTTTTAACGATAACTGTCTACATATTTGCCTTACTATATCTAGACATACCTAATGACGTTCGATTTTTCTATACATACATAGTAGTGCCCCGATAACTGGTCGGGATTCGTTTTGCTAACTAACCGTCGCTATCCCCATTAGTTCTTGCAACTGATGTAGTGTGAGTCTCTGGGATTATGTTATGTAAAATAAATAAATGTATCAAGTATCTGTGGCTCTCTCTTCTCTTAAAGGAGAAATGAGATGATCAGAATATCCTGGATATGTACCTTTTTGAACTGATTTGATAAAATTCCGTGGTCAGTTAACAAAGCATTTTCAGATCAGTTTCAAAGTACACTCTGAGAGTCAAACTAGTCACGTAAAATCGACAGTGAAATATATCAGTATACCTCAACTCTCAATCTTGAGCAAATAAAAAAAATCAACTGAAACGATCAATTTCTTAAATAACAATTTCTAAATAGCGTAACGGATATTCTTTACGTCGTTCATAAAGTAAGGTTCAGTTACGAATGTAGATACAGTTGCAATATCGAAATATTTTAAAATATATCGATCAACAATCGATATCAGGAAATTTACTTTCACGTATTACAACTTCTCGTTATAGTTATTATTCCAAATAATTAAATAAATAAATATAGTTTTATTTTCCTAAATACAGCTTATGAGCTAATATTTGAAACTTAACAGCTTCATGATCAAGTAGGGCATGAATCGTATAATGTATTTCCAATCTAAAATATATCGTAATACTGTGACTTCAACCGCGTGCCCTTATTTCACTCGCAACATATATATATATGTATGTATATGTATATGTATATATATATACACATGCATATTATATTATATTCAATAAGATTTATCATTTATGATTTTTAAATAACACAGAAGAGAATATGATTGAAGTCGCGATAAGCGAATATGATTCAGAGTATGATTAAGATATTAAGTGGGACACATTGAAGTCAAATTATAATTAACATTTCGGCTCCTATAGATTGCGCAAGATATCCTAATGTGTAATATATTTCGTTTAGATGACATTGAACATATGCACATATACAATACGTATAAAATCACATGCGGGGTGGAACCCCTTACTGATTCTAGGGCAACCCGTTTTCGCACCCTCCCTTACACCCGCTACCAGGTTACCTCGCCCTCACGACTTTCCCGAGTCGATATCCCGTGCTGCTTTTGACCTTTCACCTTTCTCGCGTTACCCTGATTCTGTGGCCAAGGGACAACCTGCTTTATCGACTTGCAACACTATTCTTTCATTTAATTCGCGATAGTTTCATCGAGTTTTTTAATTATATTTTCACGCACCAGAGCTGAATTCATAATTTCACACATGATTGATATTTCGATATTTAAGTTTTAATTTGATTGTATTTCATTTTTTACGCATTTTCTGAAATAGTTATTTTTTTTACTGTGGTGACGAACAAAATATTTTTATTATTCACTGTGTATTTTTATTTGTATCCTATAATCTTTTACAGTTATTAGATGATAGTTTAAATTTAAATCTTTAAAAAATAATATTCGTACGTAATGCAAGTTCAATTTATTTATCAGAAATATCAATATCAAAATTCTTTCTTGGGAACTACTATAAAGAAACAGGTACAAAATTTTCGTATCAACATTTATTTCAATATATTTAATAATGTATTTTTTAAGTTATGTTACATTTAATATATTTAATATGATTAAAATAGCATAAACAGATATATTTATCTTCGTTTTCTACCTCCAACTTTACGCCTCATATTTCGTTCTCCTTTACCTGCTTTTGGTTTCTTTATCTCTTTACCTTTTGCCTTTTTACCTTTCTTCTTGTTTTTCTCTGCTTTAGCTGGTTTTGTTCTGCAAAATGAATATATTCAATTACGATTCTTCCCATGCTAGAAAATCTTCTAAAAAAAAAGAAAAAAAAACAAATGGAAAATTACTTTGGCACAGAAAAGTCTTCACGAAGTATCTTAGTGTTGTTTTTCAGAATATTATCTGCCAGATTGGTATTTCGCTTCTTTTCCTCTTGTAAATTTCTTGGAACTTCTTCAGCTTTTCTTTTCATACCTGGAACTTGTTTGGCAATACCCTTTGCATCTTTTTCTTTTGGTAACCTTTTATATTAATGAAAAATTTTATATAAATTATTTAATAATTTATAAAAATATATAGAAATAGAAAAAAAGAATATAATAATGCAATACAGAACACACCTATCTTGGAATTTGCCAAGAGATGCTGTTGATGTGCGCGCAATAGTCATGGCTTGTGAAAGTTGTTGTGAATCAGCGAAATGTTCTTTAGTAGGAAGTCCTACTTTCGGAATTTTTATATTTTTTGCTTTGGCAATATTACGCAGTCTCTGTAATTCATTTTTAGATTTTCTCTCTTCCTTTGCTGCTTTCGCATTTGCAAAAAGATTTTCTGCAGCTTTATCTTCATTGTTAACTTCTACCAACCATTCTTTCTGTTCTATGGCTTTGTTACGTTTATAACCGAAAGTAGGTATCCACTTCTACAAAAATATTAAGATATAAGAAATAAATGCTTCAAATACTAATAAATTCAAATCCAATTCAAAAATTTGTAACTCACTTGTAATTCTTCGTCCCATTTAACTTTAGATTTACTTTTCCGTTTAGTATTAATGCCTTTCTCCTTAGCAAACTGTTGCCACTTTGTTAAAGGTTTTGCTTTTGGAATTTGTCGAGCTCGTGGCAATATAAATTCCTGTTTGGGCAATTTGGCTACTATTACCTCATCAACACGTTCCACTGGCAGTTCCCATATTTTATTAATCAGTATTTGTACATTGTCCCTTGTCAAACTCCTCAGATATTCTTCTGGCTGTGATCTACAAAATATAAATAACACACATGTGTATTAATATAATTAATTAACACATGTGTATTTTACTTCAAGATAAAAATTATGGAAGAAGCTTTATACTTTAATGCTTTCAAGTTTAAAGCGTTATAATCTAACGCTAAAAGAGTTCCTAAATCTGTTTCGATTTCTGCATCTTTATTTACTATTGTTGATTTACGCGGATCTTTCTCTTGAATGTCATTTTGTAAGATTGAATTTACAACATCCATCCCGCCGGTTCTTCTACTTTATGTAATCTTCAGAACAGAATTTTGTGACTTTGTCTTCGTTTATTTAAATCGCAAATAATTTTATTCCTTCCCACAACTTTCGATCCCACAACTTTCAGAACGAAGTATGAGAAATCTGTTCCTGCTTCGTGCTTGATCAGAACATGTTTCAGAGCATGTGCATTAGAGGTTATGTTGACAAATAGTTCTCGATGCATTTGTAATGTAGGTACGAAAGTAAGAAGTACTTGCTTTGTACGAAGCAAAGTCTGTGATAGAAATTATAGTCGTAATATTTAGCGTAGTAAATAATATCGTAATTGAAAAGATAAATAATCCTTTTTTACATTAAGATAAAATAAATGATATACAAATGTTTGTCCTCGCGGAATTAAAGGATACGGTTAGAATTCCACCATGGGAATTCAAGCGAAAATTAAACGATGCTATTACGGATGAACTTAACAGAAAATTGGCCAACAAGGTGAAATGTCATAATTTCATTTAAATATTTTAAACATTTGATATTTAAATGCTTAAAATAATGAATAATTTAAATATTTTAGTCTAATCTCATAAATAAAATTAATAAAATCATTCAATTTCTTTGTTCAAGGTTTATCATGATGTTGGTCTTTGTATTGCTCTTCATGATATTACAAAAATCGAGGAATCGTATATTTTTCCTGGAGATGGTGCGTCTCATACTAAGATAGTATTTCGTTACATCGTGTTCCGTCCATTTATGGAAGAGATATTAATAGGAAAGATACGAAGCTGTAGTGTCGATGGTGTCCATGGTAATACTTGCATCAATAATATTGTTTATTTATCACATTTACGATTTTATGTATTGCCAAATTTTACCACAGTGACATTAGGATTCTTTGAAGATATTGTGATACCACCTCATAAATTACAACATCCATCCAGGTTTGATCAAATGGAACAAGCATGGGTGTGGGAGTACGATACAGGAGATGGTGAAAAACATGATTTATTTATGGATGCAGGTAAAATTACTTTAGGAATTTCATAAAACTTTGTAAAACAAAAATATACTTGATAATAAATTTGTAAATTTTAGGGGAAATCATAAGATTCAGAGTAATAAGTGAAACGTTCACTGAAGCACTACCTACAGGGCCAAATATGTCTGGCGAGACTGAGACATCAGAAGCTAAAAATACATCTCCATATAGCTTAGGAGTAAGTATTTATACTTATGATTAAGATATTGATTATTAATACATATATAAACAATAATATCCTGTTTATCTCACTAAAAAATAATGGTTATTTTAATTGTATATTCCAGGGAGCTATCGATGAGCAAGGTCTTGGATTGCTCACATGGTGGGAAAATACTTAAGAGTACAAAAATAAATTCAGATCAATAAATTTTTATTTCACAGCACATTCCATCATATTATTATGTAGCACTCTTATAAGTTATATTCATGACTTGCGTCGCATACGATCCGATCTCAGATAGAATTTCTGTGCGGATATATTTATATATTTAGTTTTGATTGGTAACAGAATTATTAATTGTATATTTATACAATATATACAAAGACATGTGCTAAACATGTGGTAACACGCAGAAAATAATTTCAGTTCGGTTGGAAATTGAGGTAATGCTAAAACGTCACACAAAAGTTATTTGATAATATGAATTTCAACATAAAAAAACGTTGCACTTATTCAGTTACAACGGCAGCGTAGAATTCTCTTTCAATATCTCATGTGCTGACTTGGAGTACTAGTGTGTCTGAGACTGATTTGTTTTAAATAACCGTCAAAATACTTAATGGTATTAAACACATAAAATACATCTTTTTTTCTATATTGCGATATATCATTACATTTAATGAAAAAACATTCGAGAACTTAGCTAAATGTAAGCCTTAAATATAGGAAACATTAATTACATGACAGCAGAATATACATAGGTAAAATATAAGTTAAAAAATTTTTTTCCTTTCCTAGAATAATACATACATGTGCAATGATCTTTAATGCTTTTCTTCTCTTTTTTTTCTTTTATTTGTTTATTTAACAACACATTGTTGAACAAATTAAGAACTCTCAGGACCGTAATGCTTTAAAATAAAAAATTCTTCTTAATAGACGTGCCCGGAATGTTTCTCTCTTTTCGTTACTTTTTTCTTCTTTTGTTTAATCACTTATAATTACTAAGGTGGTAATTCGATACTTCAAAAAAGCAACGCATCTAGCGCGTCGACAATTACGCGCGTTTTCAAAATGTTGAAGCAGGTTAAATACCCTAACATATGTAATTGGAGTAGAACAATATACATATAATAAAAATTTATCACAGTTCTAACTATTGTTGAGTCTGTCGTATCGTCTCATCGGACAATCTCTACGTTCTTTTATATATCTTTTTTTTTTCATTAATTTTCTTCTTTTTAGCAAGAACCTACTACAATTAAACTGTCTCTTTGCTTCCAGTTTTCTGTTTTCTCTATTATTAAGCTGCGACGTGTAAAATTCCATATAATTTTTTGCATTTTTTTTCTTCTTTTGTTTGCATTTTCTTCTCAAACATGTTTCAACGAAAAAACAGCGCAAGAAAAAGAAAACAACACAATGAATCGAATCGTGTATGATTCGATTAAAAGTTCTAGCATCGGCGAGAAAGGAGTGCGATTCATACAGGAGCTCTGGTGTATTAAAAATCTCTACACACTATCTTAGTGTTAACATGTTTGCATGTTTTTTAGGGGCTAGTATTTTTCTTCTTTTCTTTCTATATATCCGTTTCTTTTTTATTTTTTTATATCCTTTGTCGTTATAAGAAAGAACAATAGTATGCGGTAATGTTCATATTTGGACGTCAATTGCTTCTTTTCTATCTGTATCCGCATCATCATCTCTTTGTATCGTTGGTATCCTTGTCCATTCTAAGTATTGCTTAACATGAAACATTTTTTTATGTTGCCGTCTCGTTCTATATAAATAGAAACGTTTTCTAGATGAAACGCAGTTGAATTGCTGGAGCTTGTTGCCTTGCTTCCAACGAAGTTTCATTTATTCGATGATTAGGCAGCGTGGTAGATGTTCACGCAAATAGTCAAACAACTCCTGAGACGTTCCTGGACAATTGGTTAGTTCTAACTCGTGCAAATGTCGAAGTTGAATCAAACTGGATAATCCACTACTTGTAAGCAATGGACAGCCTATAGAAAATTTATATTTTTTAATAAAAATTAATTTTTTTTTTTTTTTGTAAAGTGATGTGAAATTATTTGCTCTTATACATAAAAATAAATAAATTTTGCAATGATGGATTTCGATATTTGTTGTTTATCTATAAAATAGAATAAAATTATTGGTTAATGATTTATATACAAAAAAAGGAATACATTTTAGATTTTAATTTTTTTTTGTTTTTTTTTGTGGATGAGATCAATGATTTTTCATCCCTTAAGGGAGAGGAAACGACAATAAAGCTTATTTTTCGATGTTCAATATAGGGCATCATATAAGACAGGCCTGAGATTGATCTTACCTGCCACAGAGAGTACTTGTAAGGATTTCATGCCGCACAAGTGCTGAAGTCCAAAGTCTCTAAGTAGTATGCACCATCTCAAGAACAATGCGCTCAATGATCCCATCGTGGAAATGTAGCCCACACCTATATCTGTTATGTGCACACATCTATACAGAGAGAAGAAAAAAAAGTTTAATAAACTATTCGTTTCAAATCGTCTCCTAATATATCGCCTCAAAATTTTTATATTTACAATTTAATTAATTTTTATAATTTTTATACTTTTTTTCCTTTTTCTTTTCTTTTGATTCACAATTTTTATTTTGTATATATGTATTTATTATAATATATACATATATATATGGATTGTATATCTACAATTTTAGACTTTGGTTCTTACGATGGCAAAGCTTCCGCTTATAAGTGACAGGTGTTAGGGATAATAAGCCACCATGTATGTATATTGGCTACAAGGGACTATATCTATTTTCACCGGATAGGTTAACGTGCCCGCCCGGAGAGGCGTGTTATTTGTATAGAAGGTTTCAACTTCTTGTTCTGGCATAAAATTTTTATTTTATTTCAAGATCAATCAAAATTCACGTTCGAATTTATTGTTGAATTTTTCTTAATATTACCTATGACATGTTAATTGATTATCTCAAAAAATGTGACATTTATCCAACAATTTTGGCAAGCATAAAATATATTTTGGTAGGTCAAAAATGTTTGAGATAATCAAGTACATATATTATCTCACAGAATCAGTCGATTGATTCCTTAAGAAAATTGTAAGTCTGAACTTACAATTTTCCTTAGGCGTCTGAACGTGTCGACGATTGCTGATTCGCAGATGTATTACGTAATTGTAGATCGTAAATAGAAGGCTCGTTAGCGTGTTCAGTATTTAGAACATGAATGGGTCGCACGGATTCACCGTGGCTTATCATATCATTTAACACAATTTAGAAAAAGAATTGAAAGAAAGAAGGAAATGTCTCTTCGTTGTTTGCAGTGTCTTCTGTTAACTCCTTAAATATCAGTGTTTGTTCACAATTGATTTACATTATTGAATGTTTAATGTATTTTTTATCTTCATTTCTTATGCCAGATCGTAGAAGATTTCAGATTCTTTTTTATACTAAATCCTAATTTTAAGAAATTGAAATATCTGTGAATTGTGATAAATTATATTTTTAGAAATCGTTCTTGTGCTTTTGTAAAATAATTGACAAAACACTATATAAGTTATTTTGTTCATATTCTTCAATAAGACCTTGAGTATTTATCTTGTTTATAGTTAGTTTTACACATTGGTTTTCTTGATTGATTAAGCAGTTCTCACCTGTCCAATGTAAGCTCCTCTAAATGATTCAGATCACAGGCAATGTACTCTAGGGCCGCGTCGGTGATTCTCGAGCACCAGCTCAGATCTAATGATCGAAGTCTGGACAAATTTTCTGCTATTAATTCAACGCCATCGTCTGTTACTTTACTGCACCCGGACAGCGACAAGACAGTCAAATTGGGCAGGGAATGTACTAAAAGATAAAACAGAACAGAAAGAAAAAATTATTTTTTAATTTCTTTCGGTGACTCGTTACAGAGAAATATGAAACTATCGTATAAATAACGACAACAGTCGTTGTTCTCGAACTCTCTACGTATACTCACCGAACATGAGTTTGACTTGTTGACAGTTTAAAAGCTAAATAAAGCGGTGTTCCTTAATTCTAAATTTATAATAGCCTGATGTATGTACCACCTGACTTAATTTCACAGTATCGTCCGTGAAAATTATTTTTACCTGAATTTTAGCAAAATGGTGCTGCAGCGTCTCGTTTTATGCGACGTTAACATCTTGAATTATGTTTCAGAATTTTTTACTATATATATATACAACAAAAGTATCATTCTATTAATTGATATAACTCAAAGATTAATTAGTAAGTGTATATTCCTATTATATAGAATACATATTATAGAAAGACAGACTTTGTCATTTTATCACAACACTGAAAATTGATCAATATTGCGCTTTATTTATATATTACTATAATTTTGTATCACAACATTCAATGAAAATTCTCTACAAATTCCTTACGAGGATGTTGCTCGCCTCCAAAGATTCATTAGTTCAGAAACAGATGTTGCATAACTTCTATGTCTTGGATTTGTTTCTACTGATCGAATTGATTTTTATTCCAATCTATGAACCAGTTATCTCATATCTTATTGAAAGCATTGCATGGATGGTAATGCATGGCGAGATATCTTATTCACAAATGTGTCGCAATTTAAATGAAAGATCTCTTACCAATATTGACTACACCATGATTAGTAAGTTCCCAGCAGGATTGCAGCCTGAGGATGCTAAGAGAGCTACTTTGAGTGGCGTGGAAATATCCAAGGGCGGCGTCGGTTACATGGTAAGCTTGTAAAGAGAACTCGTAGAGACTTGGCAGCAATTGAGCGACAGCACCGACAGCTTCATCGGCCACGTTGATGCAATCAGACAAGGATAATGATACTATTCTAGGTGTCAAACAAGTCCACAATCCGGCTTCCGTTATCTCATTGCAACCCGCTAATTCAAGTTCGAATAACGCCTGAAAATATAAAACAATATATATACAATAACAAAATAAAATGTGCGTAATCAATATTTAAAAAGATTGATTTGAATATTTGTATTTAGAGTACATAAGATTTTTCAAGTAACTACATACTCTTAACTTGTTTTCACATCCTTTTAAATATTTGGTCTAATAATTCATTCTTCGATCTCGGAAATTGAAAAAAAAAATGACCTTGAAATAAAGTTCATCCCCAGCGCACTTTTTCACAAATTCGTTTAACTTTTTTCATTGCCGGTTTCTAACATGACATAAATAGAACGTTTGAAATAAAAAATTTTTATTTTGCACGCTACACAATAATAAAAATCTCTTGTGTCGCAGTTTTAATTTGTAATCAAAATGTAATAGTGTTCAATTCTTCTAATGAAATATTTGTGATTCTTGAATTAATGATTGTTTTGTAGTAAGAAATATATGTAAATATATACATGTAGACATACTTGTAAATGATCTAAAAGAGCTTCTAATCCCCTGTCAGTAATCGCACAACATCTAAGCGACAGCGAGTGAATATTTCTCTGTGCTAACGGGAATCCATGCGTCAGTTCCGGGATATCCTCGTCTGATGCGCCGAGAAGAACCAACGAATGAAAGCCTCTTCTTACTAAGGAGGCGTAAAGCCGTGTGCGCGAACTAGGAGGCATGGCACGCACCTCGCGACACCTTACCACAGGCACCAAGCCTGCCCAGAGTCGAGGTCGTGCGTAAAGTATATCTCTCCATCTTAAGCATACCTGTAAGTTATTGAATCGTTACATTTTTGCTTTATTTTTGTATACCATTGGAGAATAAACATATAATATCAAAGATCAAAAATTTTAGGTGTCAATATTTGCCATAGGATAAATTAAGAACTATGGTTGTGGAATCTCAATGTTATTACATTTCCCACTTTATTTTCAGGAGTACGTAAAGTTTTTCAGAAAATTTTGCCGGGATGATTTCATATGTTTGTAACGAAAAATGTTTATAAACGCGCACACGACGCTTCCATTTTTAATCGCGGATTACTCTGACATAGTTTGTGTAGAACTCTATGAAACGAACATTCTGGAATAAACGTTTTATATAAAAATTGCATCAAGATTAAATCAATATTAGAAGGCCATTCAAAGTAAGTAGGAAAACGTCTGTTTAAATCTTAAACTATATCCTTAAAGGATTCTTCCTCCAATGTAACATATTAGAATCTCTAAGTAACTATATTTTACATAAACTGTATTATTTATAAATTTATACTTATTGTCCAGTTTACTGTTTTAAGCAGGGAGAAAAAATAGTGTTTACTGTTTTAAAATGCTTTTACGACATGGATCTTTAATTCTTAACTCAGATTATATAACTGATTTTCAACAACTGATTTGCAGCAAGTTATTTAATTTTATCTCGTATTCTCTATTTTATGCGTTAAAGACATTTAACGATCTTATCGAGGAAGATACAAATACAAATTAAATTTATAGTTTATTAATAATTAAAAATTTAATTTAAATTATAATAGTCAACTATAATTAATAGGCAATCGGAACTAGAACCAGAATCAGAACCAGCTGAGAGTTAAAATCTTTATGTATAGAACATATGCAAGAGTTAAGATCTTTATGTATAGAACATATGCAAGATCACATCAGTTCAATTTTTCGGAGCGGCCAATATGAGAAATCTCTTAATATCAGCATCTATAATCAAACAGTACTTTTAACTTTAAATTAGTACATTATATATATATGGATCTACGATATAAATCGGTAGCCAACTTGACGTTCGCTATTAAACAAATATGTCGTTTAACAAAGCATTTTACAACAAGATTCTCCTCAATCACAAGTGATTTATTTTATGAGCAAGAGAATCATCTTGCACGTTCAAGAAGAATTATTATCTAATCCACACCGTCAATCCTTACTATCTTCAATTTCATGATGAATCAATGCCAAGAATCGCGCGTTAAATACGTTCTGTTTTTTTGTAAGCTATTAATGATCTGACGATAAAATTAAAAATTTCGATAGTAATAAAATATTCTTTACTGCGGTAAGTACGTATATGGGGTAAATAAAGATTATGGGGCAGATAAAGATATTATACAAAGTATTATATAAAGAGATTTCGTATATAAAATTAAATTATGAGTGTAAAATAATATTTTTGCATCTGAGCATTAATTTTAGAGTTGAGCAATATTATAATGCTTATTATTTTTCTACACAATATCTGTGTGACTTTTTATATCAATTATTTACTTATTTAAAATTTTTCTCAGTCTTAACTCATATTATCATAGATAGAATGTAAAGAATCATATATAGATAATATAAAGTATCATAGTAGAAAAAATCAATGAATTTCTACTATACGATATAAGTTCTCAAAATCAAGTTTCTTAAAAATTAGTGAAAAATATTATAAAGTTTAATATTCAACATAATATTTTTCTAATATTATATATCAAACTTTTGATTTATCCTGGCATAAAATCATTTTCTATTTTATATATATATATATATGCTGTACGATACGTATATTATATGTATATGCTTTACTCTCAGCTGTACCCTATATAGTCCGAGTAAAACAGATAGAAGAGAAAATGACAAAGTATCAGGTATTCAGCGCAAGCGCTATTCCTTTTCGATTACGTATTCTAGTGTAACTCTTTCGAGCGAACGTTCCTGCCAAAAAAAATTGTTACTTCACTCTGGAAACGGAACGTGTTAACACATTAAGAGAAGAACAAAGATGAGTACAGGTCTGTTGTAAGTTTGATTAATAAAGATTATTGCTGTCACCTGAGCCAAAATCCTCCTCTCGATGGCGGTGAAATAGAGAAAGAATTTGCTGAGGAAATGATCGTCTTGCATCAGCTGATTCCACGTGGTAGGCGCAACGTATCCGCCTGTTCCACCGCTCGCCAACGGCACGTTCTTTGCTCGATTTCTCGATATCCTTGCCCTGCTCGGTGTACCGACGTTGCTTAGGGTCTTGTTGTTCGCCGATGGCATGTTGTTCATCGATGCTGGCACGCTTCTACTCGGCTTTTCCGGGGTTGCGTTCGCATTATTCGCGCTCTGCAAATTCGTATACGGAACCCCGCCACTCCCGCAGAACACGTGCGTAACGCGTTCCATGACGCTCGCCTTTCCCCCACCTGAAATATTCCCATGGTTTATTTAAACATCATTCTTTATTTCATCTATCAACTGATACTTAATTCGTTTTATTCGCTCATTATTCACTAATTCACAATAATTTATTAATCTTTCGATGACTCTTTCATTATGAACATACTGTAATTATATGGAATGATGAGGAAATATATTTTAGAAAACTCTCTGATGGCGCTCTTTCTCTTCTTTCTCGAAAATAATATTTACTTTCTTGATCGTGAACACTCGTGATTGAACGTTCGTTTACAGCTGGAAATTTACGTTATTCATGGATGTAAATGTCCAAAATGTTTGCCTGTAAATCAAGTTTAGAATGAACTATCCTTCCACTAACATAAAACCAATAACCACTGATTTACAAAGAACTTTATAAAAATAATCTCGTATAATTTTATTTTAGTATTCTCTCAATATTTGTTTTAATATCCTCCTTGTTTACTAATCCTTTCTGACAGTACTTTGAAATAATTTATAAATTACTAATTTCTGATTAGCTCTGTTAAAATAATTTGAAATGATCTCTGCTTTTTTATTAAAGATATTCACAATATATTATTTACAGTGATGTTTCTCGTTTAAACCAGAATTCCGTACCAATTTTCACGATCTAAACAAAACATAAATATAAATAAGACATGAAATAAAATATAAGAAATAATCTAAAATATAAATTTCTTTCAATAAACAAACAACTCTTTGAACAGTATTTTCAAGTAATTTGTAAATTGAAATGTGTTAAAGAAATTAAAAGAAATTAAAGGAAATTAAAATATTAAAATAATATTACATATGAAAGATTTCCTTTTTGTCTATAAAAACATTAAAGTCATTATGTATAGACAAAGAATTCTACAGGGTGTCTCATGATTTGTAACCGATTAAGAAATGATTCTATACGTAAAAATGTGTCGAAAAGAAAGAATAAAATTCATTCATTAAAGCCTTCGTTTTTCCAGAAAATCGGGTTTTCAAATTTATCAACTATACTTGAATTCTAATTCCACACTGAACAGGCATGAGTAATCAACACGAAGATGTTCTGTGCAGAAGTAAGTAAAAGACGTAAAATAGAATTTCGTTTAAGGCATTTTCGAGAAAATAAACTTCGAATACATTTCATTAAAAATTACCTTAAACGTATATCTGATAAATTTTTTAACTCGATTTTTTCGAAAACGGAGTATCTTACTGAAAAAGTTTATTCCACGTTCTTTTTTGTCGCGGTTGGAGTTAGCTAAATTCAAGTCTACTTGACAAATTTTCATACGCTCGAGATTTTCTCGATGGCTTTAATGAAAAAATTTCATTCTTTCTTCTCGACACATTTTTACACATAGAATCACCTGCCGGTTGGCGAACTGCGAGTCGCGGGACACTCTGTATAATAATCGATAAAAGAATCGATTTTTCGAATGTTTACAGCGTGCAACAAGGACTGGCAGGTACGTCTTGAAAGATATTTCTAAAATGGTGAAGTCGTTGCGAAAATACGGCAGTTATTTTCGTTTTATTTTCGAGCTGTATGTCCTATTTGGCTCCGCGCGCGTCTCTATTTCCTCTCCCTATCTCTTTATCGCGCGACGAGCATTTTTTCCTCGCTCGGATCGCGTACCCCGATGATTGAACCGCAGTTCTACACTCATTCGAGACATTTGTCTCGCATTCGATTCTATCACGTGACGCAATTTGAAGTGACAGTCTACCAATATTCGAGATCAGAGGAATCGATCGAATTTATCGAGCAGACTGTTGAAAAATCTTCTAACTCACTTCATTGCAGAACGTTGCATTGTAACAATAATTAAAGAACAGGTTATGGTGCGCATTTCGAATTTATAGTCAATATCTATCAGTTTTTTTTAAGAGTTCATACACAATCGTTTGTATTTATGTGAAAATATAAAATTTTTTATGCTTGTCGATTCTATTATTCTCGAGATAATTCAATTTTAAATGGCGAATTAATGAGACTTTAATCAGTCTTTGAGAGCTAATTAAGATTAACATATTTCGTATTTAAAAAGTGAATGTAGTTTTCTAACAACGAATGCCAGGATTATAACGATACTATTGTTTCATACAATGACGAGGTAACTGGTATATGAAAAAAAAAAAACATTACGAGAGGTGCAGAATTTCGAAAAGAGAAACTTGAAACTAAACGTATATATGTGAAATATTTTAAATATATATATATCTAAAAGATGAAATTTTGAAGAGCTGCGACGATATTATATTAATTTAAAAAGAAAAAGAAGAGCTTTGTTTCATTCAAGAGATAGACGTGCATACAATAAAGTTCCTAACCTCAATAATTTGAAAGTAATCTTCCTACACTTACGTAACGTAATTCGTAACAATTTTAACTTGCAAAAGAAAGAAGAAAATTGAGCTTCGACTGAAGCCCATTATCGATTAATCTATTATTTTGCAGTTCAAGTTTCATTGATAAGGTTAGGAAAATGTTTTTGAGCCTTTCTTTGGAGAAACGAGAAACGATTTCTGTGCTACGTCACACAAACGAATGATTAATCGTCCGAGAAGAGGAGTCTGGTCGATCCTTCCCGATTTTATCTGTCGTACGGGGACTCTGACGGCAATCCAGCCACGGTGATTGCCTATTTTACGTGTTAAAATAAATCTCTCGCTCTGTCGTGGCCTTTCTGTTATGGGAAAACCGGCATGCGTACACAGCCTTTTGTCTGTCAATTCAAACTCGATACTCGGCCTCTCGCGTTCGTCAAACGCGACAAATCGCCAATTCACCGATATTTCCGGCCTCTAAATCGTCGACCTACTACTGTCAACCTGTGCAATGTTCTCGCGGTAACAATTAACCATAATTAACAGCGATGGAAATAAATTCAGGTGACACGTTCGAAGTACACGATGCTTGGTCATTGATGGCTGGTATTATTGTCGGAACTATACGACACGGCGGTTCACAAAAGTCGAAGTATTATTTGTATTATGAGTATATCTTAAATACTGTGCATTCGAATCTTTTATAAATGTTTTATAAACATGTTATACGAAATATTTTGTAATTTCGTTAGCACGAGGCCCAATTATTATGATTAGCAAAGATTTGAGATAAATCTGAAAGTGTATATAAAAGTTACAAGATATTTAATACAAATGTATATATATTTTACAAAAATCATAAAAATCCTGAAACAAACTTAATTATTTATTATATTAATAAGCTTATCTTTAAGAGTGTTCACACTATATTACATACTTATTTTTTTATAAAGCGTATCTTTGCAATAAACGTCTTGTAACTTCTATTTATTCCTTTAGTTTGGTTTCAAAGTTTGACAATTGTATGATTATAAAGCTAATGAAATTTAAAATAATACAAAATAGTACAACAAAATTTCATATATACATACATACATAAAAGTCTTGTGACAAATGTTTAAATACTGTGATTCATTGTACATATCTATTTTATATTTTGATATAAATACTCATTTATATTTTCGTACAGATCAATCTGAGAAGTTAAATCTTATGAAATTGCCATTTGAAAAATGAATTATTATATCAAATATAACATGATTGACAGAAATAAAAATATTAGTACAAAAAATGCTAGTGTTAAGAATGTATATATATTTTGTACTGAATTACGTTGAGTCTAAGAGACATTGGAGTTAACAAAATTTTAAATCAACTTCCAGAGCTACTTCTTGTACAATAGCCTTGTTAACTAATTAATTTATTTAATTCTTGGAAATTATTTTGGAAAGTAAGCTTGCAGCGTGTGTATGTAAAATAAAAAAATATATTAGGTATTTGCATTTTATTTACAATCAATGGAGAAAAAGTATGCTCGATATTTTTTACGAATAAATTTTCATTGATAATTGGCCAGATGTGTTTCCAACTTATGACCAATTAGCAAAATACTGAGTACTTAATTAGCATTCATATGTGAACAGTCGAAAATCAGGGCAACTGATTGTAGTTAAATATTTTAGCTGACAATGAAATCCGACATTTTTGCTACATTCTTTAATAATACACGAGGTTTACTGAATTGGTTTACTGAAATTTTCCAAATTTGAAAATGTTAGATTTTTCTCGAATAGTTAGCACTTAAATACAGACATAAATACAGACGTTATACAGTATTTGATCACTGGCATACAGTCTCGATATTGTCAACGGGCTTGCGTATAAGTAGATTATCGTAAAAATGAAATTTAAATTTAAAATTTCTAAATGAGAGTCAATAAAAATGAAGTTAGAAGTTCTGAACGCTCTTCAAAATTATCTGTGAAAAGTATAAGATTAATAAGAATATAAGGTTAAAAGTTGTAAGATACATTAAGAATGCTTGTAAGCTCATAAAAGGAGGTCATCATCAAAAATCGTATGATGTTGCAGACAGACTCCTCACGTATATCTTTTTCCAGATTTTCGAACAAATAGGAAATGGAACGTATGATAAAAAATTATGAGATGATCAATTCTGTTCCTACGTTTTCACTTGCACGAGGATGAATGTTATTGATTCCATTGCAGTTCAGATTGCGACTAAAAGCACCTAGTGGTCGTTATAACGTGTATTTCGGAAGAGAATTGCTTGGACAACGCCGGGCGATCAACCTGGGTGACGTTGCATAATACAGAATTAAGAATTAAGAAACATCACTAAAGGAACTCAGGTCGCGATTTAACAGAAATCAATTTGTCACCATGATTACGTAATAATGGCTGAGTCAAAAATCGTCGATTACCCTGTTTCGACGAAAATTCCAGCACAATGAAACAGTAAATCAGTCTCGGGCAGTGAAAGAAAAAATTAATTGGTAATAATATATTGTCAAAAGTCTTTTCTTAAAAAATTGGACTGTACTTCAACAATTATTTTTCAAGTTAGGTCAAAGCTCGGCGATCTCAAGTTACATATCGATTTTAAATTATTCTGGAGGGCCATTTGCACGAAGGATAAAATGGGCTACGAGGTGCTTGAAATAATTAGAGGATCGTCTCTACTCTATTGAATTTATTGCTTAGCAATTTATTCTCAATGTTGTAGAAACCCGATAAATGTCACATTTAATTGTGTATTTAGCAGAAACGTTAATATGTTCATTTTTTCTTGTTAAATTTGAAAAATAGAAAGCATAAAAGAATATTTTA
Source organism: Melipona bicolor (assembly GCA_030673865.1). Taxonomy (NCBI): domain Eukaryota; kingdom Metazoa; phylum Arthropoda; class Insecta; order Hymenoptera; family Apidae; genus Melipona; species Melipona bicolor. The sequence goes on along the minus strand of JAHYIQ010000016.1, from coordinate 2,698,353 downwards.
TTACTGATTATATTTTTTTTATCTCTTGATATTATACTAAGAATTCAAATCTTCTTAAGAATTTTAGATCAACTCGGTTGAAAAAAATATCGTGGTTAAATACTCAGTAGTTCTCCAATATTTTCGCTTAGTTCATTTTTTTGTCATACATTTAAAAAAGCAAATAAAGCAAAAATAATGTTGATCAGTAATTTACCAACCATGATGTTTAGATGCTCTCAGCCCCAGACCGTTAATTCTCTTGGTCAATTCGGCGCTGGCTCTTTCGACGACCCCCTGTGCTGATATCGAAGACATCTCTCAAGAAGCGGAGGCGCACTCCCTTTGCTCAGCCACGACTCGTAGTCAAGACAAATAGGGATGCGTGTGGCCGTGGTTGGAACGTTTCATATTCGATAACCACAAGAACAAGACTCTAGTTTTGCACGGTATTTTTGCCACCCTTCTGTTCCTTTGCTGTGTTTCGTTTTTCTTTTTCTTTTTTTTGTTTCTTGTGTTCGCAATTTCCAATTGCTTTCACTACGATCACGAGATCTCCCAGCACGTAAAGTCGACCGTTAATCCCATGAAAGTCATTCGATTGTAACTTTCAAACAGCTTGCTAAATTTATCGGGCGTATCAACGAGCGTGACCGAGAAAAACGAAACGCAACCCTTCGAGAGAGCTCGTCGCACACGGCAAATCGATGATGGAACGTTTTGCTGGAAGGATCTATTTTAATCGACAGCTCATGACAGTCGCGTGAATCGTTCGACGAAAGATCTATAATGTCAGAGACGCAGAAGTGGACAAAGAAAAAAAAGAAAAGAAAGAGAAAAAAGGAGCAATGACGAAGATACGAAGTCACGATATAGTACAAATACAACTCCGTTCGACAACTAATACCCTAACATATACCCTTCGTATACAGCAAACAAAATATCACGCCCGCTGGTCACACCTCGAGTTTATGTAATGAACTTGATCACCTCACAAAAAACTGTGCAAACGATGGAATGCCTCTTCAAGACTGGCTGTCGAATCGATAAGCATCATCAGCAGAAACGTTTCTATTGACGACAATTTGATTTCTTTACATTTAATGCATTGCTTCGACAGTTGCCGAAACGATCGAACGTCGTGTCACTGTATCCGTTCTCCGTTCATAGAGCACGATGTATACACTATGCACACAGTCTTTTCTTTCTTTCTCGCTCTGTTTATGTGTCAGTCATGACACCGAGCAGAAAACAAAGTTAGAAGGTGGAGTTGCTGCAATGGGCACGGTACATGGGGGTGGTTTGTGCGAGACTGAATCGATATTCGCGCTGAACTTGTCCGGCTGCCCCCCACTCAAGCTGCACGAGACCGTGTGGTTTCCAGGCGCGAACAAATCTTTGACGCCTGACGAACGGTGAACCGACATACTTATCGCATCGCCTGAAACTATATAAAACCAGTCGACGATTTGAGAAGAGCGTTGCGTTACTCGTGATGTGTACGATGGCGCAGAGGAGGTAGAGAAACGCAGTAGCTTTAAATTGCTAGGATCGTGGATTGTAAGGAAAAGGAATAATATTAATTTATCTCATACACATGTTGACAAACGTTTAGCTAAAAATATAATGTATTTTGTATAGGAGTAATTGATATAATTGAAGTGTTAATGAGAAATTGTATATTTTCTTTCTTTTCGTTTTAGATTTAACACATATACATCTTTTCAGTGATGTAATATCTTTCGTCTCTTTCTCTCCCTCTTTCTTTTCTCCTCCCTTTTTCTGATATAAAAAAAAGTTATAGCAGTAGTAGTACTTATGCTATCTTCAGACCAGCAATGGAATTCTCCAGCAGCTAAATTAAACAATCAGATTAGTTTGTTAACATACTAATGTGTCGAATGTAAAAGAAACGATGTACTGTTGAAATTCACCTTGAGATCCCAAACTACCAATTGACCATCTAAACCGCTTGTACTAAATTCGTTATTCGATACTTTACGCACACAATTGATAGTATTTTGATGTATACTATCCAAGGCATTATCGTTTGTATCAGTTCTCGCTTGACGATCCAGCGATTGAAATTTACGCATCGCGGACAAACCGGCAGCCTCTTTTTTTTGAGTGTTATCTAGTTTTGATACAAAATATAATTGACCATTGTCATCTATAGAATACAGCATAGGCATACAACTATGTCCCTGAGAAAATTATTTAGATTATACTTAGTTCATGATTTATATATTTACGCTGAAAATTATCAAATACACAGATATAAATAAATACCACAGCAACAATGGAATTGGACCCCATCCAAACACAATTTAAGAATGGCAAATGCTCTGTGTACAATCGTATAACTGCATTTCCTTTAGTAGCGTCCGCGATGCAAATCGATGAATTGTGTGCTACCCAACAAATTTTATTACCACAAGGACTAAATACAACAGAGTGTATCCAACCTCCTACATGTAAATAAAAAAAATATCATTAACAGATGTATTTAACATTTTAATAAAAAAAAAAGAAGAAAAAAATACCTCCATTGGGAGTATTTTGGAATTCAGCAAGTAACGTTCCTAAAGTATTACTGTGACCCCATGGACCATTACCAGGTGCATCTTCCATATCACTAATAAATGCACTAAATACACGAACTTTGTAATCAGTAGATCCAGCAACTAAAACTTTATTATCTGGATGCCAATCTACTGTAGTTACGGTGGACCTCAATGGACGTTTTATATGCTTACACTGCCACCAATTATTCTCAGACACGAAATAACAAACAGCTATTACTCTACCTCCAGAACCAACAGCAAATTTGTTTTCTGCAAAGGAGGAAATAAGTAACTTTTTCATTTATATTTTTGTTTGTACCTGATCTAGCAAATGGTTTAACTAGCATTGTACCTAATGGTGACCATTTCACACAAGTTGCTGCACGATTTATTCTCAAAAGCACCCATGCAGGATTCCACTTTCCATCTCCTTCTTGTGTCCAAACATATGCATTCTTATCTGCAGAACATGTTACTATTCGATTGGTATTTGGTGCCCAATCAATACCCATGACATGCATGTCATGCTCTTGTAGATTTTGTAATAACTTCCAACCGCTGGATGTACGTTTGTAAACTTGAATTTCATTGTTATTTGGACAAATGGCCACTTCTGTAAATAAAAGAAATCCATCAAGACCAATCACTGATTTGGCAGACATTGGTAACGTCAAACGAAAATCAAACCTTTTCTGTCTTTATTCCAAGCATGACAACTGATAGCATCAACACCTAAGTTATGAACCTCTGTCATTTTTTATTTTACTTTCTATCAAGAATTCGATAAATTTTACATACGATATCTATGAATCACAGCACATAACCGCACAGAGACGGGTGCGGTCACGTATTAATGTTGTGACTTTGTGACGGCCCTCCTATATTCGCCACCAGAGGGATGCACGCCACGCATAAATCTCGAATCCTCAGTAACTATCCTTCACCATTTCATCGTCTAAGCCTTAAATTTTGAATTACGGCCTTACCAAGAAGCCTTATACACTGATGAGATTACTGTTCCAAATGAAATGCGCTTTCCCTTCTTTCTTTCTTTTTTTCTCTCTTTTTACGCTTTTACCTTATCGCACCAGAGCTGCAATGTAACTAATCGAACTATATTTTTTCTGTAACTATACTATCAACGAATTGATGTTATGAGAGAAAAATAAATTGATAAATCACGTGATGTTTTAACTATTGGCTCATATCTGCTAGTGAATTATTATTTAAAAAGATGAGGAAGTGCAAAATGTTTAGAAAATTGTGTCACGTTGGAAAAAATTATTAGACTAATATCTGAAATTAAGTCGTCAAACCTAATGTATTTGCTTAAGAAGCAATATATATGAAAGTTTGTTCATTTAAATATATTTATATATATTTCAATTTTCTATTTAAGAGATTAATGTTCAGAGAAGTGACTTCTATTTTGTTGGAATTGTGCAGCCAACCCTGTTTTCCTCTAAATTTTCATCACATTTATGATTTCTTTTAATGATAGATTGAACGCAATGTTAAGAAAACATATTTATAAAAAATTTGAATTTGTCTTAAATACATCAAACTTATGTATACATTAACACTTGACAATTGTTATAGTTCCTTAAAGTTATGTAAATTGTTATAGTTCCTTAAAGTTATGTAAATCATTTCAAATAAAAATATAATTATAAATAAAAAAAATGTGAATTCACCAAAATTCACCACCAATTTTCATAAAAAATGATAATAATATTATGCAGAAAATTAATTAAACTTGTAAGTAGTTGTAAATACAGTTCGTAAATCTTTATAATAATTATACAATTTATAATAATTACAATTTATATTTTATTCGATTGCAATTAATATATATATAGAAAATGTAATATTCTGACAATGAGCTATAAGTGTTTTATTAAATTGTAATACAAAATTGAATAAATTATTATATAATAATTATGTATTATATTTAATTTAATTTATCTATATAAATTAATAAAATTATTAATGTACTTAATTAAGTTAATGCAAAGAATTAATGTTTAATCACAGATGAGATATATGAACAAACTAAACATCTTTTTGTGGGGCTTGTGGCCCATGACCTGAAATATCGACATAATAAAAATCACTGATTTTTTAGCATACTCTACACGTAACAACGGTGAATGTGGGAACTACATCAAGTAAAACGATCGAAGCTGTGAATGCAACAGAAACATTTTTGAAATCCATTATAGTACTGTCAAACTTTGAATACCGAAATATAAAATTAGTAACCATAGTACAGACGAGGTATATGAATAGATCTAGCATGTAATGTATTTTTTCGGCCAACGATTCCGGGGTCAGATGATCCTGTTATCATTTTCGTGTCACATCCTGTCGTACCGATCCAGGCAAGTTTTGTACCGCGAAAATAAAAAAATATGGACACTGTTGCTAGTTTATTTCGAGAATTATTCATTGAATTGAACGTGGTGGTACTTCATCAATGAAGGAATATAATAATTTAAAACAGAGAGACTGATGAAAATTGAGATGAAAAATTTAGTATAAATTTGACTATTAACATCTATTCAAAAGTATTAGAAAAAATTTATTGAAATAAGATATTTCTATGAACAACATAATTAGATATAACATTTTTTTAACTTACAAATTTGTAAATTCACAACTTAAATGAATTATCTTCATCCCGTAAACTCGATTTTATGGAAGTTTGAACTTATCAATAAAATGAGACTCATTATTAATTAAACTTCCGTCACGTGCACATCGAACGAATTTTAGAAGTTTGAAAAAATTAACAACTGTTCTGGATCACTGACGACCGAAATATATATTAACCTTGAGCGGTACGGAGATTACCAATTAAACTTCCGCCGTGTGTACATCGACCAAATTTTAGAAGTTTGAAAAAAAATTATCAACTGTTATGGATCACTGACGACCGAAATATATATTAACCTCGAGCGGTACGGAGACTCATTACCAATTAAACTTCCGTCGTGTGTACATTGACCAAAATTTAGGAGTGAATATTTGAATAATATTTTTTTAATGAATAATATTATTTTTGAATAATATTCTATTTGTTTAAACATTATCTAATATTTCTAATAATTTGTAACAATTAAACAATAAATTCTCTTCCATAACATTTCTAAGTACTATTTAAAATTTTTAATTAATCATTTGTAGTAATTGAGCCACTAATACATTTCTTTCCATTCCTTATTTCACGATCTAAACTGGACTGTAGGCCAATTAGTTGATAAGTAAACTATTAGACCCCCCAGCGGGGCACCGTGGGACGACGAAGGATCTTGCATGGACATCGTGGGACGACGAGGGATGCGTACGTCTTATCTTTAAGTTGCGTGTGTTTAGTTTTAGTTAATTATAAGATAGTCAATATTTGTAAATTCATTGTGAGCGCATTCTGTACAAAGACACGTGTAATTTAACTTGAGACGAAATTAGGAACCCCTTCTCTCCTCTCTTTTATCGTTCCTTAAGCTAAGTATTACGTAATCTACTGTTCAATTTACATCATACAAAATTCTTTCATTAGATTAATATAATGGACTAAGAAAGAATTAGTTAACTTAATAAATAAATTATTGACAAAAAATACGAATTTCCAACGAAAAGTGACCTCTAATTATCGAGATATTTTAGCTTAAAGAATTTTTCTGTATCGGGTGAACCGTTCGACGGGTGGCCACCTCCTCCAGGTACATCAACTGAACGTTCCGCGAAAATTGTGCCAAGATATGTACAAATTATCCACGAGTTTCGAATAACCATGTGTTTCGAATTCCCAGGGATTTCATAAATATTACAAATAATATTACAATGATTACAGAGCTGCTGAAGACCAGAAGTAAGAACGAAGAAAAGAATGTTGAAAATATAATCTCAACTTTCTTATAACGATTGGTTTTCATAGAAAAGTGCAGAACCATGCAAGTGCATATTAAATAAGGTATGACTTGAAGAAAAATGAAAAAGGTCTAGCATAGAACGAATAACAAAACTAGTACTGAAAAGTGAAATATGATATATATTTTATTGTACGAAAAACGTTCCAGAAAAGTGATCTTTAAGAAGATGAGCTAACTAATGAAGTGAATATATATATATATATATTTTGTGAGATTTAATTTAAAGAAGTGGTGAAAAGTACCAGTGACGCTTAATACTCATAAATTGTGGATAAGACAATTTAATATATCCGTAAATAGATAATACTTCGATATAATTTATATATATATATAACTCTTTGAGTGTTTAATTCATGTTGAGATACCGCATAGATAAATCTAAGATACTTAAAATAATTATTAGAAGTTCAAGAAAGATAACATATTACAGTATATCAAATGAATATATTGAAAAATATATAAGTATTTAAAGATGACTGCTCTTTGATATGTTCTTCATTTGATATTAAATTTTTAAACTTTTTAATTTTAATAAATATTCAAAAGAATTAGAAAATGGAAGTACTCGCGGAATTCTATAATAGCAATAAGTAATTCTTCATATAGAGAGACATTAATTATTTATTTTATAAAGTTTTATTTTGCAATATTTGAATTTTATTACATAATATAATGTGCATTTAAATAATACATCTTTAAATGTGTACATTCTAGTTCTCATTTATAATATACGTATTCTCATACATATTCTTGTATTGTTATATGCATATTATATTTTGTATATATATATATACTCATTTTATTCTTTGTGATAAGGTTCCTTTTAATCAGTACATTGTATACAATATCGATACATATGATGCAGAAGTTTTTATAATCTAAAAACGATAAAAATGATAAAATACTAAATATCAAATACTAATATTAAAGTACTAAATATTTGTACTTGTAATGTATTTTTGAAGTTATATGATAATATCAAATTGTAGAATCAAAAGCTTTTATCTTCTTTCATTTCCATAAATAATCTATAACTGCATAAATAATTTAATATTGACATTAACAATATTTTACATATGTATATAAAAATATCTATTCCTCATTACAATATTTCATTATAATATAATAAATTTAATTTTTTATATGAATGTTTCTAAATTAAATTCAAATTTCTGCCCACACGGTCATTTGAAAATCCGTGACTTATCGAAAGGAAAATCTTTACTATTGCAATTTGTAGCTGATGCAAAACTGACTAACTTTCGTTTGAAACATTTTTTAATTACATTATTGGAAACTTGTGTATGCCAATAGCATGTATGATGTCATATATATTGATATCACATGTATAATATCATATATATTGATATCACATGTATAATATCAATATTTACTCTTAATACTATTTTATATATCTTTAAAAGCACATTTATTTGTAACAAATATCAAGCTTACTTTTGCAAAAGCTTCCATAGATAAATCCATAAATTTTCCAGCAGTAATTTTTAATTGTCTTTGTGATCTTATCATAAGAAGTATCATAATACGTCTATCTCTAGGATCTAACAAGTACCAAGAGGAACCGTAAGCTGAAGTGCTAATTGACAAACTCTAGAATAAAAATATTTTATATCACATGAAATACTTAAACGTTCGTATAATTACTCTATACAGTTGATAGTTTACTCATGTGCATGTAAATTTTAATTACGTACTAACTTTATTACTAAGATATTCCCCAGCATAGGAAAAAATAAATGCTTCCAATGTAATAGCAATATAAAACAATGAAATATTTATAAGTTCTTCTATATTCATGTGTGAATTAAATGCCTAGAATAGTGTAAAGATTTATAAACTATAAAAATTATAATGATAAAATTAAATATAAAGAAAAAAGTATGAAATATAAAAATAATTCGAATTGAAATAATAATGTGAAAATAATATCTGTAAATATTACTTACAACTACTATTAAGAATCCTATACAACATATGATGAGTGTATTACATAATAATTGCATCAACGCAATATATGAGAATAAATTTTCGATATTTTCCGAACCAAGAATAATTTGATAATGTAGATTAATTAAAGGTTTTACAATATTTCGCAAAGATTTATGATTTTTGACAGAAATATTTTCCAGAGCTTCGTGTAACATTTCTATTTGTCCACCAACATGAAATATCTAAATGAGATTCGTTAAAAATAATACTCAGTATTAATATAATATTATAGAATATTACAGAAAAAATAATGTTTCTCTTATTCAAAGATATATATAAGGAATATTTCGTGAAGACTTTTTATATTTATTTGTTTTGAATGAGAATTTATTTTTATATCGTATAACTTTTCATTTGAACGTCTTTTATGATTTATCAATTATTTTTCAAAATCTATTACTGAAAATATGTTAAATATTTACAAGTGCTATAAAATATATCTATTATTTTTAAAAATAATAAATTTTTAATAAAATTTACTAAAAAAGTAAATTTAAAAATTTTAAAAAGTGTAAATTTAAAAGTAAATTTAAAAATTTTGAAAAGTGTAATATTTTTTTTGGTTTAAAGCTTAATTTTTAAGAAATTTTGATAGTTTTAAAAATTTGTCCAGTATATATTACGTAATACGTATCATAAATCTCGAATATATAGCTTCTAAATGACCAAAATAACTTAATTTTTCGATACCTAATATTTTTAGACTGTCATTTTCTATTTTTCACTATATTACATTTATCATCAATATGAGAAATTTAAAATAGGAATTATTAGGCGCACAATATATTAAATAAGTATGTGATCATTTAAACTTAAAATTTTCCTAAAAACATAGGATATTTTAACACTTGCATAAAAAATATTTAAAATATTCAAATAGTAATGTATTGAATAAATAAACTATAAATGATTGTATTTATGCAAGAGATTGTTGACAAATTGTAAAACAAATATGCTATTTTATTGCATCAAAATTGACTTACCAATGTAATTATCAAAGCATCTAACGTGGCAATAGCAGATGCATTACTTAATAATTGAAAAAATTGTAAAACAAATACATATTCATATAATGGACTTTCATAATATGCAAATGGAAAGTCCATTTTTATCAATAATTGTCGAGATGTTATATTAAGTTCATCATCTTGATTCTGACGAGTAATTTCTAAAAACACGCCGGCATATGTGAAAACAGCAATAGCATATACACTCATAATTAACTTTGAATAACGGTATGCAAGTTTAGCTTTGTTTATCATGGCATCAATGTTGAATTTAGAAAAATTAATCCAATCTTGAGACATTTTCATTAACATGTTTTTAAATAACCTATAAAATATTGTTAAAATATTGTTATATAGCATATAGTAAATATATAAATTAATAACAAAGAATTTTAAAAATAATTTTTCCATTTAATTTCTTTAAAAAAGATTCAACTTGATTATGTTCAATCTTATGTTTTCTATGGTAAACAGCAAAAAGGAATGTAGAAAGGAATTAATATTTAATAATATTTAGAGTCTAAAAATTGAAAACGTTCTATGGGGTACGTCTTTGAATATATACTACCATGCAAAAATAATTAGACATGTAATAATTGAAAGTCCATTGTTTATTTCTATGACATTTCTACGATTAACAAACATTTCTGTATTGTTAATTTTCTGCATTTTAATAACAATTAGTATCATATATTCTGTTAAATATAACATATGTGCATCAATCTTTGTATCATCAAATTTTATATTTATTTCTAATAAATAGCTGATACTTCATAAAATCTGTATAAACTTTTTCAATGCGGATAGAAATATATTTTTTTATAGAGAATGATCTGCTGCATCGATTGATATAAAAATAATTATATGATTCCATTTAAAAAAAGTAGCATTGATCTTTATATTTCCTTTACGCGTCAACTAAACTAATTACATTAAATTATTGCCTTCTCGAAACAGAACAAATTTTTCAAATAACAAACAATTATCAAAATAATTATATTTATAAAATAAAATAAGATACTCTGTATATATAAAAATATATTAATATATTACAGGTATTTCATCAATAATTAATTGTTTCAGTTGTGATATTAATTTAAAGCGATATTTTAATATATTATTCATACATTAAAGATACTATTTTATGATATGGTATAAATAAATAAGATAATTATTTATAGAAGGATTCGTGTCACCCTATCTTTCAATAAACTTAGATAAGGTGTATTTTTTTGCAAATAATAAATTGTCATTTTATAAAAAATTAAATGATGTAACTTACCTACGGTTTATCCAAAAGCTAATTAATTTAAAAAACAATAAACTATAAGGTAAAGCAGTGCTCAAACCATCTACTACATTTGTCAAATTTCCACCACAATTAATTTGCTTTATTATATATCGATATTGAAGTATTTGTACAAACATCGTAATAAAAATCCAAATGCATCGGACAACAATTTCGTAAGATGAACCTGGCCAAATTCCAGTTAATCGTAGACCAATTACTATTAGGCGACTAATACTTCTATTAGCCATCATTTTAAATGAAATGATTGATAAATTCGATTTAAAAAAATTATAAGTTTAATAAAACGTATAATAAGTAACAACTCAGTTTTACTTATTTCTGCATGATACCATCAGAAATATTTTACGCTAAAGTATCCATACATAGACCACTGAATACTGTATTCTGAAAATGTTTGCAACTAGATATGTATAATATTGCTTCTTGCGCACTGGCCATATGTCCATAAAGTATTTATGTTAAACATAGAATACACATAAGCTAAAGTTGCAACTCCAAGAAGCTATAAATATATGATTAAAGAAAAAAAAAGTTAGTACTCAATTTTTCTTCAACATTCAACATTTTCTGCTAAAACATAGTGCATCAAATATGTGTGTTCGCAGTTAGAAAGTTCTTTTCACTACGAAATACGAAGGAACAGAAGATTCATAGAAAAAAAATTCGATAAAGAAGGACTATATTATAGCAGTATAATTTCAACATTAAATGTAAGAAAATAAGTATATATTATATATAGAAAAAAAGATATATAATAAAAATATATTCGAATAAGTACGTCAAATAATTTTACACAAGAATCAAATAAATTTATTTTGCAAAATAGGGAAGACGTATTCAATATACATATAAGTGCGTTTATACTTTCATGGTATACATATTTACATGAATAATACATAAAATAGTAATTATTCGTTATCAGAGATATCAATACCAGATATGCGAAAATTATGATTGTCTCCAAAAATGTGGAGTCAAAATTAAATGAATAAAAATCATCGCAACCAATGTATTTAGCTTTATTATATTCAATATTAGTTATGATATTTCAATAATCGTTAATTATAAATGTACGAGCAATTATTCTAATCAAACAATTTTTAAAAATACGGTACAATAAAATAGTCTATAAATTAATTTATATATGCATTACATATTTTATAAGTCTGTAAATAATTACTTACTTAATTTATTTAATGTCATTTAATTTTCACTTAATTTAACTGTCTTAATTTTATTTTACTGTCCTTCAACCATTTTGTCATCAAACTTGTAGGTTGATAATTTTGTTGTATGATAGTTATAAATGCTGTAAGCCACTCGATGTCGATTTTATAATTTTTAATTGCAGATCTGTGAACCATTTTAATAGATATTCATTTAGAAACACAATAATTGAAAAAGTAGCATTTTTAATTTCTGCAGTTTAAATGTTAACTTCATGTTTTTTTTATTTTTATCGTATTATCAAAAATACGAGAGAATTATGGTAGTTTCCCTTTGCGATGCAATATGAAACAAGCAATCTATTTTTCGTCAGTATATAATCGATATAAAAATTGATAATTGATGAGGCATTATTTAGTTTTAAAAAGATGTATATACAGATAGATTTTTAGTCTGTGTGTGATTTTAAAAAAGGATAAATATTGTCATAAACAGAAACTTCAAAAATTTTCAATGTAAAATTAAAAGTGATAATTTTCAATGTAAAATAAGTAATTTGTACCACCTTCTTTAACTGTATATTAACTTATAATTAACTTTTAATATTTAAGTTTTCTTTAATTTATTTTTTGTTTTAATGTTTCTTCATCTTATTATTTCATTCATTTATATATCTTTATTTATATTTATTTCATGATATATACATATTTATACATTATTTCACAATAAATTCCAGTATTTTACGAAATTGAAAAAAAAAATTGAAGTATTTATAATATTACGATAAATACTTGATCTTTTATTATTATTATTATTACTATTGTTTACGGTATACTATTATTATGTCGATATTATTATTATTGTATACGGTATGCTATTATTAGAATAGTATACCTTATCATTATCATCATCATCATCATTATTATTGATTAATAATAATATTAATAATTGTATAATTGTATAATATTATACAAGTTATAGAAAATATGTTATATCGAAAATTGTTTCATATAAAAAATGAACTAAAAAGTAAATAAAAAAAAAAAATTTATTTACAAACCTTGACAAAAATGCTGCAATGAACATTGCCCAGCTCTCAATGTTACCAGGATAAGTGAATAAAAGTTTTTGCATAGATCTAATACTTGTTGGTCCTGTATTTTTCACGAAACAACTGAAAGACAAAGCACATGCAACATGTGCGTGATTTTCAGTAATAATATTCCTATTGAGGAACAGTACTTTTTGAGCACATCTGCTAAATAGCTGTAAATCAGTTTCCAATAATATTCTAAGTAATTGTGTCCAGTATTTCACATTACCTAAAAGTAAAAATAGAAACAATACAGCATACATCTATGTGGAATAATACATTTAAAATATATTTTAATCTCTGGACATCAAACCAGAAAATATTTTTAAGTTGTATTATTTTTTACTATGAAATGTCTTATGTTATAATATTTTATTAAATTATTAATTTACAGTATTAAAATGTTATATTATGTTATTATATGTATTATAGTAATACTCTTAATATTCAAAAGGAAATGTTTGCTGTCGATTATCTTACGATAAAATTAATAGTAACCCAAATTTAACTTCATAACAACTTTATAGGATGATTCAGAACATATGGAAAGTAAACTTTAAATACTCCCATAAATTTTAAATAATAGGATCATGAGGATTCAAGTTCAGAGATTCAACTAGCCAAAAAAATGTCAAAAATTCAGAGTAGTTTTAGTTTACTGAACGTAACTTGTATACTAATTGTTTCGTTCATAATATTTATATGACATTAAAACCATGCAGGAAAACAGTAAACCAACATTCAGTCCCGAAAAATTGTTGCAACGCATAATAAGTATCGAAAATAAAATCATATATTTAATTATAATGGTATTATATATAATGAACTATCATTTGCCATAGTTTCCACATGTTCTGAACCCTATATATACATACATAACATTGTGTATACATACGATGAAAACAATTGTGTGCTGTCTTTTGAGAGAAGCATTTTGTGTTCAATTGTATCATTAACACATACCCTTACTTATAACATATTAAAATGCATAGTACTTACTAGGATACTTAAAAATTGCTTTAGAGAGAATAGTAATGGCCTTTTTAATATCATTTCCAATTAAATAAAAGTATGCAAATAGATTTAGGACGTGATGACCATATTCAGGATGAGTTTCATATAACTTTAATTCGTTTAATACCAATGTAGTTAAATTAATATCTCCATGTAATATTCCTAACGATGCAGCTGCCAAAAGACTTGTTATAACTGGACGTTGTAATTGCATGCATTGGAAAAGCAAAGTTTTTGCATCATCTACCCTTTGAAAAGTATATGCTATTGCCGCCATTGCACACAATGTATGCGATTTTTCTATTTCAGTATCCGCAAAAGAATGCAGAGTTGTTTCATATGTAATGTATGCTTCTTCATACTGCGCAGCTAAAAATGAAATAAAGTTTTATCTGAAATATATTTTAAGCAAAGTGAATAAATATTTTTTAGTTTAAGTTTATTTTAAGACAAATAGCCTTAATAGCATTAATATTAATATTAATATATTAACATAAAATATGATTACCTTTAAATAAAACTAATGCTAAATGGCATTGAGAATTATAATTGACATTTTTAACCGTCCGACATAATTTTATTGCTTCGTTATATTTTTTGAGTCGTATCAGTACACGTGCTAAATTTATAGAAACTAAATCTTTTTCATTTTTAGTACTATTACATACGGCAACGGCAAATTGTTCAGCAGCTGATTTATAAAGTTTTTGTCTTTCTAACAATAATCCATATGCATTTCGAGCGTAACAATCATTTGGATGATTCTCTGAAATAAATGATATACTCGTATGACATTGATACCATATACAAAAATTATATTAAAAATTAGTAAATAAAATTATAGTAAATTAATAATAATAATAATTATAAATAAAATTAATATTAATAAAAAGATATTTAATACTAATAAAAAGACATTTAAAAAAAGATATTTATGACTGACTGTAGATTTACAGTAGCATGATTTTGTATTAACATTTTAGAATATATTGAGATATATGTGAGAAATGATATAGACTTACCTACATACCACGTCATAACATCAGTAGCAGAATATGTGGCAGAAACACTTTTGGTTGAATGTAAAGTATTCTTTTTGGTACTAGAATTTAAAATCGTGTCAAGTATCCAATGGGCATACCCTACGGCAGCTTGATTATGATATCCTAATTGTATTGCATGTCTAAATAAATCCACTGTTTCTTTTCGTTGCATCATTTCGGCAATTGAGGCTTGTCCTATCCAACTATTTATATATGCTGGATCTGCACGCTGTGCTCGAGAATAAGCCTCATTTGCTTTATACAAATTTCCTGTGAATTTGTATAAAGCAATATAATATAATATATGTTATTATTGCACAGTTTATAATTTTTAAATACCTATATGTAAATACAATGTTCCCAAATTACACCATACTATAGCATTATTTAATTCCTTATCAATTGCCATGATGTAAGCATGTTGTGCTAGTGCATAATTCCTTATGTAAGGCGACATACAAATAACACCCAAAAGATTCCAATGTATCCATGTTGAAGGACATAATTTAACAGCATATTTTGCAGCAGCTAGACATTTACTAGCAAGATTTTTATGATTCACTGATGGATCATGCTGTAGTTGCATTAAATAACATAAAACCAAATCATGCCATAATAAAGCTGATTTTGGAGAAAGAGATATTGCACAGCAATAACACCTATAATTAAAGTATTTCTTACATGTTTCTTATATGTTGTAACGAAATTTAATATTCTATTGCTTATAATCAAACTCATAATACATCTTTTGATATGCTATATAATTGTTAAAATGGCTAATAAATATTTTGTTAATAACAAAATTATAAATACAAGATCACAATTATAAAATAAAGTTAGATATGACATAATATATTGCATTGACTTATCGTGTCATCAGACACAGTAAGTTAATTCCCGCTGTTTAACTATGGATGATGCTTAAAGAGTGAAGAAAAACAGCAGAAATTAATGCAATAATTAAAATGCATCTTTTCTTTATAATATGTGTCTAATATTACGTTAAAAATATTATTATAATATAATAAAAATTAATAGCTGTTTAACTATGGCTGATTAAACTGTATATAGAGATTAGTATTTCTATTTGTACGATTTTTACCAATTGTCTTTTTTTTTATAATTCACTCATTTCAAATAATTTTGGGAAAGCATTAAATGAAAGTAAGAAATACGAAGAAAGTTTATTTGATATTCTAATAGCCACTGTTCCAAACCGAGATTTTATAGCCACAAATATTGATGAGAACTGTAGTATCTACCACAGTTAAGCAGATACTATATATAATTGTACAATATAATGTATAATAACAATAATATATAAAAAATTTATTACAATATAACATTATATTGTATATATTTACCTTACTGATAATGTGAATATATCTAATCGTTTAAGCAATATAATATTTTCAACATTCTCATATTTAATTAAAATAGATGATATTTTTAAATGACTGTACTTTTCTGGTAGTGTTGCAACTCTGTAACACACATCACCGAGTAACTTCCAAAGACAAGATGTATCTTTACGTTCTTTAATGGCTATAGTTAAATTGTCCATTGCTTGTTGTAAATAGTCATTAGCACGACCTAATAGTTGTTTGGCAGTACAGTCTTTTGCTAGTGCTAAACAAGCTTCGGCCAATCCTTTTAAAGCAGGGATATAGCATGATTCATTTATTAATATGCATTCAAAATCTTTCTTTGCTTCCTTATATTGTCCAATAATCTATAAAATGATAAAATGGAGAATCATAAACAATTACATTCTGTATTTTATTCTGTATAGTATTTTATACAATATTATATACAATACTAATTTAAAAAAGATTAATAGATATATAATAGTGTGTAAAAATTAAATGCATATTTCAATAAAATATAAAACAAAACACTTTGGCTGTATTTTGACTATATTTAACAGCAGTATTTAAAAAATTTTAATAAAAATTTGTAGATACATTGATGAATTACATATTGAATTTTAATATACTGTGAGTATAAATTTTAAGTTTCAATTTTTAAAAAAATTAGAATTTATTATTTGTTAATTCTATAAGTATATAAGTTATTTTATAAGTATAATAAGTACAATATTAATTTTATCCTTTAGATCCTCGGTAATTTATACATTTTATCATGTCACAAGTTAAAAATTTTGTAACATTTAGTCAAATCAGAAAAATAATACTAACCAATTTTATATTTGCTAATTGTATCATTGGATATAATGATTTTGGACATAATTCTAATACTCGTTGATAAGATTTTAATGCCGATGTATATGCACCTCGTATAAAATATGCATCCGCTAATGATTCCCAACAATGGCTGTAAAAAAAGACCAAATTTTACAAAATTTCATAATAAAAATATTCGATATTATAATAAAATGTTCAATGTGTTCACACTCATTTAAAAAAATGATCAACTCTTTTTAAAAAGGGATATCGGTATTGGTTAGAAGTAGATAAGTCCAAAAAGATTAACACAATTTTGAGATGATTCAAAATAATTGAAATAATTACAACAAAAGTAAATGATTCTTAATAAGCTGTCTGTAAAACCCAAAAAAAGACCTTGACAACAGATTTCAAATTCTAAATAATTAAGTGTACAATCTCGAATATCCTGTTAAAAATCCGAAAGTTTTTGAAGGTGAATTTAGAAAGAAGATGAAATTTATAATTATAAATTATAATTTTGTAAATATCTCAGAAACTACGGCATATATAGAGAAAAGTTGTTTAAAACAATGATAATATATTTCATAGTCATTAAAATCAGTAAAGAAAATCTGAAAGTAAATAATTAACCATTATTTATTATATTTTACTTTGTTAGAAATATTCTTCTGTGAATATGCAAAAATTAAAAAAACCTTCACTTCTATGTAAATGTAAAAACATTAAAAAATTTTTTAAAATGCCAGAGCGCTGTTGGAAACAATTGGAAAATTATTAGAAGACGCAAATCTAATAACTTCTTGATTCAAAATTCAACTCATTTAAGGATAAGTAAATTTATAAAAAATACCTACAAAAAAATATAAACTAAATGACTTTTGTAATAATGGTCGTTTCCCCATTAAAATAACTTACGAACATCACATTCCTTTAACACAAAATTGCTCCTTATTCAAATACAGTTTCAAAAACACAGATTTCGAAAACACAAAGCATTATTAATATTTTAGGAAAATTTTTAATCAAGAGAATAACTGAAAGCATTTATAATGAAATATTGAAAATATTTATAACAATTATTAACATAACTATAGAAAAAAGTTTCTATACAGTGAAATAAATATTAATCGCTTTAAAAGAAAGTCATCGTGCATTCAATTGAATAATAAAACAATGGACAATAGATAAATTTAATGAAACTCCAAAAAATACGTACAAAATTGTTTAAAGTAATTTAAAAATGTAAGAAACACGATAAAGAACATACATTTTTAAGTGTAAGTTTTACTTGTAACAATGAATAAACAGTTCTATTATACGAATGCTAGCAGACCAAATATATGTGATTAATAATATTTTAATTGAATGTTTTCCGATTGTAAAACTAATTCTACAATGAAGTTACAGTTGTAAAATTAACTTTGCTATTGCAGTTCTAAATGATCTATAAAAAAATTGCAAGATAATAAGAGCTACTAATTAATGTCATTTCTCTATGCATTCACATTATAAATATTTTAGTGAAAATAAAAAAAAGATTATTTCTCATGCTCTCAAACTCTAATAATCGTAAACTCCGATTATATATAGCATTACCTGTCACTAGAATCAGCTCTAATAACATGTTGAAATGCTTTAATAGCTTGTTCCGCATTTCCTTGGTCAAGATATTGCAATCCGAGTTGTAGCCATGCCCATCTAGGACCGCTGCCTTGTACCGTTAGCATTTGTAATAATTTTATATTTGCATCCTATAAATAATACCTTGTTAACATAATTAATTGGGAAGTAATAGAGTATCAATGTGTAAATAATAAATACACTTCATAAAAAATAAAAATTATCTTACTTGATTTTTAAGAAGCCTATATGCTGTACTTAAACCAATGCCAGCTTCTTCGGAATTTGGATTGATTTGTAATGCAGTTTGATAACATTTTCTAGAGCGTTCCATATCATTACCATGTTCACGGTAATAATGTCCCAAGTAAATTAGACATTTCCAATTAAAACGATCGGCTTTTATTCCATTTAAAAAAGCCATTAAGCTGTAATTATATTCTGCCATTTCCCAATAGATTATACCGAGAAGTAACCACGCTTCAGAAGTCTGAGCCTCCAAGACTGAATCGAGTATATTCACAGCTTCCTCGTATTGTTTATTTTGTTTTAAATACAATGCTCGAAGAATACTAGCATGTGTTTTAGTTTCGAGGTTTGATTCTAAATTGTCCAGAAGAATATGTACATCTGACTGATTTAACAATATATTCAGACGTGCGCGAATCAGATCCAATTCCGTTGAAGGGCGTATCTTTAATTTAATTAAACTAAATAAGTTAAATAGATACAAATAAATAGCTATATACATAAAACGAATGATAGATGAAAGTTTAAGAACTTTATTGTACAAGTTATCTTAATAGATTAAACGTTGTCAATATATTCCTATGATGCAGAAGACATGCATACATATACTCTATATTATAATCCTAATGAAAAATGACCTATGTATGTGCCCTTCTATCTATTATACAAGCAGAAATCTTAGAATTTCAATATTTGAGATGATTGTCTCATTTAAAGTTAAATTAACTTTATATAATTAACCTTAAGATATTAAATATTGAGTCCGTAGCCCGCTTTCTGCTATAGTTTTTATTGTTATTATTTTATCATATTTTTTATTGCTAAATAAAGCATTAAAAAATAATAAAATAATGCTGAAAAATAATAATAACAAAATTCATCGTTGCTATAAGTCACCATTCGGTCCCAACAATGTATCGTTACCATACGAAAAGACTATTTATCGAGTTTTTTAAACATATAATTTAAAATGACGATAAATGTATGTAAAAGACAATATAAGATATGTAAAATGTATAAAATTATTGCATGAATTATGTAATAGGCACAATAATATTTAAAATAAATTAATGTCATGTAAACGTTTTCAAAATATGAAATTACATGTGTTATTTCATAGATAAAAGATAAAAAGTAATCCATTTAAAGAGATTACAAAATTTCTCCAGGTTTAAAGAAGAATTTTAAGTAAAATTTTTAAGTAATATATAATATATAATAGATAAAAATATTATATAAAGATTCTTACGTCTTCACACATCCGAAAAGCAGTTCCCCATTTATTCTTATCATTAGTTCTACTCATTGCTTCAACTAACGTTAGTTCCATTTTATATAATAATTTATCTTTTATTTTACATTCATTCATATCTAATACTCGTTTGGCAGCAACTTCTGCATCTTCCCAGCAATGAAGTCTCCTACTTATTTCACTTAATGCCATCCAACCATATACCGAGGACGGTTTTAATGTAAGTATATTTTTTAATATTTCTCGGGCTGTAGTCAAATTATTTGATTTTATTAAATGTAATGCTTTAACAATTTTAGCAGTTTCAGATTCTTCGTTCAATTTTAAAAGACATTCATAAAATTTTGTTATATTAACGTCAGTAAAATCTTTATTCAAGATATTCTGCTCACAGTACACACGACATATATATTCTGTAAATGAAATAAATAGAAAATTAGAAACTATTATTAATAGTAAACAGGGATGGAATGAAACTGTTAAAAATCTTCAATAGCTTAAATGCTCTTTTCAACATCTTAAATAATGTTAATTTAAAAAATATTCTTAATATTCATATTTTCCATAAAAAATAACATAAAATAAAAGTTTTAATTATTTATTAATGAATAATTTCCTCAAACAAATTTTTACATTTTTCTACTCTACTCAACGCTTTACACAACATGTAAGCCCTTCTCCTTCGGAGTCGTTATCACATTACTAAAATTCTATTTACGATTCTTTTGGTGATAATTGAAATATTAGTATTCTTCATTTGCTGTTAAGAATACTGGTAGACTCAAAAATTTGTAATATTTTGATGGATAACAGTTGACAAAAATGCATATGTGCAACTTCATTTATAAACATTGTACCGAAACGCTTCTGAGATCATCAATCATTTAATTTTGACTTCTTGATATTATTGAAGATTTCACTGCTATAATATTCGTAACTTTCCCTATCGCCCATCTTTGTTCTATTTCAACTTTAATGTTTATATTCTATTCTATTTCAACGTTAATGTTTATATTCTTTTATCGTCCAAAACATGTGCACTGAGTCTTAGACTTTAAGGACCCTATACCAAATAAATTACTCTTTTTACATTTCTCTAATTTTTTTTACACAACAACCATCGGTTTTTTAAAATATTTAATCAAACAAAATTGATTATTTATCGTCTGCAAAAAAACCAAACAAATGCATACGCATGATGCAAAACTAAAAAAATGAAAATGATTGATTTTTTATTAAAAAAATAAATAATTTCGCAATTTTTATTCCTTACATTTATTGACATTCAAGCACTGATAATTTTTCATTTGAACTATTTTATCATCAAACTATTGGAAATGTATGAAAAACCGACAAACTCTCAAAAAACTCAACATCTTAAAAATATATGTTAAAAATAAACATTCGCTAATATAGAATAATAACGGATATTATATTTCTAATATAAATTATTTCTATAATTATTTAATTCACAATTTTTAACAATTTATGTAATAATACATCTAACAGTACATATAATAACACATTATATGTATAAATATATCTTGATAACTTAATAACTTTAATAGAATATAAATATATGCTAATACAAACTTTATAGTTAAACTAAAAGAAAAAAAATCTAATGGAGAAAATTTGAATCTCCACAAAAAATAACAGCTACATAAAATGTCCATACTTCACTAATTAATGTATTTTATAATAATTAAAAATTGTGTTTGTTATAATAGATATTTTTTAAAATTGTAATATTAAATATTGTTTAAAATATTAATACCTGAAATCACCATTAATTCATCTCATAAATATTAAAAATAAATCTTTCAATTCTTCTTTTTCTTAAAATCTCATAAAAATCAATATAATATTATAAGATTGCTATATTATTTTTATAAATTAGATGTTAAAATAATTAATATATAATTTTTAATACTTACCTAAGGGTAACACGTCTTCTGGAAACTGCTGATGCATGTTCACAGCTTCGTTTATTAAACTACTTAATTCATCTTTGTCATATAATATTTTTAAATATTTCTTATAAAAATTTCGTTGTTTAGTTGCATCAAGATCATTGATTACAGATTTAAAGATACATTCTAATAAATTTTGATATTTATCAAGATTATAAAAATTATCTAATAATAGACATCCAAGTGTTTTATCAATCATTTTAACTCTGTTATCATCCAAGTTTTTTCGTAATTCACTTAAATGTTCGATACATTGATTTATGGTTTCAATATCTTTCAATTGTGAGGAAAATTCTGAGATTCTATTTGAAATATATGTAAATTTAGAATCACTGAAAATAAGGTATTGAATAAGTTTTAACAAACATGTAACATTTATGATACATATGATAATTAGATACCTTTCTATCTGTAAAAGTTTGCAGTAAGCTAATAATAGTTGATTATAACAATCATTATTGTCCAAATTTTTTTCATAATAAGCTACTAAACCATGCCAAGCTAATGGATTGTCTGCTTGAATTTGTATACCTCTTTGAAGAACTAATGGAACTTGTGATTTATATTCATCAATTTCTTTCATCGCAGCCGCCAATAACATAAGTGCGGCATAATTATTTTGGTCTTTTTTTAATATTTTTTTACATTTCTTAATTACATCTGTATAATTGTTTTCTTTAAATGTCTCTCGGGCTTCTTTAAGAGCTAGTTTTATTTCATTTGACATTTTCGTAATAAAAAAAGATTTTTGAAAGAAAAGTAAAAATAAAATATGTCAAAAACTTAAATGAAATATATTAATAATATCATAACATTTAATTGACTATTTTCCAAGAAATATTAATATGGTTATGTTTCTGCACACGCATAACCAAGTACAATATTACATTTTCTAATAAATGTCCATCATAAATTCTGTATCTTTAAATCATAAATGTTTATTTTTATGTCTTTAAAATTTATTTTACATATTTTCACACTTTATAACTTATATGATACAAACATACAGAAACTTCACTCACATTACTTCGTTCACTTATAATCATAACAATTTTTACTCTATGGAATAAGATTTTAAAGATATCACTTTTAAGTATTAAGCCGCATACTTAGAAGATCGGCATAGATCTTTTATGATTCTATATAGATTTTTAAATTCTGTAAGTATAGTATAATACAGTGACGAGTGATGAATAATTTATTTTAGCCTGTAATTGGTCAAAATTAAAAACTTAATATTCTATATATGTGCCACAACAAATGTAACATTAAATACTTAAATATATTAATAAAAAAAATTTTAATTTATATAAAGTAGAATTTATTTTTAACATAGTTATAATAATAAAATGTTTTTCCTTATTTATATTTTATTAATAATACTTTTAATATATACATGTATATATAAATATGTCAAAAAGAAAAAAAATAGAGAGAATAGTATAGCTATATTAAAAATAATTGCCTTTAATCGAAATTTTTATACTTTAGCTATATTTGGTGGATTGCAGATAAATAATTGAAAGACTATGGCACAGACGAGGTATTGATATGGGTTATTTGTTACTAGTATATTATATATATACTTATAGTTTTTGAAAGAAACAACTAATTTTATAAAAAAGGATTCTAAAGAGAGAACATAGAATATACATATATACATAACTGTTTCTAAAATTTTATAATTACGAATTATATTTTTGAATTAGATACATATTGTGCAATATATTTTTCACTAAAATAATTTTTTATCTTATGCTTAGAAAATTTCTTATGAGATTTTGTTCGTACATTCTCCTTAATAAGCAGAAAAAATGCATAAATCAGTTACAAATATAAACATAAATGTCCTTATAGTAAACTTATAGCTACTTTGATTTTGTATTATTAATTTCTAAAATAATAAAGAAAATTATCTTTTTGATTTTTTTATTTAACATATTCAATTGATAGAGCAGTGGTTCCCAATCTTTTTTCTCTCCCATATCCCTTGATTAGGCTTTTCAATTATGAATAGTTCCTTCTCTCATAAATCCCTACCTAAAAATTTGTTTTTTTTTTCAATTTTCTTTACTCATTTGATCATTTAAGTTAGCTAAATAATTAAACGACTCAAATTAACCTAATAACATTTCAAATTGAAATTCTATAACTTTGCCTTTGTGTTTTTACTTTAACTCCATCACCAATATTTTCGCGTATCCCCAACCGGTCCAGTGCGTATCCTCAAGGGTACGCATACTATAGGTTGTAAACCACTAGTATAGAGTATGTATCTATATATAGTAACAATAATTTTGTATTTTCAAGATAATATAAATAACATTACTTTATTTCATATACAAGTTCATTACATACGTTCATTATATATTTTATATACAAGTTATATACATTCGTCACAGTCATTTAAGTGCTTAATAATTAAATTAAAAAGGGATAATGTATATAGTAGGTGATAATAATATAAAATAATATAATCTTACTCTCATAGTACTGTCACTATGACAAAATATAGTCTGTTCAAATAATATATAACAATCATATTGTTATCTTTTTATATTAACAATATTGTTCATAGTTTGTTCAAATGATAATAATCATATTGTTTTTTTATACTAATAATATTGTTAACTTACAAGTGTAATAATAAAAAGTTTTCTGTTTTAAATATATTATATTTAAAATTATTAATAATATAATGTTGTTAATATTATATTAATAATATTGTTATTACAAATATGTCAAACCCATGTGGATGTCTCAAAAAATTCTATTCCTTCAGCTTTTAATCGATTAAGTATAGGTCGATAAATATCAGGAGTAAATGGAAGAACCACACCTCGTTGTTGAATTTCATCTATTAACAAAAGAAAAAAAAAAAATTATTATGTAACTTGAAACGATTAAATTACCTTATAAAATTTATTTAAAAGAGTAGAGTGAAAATATAAGAAATATATGTGGATATAGCTTTAGAAATTTAACAATTACAATATTGTTGGTATTGGTGTGAACATCTTTTCGAGTTTTTATAAATCTCAAAAATAATTATTTCACTCAGTTCAAAGCTAAGATAAATAAAGATAAATATTTACAAAAAGAAGTCCAACCCTGATTTCGTAATATGTTGTCAAGGTCATCATCTTAAATAGTATTATGAAAAGTTGTGTGTGGACTCGTCGTTTATTACAAAATTATTATTAAAAAAAATTTACTCAAAAATACATAACAATCTTGTTGGAAAGCATGCGAATAAATTGACAAAAAAATATATATATACCAACATCGTGACAGAAAATTGTAAGCACTTAGACGAATGAGATATTCGTGAAAGTATTCTTACATATGATTGGGCAGAATATATGGGAATACTATTCGCTCGAATTCACTGTTCGCAAGTCAGCTTGCTGATCGCAGAAATATCCACATTTTCGGCGAACATAATTCGATGGAAACTTCCGGCAAATTGTTCGCGAATAGCAATGTACCCGACATTAAATGACAGACTAATTTTTTGTCAGACATTTAGTCTTTCTATAACTACGAGTTCATCAAAACACGCATACACCATTGCTTATCACAGTTGTTCGATGAACAATTCGGACATATTCATCAGGAATATGCGAATTTATGTAAATTTATGCGTCATTTATGTTATAATATTATGTGATGAGAGTAATGGTATTTTCACAAAAATGATTGAATATTTTTGCAAGAATCATACCATCAAGAATCATTTTAACTGCAATTGCCGTCGGGTACCCAACAGTACGCGCCATGGCAGAGTAGCCTCGTGGTTCACCATACAGCACTAAATTAATTCCTCTGTTTTCTCTTCTGTTATCTGGCCAAAGTATTCCAATATCGTGTCTTAAAATTACCAGATCTCGTTCATTTTTATCATAACACAGCTTTTTCGACAAATAATGTGTCAGAGTATCAAGAGGAGTATTTAATTTCAATACTAAATCTTCTTCGAGAAGTCCCAAATCCTCAATTGTTTTTACGCTTTCTTCCGACTTTAGCATTTCTGCCAACTTTCTTTTCAAATTTTCATAAAAGATATTATCGTTCGCCAAACCAAGTAAATTGCAAATTAATACTCTCTGAAACAATAAAAAGGTAAATTTAAGTAAATTAAGGTAATTTATTTAAGATTGATCCGACATCAAAATAGGCACAAAAAAAGTAAATTTCAATATTTATCGAATTACTGCCGCGAAAGAAAATACATGTGGTTTAAAAAAAATGTTGTCTGCCAAATCTCGCACCAAATTCTTGTAAATTTTTGAGAAATGATATAATAAAGTCATACATATAATACATATGTGTATATTACTGGTATGTTTCAAAGTATTCTTGCGGAAAAAGTAGGCGACAATCATTTTTCTTTATCCCGTTTACTTTAACCATAACTTCATGATCACCTTTCGTTCTGAATGAAATTCGAATATGTGGTTTAGTAATTAAAATATTGAAAATACTAATTTTGATGCTAAATTTGATACTTTATTATTTATTTGATATTTTAAGCAGGGCAGGTCATGTGAAACATTTTATTAATTTGTAAATATACAATATTCGAAAAATGAACTATTAAGATATGAAAAATTAAGTACATTATGTAGTATATATTATCAAGGCAGCAAGTGACGGATTTACAGATATAAATCATCAGAAATGTTAACAAGAAATGGCAGAAAATTAAAGAGATACTTCTACAAAAGAAAATAAAACCAAAAATTCAAATATACATGGCAATTTAAATAACGGGGAAAAAATAAAATCATTTCGATAATGAAAGCAATTACTTTTTTTAGTAATTTATTTTTTAATGTATAATTAATTAATTTTAATATATTTAATATTGGTATTTTATTTTTCTGTAACATTTAAAATATTTTTTGTTTCTTTATTATTGCGAGTGTTACGATTTGCCATGTTGTTACCATTAAAATCTAAAATTTCAGTTGCTATTATTAAAATCTCTTACTACCCGATTTCACTAGTCAAAATTAGGTTTATTAAAGCCAACATTAATATTAATTAGTGATTAAGAAGTAATAAATAATGAACTATTATAAAACTTATTCCTAGAATTATAGATGCAGCTATATATCTTTTTAATATATTTGATATATTGATTCATATTCCTCAGATTAAATTTAACATTTTCACAATGAAATTTTCAGTTTATCGATTAATTAATTATTATAATCACATCATAAGTGATAATGAAATATTTATGATGAAATATAAAACGAAATCTCATTTTGAATTATGTTTCTAAAAATTGAAGTCGTTTGTTCAATTTACTGTAATTATCATCTAAAACATTTTGGAAAGCAATTCTTGAAATTTATCTGTTTTTTAAATTTAAATCTCAATGTAGTTTTTTTTATTTAATTATATGTAAATATCATGTTTACATACCCATGTAATATCTGGACCATTTGGATGCAAGGATGGATGTGGATTAGGATCCGTTAATCCAAGAAATTGTAAAGCTCGTATTGTGTTGCAAAAACCTTTAAACCTCAATGTACCTCGCAGCATTGTATTAACATTACTGAGTCCGTATAAATCTTTATAAATTGTACTGTCTCGATTAGGGAAACCTTCCAACGCAAAACCGGGTAAAAAGTCTAAATCTTGAACGGCAAACATAAGATCTCCTCCTGGCTGTATTTCTACAATCTTTAAAATGAAAATAAAATTGATTAATATACAACAGTACATTATTATTGTTCGTTTTTTGTCGTATTTGTTGGTCGATTTTATTATTGTATTTGTTGGCCGACTTTATTATTATACATATAATAGAACCTTCGAATTTAACTAAGATTCCGTATTGTCCGATGTACTTTAAAGTTATATAAAATATATATTCTGTCCAGTCGACCGCGATATCGCGTTACTGTTATTTTGATTTTTTAAAATATACCGCCATTTTATTTTTTATCGTGTAAAGAGCCGCGGATTATAGAGAAAGATAACGGCATGAAATGAAAAGAGATAATCTTTTTGTATTAAGAAAATTTAGGAACAGTTGTTTATAAATTTTTTTTATTAAAATGTTTTTTATGATTTTATTTCATGATTTATATAATTTAAATAAATTTCTCTATTATCTAAGATAGACTCGGTTTATATTTAGACAATCGAGATTATACTATACATATGTGTATTTATAGATGTATGTACTACAACGGACTTCAATAAATTACGATCAATTTTCAAATTTTCTGTTATATTAAATCTTTTTGTTATATGACAAATAGGTACTTAAGTATATACATAATAATGTAAGAAATTTGAACTTACTTGTCTGTTAAAATAAAATTTAGCCGATGCTAAGGTATTTAATAACACTCCTCGTGGTGACCAACTAAATTTATATCGTAAAGGATTAGACGAACATTCTGGAGCAGGTAACCCGCCACACCAAGATATAAAAGATTCAATTTTTCCACCAGCTTGCTTAACGTTCTCAAAACATTCTAAAGCTAGCAAATGATCAATACCAGGATCTAGTCCTACTTCATTAAGTATAGTTACGTCCGCTGCAAGAGCCCTAAGAATAGTTAACATATTAATATAATTTATTTTAATACTTTTAATATATAAATATTTATATTTATGTTATTGTTTTCATAACTATATTAGTAATATATCAAGATATTTGAAATACATTGCAATAATTTTTTGTTAATATTTATTGATCAAAATTGTCACTTACTTTTCATGTAAAGCTTTAACATCTTCATTTGTATAACTTGCTGTTACTAAGTGAGTTTTATTGTGTATGCATACATTTGCGATGACATGATGTAATGAATATGGTAACAATGAAACTACTACATCCGCCGATTTGACAATGTCGTTTAAAGTATCAGGACGTTCAATTACATCTAATAGAACCGATTCCACACCGGGAAAATTGTTTGCTAATATATCTGCTTCTTCTTTCAGTTGAGATGCAACAGTTAAGTGTATATTACTATTTCTGTGTAAATATTCAACCAATGGGGCGGAAACATGTCCAGCACCAAGGACAACCACCTATTTACAAAATAATCCATACTAATATATTATTTAATAACTAATTATAAATAATTATATTACTTAATAATTAGTTACTATCAGTCAGTATTTGATTAAAATTACATAACATTATTTTGTGAAAATTCTGTTTCATAGAACAAAATTATATATGATATAAAATAATTACTATGAAAATAAATAAAGTAATTTATGTTAATCTAAACTATTTTATGTATCAAAATATAATTTTTCTGCACCTTTTTACTTCGTATTTCACCATTATCTGTTGTATGTTTACAACGGTGATTTAGTAATCTTAATTCTTGAATGTATTCAAAATTGGGTGTTAGTTTTCCGTTGGATGCTATTATTGCACCATACACTGCTGGACTGAAATTATGTTCTTCAAGAGGTACTTTTGCATCCGATTGAATAATATCCAATGCATAAGGATATAAAAGATTTCCGAAGAAATCTGTAGATTCTTTTGGTAGCTGAGTTGGCATATTATCAATTGAACAGACTAATACCCCGGGTCCTTTAAAAGATTTTGTATCCTTGTTACGATCAGCATCGTATAAACAAAATGGTGTGTCAATTGTTGTACATTCATTCATGAATCTATGAAGATTTATAAAAAAAAAATATAAAAGATAAATATTTGCATTTATTAAAATATATAATATTATAATTGACTCTTCAGGGACTATATTTGCGCACCATATTGATTCCTATGCAATCAAAAGTTATTTCAATAGTATTAAATTTTATAAATTAACATGTGACCATTTACTGCTACAATTTAAAACTATAGAAATCATCATTAAACTTAATTATTATTACTAATAGAATTTAAACCTATAAAAATGATCAAAAAGTTTAATTCATCAACATTAGGCGTTGTCCCTGGAGGAATAATACATAGATGATCAAAAATCATAACAATGTTAAATTATAATCCAAATTTAAAAAATTACAATACACGAATTAATATCTTATTGAATAATGTTGATCGAATAATAATTGCAAATGATCAAAATATTTTTGATTACTAACAACTTTTATTAATAATGAAATTTTTTTAAATTATTTCTTATCATCATTATTTATTAACGTTATTGATAATTGTTCTTTAAATTATATAATATATAATTTTTTTAATATCCTTGATAAAATGAATTTTTCTGCGTTGAACTGTTCCTTAATTAATTATCTGAAAACTATTTTTATTAAAAATCACAACGACCAATAGTTATCAGCAACCAAAAAATTTTGATTATTTATAATGATTACTCCCAAATAAAATGTTTATAATTAGTCAATATTAGAACATTTAAAAATTAATACTCTTTAATTATCTAATTTTTTTGAAAATCTTACACGAATCGGAATTGCGGAATTGCGGAATTACAGTAGCTGATGAGAAATATGTTATAGTCACAAAAACATACATTAGCAGGTACACATAAGATATTTCTAAATTATTGTAATATAAAATACGATTGATTTAATTTTATATATACAGTTAATAAAAAGAATAATTAATATTATAATAAGTGACTGAAAACTTTGCAGATCATTGTTGAAATTTTAGAACGATTGAAATATGTTTCTAATTACAATAAAAAATATTAGCTATAAAACTTAAAAATGCAAACAATTAGGAGAAAGGAAACATTCATCAATCGTAATTATTGAAACGTAAATTTTAATGGAATTGCAATAAGTGTTCAATTTTTTATGTACGGTAATGCGCATCTATTATATTACAACAAAATTAGTTAAATAAATAACATAATATTAAATGATCTTAAACTTACTCGATACTGCCTCCAGGATCTGCAGATATATCACAGATAGCTAATATTCGGTGAGGTAAAGCAGGGGCACCAATACTTGATGGTAACCAAGGTGTATATGCTGGTCTTAACAAATATTTCGCATCTGGTATAGTTATTAATTTAGGCGAATCAACAGCCCAATATATTCCATTTATTATCACTGATGCGTATGGTGCAATCTTTTTGCTGAAAGTGGAAATATATCTCTCAGGATGCTTGTCACATTCATCAGAATCAAAACCACCTCCATCTTTTCTTTCAAGATGATGCCTTCGCCTTACCTCGCATCCATATATCTTCGTTGTATCTAAAAATTTTGCCTGTTATTTTAAATGTAATTATATTTAGAAATCATATATAAATCATTTAAAATGTTCCTGTATATGTTCACAAAATATACCTATATATACAGTATTTAAATATATATGTGCTAAGAGAGATAAATATTAAATATTCAATATATACAAGATGTTTCACGAAAATCAGACCACCCGAATATCTTCTTTATTAGCGATAGTACGAAATTGTTCCTGACATAATTTAAATTGATTGAAGCTTGATGGAATAGAAAAAAATATATGTTTCCTACATAAAAAATGCCAATAACCTTGAAAAAGACATTAAAAAATAATATTTAAAAAAAAAATAGTTTTATCCGATTCCTTTCTTCGACCAGTTTAAGTTACGTCAGGAATGATTTTCATACTATCACTAATAGAAAAAATATCTATTCAGGTGGCCTGGTATATACACTCTATACATATTATAGAACTTCGTTTGTTATATTTAAACGGAAATTTAAATAGTGCCCAATCAAATGAATTTCTCGTGCATTTATTTAAACGCAAACTTTTATTATATAAACCAAAAATTACATCATAGATTGTGAAGAAAATGTTCTTTATATTAATTTTATAAAATTATAATTATATATATAATCTAATTTCTCACTGACAAATTTAAAAATTCTACTGTAAGAAATAATCAAACTTCAAATCCAATGTTTTTAGACTATTAGAATATTCAGTTAATAGTAACTAACACATGTATTAATTCTCAAATTATATTTTCTTTCTTAATCGATAATTATAAAGTAGAAAATATTATTTTGTTTATTACAATATGAATTATTAATTTTGTTATAAACTACCACATCGGAAGAAAACAAATTTTGTATAAAATGTAATAAATGAAATATATGTGTACATATGCAATGCTTACCGCCATGTTCGGCAACTTTTCTCAGCATTTCCGGTGGTACATATTCGTGAGGAAGTTCTTGAAAAACTTCTTGACCGCCCTGACTTACATTGCCACTACCAGTGAAAATAAAAGTTAGTGGTCCAATTGACCTTGGCATAGCACCTAATGCTATCTCGTATCCTGCATCTCGTATAGCTTGTCGTGCCATAGCGGAATCTCTATAATTATGCGCGGGGCCAATATGCTAGTAAACAATAATAATCGTTAATAATAATTGTATGCATAATTAATAAATAAATATATCTATAGATATAATAATAGATAAATACAGTGAAGAGTATAATTGAGCTAGTAGACCTCTGTTTATATCAATTCAATTTATTTAATCAATAATCGATTAAATGAACTCTTGCTAATTGAATCCACTTATTTGAATCTCTTATTATATGGACGAAAAATTATTAATAGATTTCTATTACATGAATTCTAATTATTTGTTCTTCGACAAATTATAGTGGAAAAAACAGCGTTGTAAAATAAGCTCAAGTATATCATCTTTACGAATGATTGTAAATAATTTTATTAAATTTTTACTCTATACATAAAATATGATAAAACAATTGCAAATTTAATTACATAAAATACTTTCCAATATAGTTATCGTTATTATTATTATTATCAAACTTTTGCTATTATTAAAAAATCTTACCATGAATGGTGTATGATGTCCCAGTGCAAGTAATCTTAATCCAAGTCCATGTAATATGTTCACCATGCCAGCTACGCCAGCATATTTCCCAAATGCAACCACTCTTTGTCCATTATCATCTGTTAGTTTTTCATAATCTAATAAACGTATATTCTTTTCCAAAATGGCATCTAGAAGAGGCATATTACTTTCTTGTGCCTTGATAGTATGAGAGAAAAGACAGTAAGTTTTATTGGATATAAGTTGATCCACAGGTACTTGCTTTACACCAAAAATAATAGAGGCAGAACTAATATCCTCTTGCAATGTAGCACCTGCAGCTTGATAGGCATGTGCAGGGTACGCTCTTCTATTACTAGGTTGCACAATTACTTTTACTCCTGCCCTAATTAATCGACGAACATTCGTAGGTGCTAAAGGAGCTCTTCTTTCCCATACTGATTGATCTTCTCTTCTAATTGCTATTATTTTGTCTTTTAAATTCTATAAAAAATTTAATACTTTTTATTACAATATTTTATATTTAGTAACATTAATTATGATGTGTATAAAAAATTCATTCATCTATTTATATTTTCTCAAAATTTTCTTTATATTCTTACTTACTTTTATAGAACGAGTTGAGGACATGATGATACGTAATAAATTCACATTTATATAATTGAACAACCCTTGATATTTCACCATACAATCATACAAAAAATATAAAACGACTTTCTATAAACAGCATCGTGCGTTCACCAATTTCATTCAGTCTACAATAATAAAGAGACAAGAGAGAAGTGTATACTACAATGCAAGATGCCTCTTATTCTAAAATAAAATTACACTCCTGATACTGCACATATCAGTGAGGTCAATGTAAAATTCAGAGTATGTTACTACATCACTGATAAACCCGAAGACATGTGCTTATCAAAATGACTTTCTTCAACTATATGATTTTTATTACAATTCAGATTGACAAAAAACATTTTAACAGAACACAATAATAAATTAAAATTTTTAATTATTACAATTATTTTTATTAGACAGATCATCAGAAAATACAATATATCATTATTAGAGATATATTTCGCGATTTAAGAAAATTGGATCTCGAAAATATCAAGATTTCTAAGAATGTTTTATTTCCTATTACTAAGAAACATTAAATATAATCATCGACTCGAATCTTTGAGTTTTAACTTCTTTTTCTTAAAAATTGGATCATATACATGCATATTTAATACTTTGATTCTATTTTTCATAAGTTTATAACATGAAGGATTCATAGACATAAAAAGTAGATAAAACGCTTTAAAAAGATTTGAATTCCTGAAATTTTTAGTAAATTTTAATTTCTTGAGAATTGTATTAATTGTACTAATCTATTTTTAATCATATACCTAAATGTATATTCCTAATTCCTAAATTAATTTATACATTTATACATTGATTTATTTTATTATTATACATTATTATACAAATTATTATTTTTAGACATTTCATAAATATCAATTGAATTAAAATATACAAAAATATCAATTAGATTGTGTCTTAATAGACAAATACATTTTATTCTTTATTGTCTGTTTAGTTGGATTGATCTTTTTAAGTATTTGAGTCATTACGTTAACTAACTGTTCTGAAGTAAGGCCAGTCTTTTTCGATTTAAATTTCTGTAAAAGCTCCGTTGTTGTCATTGGTTTACGCATAAGATAACGTCTCACTGCATCCTCCGTAATTCCGGATTCACTACAACATAAGAAGAATAATTATTATAATTAGCTATTAATTACGTAAATATATTTGTTAGTTAAACATAATAGCAATAATTCCTTTATACATATGCAATGTCCAATGTGATATCCAATAAATTCATTCGCGTTTTCAATAAATCATTCCGAACAAAAAATATTTATGTTGTATTTTATATTTATTATTTAATATTTATGTTGTAAATATATACAATATACATGATGCAAAACATGTTGAGACAACATCGAAAAACTTTTTATTGTTTTTTATTACTGCCTGATTCAAAATATTATTAACAAACAATTATTTATAGAAATATTTCGTCTATATTAAAGCAATACTATCTTTGGTTTTAATTTTAAAACAATATTTGTTATCCACATGTACGTCAGTTTGTTCCAAACTGCTAACGATGACTAAAAAAGATTTATCTTTTATACCAGCAGCATGTTGTTATTAGTTAAAAGAAAAGAGAAACGAAAAGTAGTATAGGTTCAAGTTTAAACCATTAGAATTCAAAAACCATCAGACAATTTATAAATACATTGAAGCTTGATAACTTATTAACAGATAGATAGCACCTTCAAAACTTTATAAGCTTGTTAAATACATCTAGAACATCTACTTTAGGACATCGATTCCATTCAAGTCCACATTGATGGATGAACTTAAAAATTTCTAGAAGCCAGCGTTATTTTTAATGTTGCAACGTGCGTTAATTTTTTCTTGATGTATTTATGCTACGATGCAGTGTTGAGAATATGTAGTATGTGAATATAACAAAACATACGAATATACTGTTGCCGTGTTAATTATATATATATAGATAAAACAAACTAGTTTTTATATATCTCGGTATTACTGACTTAATTTAAGCAAAAATTGCAGAAAGTTTCAGTTTCTTGTATAGTCTTGTTAACAACATGTTTTCATTTCACAATTAGAATAAATAGCATGTTGTTAACGATAAAATAGGAAATAGTTTTTTAACAACTAACATATCTGACACGAAATACTCTAAATAAAATAGAGCATCAATAAATTAAGATACGAGACTAAAATTGGATAAAGACTCGAAAATTGCTTACTATATAAGAAAACGTTATAAGAAAGTTGGTATCAAAAGAGATATGAGTTGGCATTACTAGTTTTAGTGCAAATGAAGGCGTGAAGGATATCTAAAGGTCATCGATTTATTTTTTAAATGAAATTGTCTTTTTTAATGCATCCATGAGTTTTGTCATGAGTAAGTATATGTAGACAAAATAAAAAATATATTATTTTGAATTGTGTAATTTTTTTGAATATCTAATTATATCTAACTTTATTATCTATTCTTTAAATATCTAATTTTTTTCATTCCTGTTTTTCTACATATACATATGTAGGTTGTAACTCAATCGTGCTCTTGAAAAATAATTTTACATTTTCATTAACTCTTAAACTGACATTACGGAGAATTATACAATAAAGAAAAATTTCCTAATCTAAATCCTAAATTAGATTACAGTCTTTATCAACATATAAATTAACTTATGCAATATCTCTTAGCATGAGATCATAGTCCATATATTGCTTAATAACAGCATGGAACAAAACTGTAGAAAATGTAAATAACTATAGTGTGATTAATATTTTTTTTTATGTCGGCTGACGTAATTTTGCTTTCAATTGATATAACTTTCGATTGATAAATCAGTTTCCTAAATTTAATATAAATGCAATTTTTTTAATGAAATATTACATCTTTAGATTTATCATAATGTTGATCTAATACGTGCATTAGCTATTTTTTATTATTAAAATTATAACTGAGTTAGTTTCTTAAATTGACCTATCTAATGGTTCTCAAGTTAAATTGGATCAAATTACAGTTAAATTATAATCACACTAATATTAAGACACTTAAATATTCAAATACTATTTAAACTAACAATAAGATATTCTACATCACATAGTAGATGAGAAAGTGACGACATTTTTCTTCTCGAAAAATGCTATAAATTGTCATAATATATAAAAATATTAAAAAATTTGTTTTAGGATTAGGTTTAAAGATTGAAGTCTCCTCTTTATATGAAAAAAAAAAAAATCACAATTGGAAAAGATATTTAAGTGATCTCACTTAAATGGACCACCCTGTATAGTTCAAATTAATATCAGAAGCAACTTATAGCAATACAAGAATTAGAATCTCATTTTAATTAATGAATAAAGCTTCAATCCTTGAGCAAAGTTTATTCAATAAGCAATGAAAAGCAAAATGATCCATACGCAAATAATTTTTATAGATACTAGATAAAGAAATAATTTTTACAATTATAAATATAATGTAATAACGTTTTTTAAATATTAATAGATTATAATTTTTCAGCTACTCATAGACTTCTCAATTTTTGTGCTTGATAAATTTTACTTTTTTAATTTTTAATATTTTGCTACATTTTTTACTATGAAGTACTATATATTCATAAAAATTAGGAAATTTAATAATAACACACATATGCCATCTCTTTGCAGAAAGATATAAAAGTAGCTATAAACCACTGTTTCCATAGTTATTAAAAATGTGAAAACATCTGTTATATAAAAGTAATTTTTAATGTAATAAATAATTAGTAGAACATTTGAATTTTTCCTCAATCATTATAATAAGATTTTAATATTATTGTATTCTTTTTAAATGGAAATACATAGTTTTATTGCTGCCAATTATACATTTGCAATTAGTATAATTATGCATTACATATTAAAATATATATTCATTCACATACATATATATATGAAATATATGTATGCATAATGATTATATGTTAATAATGATTTAAAAAATGAATCAAATATTCATAAATGAAATGAAATAATTTTGACAATTAGAAAAATAGTATCATTTTCAATTAAAATTTATAATACAATAAAAATGATATTTTATATTAATTAACTTTAATTAAATAAGAAATTAAATCCATATATAAAAAAATAAAATTCGTAGTTCGTAAAATTTACAAAATTATCCAAAAAATAATTTTAAATGTTAATAATAATAAACATACCTGATTCCTGGGATGTAGGAAGTTACTGGTACTAAATTAAAATTATCCAATTTCAATTTCTTCGCTTGTGATAAATCTGGAGATCCAGATTGTTTTCTTTTTATAGTGTCTGACATTCCAGCTGGTGTAGGTGTTGCAGATCTTGAACTATGTGCACTATTAGATTTTTTATTATCTTTTTCTTTCACTGTATCAGATTCTGAATCTGAGTCACTAGAAAAGTCACTAGAAGAATCTTTTCCGGATGTAAGTTTCTTTGAATCTTTTTTTTTAAATTGTTTCTTCTTTTTCTTTTTATCTTTTTTTTTATCTGCATCTTTATTGATCTTATCTTTATCCTAAAAATTAATAAATAAAATTAATATTTTAATTAATATAAGTATTTTTATCATTTATAATATTTTGTGAATTTACTTTATCATCTTTATCTTTAGTTTCATCATCTTCATCTTTTTCTTCATCCCCATCCTTTTTATCTGTCTGTTCTTCATCATCATCATCTTCATCAGAAGCAAGTAATTTCCTCAATGCGTCTTCTTCTGCAACTGATTTGCTATCCTTT
Organism: Melipona bicolor; assembly: GCA_030673865.1. Classification (NCBI taxonomy): domain Eukaryota; kingdom Metazoa; phylum Arthropoda; class Insecta; order Hymenoptera; family Apidae; genus Melipona; species Melipona bicolor. The sequence goes on along the minus strand of JAHYIQ010000016.1, from coordinate 2,659,797 downwards.
TGCTGTTCCAATTCTGACTCAGAATCTGACGAGTCAGAAATGTAATCACATTCTCTACCTTCTTCATCGCCATCATCACTTTCTTCAAATGCTTCATCATCAGATGCATTTTTCTTTTTCTTTTTCGTGGCATCAACTAACACAAGTATTTTAATTAAATATACAGGAAAAATTATTTATTATAATAGAACTAATTCAAACTACAATTATACAATTATATCGAGTGAGTCATGTAAAATAGAACATTTGAATATGTTGGCTGTTAATAATTTGGATTATTCTTTCTAAAAAAGGGGTTGTAGAGTGGGGAATATGTTAAGATCAGAAAGTATGGTAAAAAGTTTCAAAAATTTGGATCAATAAATATGAAGAAGCAGAAAGAATTAAAGAAGATGCTACCGAAGAGACATATGCTACAAAAAAATCGTCTCATTCGTAACTTCTAGTAAATCCAATAGAAGCAGAAGAAATTGACAGATTGTTACATTGTCTACAAAAAATTACAAAATTAGAAATTGCAAATCATGCAAAATCATACAATAGATTATTACAATTCAAAATAATTTTTATTTACTCTTTTTATTATTATTTTTTTTCTGTAATATTTCTACCATTATTCTTATTATTTAATGTAATTTAATATAATTATTAATGTATGTATTAAGGAAATATTTAACTATTTGTAATACTTATGAAAATAAAGTAATCACTTAAGCAAGCGTCGAAGTATTAGTTATTTAAAATAAAATTTGCCTAACTTTGATCGATATGTCTAAAACAATTATAATGTGACAAAATACCGGTATCATATATCACTTATTTTGTACAAGTGTTATGTTTCACGCGGCCGCGTGAAAGGTAGTTAGTGAGCAAAAGAGCGGATGCTTAAGTGGGCACTATTGTATATTAAGCATAATTTCTTGAGATTATCAGAAGTAACACTTACCTTTGTTTTTCTTTTTCTTTTTATTATCATCTTCTTCATCAGAATTCTTTTTACTTCCTTCATCATCACTAACCGAATCATCATCATCGCTATCCATCCACTCATCCATTTCAGATATTTTTAAATCTTTCTCCTTCTTATTCGGTTTTTTACCCTTTCCACCTTCTATCATTTCTTCGTCATCTGCACCATCTTCATCATTTCTAAGTCTTTTACGCAACATCAATGAAAAATAATTCATTACTTTATTTCTACGACTGAATTCCTGTTCTGCTTCTTCTGCACTTAACGCTTTATATCTCTGAATTGGTTGAAAATTATACCTGAATATAAAAATGATAAGCATTAAAATTTTAATAAAATGCAATTCAATTCTCAAATTTAACTAATTACCATTCATGTAATGGAAAAGCTTCTATGGCTCCATCTGGAGCATGTGTGAAAACATAATATGCCGCATTTTCACTCACACCACCTTCTCTTATGCCTTTGAACTTTTTACCAGTTTTTCCTCCAGATTTCAAAATCCAAGGTTGATCTTCTGGCTTATATTTTCTACTTGTAATGCCAAATTTTTTTCTCCTTGCCTCTTCTCTCGCATCTCGACCAAATTCGGAACCAGCTCCAAATTTTGGCATTTCTTCTTCTATTCCTTTATATTCTTTCATATTATTTTCACGTTCCATTTTTACCTGAGTCCATTTTGAAAAATCAACATTTAATGTTGCATTAAAACGCATTACATTATGCTTTTTCTTGTTGTTTCTAAAACAAAATAATATTTCATTTAATAATTCTGTAATTCGTACCTGTAAAATTATTTCGTTACGTACTTTGGTACTCTGATGCTAAACTCCTGTATGGAAGGTGCAATTGAAACCTGAAAAAATTATGATTGTATTAATATATTAGTTTTTTTTAATGTAATTTCAATATGTTTCTTAACTTCTACTATATAATATTATAATATAACTATATAATATTAAATGCATAAATAGAATGTATCCAAGAATATATTTATATATAATATATAATAAAAACAAAGTTATTCTTTACATAAAGATTAGGGCATTCTTCCAAATAGTATCAATGGTTAATCGGAATAAAATTTTCAGAATATCATTGATTGAGATAGTAGATTTAAAATATAAAATCTCGGAAAATCATACATTCGGAAGATACAGAGACGTTTTTCCAAATAGCATCAGAAGACAAAAAGAAATGAAAAGAGATGATGGATTAAAAATATGGCATAAAATCTCGATTTGATGATAATGTTACTGATTAGCTAGAAAACAGTAAGGAGTTATCTAACTTAAATCAATATCGATTGTAAAAATGATTTTATTGATCTTTGAATTTAAAAATATACACTCGAAAACATTAAAAAACATATACTGTATCAAAATATTGAATTGAGTGTCTAATAGTAATAAAAGTGTCGAGTAATAATAATAGTGAAGGTATCAGGGAAAATTTATTACCGTATTCTACTGTTTCTAAAAAAGAAAAAAGATCATAAATATAAATTCGACAATTCTTCTTTTTTGAGATATAGACATCGATTATGATGGAATATTGAAAAATGTTTAAAATTTAAAGAAAATAGTTAATGTTAAAGATAGTTTTTAACAGCAATCGATGTTTCAAAGACTGTCAAAGACGTTTAAAAATTTTTGGTGTATACCGAAAGTTTTAAGTATTTTCACGTATTTTCAATTTATTAATAGTATTATAAAAAAATTAAAATTTCAAAGGAAGGGAAGCAAGATATCTTAGTAATGAAAAGTTTTCGAAACTATTTTATACGACCTTTTTTTCTCTTAGTAGAATACAGTTTAATCTCCTATTTTCTTAGCATCTCAATAGGATTACTTCAGCTTTTACTACTTTATCCTATGATGTCTACCAAATTTCCGGTCAATCGGTCATCAATACCATTCGGAAGTATAATCAAAGATTATAATTTAAAAATTATCTCTACATAATATAAAATAAAATCTATGATAAAAAGAAATCGAATAGTCGAAGAAAAACCAATCATCCGAGTGCTTATTTATATAATATCAATCGTTAAACATATGTATATATCAAAACATATATATATCGAAATATATATATAAGTATTATATGAAAAGATAATTCAAAAACGATTTCGAATTATCAATATGAAAATATTTGTTTATATTCAAATTTTCTTAATAAAGAGCAGTTATATCGTTCTTCCTGATTCATGTAACACTATAGTTATGTATAAATTGCATTTTGACCATCGCTGTGACCGTGTTGATAAAGTGAAAAGTGTATTGTTTTAAATTGTTTTGTTTTTTGATCACAAATTTGATTAATGAACTAACGTGTAATTATATTAAAAAACAATTTCGTTTTGATAAATCTGTAATACAATAGTTGGTCACAATATTCAAACACTATTATTATTTTGACTTCTAAGCTTTGCATTTTAAATAAGTATGCAAGCAATTAGAAAGTAGTACGTCATATTACATACAGCTTATATATTTCAAAGATGAAAAAAACGTATGATTATATAATATTACAAGAAATACTGAAGAAATAGGAAATTCGTTATACATATTGAGATTTTTTACATCAATTTAATTCGAATCTTAAGTAATTGAAAAACCAATCATCCAAAAAGTGTATGTATTTTATATCAATTCTAATCTTAAGTAGTTGAAAAAGTATGTAGATATAAGTATAAAGATAATATTGAATTCTTCTTCAAGAACATTAAGAACATTAAGAAGATCGCGAATACGTCGTTGAAAGTATGCTAGTAGATATGTATCATATCATTGCGAAAAGAAAGACTCAATGCATAAAATAGCAAACCTTTTAATGCTAACGAAGAATATATAATATATTAATATATATGAGACATTTTTTGATATTGATAGAAGAATAGAATTAATTCCAAGCCAAAAATTCTTGCTCGTGACACTTTATTGTAAGGGAAAGTAGCTACCACACACAAGCTCAATGAAGAATTCGGATTCGTTACAATATATGCAGAGAATGTTGTACCAAACTGTAAATAAATGATTCACATTTACAAAATAATACTGGAACAAACGGAAGATAGAAGTCTTAAAAATGAGAAGATAAAAATCTAATAATGTAATACATTAGAATTAATAGAACATACCTTTATTCGAGTCGCAAAAGTATTCGAACATATGAATTAATTTCTGTATTAATTTAATAATAATTGGACAACCATGAATATTTAGCTATCACAATCGAAATGTTATATACAATTGTTTCTAATGTATGTTCTTCTATAGAATTTCATACTTATGTAAATAATCTTCACATCCTGCATTCTGATTTTTAATTGGTTTTGATCAACATCGAATTACTCAACATGTAACTATCCATAACGATGAATTTCTAAGATGTTCTTGACAAAGTCGCTTCATTTATTTCACGAAACAGATTGTTTTTCTATTTCACAAATTAATACTTCTACAAAATTATTCATTTCTGTCACAAATGTCGTACAACCAAAACTGGCTTGAATTATTAACAATGCGACCAACAAATACGATCTTGTATTCTATGCGTTGTCAATGTTCACATCGTTGCATTTGAAAATTCATCGACCTCTACGAGATTCAACGGCGGATGGCAATCGTAAATAATTGTCTAATCGTCGTTTTAGTTTTGAGAGAATTAAAGTCATCGCACATCATATGTTTAAAAATTTTGAAATTCTCTCTGAGACAAAAAATATGCAACATTACACTTGTAATTGCGAGTTCCGCTCGATTCACGCATCTTCCATAAAATTCTCGTGCGTTATATCGCACCCTTGCGAAAAAAGTAAAATGTTTTTCAGTAGAAACGAAAAATTTCTTTAAATAAAATTAGATATTATTTTATTAGTTAAAAAAACAACACAGTTCAAAGTAATACATTTCTCTTATTTAAGAGAAAAAGAAAGAGAGAGAGTAATAGACTCACTTTAACAATATTTATTCACAATGATAGTCAAGACAAAATTCATAATAAGAGATATTTATAGAATACAATACAGTGTCACATGAATCAAGGAAAGTAACATAGTTTTTTCTAATGGCTAAAAAAATCAATAAGATTTTCATAATTAATCAAGGACTATTTCTGCAATATTTTTGTAATGATAATCCCATTTTTTAAGATCAGTCTCACTCTTCGCAAGCATTTCTATATCTCGCAAGACTCCGTTTAGCGAAAACACTATCGTTATCGTTTTTTGAAGTATATTCACTCAATAAATATAGTCGTTAGAGTAGTTTTATTATAATCTAAATCAGTACAATAAAATTTCTAATTTTATTTAATAATTTAATTAATAATTAATTTCTATAATATTTAAGTACTAGTTTTCATTTTATATATTAAAAAAAATTATCTAATTGTGATAAATTTTTCTATATAATAAATATGAATTATTGAATAAAAATTTGAAAATAAATAGATTAAACATAATTTTTAAAATATAAAATAACAATCTGACAATTCTTTTACTAATAATTATAGAACTTATTGCCTTCTTAGTTTCAAGGAGCTTAAAGTTTCTTCTTGAGTAATATTGTTACTTTCTCATATTTTTTAATATTTTTATATTCTTTGTTTATTGATCAAATCTATTCTGCAATTTCAATTGTTCTGAGTATTATCCTTTTATAACTTAGAGCAACATATGTAAAGTATACGCAAATGTATACTTCAATATTACTATACTGCAATACTACTTCTCAGACTTTCTTATTTTGTGAAAAAATTTTTATGTCCAAATTGGCAGTGATGAAGAAAGATTTTGGTCTGATAGAATAAACATTCTATAAGAATAAAAATAAATAAGTATTAAAGTATGAAGTACTCAACAACTTTTACTTACTCAAAAAATAAAAAATTAATAACCAAATATTCTTACTTAATCTTTGACTTCCAGTCATTCTTTTTGTTTTATTTTCAATATTTTCAATTTATAATATTGTTAGCACGATCTTTGAGTTCAATTATTTTTTTCAATTTTTCTTTGCTTTTAAAAAGAAAAGAAAAAAAATGTTTTGTATTATCTGATTAATTTTGTTATGATATTAAATAATATGAAAGCTCAAAACCTAACCTATAATATAAAAAATAAATAGGAATTATAATTTAAATTTATATCATATTACATGATATAAAATTTATTAATATCTTCAATTTTTCTATGTAAATCGTTGTGCTAATATAATATGTTAATATTAATATAAACAATTCTATTATGATTTCAACATATTGCTATTTATATTACCTTGTTCATTCTTTCATTATTAGGTTGAATCTTTTTGCTGTTTATTAAAGTAGTCAATTATGGCTTAAAAAATTTGTAATCAAAACAAAAAAAAAATATATTTTGCATGTATTCCAAAATAAACTTCATTATTTTGCATCAATAGAAATTAACAGTATTATATTGCTTTACAAGGTCAGATTTATAAACAAATTCTTTATTTAAAATATTTTTAAAAAATATAATTTGAAAATTAATATCATGTATAATTATGTAATATCATGTATTTATATAGATTTAAAAATTTAATTGTTGTTGTTATAAATAAATAAATTAAATACTTTAAACGTAAAAATCGAAAATATATTTCATGTTGATTATCTCCATTTTTATTATCGTTTAATTCGTACAATAAACTAATTTTAGAGTTTATAAAGAATTTCATTTTTTCCTCAGTGATAATTCTTTTTTATGTATATAAAAATTATACATTTATTTCATTTTTTGCTATAATCTATATAAAAATTTCACACTCAAATACCTTTGAAATTACGGGCGATGTCATCTTGATAACTGAGGTTAACTTAATAATAATGAAAAGAAAACCACCACAATATTTCAAACTCACTATAACTAGATTTTATATTAAAGGTTATTTGCAAAAGTAAAACATACACACACGTCTTGAAAAAAATAATGAATTCTTTAAAGTGTTATATGAATTTAAGTTTCAAGCTTTCTCAAGAAAAATTAGCAGAAAATATACCTATTGTCTAATGTCAAAGAAATTACCTAGGATAGTAATATACCAACATAAGAAATATTTTTAATCTTCCTATATTGTATTTATACAAATTTATCATTGATAGTACAGTAATTACATATATTTTTAAATATTTTAGTAAAAAATTTGTTTATATATTTTAAAATAATAAATAAAACTATGAAATTTGATTTCAATATTGATGAAAACAATAACAAAATACAGAAAATATTTTTAAAAAACGAATGTAGGAATAATATTCAGTTATCTATAATTACTATACCAAAAATGTGTTTGACTGTAGATTGTATCCAAAAGGAAATTGTTTCTAACATTTTGTCAACAATTGCAGCAAACTTTAATTTTTTTTCGAGAATATAATACTTCTATTCTGAAAAAATTATTTAGGATAATGGCAAAATGTTGGCCAAAATTTTCTTTTAAACAAGGCTTATGTTCAAAAATCTCAAATAAAATATCAAAGTATTATGAAAACATTTAAGATTTTTAATATCATACATAATACTATAGAACTTACTATGGAATACTATATAACAAAATTGTATAAATAATTATAATGCATCAATGTAACATACTATAATTCTGTACAAATTCACGATATTTCATATAAACCTAATTTTGAATTACCACATAAATTAATTGTGACATTAACATTTGTTATTCATAAATAATCTTACATACATATAAACCAAATACACTTATAATTTTTCGTTTGTCTGTCTAATATTAATTAATTATCTTTTTACCATTTTTTATACCGATAATATTACATGACATAACAAATACAAATTGTAATTTATGAAATTTCAAATTATCATATTTTATAAACATAATATATTCATTAAAAATTCTTATAAATATTTAAATACTACTTCGGTTTCTATACTGTACTTGCATATTATACTTTTTTAATCAACTATAAATTAAAGTAAAATTACACACCAAGTTTATAGTGATAAAGTAACATAGGATATGTTATACCACATAGATCAGATACACAGACTATACTTGTGTACTTAGGTATTTAACTAAAGTATCATATGTATACTTGATGATCAATTTTCTTATAAATGTTAAATAATTTGTAACTTGGACGTTATAATTTAACATAATTGAAAAAGTTCACACTTATTATATAATACTATAAAAAAGTTATACTTATTTTATATTTATATACTAAAAATAAAATTCAAAAATATAATGTTATTGATAAATATTTAATTAAATAATACGAGTTCGACAACAAGATGTTTAATTTATTTAATTATTTTTTCCATAAATTAATTTTTTTACATTAAAATTTTTAAAATAAAAGTTATTTATTTTTGAAATTGACTCTTTACAGAATTTATTATTGAGTGTAATATCAACCTTAAATTTAATCTAGTAACAAAATTTAAATTTAGAATGAAATATAGTAATTTCGTACAGAATTTATAATAATATAGTTTTAGAATAATAAATAATTTCAAACGATGAATTATATATAATAAATATGTCGTTATTACAATAAATAGATATATAGAACAAATTAAAATATTTATTAATAAAAATGTATTAGAAAATTTATATTGAATGTTCTATTTCATTTGCTACTTTACAACTTTGTTATAATTGATATTTATATCATAAATGCGTTTAATCAATAAAATATATATATATGTGGAAATCTAAAAGTAAAATATTTTTATACACATTATACTTTGCGTATATTTATTGAAACATGAAAGATGAAACTTAAATGTTGATCGGTCGGCCATCTGCTGATGTTGCAGCCAAAGCCACGTCATATTTTGTATGCTTTGTGACTTAAGTGTGTGAAGTATTTCTCGATTCTCTTATAAAAATTACTTTTCAGCAAACGAAAACATGAACATATTTCGACTCTTAGGTGACTTATCACATCTTCTTGCAATTATCATTCTTCTTCTAAAAATATGGAAAACACGAAGCTGTGCCGGTATACATCATTGATATAATTTTCATGTTTATTATAACTAAATGATTTTATTCAGATTGAAAATATTCATTTTTAACATTCATTTTTAATTATTTGGTGTGTTTTACAGGTATAAGTGGCAAATCACAAATTTTATTTGCGATTGTATATACAACACGTTACCTAGATTTGGTAACAACATACGTTTCAGCATACAATACATTTATGAAAATCGTTTTTATTGTAACCTCTTATGTTACAGTTTTTTTAATGTATGTAAAATTTAAAGCTACATATGATCATAATCATGATACATTTAGGTATGTCAATTTTAGAATATATACATTGAATGTTGCATAATAATAATTTAATTTACTAGATATAAATCTACATGTGTATGAGTAATTTATAAATAATATTTATAAGTTCTAATTCTATATAATAACATGCGTTATTTTTTCAGAATTGAATTTTTAATTCTACCTACATTGGTGTTGGCATTAGTAATCAACAATGAGTTTACAGTTATAGAAGTTTTATGGACATTTAGTATTTATTTGGAGTCTGTAGCAATATTGCCACAATTATTTTTGGTATCAAAAACAGGAGAAGCAGAAAGTATTACCAGTCATTATCTTTTTGCTTTGGGATCTTATAGAGGCCTGTATTTGTTAAATTGGGTATATCGTTACTATGCAGAAAGTCATGCTGATCTAATTGCTATATTTTCTGGTTTAGTACAAACAATTCTTTATTGTGACTTTTTCTACCTCTATATTACCAAAGTATTGAAAGGCAAGAAATTACAACTACCTGCTTAGCTGCATAGAAGCATTATCATTTTGAAAATTATATATTGCTCAAAGGAGCAATATTATTATCAATTGAATTTATATAAATTTTGGCAATATCTAAAAATCGAAGAATGCTCGTGTACAAAGTGTACATTTTATTAATTGTAAAGCATTCCATTTTCTCGTATTTTCAACATTACAAACATCCATGTATAATTTTTCATCTTTATTCCATGTGGCAGTATTTATATTTCAAAATTTTCATTGATTTTTCAGCATATTACATCATTAAATAATACATAACAAACATGATTATGATAATTATATCATTTAATTAAAATATAATACATAAAATACAAAATAATTGAAAATGAAGATTATAAGATTGTGATTTCAAAATTTATTCTATTTTTTAGAAATTAGAAATTAATTGTATTGATAATGTGTATTTTAAACTTTTGATATATTAATTTTATTTAAATGAAATTAAATCACATTAATTAATTAACAACGCAGAATTATATATTTTACTAAATCGGTTACATGTATTGCTTCACTGAGAGTTGTTGATCTATCCCTTATATATATAATGCCATTTTCAAGACTAGTCGCATCAACAGAAATTATGAAAGGAATTAAGCATGTATTTATAATTTTTTCTGAAGTGGTTAATATTGTATTTAGGCCCCTTGATCTTAACATGTTATTTAAGTAAAGTACAAAGCGATTTAAATCATCACTTTGAGTATTCTCTTCATTATTTGTTCTTTTTATATGAAATGCAACTTTATGTGGTGCTAATTTGGAATGAAGATGCATTTTGTTAGATTTATTCATGTCATATGCGTCACAAAGTAGTGCTAAACAGCCCCAATCTAAAGATGCTTTATGTTCGACCATTTGTACATTGGTAAAGTCTTTTTTACTATCAACCTGGAAATAAAATAATCCATAAAAATAACTTATTTTTGGACTTTTACAAATTTAAGCATATAAAAAAAAATGCAAGATACTTGAGAGAACAATTTTCGAACATCTGTATGGTAAGCTATTTTTTCCACAATAACATTACCAAATGAAAATTGTGCTTCAATATCTACTACATTACAATTTTTTATTTTTTTCTCTTCTGTAAGCTTAAATCTTGAAGGAAATTGTGCCAGTTTTCGCCACCAAATTTTACGTTCTTTTTGTATATTATGAAACAAATCTTTTGTTTCTGTATCATTTTGAAAAATAGTTGTTTCAGCAATTCTGTGAATATTTGGTTTTTTCATAGGTAATAAATCTGAAGTCCAATAATTTTTGGAATCTTCTATTTTAGCTAATCCAAATGGTATATCACTCATTTTAGTTTTAATAACAAAATTTAAAGTATTATGAGATTCATCTGATAGAAATATATTGTAGCGTGACATCGTAACACAGTGTAAAAACCACTGTTCTTCAAAGTTTTTTAATAACATTTTACCTTGAGGTCCATATTTAAGTCCATATTCTGTAAGACTGATAAAATATCCACTTAATTCTTTTAGAATATTTGTTATATTCATGATGCTTTCGTAATAGTTTGTAATGGTGCTACAAAATATTCTTCTTCTGTAACGGCAGCATTCATTAAGATTTCTTTTCTAGATGTGTTATTCTCTATATTATCATCTCGTAAAAGAATGAATTCTTTTTCAAATGGACTATACATAGGTTCAATTTCTTTATCTATTTTTGTATTGCGTAAATGTTCTGTAAAAACAATTGCAGTTTTTAAAACAGAAAAACTATCAGCATCATCAATATTAACTAAAGATAATTGTTCTATTTTATTTATTGTCTCTTGTTTTATAATTGATGTAGTTGAACTCGAACGTATATACTTCACAGAATGACAATGAAAGATTGAATTTGAAAACGTTGGTAAGAATACATGATTCAGTCGTTGAATACATCGAACAAATGCCATTTGTAGAATGTTATTTATAACTATTAGTATTCTTACTTATTTAACAATTTTTATCTGACAATTATTTTGTGATCTGACATTCTGTCATACAATTTCACAACGCTTTTAATTATATTACGAGCAACTTTCAATACTATATTTCAAGGCAACACTTTGTCATTGGTTATGGTTGTACAATGTAATACATAATGTGAAAGGACAGTGTAGTTGCTACATTAGTGACATCTCATGTTAGAATTTTTGTTAGTCCTATTTTTTTTTTTTAAATACTAGATAATTCCAATAATAAGATCCATTTTAAACTGTTATTAAAATATTGTTCATAAATACAATAGAATTTTTAATTTTATTGTTTCATGTTTCGTTTTTGTTTTGATTTCTAAGATTATTTTACTTACATTTACAATGAGAAGAACAAAAATTTGAAAGAAAATAAAATAAAAGTTGCACAAAATTAAATGATTCTATGATTATAAACGTAATGAAATAAATTTTAAGTAATTATCTGGAAAAGGAAGTCCCAACTCTAATTTTGTTTCAGATACATATATCGTAGAAAGAAGTGTTTTGAATAATATACTAACTTAGTCTAAGGAATGGGACAATCGTGGTTCAAAAGTTACGACAAAGAGAAACTTGTATTACATTATATTTACTTTAATATACATATATAAGTGGTTTTTGTAATATTAATTCAATGTTTACATTTCAAAGAATTACATTTACACTTAAAAAGAAATATCCATTTGTAGAAAGAATTAAAATACTTTTCGAGATCATAGTTCAATTATCTACAATATAGTACTGATTCAGTCAAATGAATCTATAATTTTTTACTTATGAGTGGTCTAATAATATCTATTATTATTATTAATATTTCAATCTTTCGATTTCATTTTTAACCATTAATTGTAATATAATATACAATTTATTTTCATAATTCTTAACCATGATTGACCTACGCTTTGGACCGTATGTGTACTATTTACAGATAAAACGTCAATTATCTGAATTAAGAAAAAACAAGAATATGTAATATGTAAAAGAATGTGTATTTAATGACCACTGGATGCTTCAAAATTTCTATTATCACTTGACTTTATATTTATGATTTTAAATCAAGAACCTGATAATGATGTATTAATGCTTCGTTTTTATAATATTTATTTATGTATAGTCCGATTTAATTGATCATCATTTGCTATTTTCAAATTTCTACTGGGAGGAAAATTGCTTTCATAAGTTCTTTTGAGATTTTAATAATTATTTTTATTATAACTACTGTAAATTTTCTCTGGCTTAATTTGACGCACTTTCATCCTTTTTTAAATATTCAATGATATCGTCTTTTAATTACAGCGCTTTCTTTATGAATATTTCTTTCAGTTTGAGTTTTATATCTTAATCTTTTTATTATTATATATATACATATCTATCTTTATTATTACAAATAAATTTTTATTTTTTACATATTTAAATAAATCATCTTTAAAACATTTTTAAACATAGTATTACATTTTTTGAAAACATTTTATAGTTAATATATTTCGTTATTCAGATTTTTAATAGTGAAATGATTTATTAAAAATATTGCATCAGTACCTAAATGATTGGAATCTTTAAATAAACTTTTTATGCATATCAAATAAATTTTTTAAGTTTTACAATAAGTATTTATTAAGAATTGAAACAGTCTTAGAAATTATTAATAATTGGATGCTCGATTTAAATAGATTCTAATATTATAAATTAGGTACATCTCTGGAAAAATGTATAGTATGTACGTGTCCATGATTCCTTGCATTTATTAGAATGTATGATTTGCTTTGTTACTTACATGATTATTTGTTACATGTTTTAATCATTATATTATATGTACATACGTACATATGTATAGCGATAAGTGTTTTATTACTACATGTTTATTGTTCTTTATTTAGTAACATTGTGTATTAGATTGTATTAGATTGTGCAATGATTGGATAGATGATTTTAAAGTTTTTTTTAAAAATTTATTAAACAGTTATCGAAAATTGATTTTATTACAACTCCATTTTTTTGTAAATTCTCAATTTCATTATTTTTTCTTTTTTTTCAGTTCCATTATTTGAATATTTAATTAGTATCGAATTTCAAACAATAAATTATTTACTTTTATATCTTTATTTATTATTACAAGAATAATTGTAAATTCCAGAAAAATTTTTTAAAAATTCAATAATCTTCTTTATTTTATATTATATTCTATCTTTTGGTTTGAAATATTGATTTATTCGAAATTTTTATTTTAAATTACTATTTATCTTTCGCTTGGTATAAAATTCAATACGTTTTACAAAAAATCTGTAATATTTAAATTAATTGACAATATTTATCTTTTAAATAGTGGTTGGGCATTGAAGTGTTCGTGCTATTTCTCGCGCTTCCTCTGAATAATGAGTCAGATTGTTATGTTTGGAAAAATTGTATGAGTAATATAACAATTTACATTGAATATTAGTTATATTAAATAAATGTCGTGAGTGCTGTTATATTTAAGTTGTTTTTAACAAAAATCTTTTGTTATTATCTTATATTATAATAACTTTAAAATTATTTTAAATATTAATATCGTCTAAAATGCGTTTGTAAAAGTAATCAATGCATAGTTTGCCCTTACTGTTCGCAAGTGTGTAACAGATAATTCTTTATAGGAAACACAAATCATTTTTTATATGAATTACTTGTTCTCAATATTCTCATTTGTTCTTGGGACAGTGGAATTTATAATTCTACTCTACCGTGAAATATATCTATTGCCAAGAAGATCTATAAGGGAAGAGAAATCCCCAGGCCCATGTACATGTTGTTAATAAATCCGCTAATTATCTTAAGGTTTATACATCATTAGAGAAATTAGATCTCTAAGATAATGTATTATACATTGTTTGACTGTCTGATTATTACAAACTTGTTTTTAACATTCTCAACATAACTGTTTACTTTATTTTATTACTGTATGATGTATAAAGATTTATTAATTGTAGAATACAAGAACATATAGCTTATTAATATTTCAATTGTGATTGACCATTTAACAAAGGAAGTACAAAAATATTTATAAATGCTTAAATGCAATATACTTAAACCAATGATTTATATACTACGTATATAAACTACTCTAAGCCACTGATGACAAATAAAAATTTTCCAACAATGTGTTTAGTTATAAAAGTTAAGTTGTTAATGTTGTATATTGTAATTAAAATGAAAATGACGCTTAATATAAGATTGTTAAATAAATTTTAAATTAAATTTAAATATTATAGTTATATAATTTTTATATTTTAATTGCAAAGATAAAAAAAAATCAGTTGTACTTCGTAAAATAAAAATAAAAATAGAATAACTTTATTGTTTTTTTTTATATTATTTTATTTTGTAAAGAACAATAATCTAATAAAAAAAAATAAAAATTAACTTTTTAATTAGAAATTTTATCATTTTATGTTAGATATATCAATTCCAAGTTATACATTTAATATATGGATGTAGAATTATACTGCATATTATATTTTGTTACAATTATATAACTTTTTTTTGTTTTTTTATATATTTTTTACATATTTTATATAAATATAAATTTCTTCATAGAAAATTTTTATATTTAATTGTTTACCGATAGAAATACATTAAAATTATTTTAATATTTCTGATTTGCAACACATTTCAAGCTGGTAATGAGTGGCGTCGACTATCTCTAAAATCTGTTCTTTCATTTCTCTAGCTTTCACGTAAACATCTTCTTTCATTAAGTCATAACACATAGCGATAAGCCCCATACCAAGTAACAAGTAAACAAAATTTATTATCAGTTTGGTTTGGCTATCAGCAGTTAGATCACCGTGTGTCCAACCAGGAACGAGATCGCCCATTCCAATTTTGCATAGCGATGTCACGCAAAAATAAGCACTGTCCAAATAATTCCATCCTTCCCATGCGGCAAACATTATTGAACCACTCAAGACGTATCCGAAGATCACCCAAAGACATGCTGTTGACGGTACTATGATTCTCTGACCAGCTTTTCGTTTGCCAGTACACTCATGCAGCCATGTGTACAGCGAACGAAACGTTTGCGCTAATACTTTTCCCATGTTAAGGAAATACAAAACATAAAGAGGAATTCCCAACACGGCGTAAATAACGGTGACGGCCTTTCCCCAGGGAGTTTGAGGTACTAGCGTTCCATAGCCGATCATTGTGAATACAGAAAGGCAGAACATCATTGCTGCTGGGAAGGACCATAGATCAGTCGCTGTTAAGCCACTACAATTTTCGTTTTTATAGTCACCAGTGAAATTGTCTTGATAACGGCGCAGAATTTGATTAGACACCATGTGAAATGTTGTTTTATCGAAGATATTTATCGTTCGATTGCTGGCAGTGCTCAGCCACAATTCTTCGGCATATTGTTTTCTAATTGATTCTCGAATGCAAACCGCCGATGGAATTTGGCTTTGAGTCTCAATCATCATAAAGCCAAAAGCACCTATTATAGCGTAACCAAC
Source organism: Melipona bicolor (assembly GCA_030673865.1). Taxonomy (NCBI): domain Eukaryota; kingdom Metazoa; phylum Arthropoda; class Insecta; order Hymenoptera; family Apidae; genus Melipona; species Melipona bicolor. Next base: position 2,643,543 of record JAHYIQ010000016.1, on the reverse strand, counting down.
CACGAGTCCACCAACGCCAACTTGAGTGCACATGAAGGCCACCAATTTTCGGCAATAGTCTTTCATGCGTTTCCTGAGATCCGGATCGGTTGATGTTGAATTGGAATCTCGACTTTTCAAGGAAGATCTTATCGGGACGCGCGTCATTTTATTTGTACACAAAATTAAAATCAAGCAATAATACTCGGAACTGAGGGAATTACACGTTGGCCAACACTAAATGATTTTCGTGCCTTTTCTATTTCTGTCCGACCATGCCGCTTCATGTTACACTCTATCCTCTTCTTCTGCTGGCGTTTCAGTGTGCTTTATTCCTTTTATTTACAACGCTATATAGACACGCTTGCGTGCGTTCGAAGATATTTCCAACATTTTTCAACAAAATAGTAAGCACTTAGATGTTACATAAACTAAAAAAGTATAAAAAAGAAATGTAAATAAATCAAGTAAATTATTTGAATGATCAAACCTATTACAGAAAGTTACTTGAAAATCTAATTCACAAAATTCATAATTAATAGACTACGGATTTTTATGCATTTATAAAAAATTTAAAGACAATGCAAGTTATAAGGAAAAGTATAGAAAATATTTAAAATATAATACTTTTTATCATATTTTATAAATAAATTAATATCTAGATTTCATTTTTCTTTCATCATTCTAGATTCTATCTTCGTAAAAATATGAAATTGTACAAATATTTTAACAGTTTAATAATTAATATGATTTTTGAATATTACAAGATACGTACTATGTAATATAATGCGATAATGGAAAATTCATTTCAATTCATTCAATTCGTGTGATATATGAAAATCTTTTGGTATTACAATCGTTTCATAATTTGTAAAATAATTTGTAATGTATAAAAATACTTTAAATATATATTATTATAATCATAAATAATATACATGTATAAAATACACACATATCTACATTATATTTATTATTTATTTAATTTATATTATATAAAGAAATTTTTATTATGTAAGTTCATATATATTATACAAGAAATTCTTATTATGTAAGAAACAAAATAATAGTTAAATAATGTAATGGATTTTTAATAAATATTTTATAGCACACACATACAGTATAAATAGTCTTATAATCTGGTATATTAAAAGTTATCGAATTTTCAATATGACTGATGTTAATTAATAATTTATCATTATCACAATCATTAATTTATCATGGTCAGAACTTTTCGTAATATTGAATTAGAAATCTACGTCTTCGTTTAATTTACATATCTAGATTTTTTTCTGTAGAATTTACATAATTAAAGCACTACTATATGACATTTTTTTCAAAACACGCATTAAAAGTTCATATGTTAATATATTAATATATTAATAAAACCATTCATTGATCGTCTACGAAAATATATTAAAATTGATAAATATTACTTTTAGTATTTGTTGAAACAATTTTTTGTCGATAATATCTCTGTTACCATAATTTCATTATTAGCATTCTCTCTAATTTCTAAATTTTTAAATTACCAATTATCAAATTCAGTTACTTTCTTTCGCCAGTTTTTAATTTTGTTTGTCATTTGCATCGAAGATAATGTGCAAAGTGTATATGTGCATACATTTCTAATTAACATTGCGTTGTAATAGATTTACTAATGCAGATCAATTTTATGAATTCTAATTATTCGGTCTCTAGTTCTACTTTCATTGGTATCTGGTTTATTATACATATATTTACATAGTACGTAACTGTAAGTACATACCATCTTCGCTTTTAGATCTCTAAAAATATCACGAAATCCTGAGAAGAAAATGATCGAATAATTACATAATTAGTTTTTTGGTTTATTTTCGGACAGTTAGATAAAATTTTGATTATGTGATTTATACATATTAGTGTATGTAATAATTTAAATTTAAATTTAACTTTATATAATTTAAATTTTATAATAATATCACTTATGTGCTTTGTGTTGTTTTCTGTATAATAAAATCTTTTCATGTAACACAGCTCTATTTCCTATTATTATAATAATTATAATAATTTTAACAATTTTATTATATTAGCGTATTTATAAAGAAACATGATTACTTATATTCATAAATTTTTTTAAATACGAACGTTGCATTATTAAAAAAATATTCAAATAAATAACGATAAAAATCATATACATGTACTATTAATACTACGAACAAATGGGTGATGAATAATTCTGAGGAAATTAATTCTATTTTTGCAAGAAATTGTGAGTTTTTTGTGTAGAAGATCGAGAATTTTTTGTGTAGTGACTATTTTGATCGCTCTGATAATTTGCAGATAAAATATCAAAAAAGCAATTGAAAGCTATTTTAATAAAAGGGAACATAACAATAACAGTTATAAAATATAAGAAGAATATTCTTTTATTATCGAGTTGATCAAATATAAAAAAAATCAATTATTTATCGAAATGATAACATGTAGTGTTACATACATGCATACACATACATGCATACATATATGTCCACTATTATATTATATACAAGTTAATAAAAAAAATTTAAAATATTAAAGTATTAAAATATTGTTGCTGCAGAATATAACACAGCATATATATATATACACATTCTGTATTTATATCTGCACCAACGGGTGCATAATAAAAGCATAGTCTATTAATTCAACAGTCGCTCGTCTAATCACTGGTTGAATATGCCAAAGTTACTGAGAAATTTGAGAGAAAGGTCGGTTGTACACAAATTGTGCATTTTCAAATTGTTGTTTTATTGAACAAAAACGATAATTGAGTTGTGTATTTGGACGTTCAAAATGGATTTCAAATATTTTACCTTATTGTTGATATTTTTCCATCATACAGGTAAGTTGATATTATTTTCAATATATTAATAAAGTATATTTGAAAATTATTTGTAAAGCAATTTTGTTTTGCCAAAATAGTTAAGTAATAGTTAATACAAATGTATAATTAATCAATTATTTTGATTGACAATTATTAAAGTGAAAATCGTTCTATCTACAGAAGATAAACTGTATATAAAAAAGTTTTAAATAATTAGTTATCAAGGTTTTTTCTTGCATTACATGTTATTTATATGAGATTACACTCTAGACATAATATAATTTTATTAATAAGAGATGTCACTGTCTTTATTTAAATAGGGTAATACGAATTTACTTGTATTAAATTTTATGCTAATTTTTTTCAAGCCTAATTTATTGTTTGAGTAAAATATATATAAACATAAATATCTAATTTCATTGAATACCATATACAATATGTATTTGAAATTTACAAATATTTTGCAAATTTTTATATCATACGTTTCCTTATGCATTTAATTATATCATTTTAATATAAAATATTTTTTGTTAAAATGGAAAGTTACAATAATTCGTACTTTTTGGAACATAAAATGATTATGTTCTTTTTAAAAGATATAGATTCAACAAAAATTATTCTTATTCTAATCTAATTCTATAAAAATTATTTTAATGCTTCATATGTTTTTTCTTGTATTTATACATTTTATGCAAAGAAATATATTTTGAAAATATTATATGATTTCAATTTAATTGTCTGTTGACTCAATATATTATATTTTGTCCGGAAAATTATTATAATATAAATATAAAATATCATAAATTTTTAATATTTTCCACGTATCTAAAAATTTATAAGCCATATCTTAGAAAAACCATAGTATTTATTGTTAGAATCATTTTTAAATATATAATTTATATGTATATATGGAAAATTATTTCTTTGCTAAAAGTTAAATAACATTAATTCATTGTCAGTACTACCAAAAACATATTAATCCAATATTATTATAGATTTATGTGCACCATGTGAAATTATTTGCTAAATTAATTCGTGGAATGTAATCAAAAAGAAATGATTATAAATGGAATTAGTTCAAAGTAATAGAAGGAAAATGATTAGATTTTTATCTTAAAACTAACGTTTTGATAATAATGAGAGATATGTAAATATATACATACGTCCAATTGCATGAATAAGAGATTTAAAATATAGGAAGCTCTGTTGCAGTTTATGTTATGCTAGTCTATTTTTTTTCCATCAATTATTAATGTAATTTTATTTCTGATATTTAATTTTCTTAAATTGGAATAGTTTCGAATATTTGTAATAATAAGTGACATTATATTTATAATAAATTATATTTGTGTGCAATTCATGAGAAGTAACAAGAAAATTATGTTGATTGTAATTTACTCTTTATGTAAATAAGAGTTAATTAACGCGTACACATGCGACAATCACAATGTTTAATACAATGCACAAAGTAAATGTTATATAGGTAGTAGGGCCTCGTGTAATCTCGGGGCTATCTAGCTAGATTAACGTCGTGTACATCAGTTGTAGGCTCATCGCTGTCACGTTCGTTTCATCGAGTAATCGTAACTTCTGACAGTTCCAAATAGCATTTTTACCATGAAGAATTTGTATGTAATTTTCACAATTATCATAGGTAAGGAGATAATTAATTTAAAATGAAATTATTTTGCTGATATTTATTAAAACGAAACGTCATGCAATGTTTTTATATTTGAATCTTTTATTACGTTTTACACATTCATACATAATTAGTTTCGATGCATTTTATATTATATTTTACGAAACAACATAAAATCTGATTATGATTTAAATTACAAATATATTATACATAGGAACAAAAATATATCATTCATTAGAAAAAAATACAAAAGATTGAAAAGCAATTAATATGTATGAATCTTTTATGAAATGATTCATCTACTTCATTTTTATTCAAATAAATCTGTGATCCGAATCAAATAAAAAAAAATTCCTTATATGATAACATCAAATTCCCATTCAAGAGTTGTAGAACAAAATAGCTAAAGAGAAATTATCTTCTCACGAGATTTTTATGTCTCATAAATAAACAAAACTGCCATCGTATAAAAATTCATCGCATAAATTTTTGTTGATACTATTATGTATTTAATATATAACTTATATATTAATACTATTAATATTTGAAATTTATAAAAAATACTATTTTATATTTAATTAATACTATTATATATTTGAAAATACTATTTTTCTTACTTAATACTATTATATATTTGATTTATAAAAAAAAAATTTATAAAAAAAAAACTTACCAGCAATTGACGAAAAATTCATAAAAACAGTCCAACGAAAAATCCCTTCTTTAATAACCGGAAGCTTACGTTATGCTCATTAAAATTCATTTGAATTCTTCATTAACCGTATGTAAAAGCGTCAATTTAAAACTAGCGACATTCCTTTGAGGGTCGATTGAGTGTCAATTTAGAACGTATGAAACCATGATTTAAGTTTTCTCAGAATTTCGGTGCTACTTTCTGCTATAAAATCTCACTAATAGAAACATATTTCTGCAGCGTTATGGTAATGGTTAATGAAGTTAATTTTGTTTTCTATTATAAATATTACTTTATTAATGCGAATAAATATACACGTGTGCATATTATTATTTTACAAAAGAGATGTCTACTTGTACATATTATATATATGTCTATGTACATATTATATATATATCTCAAAAAATAAAATACTGTGTTTTTAATCTTGAAAATTTTTATTATATTTTATATATCTATATATTTCGATTAATTAATGGTAACAATAAGTAAAATTTGCAATTATATTGCAGATTTATAATCTTTGCATATTTGCTATATGTATTTTGTATGTAAAATTAAGTATCTTTATCATGAATGCTTCATTTTCATAATCATTTAAATGTGCAATTTTATTTTTATTTTGACTATAGAATATCATTTATAGTTGCAATGATATAATTTACTTATTTACTTGATATTTATTTATTTACTATTTGCAAAGTTATTATCTTTTTGTGACCATTTATTTTAAGATAATACGGATGCAGCTTATTATTAATTAATCTCCATTTCTGTGATTTTTTGTTAGATCTGTACTTTGATAAATCTCTTATAGTAAACAATTGTTTTATAAAATGTTTTTTATCTTATACGACTATTTCTACATGACAAAAATTGGTTTCTATTTTTTAATTTGATATTAAAATTACTTTTTAAAATCACGCGCTTCGTTAAAAATTTCTATTAAAATAATTTGATATATGTGTATGTTTATTTAATAGTAACATATATTTTTATATATTAAGATGTTATACATACATCTTTTAATTAAGGGATTTGTTGTCTTTTTTTATGAAAGATAAGTTTTGGTTTTCGTGTCAGTGGAACGTTGGTGTAATGTTCTCATACGATAGTTGTGCGCTTACTACCCTGTACTTCATACAATTCGATGTACAGTAGGATGTGGTACGTTAATAATTCACTTCATGTACTCAATCATTGGTTTCCGGACTTTCATTTATATATCGATGAAATTCTAAAATTGTAATCACACGTGCAATTTGTATTGTATAGAATGAAAGTATATAAAAATCAATGTTTCATTTAAGATTATTTTTTAATATCATTATATAACATATGGATGTTGTATTTATGCAATTTAAACGATCTGAACAATAATGTACAATACTAATATTACAACATTATAATATGATCCAAACTAGTTGTAGGAGTTAGCAAAATTTTTGTACGTGTTTCCTACGTGTAGATACTATTAGCATTTTTGATTCAAAATTTATATGAAGTAATATATTTCAATAAATTTTTATTCATTTTGAATTATAACGAGGATATTTTGTAGCATGTATTCAAACAAAAAAGATTACTAAACTACGGTAAGATGATTATTTTACCTATATAGAAAATTTGAAAGCGTTAGAAATTGTAAATGCACAGAGCCGACATAAGACATACTATATATAGAAAACTTACTATACTATTAGTATACCTAATTTAATGTATTATTAGTTATAATGAAAAATGAATTTTTATTTAAATTCTATTTCTTCGCAAAACTAAGAATTTCGACATAAATATCAACATTGAATTTAAATTTTCAATTGAAAAATTTCAATTGTTTCAGGTTTATCTGAAATAACTGCGTCCGATGATTGGTCATATTTAGGTGATAATGGTAATTATTTTTAATTTTGAATAATGTAATTTAATCTAATCACACCAAATAAAATTGTATTTATTACATACAAATATAATTTGTATAATAAATATATATACAAATAAAATTTTACTACAGAGATACCATTACAGATTAGATATAAGAATTAGTGAACTTTTTTGTTGAATAAATAAAATACAAATACAAATAGATGAGAAATTTTTGTTTGATCTCCTGTATTTGCAAATGAATTGTCATCTTCTTGAAATCTATATATTAAAATAATATAATTGATCAATAGTTAGTTGAATCTTTCCTGTTTTGAAAATCGTACAGATATATTTTAATAATCGACAGATATATTTTAATAAATATGACGAGTGTTATAATAAAATGATAAATACCTCATGGTTTTATATTTTTCTGTGTTTAGGTCCGGAACATTGGCCAGATTTATGTATAAGTGGAAAGAAGCAATCACCAATAAATATTGCCACTGAAGATACCGTTAAAATCGATCTTGGTAAACTTAAATTCATAAGATATGATTTCGCATTTCAAGGCAAAATAACGAACAATGGTCATTCCAGTAAGTAAAGAAAAAAAAGCGAACAAATCTTTTTTATATTTATATTAAACGTTCAATGATCAGTACGAGAGATTTTGAAGATCGATTGACTAAGCTAAAATAGTATGAAAGTCAAAAATAGAGTGGATTGTGTTTAATCTATTGAGAATCAAACAATAATTTATCGCGACATTATAAATATTTCAATTTCTTAAAAAATTATAAAAGATATATATGATGATGAAAACACATTAAGTAAATCCTTGGATTTTTGTTTCAATAGTAAAACGTAAAAGAATTTGATAATACGAAATTGATCAGAAAAATTGAAATGTTGCTAATTAAAATGTTGTTAACATTGATTTTTAATGAATTGAGAATTCCTTTTTCAGTTATAAGCAATAAAAAAGAACTGATTGAAGCGCCAATACACAGTACAACTCAGCAACGAAATAATGAGACTAAATCTCTGTTGGCATACTTAACGACAATAATGTTTCTCAAATGGCACTGGCGCATACATTGGTATATAGTCCAAAGTTTTATTAGTATACTAGTGAAATATACCGGCTTTGCACGGGATCAATTTTGAATTTATGGTAATAAGCTTTTGAATTGAAGACTTATAAGATTTCTTTGTAGATAATATTCTGACCGACCGCGCATGTGGCTCGAATTTTCTGTGAATAAGATATTTTATAAATGTTATAAATGCACATTGCAAAGAAATAAAAACTTTATCTATCATTTTCATTTTATTTATCTGTTCAATTTATTATTGTTTTTTCATCTGTTAGATACTCGAGATGAATGAACAATTTATTTTGATAAGAATTAAGTGATTAATCAAAAAAGGTGGTTCATAAATTAAATTTGATTTTTGATTTTTTATAACAAATTACAGGGTATTACTTTAATTTAATACTTTTCACATTCTGCAAGATTAAATTTGTTTGATTTTATTCCATGTTTCCGTCTTTGTGCTTTGGCATTACATTCGTAAAGAATTGAGAATGTCACAAGGAAAAAATTATTTATTTTGAAAACACGGTGGCATATGACGCGTTCTTTCTGAATTTTTTGATTGTAATACAAAAGTTAAATATCATCATAGTCTTGAGATGAGAGTCTGTTCTGTCACAGTCTATTTCTAGTTTTTCTTTTGTGGCTATTGTGACAATTGTAACTATACACAAATTCTGTCAAACAAGAACTACTTAAACTCATTGGACAGATTATAATTGTATATTATGAAGTCAAAGTGTAGCCGAGGGTACTTTTCTCGTAGTATTCGGATAAGCAAGATTCTATTGTATATTCCGCGTGATAGATAAACGAATTTTGTTTTATAATCATATCTTATCTGACTTTTGAATTATTTTAATAGTTTTGTAATTTTCAACATTGAGAAATGATTTCACCCTTTAAACACGATTATTTTTCGACAAAAAATATATGGACTATTTATTTTGAAAGTGGTAAATCCATTTCCTTTTGTGTTCAGGTATTGATATGTTTGTGTTTACATTGATTATGTTTCATTTAACAATGAAATTTCAACTGATTAAAGCAAACGAATATTTCAAAATTTTAATTATAAATTGTTTATAAATGAAGAATGGACTTGCATCATTTTCAAAATATACGATTTATATATGTCAATACCTATCTTTAAATTCATTTGTTACTATCAAAATTGATTAAGAAAAAATTTTAGACAAAAAGGAATTTTTCTTATTTTCTATCCCAATCATGTTCATGTGCAATATTTATTATACTTTATTAATCTTTTTAAAAGGTTTAAGGCTCATCAGTTTTTTCATTCTCTATTAATGTCCATGCATAGCATTTACGATATTTTGTTAACCCCTTTAAAAATATTTCATTTTTTATTTAATTTTTGTTATAGTACAAGTTCAATTATGCTGTGTACCAATTCACCTTGGAGGAGCAAATCTTCCATCCACATATATTTTGGAGCAAATACATTTTCATTGGCCTGCCGAACATACCATAGATAACAATCGCGACGCATTAGAGTTACATTTTGTTCATTATAATGAACAATATAGTAATGCGAGTATGGCATCACAACATGAAAATGGCATTGCCGTCGTTGCTACTTTATTCGAGGTATGTTGATTTTGGATAAAAGTGTTTTATTATTATTATTATTATTATTATTATTATTATTATTATTATTATTATTATTATTATTATTTTGAGCATTTAAATATTCTTCTATGATACTACATATTTTATTTGACAGAAGTGGTAAAGTAACTTGTTTATAAATATACATTAATTCATTAAATATATACAGGGTGTTTTCTATTTTTCCGGCAAAATTATAAGAATATAATCTACAATTGAAAATAAGAAGAAAACGTAAATGTATTATGTTACATTGATTGGATGGATATTATTAAATTTCATTGGTATATTTTGTAACTATCTTTGTATGCTTAAAATAGCAGTCATATCGTCAAAGCATTAATGAAACTTTCTGGTCAATGTTTTATGCAATCTTAATGATGCATATGCGGTAGTAATGTGTTCTGTTCTGTCTCAAAACAAGCAATTTGCACATGTTAACATTTACCAGATGGATTATTCGGTTCATTAATGCAGCCCATTGATCACGAACTAAATGATTACAAATAGAGATTTCTTATTGTACAAGCTGAATTTTCTCCTTGTGATGTATGAATTTAGATGTAAACCTCTTGAATGCTTATTACGAACCAGAGTTATTATTAACAAGCTAGATAGAAAGTTGCACATGTCATTGGTTCTCATAGTTTCTTTTATTATTAATCGAACATTGAAACTCTGTTAATTTATGTTATCAAGGCACTTTCTGAATACTAAACACACAGAAGACTATCTTGGAGAATAACAAGTTTAATCCAATTCAGAATCGGATAATTATTCAGATTTATAATAATTGTGAAACAGTTAGCAAACAGATTGTTCAAGTTCTTTTAATTTTACCAATAGTTTAGATATAGAAAATAAAAACGAGCAAGAAAAGATACATAAGCTAAATTAATGTAATCAAATTTTCCAATAATATCATGTTTGGTTTCATTTTTCTCAGATAAATTTGATAGACAATATACAAAATAAATTATGATTGACACGTCAGTACATATATCACCTTAGAAGGGAAGTTGTTGCCGTGTCAGTTATAACTATGCTCTGTAAATAAGTATGTGAAGCGTGAGACACATAGCTAATGCATGGAATAACATAGCTAAGACTTATAGAAGAGCATGATAACGAATTAAAACTGAAGGATTGGCATCTTCTTTTGGCCCATAGCATTATGATAAGTAACATTACTTAAGATTGATATTGTGAAAATATCAGAAGAATCATAATCATAATCAGAATCAAAGTATCAGAAGAATCAGAAGAATCTCAGCGTATAAAAATCAGTGTCAAAAAAATTTTTATCAGCAAAAAAACGAAAAATAAACACTTTGTTTAATATGTATTATCTTAAATAACAAATGTTACAAGTGAAATATAAAAATTGAATTTGTAGTCGATACCATTTCTATAGTAGGGATTCTTTCGTTATACATGGGAGAAGTAAGAAGTATAATTTAGATAATAACGCTGCAACATTGTTGGATGTTTCAAAACTAAAGAACAAGACGATGTAGTGCTTTCTGTTTTGTTTTGAATATTTACAAATCAATGCCAAAATTTTGTAAGATTTGAAATAGATGTTTAATAATTAATCAGACGAATTGCAATTTAAGTAAAGATTTGAAAGGAGCGAAGATGAAGTCTGTGGTGGATGCCATCATGGCATGGCACTGCTCAGGTCAAAGCGTCCAGTATATCGAGGTCTATTACACAAATCAGCAAATTATCCTTGATTCTACTAACAAGGTAGTAACTAGTAAAATAAATTGCATAAAATGAATTCTGACTGTAAGACGTTCTTCTTGTAGATTCTTATTATAGTATGGATTCTTCATTATAACAAAGCCATCATGATAGCTGATAATGGATTAGGCAGATTTGTTTAATTTAATCAGTTGAATATCTAATGTTGTTTTCCGTCATCAGGACAAGCCTATATTGAGGCCTATTCTTGATTCTATGACTAACAATGTGATGACTAGCAAGATAAATTGCAGTGTAATTGCGGAATTCCAATTGCAAGATATTTTTCGTAGATTTTTTAATTATAACATGGATTTTTAATATCACTAAGTAAATTTAGATAACTGGATAATCTAGATAACTGGATTAGGCGAATTTATTCAATCACTATTTAATCAATTGAATATCTAGTGTTATTTTTCATCATCAGGACAGAATACAAAATATTTCTTCATCTGATCTATAAGCAGTTTTTTAAATTTATATTTTTGCAAAAAATAGTGATAGCAACTTTTATTAGAAATACACTATGGGGAAGAGAAAGAGTGTGAATTTAATTGGTTATAATGTAAATCTTTTTATTGTTGTTTTCATTTAAAGTATATATTATATTCTATATTTTATATTAGAAACTTTGATCAACATGATCTGGATCAAATACGAAAAAGTTTAACAAAGAAGTCATTGAACAATTAGGTAAAAATGTTTCGATATGCTGGAGAAAACGAGGAGTAGTATTCCAATATATTTCTTAATTATTCTTATTCTTACAATCACGTAGTATAGTCCTGCACGATAATAGCATACGATCAGTCAAGGAAGGTATTAAAATTTTTGTAATTAACTTAATTTTATAATTATAATTTTGTATCTTACAAAGATGCACAGCTTTATAATTTGATTCTCTTAAAAATTGTATTGTATATCAGAGCTCTTTTCTTCTTTTCTTATCATTTGTTATTTGATGTTGAGGCAGATCTACAATAAAATGTAATCTACATCTGAATAAATTTTTTACAGCTAAAAAAGAAGATCTCAGCGATATAATGTCAGAGAAACAATTGTATGTAATTAATTCTATTAGTCTATAGTCTAATCAATGTGTTAGACTATAGATTAATAAAATTAATAGTTCGTGAGCAGTTTGCAAGCTGCTCGCTAACAGAAACTGCCATCACATCTAGTTATTGCCGAGCAGCTCGTGAGCAATTCGCTAGCAGTTCCAGGCTTATTCGCCTAGTATTTTGCGATCTTCAACTCATCCATATACGTTTCGAGTTGGCGAATAGATTCTTTGATGTGCCGCTTACCAAGTGAGTACTGTTCGCTATTGTAAGCGAATTTGTAACCTGATCGCGGTTTGCCAAAGTAGACTGTTCGCCAACAGTAGTGTGAATGAGGCATTATAATAGTGGAGAAGTATGTATTTAGATTGTGAATGCGCCTCTGTTTCAATCACGTGCATTTGTTTTCTTCTACTGATTCTTCTTGATTATAGATATCACTACAGACAGATATAGATTATAGAAACCATGGAATATTTTTACTGTATAACTATGATTTATTGGTATGAGTGAAAAAATTTTTGAAATAAAGTCTTCTGAAATAAAATCCTCTTAAAATAAAAAGATTTTATCTTTTACCTCTTGTGATAAATAATAAATATAATTATAAAGATATTTAATTTTAAACTTAGAAAATATGCAAAAAGTGGATCAAACTAATATATTTCTCTGGAATTTTTAACTTCTTAATTAGATCATCTTTATATTTTACGAATTTTTTAAATATTATATATATATCTATTTCAAATAGTAGTTATAATTTAATCTTATAGTAATGTAATAATATATTTAGTAATTACAATTACTATCTAAAACAAAACAAAACAATTGTACATATATTTTAGATATAAAAAATTATGGGTATATTTTAGATACGATAATTTATTATAACTAGTTTTTGATGTAATTACTATAAGCATAATTATGTTTGTATTAACAAAGTATGTGAAATACGTTTTCAGATGAATAGCGAGGACAATTTGGAAATAATGTCAATTCTGAAAGCAACGGAATTAGTATCTAACGCAGTCGGAAAAACTACAGCATTAATGGAAACGAAGATTATTCCTTATCTTCTTTTACCAAAAGATCATACAACGTATTACTACTATGACGGATCTTTAACTACTCCTGGATGCCAAGAAACTGTGATGTGGTATATTCTTACCGAGAAACTTTCAATATCAGAACAGCAGGTAAATTTATTTCTTATTGTATTATTTTATTTACTTACATGTTTTCTTTTTTTTGAAGCTAAACATCTTTAAAAGTGTTGGAACAAATAACGGCACACTGAGTTTTAATCACAGACCGACGCAGATTGTTGGGGAAAGAGCAATTTATCATCATCTGGATGGATATTCTGCCGCGACGATTCATTTGAGCAACCTAGTTAATGTGTGTTTTAGTCTCTTATTAAGCAAATTACTATATTTTAAATAGGTAATTAAAATTATTTTTACCTTTGAATTTAGAATTATCTAATTTAACAGAGCGTGATCAATAACAAATATTTAACAATTCGAGAAATTTCGCATGTCATTCATCTTATGCATAATAATAGATAACAGATGATAGTATGATAGTACATAATAATATAAATAGTATCCTTGGCAAAATGTTTTCGATTAAACGCGAGTATTTGGAAGTATTTAAAAATACTGAAATCTTTTGTATAAGAGAACTCAATTAAAATCGTGAATTCTAATTTTTTATATATTTCGAACAAATACAACAATATTCTATACCTGAAACATTTCAATGTTTTTAAATACGTTCAAGTACCTATTTGTGTTCACTGGGAGTAGTATAAATAATGTGTACATGAATAAAATTCAGTGACATTTAACACTAAGTCAAATATATGTGTAAATGGAATAGTTCATTACATTTATATATAAGGTAGTTTAGAATGAATGGTACAACTGGATTGTAGATAATTCTATGTGTAATGTAAATAACATATGTACATAATAAATAAGTTGAAATTGTATAATATATGTAATAAGAAATTAGTCGTGTATAGATTGTGTACAAATGCTTCTGAAATAGCAAATTTAAAATATCATTCAATATTGTATCTTATCTGCTATTGGTTGTACTCTTTTTTTCATTGAATTGGTGCATTAATATCAATATAATTTTTAGCATCGATATGACACGATATATTGCTTATATTACACGTATATAATGACAACATTTTAAATTGTAACTATGTATTGAAAAATCCTTTGTGCATATTTACTGAACATGAAAAGAGGATAACGTTTTAAAGAATTTATCATTTAATGGATATATAGTATTATATAAAAATCGTGCATAATTATATATATAATTTTATTAATATATCATATGTAATATATAACATTATTATATATAATAACATATGTTATACTGTAACAAAATTAAATCATATTCCTTTTTTGATAACAATTAGAAGAAGAATATTGCAAGAACTACCTATAAAAAAATCATTTTTATAAATATGACAGAAACAATATAAAGTTGCATAATACTTTTAATTAAAGTACTATTGTCGATTCGATAGAATTATAATTGTAAAAGAAATAATTTTTTTTGAAATACATTATTTTGTTTATTATGTTATTTTAAATGCAGAACATGCTCAGTATTTGTCTCTTTATCTTGACATGTTTAGCACTTGTTTAGAAAACAGAAAGCATTAATTTAAAAATATGAAGTTTTATGAGGTACTGTGATTAAGCGATACAAATATATTAAAAGCATAATTGTATTTTATAAAATTTTGTGTGTATGTGAAGAAATTTGGAACAAAAGTATGTAATATATACAAAAAACACAAAAGTTGTAAAATGTGATATTTCGTAAAGAGTAGAGAAATAATAATTATTTAGTATTTTGTAGTAAAAGTTTTATTCTATTGCTGTAAGCAAATATTTAGATTTCCATAATTTAATTGTATAATGTACTATTTTTTATTTTTTAATATACAATTAACTCGATAAGTCAAATCGGAGAAAAAGGCAAAAGATCTTCGAATTATAGATAGCTTTATCGGGTTTTCACCTAATGTGATCACATTAAATTATTCGATTATTGAAAAAATTTTTTTTAGATAATAGCGTTTAATGAGTTCTTCAACGTAATTACACTTCATTTTTTTTAGTGGCTTTAGCCAATGTTCAAATGGAAAAAAGAATCTTTACAACACTTGGTGTTATATCATTTTATGTTAGATAAATGATGAGCATAATAGATTTATTTACAAGAAATTAAAGATGATCTTGAGTGTGGTCGTCATAAAGATCATATTGCACATTATTATTAAAAATCAACAACAGAATAATTTAATATGATCACATTAAATAATTCATCCTATACGTATACGTATAAAAGAATTTAAAATTTTAGTGTAAAATGAATGAAAAATTTTTATTGTTTCTATTTCATTTTCACTTTTCTATCATTTTAGTATTATCTTTAACAAAAAATGCATATGTAAAAAATGTATGTTTCCTATCAAAAAAAGAGTGTTAAAAATATTTTTGTGTATAAATAAATATCTAGAACTTACTTTCAGAACTGTTTTGTGATAAACGAGAATAGAATCATTGGTTGGATCGTGAACAAGTTTGCTCCAAAACACTTTGTAATATGTTATTGGCACTTCTAAGACTGGTTTAATCCATCTCACTGTAATACGCTATTTTTCATCTATCAGTCGTGCGTTATTAAGTTCTGTAGAACTTTTGGATTCCACGGCTCTAAAAGTAATAAATTACTCTTTCAATTTATAATGTAGCATTCGAGAAGAAAACTTTGCCTCTTTCTTCTCTTTTACTTTCTGTCGTAAATTGTACGAAGCTAATTTCACGTTTTCGTAATTAGCATTTTAATTCGTTATGGAAAAATTAATTTTGTTAGAAATTTATCTTTGTTTCTACATCAAAAAGAAATAAATATACTTCTATTATACGGGTGTCCTCTGTCATACAAACATAATTAAAGGAAGACCTACAAAGTTGCAACGATCGATAACACTGAAAGAAGTTTATATTGCACGCAAGTGTATGGTATTACTGATAAAAATGGTAAATGAATAAACAGATCAGCGACGCAATGACAAGCTACAGTCGTATCAAATATTTCTGATAGATCATTCGTAAGTTTTCAATAATGATGTAGGTATATACACGCTAGTACGAATTTCTAAATGTCATTGAAATATTGGATACTATCAAGTTTAATTGTAAAAAACATTTGGAACGAAATATTTGCTTTCAATTCACGTAGAGTGCCAAGTACTTAGCTGTATCATATTAATATAATTTGAATATCTTCATGTTTTTATCGTTGTACGTTGTGAAATTTAAATATAAAGAAGCTTTTTGTTTCTGAATGGAAAAAGAGAAAGAAAAAGTTCAGTAAAAAAAAAAAAGAATTTACTTTGAAATGATATATAAAACTATTATTTTTACATCGCACGTGTATACGAATACAACAAAAAAACTGTATCTATTACGAATTCATTGAACATTTTTTATTTTTCTCGTCGAAACGAACGAATAACAAACAAAATGGATTTTCGTAACTTGAATCGTTTAAAC
Organism: Melipona bicolor; assembly: GCA_030673865.1. Taxonomy (NCBI): domain Eukaryota; kingdom Metazoa; phylum Arthropoda; class Insecta; order Hymenoptera; family Apidae; genus Melipona; species Melipona bicolor. The sequence continues at coordinate 2,626,392 of JAHYIQ010000016.1, read as the reverse complement.
ATTTTTGTAAACGTATTATCGGGGAATTTTTTACCGATGACGAGTAAGAAAACGAAATTACCGATTCTTTTCAAAATCTATTCGATCATCGTTTGGTTAATAGAATTAGTATACTTCACTGCTTGTATTTTCGGACTGTTTTGTGTCCCAAGGGAAAAAGCGTTGAAGGACAGCACGATAAACCTAATTGTCTTGTTTGAAATAATAGTGTTATCAATTTACTTGCATAATCGTAAGAATTTGTTACGTGAATTAATTGGAAAGTTAAACCATCTGATCGAAGATAATAAAATGCTTCAAGACATCACGCTTAGCACGGTGAAACCGATAGTGAAGTCGTTGACAATTTATACAATTGCCAATACCACTGCAGTTATTGTTTGGATAGCGTTACCACTTCTCGAAATTTTTCGGAAAAACGAGTTCTATTATTCCGATTATGGAGTCCCAACCGTTATATCCAAAGAGCCTTTTTCAACCGGCATTTTTATCAGTGGTGTTGCCCTGCAGATTCTTGGTGCTGCGTATACGATAATCAGAAAGATTGGATTGGACTTGTACACGATACACTTCATTATTTTAATGACGGCGCAATACAAGTATCTTAGAATCAAAATTGCAACGATATTCAAACAGGAACCCGAAACTTTGCACAACAATATTATTAAACAGAATATCTCGTTTGGGAATAAAAGAACGATCAGCCATGAAATGAGATTGTTAACCCGCCATTATGAAACTGTGGTTGAGTAAGTAAAAGTGTGATTACATGATAGCAAACGTATCAGATGAATTACGTCTTTCAACGTTACTTATGATTTTATGTTAATTTAATGATGATAAAACCCATTGCGCTTAGATTGTTAAGACTTGGAATGCTAGTTGTGCTCACATGCATTTTCTTCAACATTTGGGATTCTCAACTGTGCTAACATAAATATCGTATATAATTATAATATGCAATTATATACAGATATATATATTTTTATAAATTTTAATTGCAATGGAGGCAGGTTCCAAGAATCAAATTTCTGCATTGAGTGTTTATTAATTTCTGAAATATTAATAAAAAAATTCAAATTTTCAAAAATCGAAATTTCAAGATCAACAGATTTAATTTCGGAGTAAAAAGTCATCGATTTAAAGAGGAATGACCTATATCCTTATTTAACATTCATTAATTTCCTACAGATACATTCCATTGTATCTTTAGGATTAAATTATTTACGAAAATATTGTTTCTTTTAATGTAAAATAGTAAAAAAAGCATTAAATTATTAATTCTAAATCTATGATATAAAAAGAATTTAAAGATTGAATATTTTTTTTGTTTCAGTATATACAGTTTTTATATACTGTATGTACTACGTATGGATAACAATGTAGAAGACGGATTTATATATATAATTATATTATAATTTTAATATATAATATTATAATGTATAAATATATAATTTTTTGTAAAATTTTCCAATTGCAATGACTTCCTAGATGTTATGATATTGTTTGATAATGTTATCATCATAAAAAATCGTAATTTGTAAGTTATGAATTAATTAAAATCAAAATTCGTAATTGTAGGATGGCTGTTATGTTGAGGAAATTACTTTCCCCAAATATTGGAATTCTTTATATAGAATACGTTTTCCGATTCTGCTTTATAAGTTTTATGTTGGTGACGGTATATTTTCAATCTTAACTTTCTAATTTATAATTTTGCTATCTGATGTTTTTTCTGTTATTGCGTATTTTATAAAGATTTGTTATTTTACTGTTTATTTTTTTAGAGCATTGGGTTCTTCCCCGAAAAATGCTTACTTATAATGTATACGCTTGGTGTACTGATACAATTTTACATATTATGCTACTCTATTCAAAAGTTAATCGAAGCGGTAAGTAATATAATAACTTATAGTGCAACAATCTGTATTAACGAAGAATTAAGTGTTTAATTACTTCGTATTTATCAATCTTTATTAGATAATCAAAAAAGCAATAGATAAGAAATATGTTTAAATGAATTCCATGAATTTTAATAATATAATTTATAAAATTAGATTGGTACTACATTTATAGTGATATGTTATAATCACCATTATGTGAATATAGTTTATGTCAATATATGTTATTTATATTAATACAGTTTACTTCAAATTCTTAGAGTGAAACTGTAACAGACGATGTAATACATGAGAAGTGGTATTTCCACGACGTATCATTGCAACGCGCAATTGTTATGATGATTTTGACTAATAAATTAGAGTGCAAATTGTCTAGTCTTCAAAGTATTGATTTAACTTTACCATCTTTCATGTCGGTAAGTTTTTTTAACACAATAATATAATACTTTTGCTTAATAAATAATCAAATCATGTAATATTATCAGAGATAAATGGAATAATTATATGTTAGTATATGTATTTTATAAGTGTGAGAGTAATATAAGAATGATTTAAATGAATTATATGTGAAATAAAAATATGTAAGTGCAAATAAGAAAAAATTAAATCATTTATAACATATGTTTAATAAAACATATAACATATGTTAAATAAAAAACTTCATTTTTAGCTTTAACCTTTCAAAATTCCATATTAGTGGAATTAGTTGAAAGCCATAGCATGTTTATCAATTGTGTAATTATATTAGTAATTATAACAGCCTAGGCATTACTTCCGAAAGCAAAATTAATCAGTCGTCTTAATTGAAATTATAAATATTCTGTGCTCCGTTTTTTGGAATTAAACGCAAATCAACCAATATAAGCAATTTACAATCTAGAATATGTTTAAAATTACTACTTTTTAATTTAATTTTAATTCAAAATTTTTCTATCAATTGCTAAATACTTTGTATGACTTTTCTTTTTTACTGTATTCTTATTCATAATTTAATTGATTTATTTTAAAACACTTCATATGCAATCTAATTAATTATTATCTACTTAATTACAACTTGTTTTTATAGGTCTTAAATCAAGCATATTCGATATGTTTATTGTTTCTAAAAGCAAAACGAGAGTAATTCATTTCCGCAAAGCATAGTTATATAAGATTTTAATTTATAATAATTATATAATAATTATATAATTATAAATATATAATTATAAATATATAATGTGATAACACGTGTTGGACATAAATAAAATAGTTATATATTTATAGAAATCTTATTGCATGTCATTATTAGGATTAATAACGATTTAATGTGATCATGTTAAATATAAAAAAATTAATAAATTAATTAATTAATATAAAAAAATTTGAAAATTTAATATAGAATGAATAAAAAACTTTTCCTGGTTCCTACATTCTTCTTTATTATTTTAATGTCATCTATTTTTAACAAAAAATTCATTTGTTAAAAGAATATACTTCCCGTTAAGTTTTGTGTGTATAAATACATAAAACAACTTACTTCCAGAAGTGTTGTATGATAAATGAAGAAAGAATCATTGGTTGGATCATGAACAAGTTACCATCAAAACTGACTTAACCCATCTTAGACTAATACGTAATTTTCCATCTACCAATCGTGCGTCGGACAAAGTTAAGTTCTGCGGTTCTCTTGGATTCCGTGGTTCTAAAAACAATAGATTGCTCTTTCAATTTATAATGTGACAGTTGAAAAGAAAACTTTGCTTCCACTTTCTCTTGTACTTTTCGTTACAAACTGCACGACGTTAATTTCACGTCTCTTTGCAATTACCAATTTACAGAAAAATTTTGAATTTCATTTAGTTATAAATTCATTGTGAATTTCTACATCAAAAGGGAATAAATATGCTTGTTAAATACTGATGCTCTTTGTCAATAGGAAGACCTAACATAATTAGAGACCTACAAAGTTCCGATGATCGATAATAAAACTAAAAGAAGTTTACATTGCACGTGATATTGTACCTACACGAAAGAGTATGGTGCTATTGATGAAAATGCTATGAATAAACAGATCAGCCATGCAACGATAAGCTACAGTCGCATCAAATATTTCAGATAGAACATTTGTGAGCTTTAAATATTGGATATTGTCAAGTAGGTTAATACTGAAGAAGATTTAAAATAAGATATTGAACACATGTATTTTCGTCGCATTTGGCTCTCAATTCGTACAGCGTAAAACATACTTATCGTTAGCTTCACATATTGCAATACCACATTAATTTATTTTTATGAGAATTAAGTATAAGGAAATTTCTCCTTTATGAAAAAGAAGATTTATGAAGAGAAATTTAATAAGAAAAATTACTAATAGTTTCTACTGTTATGGTCAAATAATAGTAAGTCAAATAATAAAAGATGAAATAATAAAACTATTATGTTGTATGCATGTGCGAATACAATCAAGAAAATATATCTACAATTACTAATTTACTAAACATTTTCCTTTTTTCCTATTGAAAAAGAATAAACAACAAACAAAATGGATTTTCGTAACTTGAATCGTTTAAACAATTTTGTAAACATATTATCGGCGAATTTCTTACCGATGACGAGTAAGGAAACGAAACTACCGATTCTTTTCAAAATCTATTCGATCATCGCTTGGTTATTAGAATTAGTATACTTGGCTGCTCATATTTTGGGACTCTTTTGTGTCCCAAGGGAAAAAGCGTTAAAGGATGGCACAGTAAACGCAGTGGTGTCGTTAGAAACAATTACACTAATAATTTATTTGCATTGTCATAAAAAATTGTTACGTGGGTTAATTGAAAAGTTAAATCATCTCATCGAAGACAATGAAACACTGCAAGACGTCACAGTTAATATAGTGAAACCGATAGAGAAGCCGCTGATAATTTATACAATTGCCAATACCACTGCAGTTATTGTTTGGATAGCGTTACCATTTCTCGAAATATTTCGGAAAAACGAGTTTTATTATTCCGATTATCGAATGCCAAATGTTCTATCCAAGGAACCTTTTTCAGTCAATATTTTTATTGCCGGTATTATCCTGCAAATGTTCGGTGGTGTATATACAATAGTGAGAAAAATTAGTTTGGATCTCTACACAATGCATTTTATTTTTTTAATGACGGCTCAATACAAATATCTTAGAATTAAATTCACAACGATATTTCAAAAGGAAACCGAAGCTTTGGGGAGTTCGTACAACAATATTATTAAATGGTCTGAAAATGAAATGACTATCGGAGAGGAAATGAGATTGTTAACTCGCCATTATGAAACTGTAGTTGAGTAAGTAAAAATCTGATTTACATAATAATAAAGATGGATTCTACCAGATATAATAGATTGTAACTTTCGATATTAATTGTGATGTTATTATATTAATTTTAATAAAGATTCTAAGTTCTTTGGAATGTTAGTTGTTCACGCACTATAGATTTTTTCCAATTTGGATTCTTAGTTATATTGACATAAGTATTATTCATAAAAATATTAATTTTTTTAAATGTAAATAAAATAAAATAATAGTAAACAGCATTAAGAAAAAAATGTCTGTATTAACTTGTGCCTGAAAATGATTTCTGGAAAAGAATTTATTTTTCTATTGCATAAATCTCTAACGTTCTAAATTATTTATTCTAAATCTATGATTTGAAAAAATTGCATTTAAAAGTTAACCAGTTTTCTTCTTTCAATGTGTACAGTTCTTACATATACTGTACATATTGAAAATGTATTGCGTACGAATAACAACATATAAAATGGATAATTTAAAAAATATGATTAATTTGTAATTTGTATAATTTGTAAAATTGTGATGACTTCGCGGATGTTATAATATCGTTTGGTAGTCTTATCATAATAAAAAAATCGTAATTCATAAGTTGCGAATTACTTAAAATGAAAATTCGTAATTGTAGGATGGCTTTTATGTTGAGGAACTTACTCTCCCCAAACATTGTAATTCTTTATCTAAACAACGTTTTCCGGTTCTGCTTTCTAACTTTTATGTTCGTAACGGTATATTTCCAATTTTAACTTTTTAGTTTTGCTTTCTGACGTTTTTCTTATTGGTAATTTCATAAAGAGAAAAACTGTCTATTTTTTTAGAATATTACAGGATTCCCTGAAAACTGTTTAATCATAATATATATGCTTGGTGCACTGATACAATTTTATATATTATGCTACTCTATCCAAGAACTAATCGATGAGGTAAGGTATTTTTAAATAATACAAATATAATAACATATAACACCTCAAATTATACAACGAAGGACTAACTGTTTAATTTTGCTTTATGTTTATTGATCGATGTATTTATTCGTTAGGTAATCAAAAATATTAAATTTAAATATATTCATGAGTTTTAGCAGTACAATTAGATTAATGTATTTGTAGTAATATGAATATATTAATATGATCTTGTTTCAAATTTTTAGAGCAAAAATGTAGGGGACGATGTAATACATGAAAAGTGGTATCTTCACAACTTATCATTACAACGCGCAATTGTTATGATAATTTTGACTAATAAACTAGAGTGCAAATTGTCTAGTCTTCAATGTATTGATTTAACTTTACCATCTTTCATGTCGGTAAGTCTTTATTCCGATTTAATAAGATAATACTTTTTACTTAATCGATAATCCAATACAAAAGTAAATCGAATAATCTATGTTATTATATCTTATAATAAAAATGGTTGAAAGTAAGTAAAAGTAAGAAAAAATTATAACGCAGTATAGTCATTTTAACAGATATTGAAAAGTATTTTTTTCAAAATATTTTTACAAACATTGTTTGCAAATGGTCTTTCTGCACGATATATTTCTTTATTCTATACACACACACACACACACACACACACACACACACACACAAAATAATATAATTTATTAAAGAGAACGCAGAAACAAATCAATCAATTACTACAGAGTGGCCCAATTGCTTTGCTCGTCTTGAATATTTTTGTTATTTATAACAACATGAAAAGATTGCATGTGATTGAATTTTATATTGGACGAGAAAGAACATAATATGATGTAAGTATGTTTATAATATATTATATAAATGCATAAATGGACGCATTGAGAATATTTCAAGGTCATTTCTATTTTTTTAACGCTGTAAGCTTTCTATTTCTGTGTAATAACTGGCTTTGAGATGAATTCAATAAGCCGTGATCGACATTATTCGAGGTCACATGCAATTATAAAATAACATTCTCTATCTCAGGAAAGATGTTTGAAATGTTAACTATTTGCGTTAATGTTGTCATTGAGTCAATGAATTACATGTACGTTTTATTGCATTTGAGCGTGAGTTTATTCCTGCATACACTGCCGCAATTCGTTGCTATAAATGAACTGTATTTAAATCGACGTAGGGGACGCGAAGGACTAGAACTGAAGCACTTTGTGGTCAGTTCGTTCTTCAAATTTCATATCGTTGAATTTCTTCCTCTGAAAAACTCTGAAAATGTTGTTCCTTGGAACTATGCTGGGAAACTTAAAACAACGAGTATATTCAAAATTAATGAATCATCCTGTGTATCGTTATTATAACTGGTAATTTCATACGATTATATACAGTAATAACAACATTCATATATTATCGAAATATACGAAGAAAATAACATTTATATGCAAACGATTTATCGTAATGTTTTCTTTATATTTGATATTGTTCCTGAGCTTATGAAATGTGGGACGTTTTTCAATTTGGAAATATATTGGTAATTATCTGGACAATGATGTCTTCGAAAGTAAAATCAACCAGATATCTTAATTGCCAAACTTTCATTACAGTGATATATTTTTTTCAGTTAAACGTATATTCATTAATCAATATAAGCAATCTACAATTCAAAAAGGATCTAGAATTACTATTCTCTAGCTTTACTTTATTTTGATTCAAAATTTGCCTTACCAATTGCTAAATACTTTGTACGACATTTTGTTTCTACTGTATTTTTATTCATAGAAGATACTAACATAATTTAATCGATTTACTTTAAAATACTTTATATGCAATTAATTGTTATCTACTTAATTATCATTATATTGTTTTCGTAGGTCTTAAATCAAGCATATTCGGTATGTCTACTGTTTCTAAAAGCAAAATAAGATTAAAATTTAGTGTTAAGTTGTAAATTTAATAGAAATTTATATAATATATGTTCTGCAGAGCACAACATAATTAAATACATTAAATTAAATTTTAATGTAGTAATAAATTATAATGTAGTGTTTAATTATAATGTAGTAATAAATGTTGGACACAAATTAAATAATTATATTTCACATCATAAGAAAATTAATATATGTAATTATAAAAAATACAGACTAGATTTAAAAAATCTTGTAATAATTACAGTATCACAAAATACCCAGGGTAATTGAATTGAAAAATAAATGATATCCATACTTTTATTAACCATAAAGCACATTAAATCACAGAAATGAAAACTACAGCTCATTAAAGTATTTAAACATTTAACATGAAACATTTATGATTATTATTTATGTGTTATATAAAACATTTTGATTTTTCATTAATAATAATAAGATTCAATTATGATGATTATATTGGCCAAATTTTAAATCTAAAAATATTTATAGGAATTACAGAATATTTAGGCTTAACAAAAATATCAGTAGAAGAGCAGACTGGAATTTCATCTTACCGTATGTACGTAATCGTGTTATTGAAAATTTTCACGACAACATTCGCCGGTCACTGTGCAATGCAACAGCTTGCATTTGAAGAAGTGATACTTCGGTTCTAAGTTTTTCAGTTTATTGCATGTTTCATCCTGAAATTTAATGCGAAGAGAAAATTATTTACGTTGTAAATCATTGTGAAAATATATACAATTATAACAATGACGTTCTTTAAGCCAACAGAAATTTACGTAGATTCGTTTATCTTATTGTGTTAAATTGTTTTATAATAATAAAAGAAAGTCATTTTAAATATTAACGAAATAAAAAATAAATATAAAAGTGTAGCAAAAATGTAAAATATAAAAATAATTTATATTTACTTAGCAAACAAACGTACACATTAAATCACCTTGCCTGATCACACTAAATTATTCGATTGAAAATTTTGTTAAATATTTAAATATTTAATGATGGAATTTTTTGTTAAATATTTAAATATTTAATGATGGAATTTTTTGTTAAATATTTAAATATTTAATGATGGAATTTTTTGTTAAATATTGAAATATTTAATGATGGAATTTTTTGTTAAATATTGAAATATTTAATGATACTCGACAAACTCAGCTTAATATCAAATAAATAATGAAATTTTAAGTTCATCTCCAAACAATCTAAAATGACTTTGAGTTTGATCATATTGAAGAAACATATTGCATACTATTATTAAAAATCAACAATAGAATGATTTAATGTGATTATGTTAGATAATTTATAAATTTTGTATAAAAAATTTAAAAATTTAATGTAGAATAAGTGAAAAATTTTTCATGCTTCCTTCATTTTTATTTTCTATCGTTATCTATCTTTAAAAAAAAGTACGGGTATTAAAATATATTTCTTGCTAAGTTTTGTGTGTATAAATACATAAAACAACCTACTTCCAAGTGTTGTATGATAAACAAGAACAGAATCATTAGTTAGAGTATGAACAACTCGGCATAAAAACACTGTGCAATATATTATTGACACATCTTAATCCATTTCAGGATTGTTATAAGCTATTTTCCATGAATCAGTCGTGCAATAAGTTCGTGAAGTTCTTTTCTTTCAATTTATAATGTGGAAATTGCCAAGAAAACATTGCTTTCTTCTTCTCTTTTACTTTCCGTTTTAAAGTGTACGAAGCTAATTTCACGTTTTCATAATTAGCAATTTACAGAAAAATTCTGAATTTCATTTAGTTAATTCATTGTGAATTTCTACATCAAAAGGGAATATACTTGCATTATACGTTAAACACCGATGTACTTTGTCACATATTAAGGAGACCTAACATAATTATAGAGAGACCTACAAAGTTTAAATGATCGATAATAAAATTGAAAGAATTTTACTTTGCATGTGATATATCTACACGCAAGTGTTATCTGGTACTACTGATGAAAATGGTAAATGAGTAAACAACTCAACAATGCAACGGCAAATTATAGTCGTATCAAATATTTCAGGTAAAACATTTCTGAGTTCTCAAACTCAGTACACAAACGGTAGTACGAATTTCTACACGTCACTGAAATATTGGATATCATCGAGCGAATTAGTAATGAAAAAGATTTGAAATGAGATATTAGAATACTTATATATTTTCGTTGCATTTGGATTTCAATTTGTGCAGTGTATCAAGTGAAAGATATAATTAGTTACTACTACTAGTTAGATACATATTGCCATACCACTTTAACGAAATTTAAGTATAGAGAAATTTCTTTTTTATAAATGAGTGGAAAAGATTTATGCACGCAAATTTAGTAAGAAAAATTTACTGTAGTAATTTCTACTGTCATTATGGTTATATAACAATAAAATGAAGTGATATATAAAACTGTCACTTTTGTGTCACATATGTGGGCGAATACAATAAAAAAGTGTTATTTACTACAAACTCGCTGAGCATTTTTTATTTTTCTTAGTGAGAAGAATAAGTGGACTTTCGTAACTTGAACTGTTTAAACATTTTTATAAATATATTATCGGGCAATTTTTTACCAATGACGAGTAGGAAAAGGAAATTACCGATTCCTTCTAAAATCTATTTGATCTTCATTTGGTTAATGGAACTAATATACTTAACTGCTTTCACTTTTGGATTTTTTAATGTCTCGGGCGAAAAAATTTTGAAGGACGGCACAGTAAACGCAGTGGTGTCGTTAGAAATAATCGTGCTAACAATTTATCTGCATTGTCGTAAAAAATTGTTACGAGGGCTAATTGAAAAGTTAAATCATCTCATCGCAGGCAATGAAATACTACAAGACATCACAGTTGTTGTAGTGAAACCGATAGAGAAGCCGCTGCCAATTTATACAATTGGTAATATTACTGCAGTTGTTATTTGGGCAGCGTTACATTTCTCGAAATATTTCGGAAAAACGAGTTCTGTTATTCCGATTATCGAATGTCAAATGTTCTATCCAAGGAATCTTTTCCAGTCAATATTTTTATTGCCGGTATTATCCTGTAAATGGTCGGTGGTGTACATGCAATAGTGAGAAAAATTAGTTTGGATTTCTACACAATCCATTTCATTTTTTTAATAACGGCTCAATACAAACATCTTAGAATCAAATTTGGGACAATATTTGAAAAGGAAACCGAAGCTTTTGACAGTTTGTACAATAATATTTAATTCATTTCAGAATTAGATAACTATTAAAAAATAGTTAGCAAGACTTCAAACTTTTTGAATTTTACCGATAATAATAGACTAGACAGATTAGATAAATTGTAATAATAGGCTAGATAAAAAATAAAAGCGAGCAAACAAAGATACACAAGCCGAATTAATGTGATCAAGTTTTTCAATAACATTATGTTTGGTTTCATTTTTCTCAGATAGATTTCAGCAAAATTGTTAAATAAATTGTTATTACACGGTCGGTTGTACCATAATTTTTATACTCTATAATTACTCTTTAATTTGAGCAAAGTTTTAATTATATAATAATATAAAGACTGAGTATAAAATTTTAATCGTGCAGATAAATTGTGTCCACTTACCTGTAAAATTACTCTTAAAATATATGATAAGATGTGAATGAAAAGTGGAGAGAATTAGTGAACTCCTACAATACTAGGAGTGTTAGGTGTTAAATGCCCTTAAAGAGAAAATTAAGCAAGAAGATTAAGACCTTGCTGGCTCATTAGAATTGAGGGGTCAGATTATCCAAAGGTTGTGTTCCAGCATATTTCAATAGCATGCAATGTGCCATAGTTCATATGGCATCCTCTTAGTAGAAGTTTCCGAAAATGTTTAAACAAAACTTCTCGCGAAGTTGACAAGAAATGTCAACGATTTGCCGCCATTTTGAGGAGATCGTCTCTCGCAGAATTTTTTCCCAAAATATTAAAAAGGAATTAGAATTCGAGTCATTTAGAAAGTTCTGCGGTTTTCACAGAGACAAGAGTATAATATGAAAACGGTACCAAACTTGATTGAACAAAGATAATTTCCATTTAGAATTCTATTGTACTAACTTAACAAATTTTCGTTTACAATACAAGGACACTCTAATTGTGCTTCATACTTGACAGTGAAATCACTTTGTTGAAATTTCATAAATCATCTCCGAATTGTCATCGATTATCATTAGAAACAGTATCTTGTCCGTAAATATCATTTTGCGCGCTGTCTCGCGTGCATTCTCGCTTTTTTTTGGAATAGAAAAGTATAAAAATGAGTTCTTATCAACTTGAAGTTTGGGTTTTCTCATTTTATATTAAATTCAAACTAGCATTCGCGTAGATGTGCAAAACGCGTAGATGACTTTCTGGATGACAACACTTTTAAATATATTGTTTTTGTAAAAAATTTTTATAAAACATAAGTACATTTTTACGATTCTCTTACAGGAAAAAAAAAAAATATATATATATATATAGGTATATCATCATAAATTTTATGTCTAATAAAAAACCAACTAGTAACATTCAAGAACATCAGTAATTTCTTACCATTAATGACAATATTCGTAATCATTTTATGGTACATACATATATACTTCTTTTTGGTCAATATGAAGATGATGAATTGAACATTTTGTTTAGTGTTTCCTTTATGGTTATTTAATGATACATAGTACAAACATTTGAGAAACTTATTAAATTCATTTGATTACTCGAATATTTAATTCCTAAAAATAGCGATCATATATTTACTTATGGCTAGGAACCATTTGATTAGAAATGAGTAGCATAATGTCGTTTCCTTTTTGCCGACTTGGTTTTACATTGGATTATTTTATTATGCAACAGCTTCTTATTTTTTTGTTCTTTTGACTGTTTCGAACAACCAGTAGCAAAAAATTCTAGACTGGCACCATTCTCGTCATTATTTATATTGTTGAATACATTTTGTACGTTTACGTTGTATGTGCATTCACTTTGAAGATGTTTTATTTCAAGGTGTGGTGTCTGAAAGCAAATGAACAAGATGTAAGTTTCATTCAATTCATATGTAGTGTAATATTTAGAATCATTTAAGACAGTTTTGTACATATTTTACAAAACTTTACATTCTACAATTATTTTGATGTGTAATGACATCAATACAAGGTAGTTCCAAAATCGTGGTACCGATTAGGAGATTATTATATATTTATTAATATTTTGTTATAATACAGAGAATTATATTGCAAATTCAGGATATATATACATACTCTCAATGTATACATGTTAATAAATTATTAATAAGTTATATATAAACAGAAAATCATAGAAACGTTTCCTTCTATCTTTTTGCCATCTTTATGCGAATTCAAATTCGTTCTATATATTGAATAAAAAGACATAAATTGTATTCTAAAGCTTAGATATTAAGTCTTAACATAAACCATATTTTTTATTTGCAAAAACTTTATTATTTGCTTTAATGGTTATATAAATAATTAGTAAATAAAATTTTATTTATTAAATTTTGCATAGTGATAAATAAAACATTATTAAAGATTAAATTTATAAATATGTAATATATAATGGAGAATGTTATTGGGAAAGAAGTTAACATGAAGTAAAATAATACGTATTTGTTAATAAATGTTTTTTGTCAAGCCAGATATAATTGTATTTTAAAAATACATTGTTTCATGTTAGTCTATTACAAAAGTTCCGGGATTGATGCTGTACAACAGTCTTTCAATGGTGACATTTAAATTCCTGTATTATAAAATATTTTGCTATAAGCTTTAAGCAACATTATTTTCTGGAGATGTAGTAAATAATTTAATAGAATGAAAATATCTTTTCAAGCAAGTAATGTATAAAAATATTAGTAGTTAGTGACATTATTAGTTGGTTTACAGCAGAATAAAATAAAGAAATGAGAAGTTAGAACACTTTACACACATAGATTTAACAGATATATTAGAGAAGAGAAACGAGGAAGTCGTTTTGAGAAAATAGAAGAACAAAGATTAAAAATTATGTAGCGTTAAGCATCAATTAATTACTGATTTACAAAAATATACAACGTAAATATACATTACAGTACCTGAACGAGTTTCCACCAGGTTTTCTTTCGACGGGATACGAGTTTTTCCTGCGAATCTGAGCAGGATGCCTCTCTCCAGGAGACGTTGTATGCCTTTACATCGTGGTTCATCGGCCAAACCAAACGTACCTTGACCTCGCCGCAGTGACAAGTCATTCGCCGCAAATGAAGATCGCCATGGTATTGCTCGCATCTGCGAGATCGTCTCCCCATATCGGCTTCAATGAAAGGGCACTTCTTCGTTTGTTATCCCAATTATTAGGCTCAACAAAAAGTACCAGTAGCAGATGGAAGAAGAGCAGGCTGGAATTTCATCTTACCGTATGCCATGTAATCGGTGCTATTGAAAACTTTCGAGGCTTTTCGCGACAACAATCGCCGACCACCGTACAATGCAACAGCTTGCACTTGAAGAAAGTACTGGCACTTCGGCTCCAAGTTTTTCAGTTCATAGCAAGTTTTATCCTGCGAAGGAAATCATTTTCAATTCATTGTAGATTGTTGTGCGAATTGAAACGGCGCTCTTCAAGGCAAGTGAAAAAGTAAATTTTATGTAAGTTTCGCTTACCTTATGACGTGTTAAACTGTTTTAGAGGCAATACTTTTAAAATGGAAGAAAGTGGAGGGAAGTCGTAAAGCAGAAGGAAGCCATGTTAAATATAAAAATCTAATGAAAATAATTTATATTTATTTGGGAAATTAATGTGATATACGAGATCGTATTAAGTTATTCGATTGTTGTTGAACTAATTGAAAAGCTTTTCTTTTAATATTTTATATTACTTGGTGAATTCTTTTTAATGTCAGGTGAATAGTAAGTATAATAAAATTTTCGTTTGTCAAATATCGAAGACCATGAGTGTGATCATAGTGAAGATTTATTGCATGTCATTATTAAAAATCAACTACAGGATAATTATTAGAATCTATCACTCTGCATAAGTATGGAAGAATTTGAAATTTAACGTAAAATGAATAAAAAAACTTTTTCTGCTTCCTTCATTCTTATTTATTTTTAACAAAAATGCATTTGTGTAAAAGAATATACTCTCTGCTAACTTTTGCGTGTATAAATATGTGAAACTTACTTTCAGAACTGTTCTATGATAAACGAGAATAGAATCATTGGTTGGACCATGAACGAGCCGGCTCCAAAATACTTTGTAATATGTTATTGGCACGTCTGAGGCTGGCTTAACCCATTTCAGGCTAATACGTAATTTTCCATCTACCAGTCGTGCGTCGGATAAAGTTAAGTTCTGCGGTTCTCTTGGATTCCGTGGTTCTAAAAACAATAGATTGCTCTTTCAATTTATAATGTGACAGTTGAAAAGAAAACTTTGCTTCCACTTTCTCTTGTACTTTTCGTTGCAAACTGCACGACGTTAATTTCACGTCTCTTTGCAATTAGCAATTTACAGAAAAATTCTGAATTTCATTTAGTTATAAATTCATTGTGAATTTCTACATCAAAAGGGAATAATGCTTGTTAAATACTGATGCTCTTTGTCAATAGGAAGACCTAACATAATTAGAGACCTACAAAGTTCCGATGATCGATAATAAAACTAAAAGAAGTTTACATTGCACGTGATATTGTACCTACACGAAAGAGTATGGTGCTATTGATGAAAATGCTATGAATAAACAGATCAGCCATGCAACGATAACTACAGTCGTATCAAATATTTCAGGTAAATCATTTACAAGTTTTCAATGATGTATGTATATACACGGTAGAATGAATTTCTAAATCGTCACTGAAATATTGTACATCATCAAGTGGATTAATAATGAAAAAGATTTGAAATGAGATATTTGAGCACCTATATATTTTCGTCGCACTTCGCTTTCAATTTACGCAGAGTACAAAGTGAAACGTACTTAGCTTCACACGTTGCTACACCGCATTAATTTATTTTGGACATTTTCATGTTTTTATTATGAAATTTAAATATGAAAAAATTTCTCTTTTTTAAATGAGTGAAAAAGAAAATTTATGAAGATAAGTTTAGTAAAGAAAAAGAAAAAAAAATATTCATTCTAATAATTCCAATTGTTATCACGACTATATAAGATGAATTGATGTATAAGATTATTACCTTTACATCGTATGTGTGTGTGTGAATACAATAAAAAAACAAATTCACTGAACATTTTTTATTTTTCTCATTGAAAAGAATAAGTAGCAAGTTGAATGGATTTTCGTAACTTGAACCGTTTAAACGTTCTCATGAATATAATATCGGGAAACTTCTTACCGATGACAAGTAGAAAAAGGAAATTACCGATTGTCTACAAAATCTATTGGGCCTTCACTTGGCTAACGGAACTCGTATACTTAACCGCTTTTATTTTCGGAGTTTTCTCTGTTCCGATAGAAAAAGCATTAAGGGATGGTACCGTAAACGCAGTGATCGCGTTGGAAATAATCATGCTGAGAATTTATTTGCATTGTCGTAAAAATTTAATACGCAGATTAATTGAACAGTTAAACCGCCTCATCGAAAGCAATGAAACTCTTCAAGGTATCACAATTAGCACAATGAAACCGATAGAAAAACCGCTAAAAGTTTACACAGTTGGTAATATTATTACAACTACTATTTGGACGTTGTTACCGTTTCTCGAAATTTTTCGGAAAGATGAGTTCTATTATTCGGATTATCAAATACCCGGCGTTATATCTAAGGAACCTTTTTCAATCAACATTTTTATTACCGGTGTTATTCTGCAGAGTGTCGGCGGTGCGATCCAAAATGTTAGAAAGATGAGTTTGGATCTCTATACGATGCACTTCATTATTTTAATGACGGCTCAATATAAATACCTTAGAGTCAAATTTGCAATGATATTTGAACAGGAATGCGGAACTTTGAAGGGTCTGTACGACGATATTGGAGAGAATGTCTCGTCTGGAACGATCAAACAGGAAATGAGATTATTGATCCGCCATTACGGAATTGTAGTTGCGTAAGTTAAAATTTGATTATGTAATAACACAAATTATAATAACATCAGACGATTTACGATATTGTTATAATTAATTCTAATAATGATTAATCCTTTGCATGGAACAACAATGTTCCTAACCTAATCTTAAAGTAACTTGGAATATTAGTTGTGTTCGCCTTATACATTTTCTCCAACAACTCGAATTCTCAATTCTGCTGATATAAATATTGTTATATTGTTACATCCTGCGATTGAACATGGTTATAATATTCAGTTATGTACAATTGAATTGCATGTATTTCTTTAGAGATATAATGCAATGAGTCGTTAATATAAAATATAAATAAGCGTAAATGAATTTAAAAAATGTAAATTCTAATGTTTCTTAATCATAATAAACAAGTTTTTGTTGTAATGAATCGTGTCTATAATTGTTATAATTGAGCTGTTGCAAGGAATTGTGAAAATAGTAAATGAATGCGTAGAGTTAATAATTTTTAGTCTTTAAAATTTGTAATTGCAGGATGGCTGCTATGTCGAGGAAATTGCTCTCTCCAAATATCGTAATTCTTTATCTAAACAACGTTTTCCGGTTCTGCTTTCTGAGTTTAATGTTCGTAATGGTATATTTTCAATTTCAAATTTTTAATACGTTTATATTTTTTTATACGTTAATAATTTTGCTTTCCAATGTTTTTTTCGTTATTGCTATTTCATAAAGAGAGAAACTGTTTCTTTTTCAGAGTGACCATTTTGAGAGATCTTTGATTATATTATACTCGCTTGGTGCACTAACACAATTTTATATATTATGCTACTCTATTCAAGAATTAGTCGAAGCGGTAAAATTTTTCAAATAATAATAGTAATAATATAATAATCTATAATATATCAATCTGTACAATGAAAAATTAAAAATTAACTGATTTGATTAGTTCATGTTTATTCATGTTAATCTTCGTTACATAATCAGTAATATGTTTTACAACAGATAAATATATATAGTCATTAAATTTAAATGTATTCATAAATTTTAGTAATATAATTTATATAATTGGATTAATATATATTTATAGTAATATATTATGATTACCATTACATATATGAATATATTAATATAATTTATTCCAAATTCTTAGAGTAAAAATGTAGCGGACGATGTAATATGTAAAAACTGGTATCTCCATGATATACCACTGCAACGTGCAATTGTTATGATGATTTTGACTAACAAACTAGAGTGTAAATTATCTAATCTTCAAAATATTGATTTAACATTACCGTCTTTCATCTCGGTAAGTCTTTCTAATTGACTTGATGAAATAATAATTTTTAATTAATAGATAATTAAATCCATTACGTACAATATCTTCAAAAGTAAATTGAATAATCTATGTTAGTATATTTTACAATAAGTAGTAACGTAAGAATGATAAAAAATACAAATTATACAGAGTATCTGTACTTGAATACACTGAAATATCTTTTACGGAAGCAACGTTATGAAAAGAATGTTTTACAAAAGTTGTTCAACGTGGAGGGGACATTATGTGTTGCAAATATTTTTTTTCAGCTTCTTCTGGCCATAAAAATTTTTTCTTATTTCTTTTTAATGTACTTCTGTTTTATATATAGAGTGACAGTTTTTTTATCTGAACACATTGAAATATCCTTTTTAATGGATTTATCTACTATCTATGATACGCCGGAGAATATTCTAAAGACAATTTTATTTTTCGTTTCTAATGGAACGCTGTATTTTTTCAAATATAACATGATTATGTATACTGATGTGAGACAAGTTCAAGAACCTTCTAACAAAGTCATTTCCTTTTATGGAAGGTCGAATTACGAAAAACCGGGAGTCGGATGACCACGCACGTTCCTCGGCGTTGTAACGCATGCGTGCGTGTCGACCCGCTAAATAAAAAGAGAACTATACGTCTCAATGTTATTTGATGTAAAAAAATATTTGCAGTTCATAAATGTTAAAAGATCCTGACAGAGAATTTATTAACGTAATAATGGAGAACATATGGTGTGGATGTCCATACAAGGAAGTTTTCAAAAATTACTATTTGACATTATTAAATATAAATCATTAATTTATAGTGTTTAGAATCGTCATGTGTTAACTAGTCGACGACCTGATCGAAGAGGGACCAAAAATCCGGCGATCAAGCTCGCCAATTAAAGCTCATTGTGGCATCTTATGTATGTCTGGTCTTTTAGAATATTATCTGAATATGAATGCTTGCATTTGATTTAATACATTTCTTGCAACTACGCGAGCGATCTAGAATTATTATTCTTTAGTTTTACTCTATTTTAATTCGAAATTGTCAAATACTATGACATTTTTACAGTATTTGACGTTTTTACAGTATTTTTATTCGTAAAAACATACTAGCATAATTTAATCGATTTACTTTAGAACATTTCATATGTAATCTAATTAACTACTTAATTATATGTAATCTAATTAACTACTTAGTTATTTCTTTACGGTTTTTGTAGATCCTAAATCAAGCATATTCGGTATGTTTATTGTTTCTGAGGATAAAACAAAATTAAATTAAATTCGTACGATGTAATATATTCTGTATTATTAAATATGGCATCGAAAAATTCTTAGTTGCAATAATTACAATGTATTAACACACGTTAAACACAAATGGAACGATATCTCACATAATAAAAAATAATTAATAAGAAGTAAATTAAAAATCTTGTAATAATTACGAAATATTCACGGTAACTTGAAGCGCAAGATTACCGATACTTCTCTTTTTTTTCATTTTTGTTAACCATTTAATATATTAAATAACAGAAACGGAAACTACTGGTATTCATAAAAGTATTCAAACGTTTACAGAAATTTTTTACGAATATTATACGCATATTATTACATCCGCTGTATAAAATATTTTGATCTTTCATTAATACTACAATTAAATTCGATTGCTATGATTATATCGGTTGAGAGAATTTAAAATCTAAAAATATTCAAATTTCTGAAACGGAACTTTATAAATTGATTTTTAATTACTGTAAGTGTTTACACACAGTGTTACACAACTATATTGATAAATAATAACTAGCTGATAGTTAATTTTACAGAACTTAAATATAAACTTTCATCTTTCAAATATTATATTATACTGAGTATTCTACTTTATATATTTTCTGTATTTCTACATTTTTAAATTTCTAACGAGCGCATGAAGATCCGCAATTTAATCCTAATTTCTTTTTAATGCTGAATTAAATCGCAAAAAAATTTGTATTAAAAAGAAAAATATTGCAAATTTGACTTACCTTTTGTTTTAAAAGGTCTGGAGGATTTGGAATATCCTCGAGAGCCATTTGCGTTAATGGCTGCTACACGAAATTGATACCAGTGTCCAGTTTTTAATCGTTCTCGAATTGTTGCGTGCGATTTCGTTGAAATATGACGAATTGTCCACGGACTTAATCTGGATTCTAGGTACCTCGGTCCAAGCAAATGTCGCTCTTCAACCAAATATCTTATATCTTTGTTTCCAGTGGTAGATTTATTGACATGGGCTTTGGAATTATGCCAAGTCAACAGAACAAAATTATTTTTCTGTTGTCTGATTTGTATATTTTCGGGTATCGCAGGTAAATCTGAAAAAAATTAAAAAAAAATTTTTTTTCGTACTTTATTCTGTCTTAAATATGCGTTAGTTTATAAGAATTGGAACGCTTATAAAAATTGAAATAACTTTGAGAAATTATTAGAGATTCAGCGAAATCTTTATGATTACTGCTTTGCTTAGAATCATGGGCTACGAAGAAACCACATACGTTGTAATAAGAATTTTATATAACGAAACGAAATTTCTGTTTTGCCGATCGATCGAGATCGAGAAATTATGACTTTAGAAGATATTATTTAATTTTGAAAGATTAAATTTAATTTTAATTTTGTAAAATTCAGCGTGTGAAAGATGAAGAAAGGCAGGGACAATATTCTTGTGTTTTTCACGCATGGACTTTATAAAATTAAAGTTAAAATATCTCTTTCAAACTAATAATTTTTCGATAAACATAGAGTTAGTAGAGAAGAAATGTTAGAAGAGAAGAAAAAAGAATTTTATAGAAATAAGCTGCATCAATTAATAGATCGAATTAATAGATCAAAAAATATATTGTTCCATTTAAAGAAGTGGAAGTGACTTTCATATGACTTTTACGCGTTTTCATACAAAAATTGTAACTTTCTTAAAACTACTAATTTTTTATTTAAACTATTTTTTATATAACGGATAATTTACAAGTAATTCGCATTTATAGATTAAAATTAGACACTTTGTATGACAATAACTGTTTCCAAGAATAAGCGACACAGAATTTTCTGTATTGTAAAAAAATCGTTAACGACAATAAACAATATTCTACATACATACATTATTACATTAATATATACGTTAAGAAATTTCTATTTCTATTTAAAAAAAAACGTACAAATAAATTCAATAAATCAATAGAATGCGCAATTAAATAAGAAATTACATATCAATTAGGTAATCGTATAATGTGGAAGCGATTTCATTTTTATTTAAGAGGAATAAATATAACGGCCAAATATTGAATCCTCGCGCTATAGAGAAACGTTGATATAGCACCATACATTCGAAGAACCATTCACGTTCTGTGAAAGTGCAAAAATTTGTATTGCTAGTGAATTAAGACAAGTATGTATTTATGTATAGCAGAGTTATGGTCTGCATCAAACTTAATGCTTGCCGAAAGATTGATGTTAACTGATTCCATTTTCTGAATTTCGTCCACGAGGACGTTTTTTTCTTTCCTTCTCCAAAAAGTTCTTCACAGGAGAGAGAGAAGTAGGAGAGAAATATCGAATGTTTTGGTCAGTTCAATGTGCCTAAATGCCCATGATGATAGGATAAAAGTTTCGAGATTTATAACATGCTTATTTGCTATTGAGAACGCAACTGTACCGAAACTTGCCACTTCTAAATTCTTTTGTGTTCATTAATAAAATTTTCGATATCTAACAGCTACGTGATCATTAAACTACAGAACATCTGTACAATTTCACTCGCATGTCCATTCTAAGTTTTTGCCTTAAACCTTTCACTAATATCTGTATATTTGTATTTGTGTTTGAGAGTGAAAAGTGAAATTGAAGAGTAATGAAGATGAATAGATTAAGCTCTTTTTATCATTTTGTAGATCAATGTTGATAAATGTACGCAACATTTTTGTTCCAAACTTTTCTGAACTAATATCATCGTTATTAAATTTGTTAAATATCGTAAAAAGTTTCATAACTTTAGTCACTTTAGTAACATTGTAATTTTAATACAAATAATAGTGCAATTTATTTTGCTTGAAAACGAAATAAACAATGGATACAAAAAATATATTTATATTATTATCTATGAAGACAATTTAATCACTTTGATTTTAATTTACTATAATGAGTTTTGAGAATTGAGGATTACTATATTCGTAATAAGTATTCCAATATTTCGTCCCTGCCGTCCCATTTATTGTTGCATACACATACATAAATACATTTTGATAAAATGTACCTTAAATAATTGTACAACATTGTTTGAGGCATCCTGATAGTTAAAATTCATATTTGTTTTATAAAATATATTTTAATGGATTTAATATGTACAAGTGTTATAATTAAACGGTTTTTGCAAGCCTAAAGTTCAAATTGTATTTTGTTTTTATCATGTAATAAATTGTTATCAATATTTTAATGTTTTTATTGTAAATATTATATAAAGAAATTAACTAAATTATGTAAAATATCTTTATTATCAAATCCATGAAAAATGAATAATCTCGTTGAATTTAATTGATTAACTATATGTAAAATATGCAAAGTCAATGATATAAATACAAATAACTAAAATCATAATATATAACATGTTAATCTAAAGAAACCTTAATTATAAGTGACAAATAAAATGTAATGCATACCAGTTATATTGTCTAAACCGATGGGATGCATACATGTGACACCACAATCATGTCTGCAACATTTTGCAAAATCTGGGCAACGAGAGTCATCGACGCAAGCTATTAAACAAACAGCTTCAAAGGGTGACATGGATGCTTTATCAGGACAGTAACCAGGTTTTGTATAATTGGATGCCAAGCAATTTTCCATACACTAAAACAAAATAATACATCGAACGGTTACATATGTATGTACAATATATGTGTGAGAAAATAAATATGTGTTGAAAGAAAAATAGAGTGGGATAATAAAAAACAGGAATAATAAGATGTATTTCTTTTTTATGCTTTTTTAAATGTTTTCTTCTTTTTCCTTTTTTGGAAACTATTTTGTTATGGATCTAAAAATCTGAAAAAATTTCACAAGGTACTTAATACTAATACCAACATGCTGCAAAAATTCATTTATATTTTTCACAATATTTCACAATTATCTCTGTTTGGAACATTTGTTTACCAAAAATTTTACTGATGAAATGTTATAGTTTTTAATATATAAAATTTTTGCCTAGATATATTTTATTAACAATTTTTCACTTGAGTTGTAGTTTTTAATTAAATTTTATATTTTTCGTTTATAAAGATAAAGGTAACGAAAGTCACGTTTCTTATTACCCCAAAAAGAAATTTTTTGGGAGTTATAAGGAATATTATTTTTTATTTTTTGCAGATTAATTTTATTTTTTATTTCTTCGAACTTTATTTCTATCGAACCTTTTATTAAAACGATTGTTTCTAGCAGAACAATCTATTATTGTTCTTTTAATCCTTTTGATGCGACTTGATTGCATGAAATTATTTAATTCATTAAATATCTTTTTGCTTTTATTCGTAAGATCGATGGAAACTACGAGAAAAGATAAGGATGGTTCAGAAAATGATAAGGATGGTTCAAGATGAATAGCATGGATGAAATCGCTATGAATAATGGTCTTAGAGATAAAAGTACGTTACTATTACTACTATTCTTACGAATTCATTGAATAATGATATGCTTTTTATAAATAATGAACAAGCGACTGAGTTAACACAGAATGTCTTATTTTAATTCATCTACATGTCTACCAAATGTCTTTTAAACTATTTATTATAAATGAGATAAGCACGAGTTTTATTTGAAAATAAATGAAAATGCTTCCAAGGATTTTAAGGTGATCGTTTTTTAAAGTGAAACTGCATATTTTCATTGATGCTGGTCTTTGAAGATTATTCAACAGCATTCATTGCCACTTAATCTCGCCTTAAGCGAGATTTAAAAATTGTTTCCTATCTTCAGTATTGTAATTTGTTGACAGGAGAACATTTATATCGTCAGGAGTGATGGGTCTTTTTTTATATCTTTTTTTCCACATAAATAGATAAATTTTTATATTTATTCCCTAATTATTTACACGTGCATATTTATTATATCACTTTCTTGTCATTTCGTCAAAATAATTGAAATATTAAATGTGACAGTGTCTGGTGAATACCAGAACTTATGTATGGAGAATGCATATTGCCGTTCTTAAAATATGTTTTGATATTGTAACAGGAGAAAGGGAAATGTTCTAGAATCCGTTCAGTTTGTCTTTCAAGTAATGTAGAAAGCTTGATATTATTGACCAGTTAGCAAAAGTGGCAACCAGAAATGGGATTATGAAATGATTACGACTGTTAAAGATATTCTTCTACGGAAATTCTCCATAAATTTCTATTCATCTACGTGAGTTTTTAATTGCATTTATAACTGAATTTTTTGTAGAATCCGCAGCATAGCTGAAATTCTATCAATTAATTGTTTTATTCATTGCCAGTGCTTAAACATCAATTATCTAGTTTAATAAGTTGAGATACTCGATCAATTATTGCACCATGTCAAATTCATTTTAATTAAAGTTGATTGCAAATACTTGTGCAAATCCATATTTCTGAAAATATGATCAAAGGAATAGAATTTCAGTAGAAAATTATTTTACGTGCCAAATATTATTGAGAGTATTATACTTTGCATGATTTTTTCACATGTAACTTTAAAATTTTTGTACACGAAAGTGATGATTCATATGTAGTATAATATCCACGTGCTCAGATATTCGAGAAGTTTGCTTTTTTGCTTTTCTTCTACAAGAAAACTATAATATAATCTAATCACATCAAATATATAAATTTTGAAAACATAGCTCTATTCTCAAAATTATATAGTTTAGTTAAGTTTAGTCAATAATTGTTTGTTGCCAAATAAAAACTAAAAAAAAATTGAACGAATTTTTACTTTATTGTAATTTTCGTTTTTATTTATTTGAAATTTACATAATATATCTTTATATTAACGCTATTATGTATATTCATCATTAGAGCGTGATTCACGTAGATTGCACGCCTATTTAAATAACTTTTAAATTATATGTCTAATGAAAAATTATTTAATACAAAAGTTTTATGATTTTAAGGGAGGCAAAATATGGCGTATCAATTTTTTTTTGCGGGTTTCGAAATTTTCAAGGTCATTTTTACTTTTTTTAAGTTAGACCATATATTTTTTTCATGATAAATCGAAAGAATATTAAATTCCAAGTAAAAAAAGTATTAAGCTACATTGGTCCTAAATCTAATGCTTAAGGAGATATTTTGAGATAACTTGTGTCGAGAATGAAAACTGCGTAGCATCGTCAGAGGATTCGACAATGTTTATAAACATCAATGTTATTATCTTACATTCGGACTTAGAGTTAGTCACATTCAGACAACTCTGTCACTTTGTCATGTACATATTACGAGAAACTGGCAGATTTGCTGTTACTAAACATCGCTAAAAAAATTAAGTTGAGCTTCGTATGTACTTTACATTAAATTACTTTTTCTTCGAAAGAGAATAGATTTCGTTTGAAACATTTTACAGATAACAAAAATTCGAGGAGTAGAGCAACTAATTAATTTAATTGATTCGGAGAATCAAGTTGTTCAGGGTTGTTTATTAATAATTAAACATGCACGAACTCAGTTTGTAACTATTAAGAATTAAGCTTAAAATTAGTTATGGAGTGCAAGAATTTAAAACGAAATATGCGTTACGCAAAATATTAATTAATTTTTAAAGAAATACTTTGCAGTTTCGAGGTCTCATTTCCGGATGGTAATAGTGATGATACAATCTAATTCCGATAATCGATAGTTTGAATATTTTCAAAAAATTTACATTCTATGGTAACTTTATACATTAAAATAGGTCACCCTGTACATAAATGCTATTAAAATATATGTTATATGTTTTGATAGCATTATGAAATTTTATATCATTACATTGTTTGCATAATTATAGATCCCGCGATGAAACGATTTTATATGATCATTAGCGATGTAAGGCAGTGGAAGAGCGTCACGCTGATTAAAAAGAGAAAGCAGATATTCCACTGAATATTAACCCCTTGTCTTAGAGTCGCACTCGTGATTTTCGAAGCTCAAAAGCTTCTTGATTTGAAAGCAAAAGCAGATTGTGTATCAGATTTCAATTCGATTTATAAATTTGATTTCTCTAAATTAAATGTTAAAAAGTGCAAATTGTATATAACATTTCGATATTTTATATTTAAAATAATGTTACAACTGCAATAAGTAATTCTTGCTTCGATGATTGAAAAAAAATCGTAAGACAAAGATAAAGATAAATATAAGGATAAAAATATAGATAAAAATAAAGATACAGATAAGAAGATAAATGGTAATTTTTGCAGTATTTAATTATTAAGAATGTTGAATGAAAACGTCCTAAAAAGATGTAGAAATTAATTTAATTTAACTATGTATTTACATATAACAATATTCGAAGCCAATTTCTTCGAAAACGGAGGCTTTAAAAGGAAAAATTTCATATCATCTTTTTGACGTATTTTTACACGTAAGTAAAAGTGATATTGATTTTGTAAAATAAAGAGAAAGTGAAAGATAAAAAAAAGAATGACAGTATATATGTGTGTATAAGAGAAGAAAGGAAAAGAGAGAGAGAGAGAGAGAGAGAGAACGAGGGAGAGAAAGAAAAAGACACCAAGAAAAGATAATCTAATCGGAATGAAACATAATCTGATCGAATTAAAATTGATTCATAAAACCAACAAGATCAATAAATTCACATACTGAGTCACTCTGACCCCAAAGGGTATCCTTTAGATATCTCGGTTGTGCATTCTGTTACTGCAACAGATATATATATATTATTCGAACGATCGAAGGAACTGGTCCGCGTACTTATTGGCCTACTTTTTGCGAGTAATGTAGAAACGGACGTATCCTTATGCTGACGATAATCTGTGTGTCGAGGCCATTGACCAGCTGTAGTAAAGTTCATTACAAGAATCGATGGTAGCGCCAATCGTTCCAAAAGTTTCGTTCATGCATCGTATTAGTTTTTAAAATTGTAACAATAACAGTAATGCTTGAATATTTGATCGAGAAATAGAAGAAAGAAGAGCAAGTGTATGAAATTATTAAGGACTAAAATTTTTTCGAAATTGTTGAACATTAGATACTATTTTTATTAGCTATTATACTATCATTAAGTATTGAAATTATATGTTAAAAATGCTTCATCAAACAAGCTTCGTTAAATTTACGTTTCTAATATCTTAGGAATTCTTAAAAACTTCGTGAAAATGTTTTCTTATTTTATTATTTTAATATGTTATAAAAGAAACTCTATACGATAACTATATTAAGTAATCATAAGTATAGTTTTAGATATTACATGTATTTTGTGCGTTTTTGTAATTTTAAATTTTTTACATAAAATACATAAAAATCACGATTTTTGATCTTTTTAAATTTCGGCAAAAATAAAAAAAAGCAATTTTGTATACAGAACGTATACGTCGCACGAATCCAAAAGGTTAAATAATCCGAACGCTAAAAATGTGGTGGAATTGTAGAATTATTGTAGAATAGACAATAATATATTATTAAATCTTGTGATGTCTCTTGTCTGAAATGCTTTTTTTGTTATTTCTGGCGTGAGCAGTACAATAATAATGATACGATCCATCATATATTCTGGAGTCGTAGGTCACTTTTTTCCTTCAATTTTTCTCAAAGATAGAATCTAACAGGATCAATACGCAAACATGCTAATATAAAGTTATATTATACCAGTTCAATTTTTAGTTTTCCCCTTCAAAGATAGAAATCTAAATTTCTCGTAAGTGAAGAAATAGAAAATCGTTACTCCACATCTTCGATTTATTTTTTCGTAAGGAATCTATATTAGTAGTGCTTGATTGTACTCGAACCGATTACTTCGTATGTGAATAGAATTTGCCCAAATTTGTTCTGGTTTTGCATTTGGGGACATTCGAGGGGATTTTCTGTAATGATTCTGGATTTTCTGATACTATCTTGGTCATGTATTCTTTCATGCTATATGTGCATTATATTCAATGATGTGACGTATGCCAGACATATCTGTGCTAATACAATGGACAACAATGCACTTATTTTTCTAGGATTTTTAAGTGTTGCGTCCATATCAGATAGATTAAAAGCAATCTAAACGCGAACGTAGTGCATTTCGAACGAACTGTCACATCACGCATTCATGGTAACATACAATATTGAGATTTTAATATTTAAAGTAGGAAAAATGTTCAAAACTTTTAATGCTTTTTTATCATAGATTTGTGATTTTATAAATCCTATCCTAATGCTGTATATTAATCAACGCTTTGTTTATAGATACTATACATAATATTTCTATTATGTTCTAGTTTAACCCAAAACGCTTAATAGAGAAGATGTAGCATGAATTAGGCTTCGTAGAAAAGACATAAAGTTCATATGAATGTAGTACTAATAAATTGTGTGACACTACACTGTAGATACTTTCTTTGTAGTCACGCGGTTGTGTTAGTAAATAACTCAATCATACTGTCTGTCTTAGGATGAAAGTATTAAATGATGTCAATAAACAACGATACGAAAATACTTTCAGATTAATTGATCGATAGGAAATTAATAGATAATTATTGACAAAAAGAATCATCGAAATTTCATAATTCACCAGAAACCACGTTGTTATATGCATATTTACTTTAAAATATTTCTCAAACTATATTGTAATATTATAACAATTTTGAAAGAATCGATATAAATACAAAAGCTTGTAAATTGAAACATAATAAAATACAAAATTATTCATAACACGACGCGGTTTTTTTTTATAAAATTTCATACAATTTAAAATTTTATAAAGTTTTAATATAAGGAGTTGACAGTATAAAAATA
This sequence comes from Melipona bicolor, assembly GCA_030673865.1. NCBI lineage: Eukaryota > Metazoa > Arthropoda > Insecta > Hymenoptera > Apidae > Melipona > Melipona bicolor. Next base: position 2,597,035 of record JAHYIQ010000016.1, on the reverse strand, counting down.
TTTCGCGTCACTTTTGGCGATTTACAGTGTAAATTTCAGAATCTGTTAAGCTGTTCTCTGTTATTTACAATTATATACAGACGTGTATGATATTAGTTGCGTTTGCGAATTTCCAAGATATTAAAAATTAATTATACTTACTTCGTTAGGATAATTGCCACCACAACGGACATCGCATCTAGCAACTCTGATAGAATCGTATTCTTCTATGTATTTTGTCCAAGATGCGAGACATCCTGGTAAAAGTAACCACCAAAGCCACCATTCTGTAAAAAATTGACAGTAATATTACACTGTGGCCACTGAAATAAATTTCTATTTCAATGAAACAAAACGCGATGAGCCCCAGACGGATTAAATTACATTTACTTTCGTTTGAAAAGTTGACACCGATATGAATATCTAATAAATCAATACACTTTCTAAGCAGAACATATATTTACATTAACAACGTATACTATCGTGTATAAGTAACTTAGCACAATTTCGTTAGAAGTTTAATAATTTTGTTACGTTTCAACAACTGTGGTTGACGAACGTTAATTTTTAATAAATATTATAAACTTTTATAATAAATAACTAATGCTTCAAAAAATCTGTATAAACCTTTACAATATGGTTAAAGACATATATTTCAATCGTTTTAAAATTTCAACAATGGAAAATCATTCTATAGAGTCGTTAGCCACCTGATTATTATTAATATTAGATGTTCTTTTTATTAATATTTAGTAATTGTTGTGTACATGTTGAGATTAAATTAGAGAAATTCATTTGAATTGTATTTTGTACAGCAATAATTTAAAAGCGAATAATTATGTATTATATAATAGATGAAAGAAAAGTAAATAATAATAATAATTAAATATAACATATATAAATAATAAAGATAATATATAAAACATTTAATAAATAAATATAACTAAAATACAATATATATAAATTATTGTAGATTATATCAGAGATGTTTTCGGAAACTACAATTTTATTTCATTTTCACGGAGGAAAGACAATTGAATATAAATCTTTGTCAAAATAGCTATGAAAATATAACATGAATTTATTGAAATATACAAGATATTATTGGTATGTTTCCATGGTGCAACCGAAAAGAGAATAATTTTACGTGCTAAGTAGAAAATATAAAATTCTTTCATATGACATTTCGTTTTTGAGAATATCAACTTTGAATATTATTTAACCTATTAAGAACAAATATTGTGCTAATGCAACGTTTCATTTGCAATTCTTTTGAATCAATTTATATTAATTATAATATATTTATATTATTTATAATAATTTTGTACTTGTTCTAAGAATTTGCTTATCTATAATATTTTCAATCGATTTAAATTCTACAATTTTATGAAATATAAAAAAAATTGAATTTCATAATATTATAAATATATAATAAATAATATAATAAATTGTTGCTTAAGATTAAATATGCTTGAATCAAGGTAATTCCATATTGGACAGAGATGAAAAGTCAGAAGGTTATTCTATGTGTAAAAATGAATGAAAAATGTAGAATAAAATTTTTTCACAAAACGCTTCATTCCTGAGGAAATTAAATTTAAATTTAAAATTTATTTTCTTGAAAACGAAATTTTAAACGAAAAAATTTTAGTTCATTTTTCACATATACTCATTTAGAATATTCTCACGTTGATTACTTATTCCTATCCAATATGAAATTAGTCAAATTCGAATATATAATAGATACTTGATAAATTTTTAAATTTGATTTTCTCGAAATCGAAGTCTTCAATGAAAAAATTTTAAAATTTTTCTTTCTGTTTCATTTTTCACAAGTAGTTTCGTTTCATTTTCTTGATTGTACTGTGCAAACTTTATGTTATTTAATTATAATATGCTACTTAAAACATTTGTATATTTAATATGTTACTCACATTATACAAAATTAAATTATTACGATTATATTAATTATAGGTTTCTAAGAAATAATTTTTAGTTGATATTACATAGATATATGTATCTATAAACCAATATAATTGATGAAAAATTTCACAACAAGGAACAAGAAAAGAGAGAATAAAATGATTTAGTTATTTATATAACAAAATTTATCTAGCGTATCAAAATACTTAGGATTAATGGATCAGATGCAATGATTTGAATAAATGATTTATATAATTTGACGATGCAATTACAAGCCACATCGATAAAACTCACGTACTTGGTAACAGAGGTTCAACGATATGCGTGATTAATGCTAACATTTCGTTACATGGCTTATGTATCTCTTATGCTGTAAGTAGTATTTGCAACGTAAAACCAAGCGATTTACGTATTTAGTAGCGAAACTTGAGACTCTCAAGTAGAAACGTCCATTTGTTTATACAAAATGTTGAGTTGCGCTGCTACGTAACTTTTACATTCGAGAATGCATTAGAGTTTTATCAACAGACTTTGCATACTTTTTCAGAATTAACACGTATGTACATTGTTGTACTATTGCGCTATTTAATTACTTTTAATTGTAAAATGTACAGATTATGTGGACATTTTTAAGTAAAATTTTTATTAAAACTTTTTAAAGAAATATATAATTCATTTCATTAAAAATGAGCGATGATAGCGCATTCTTTATATATTCTCGCGAATTTCTATAATTATAAGAATTACATCATTATCTTCTTCATTTTTAATAAATTGTTAAATAAAGTCGGAATAAAATTTTGTATATGTAAAGGATGTTAAATAAAATTTCTTTAAAAGTATATGTTTCATTTTGTTAAGAAAGAGTGTTAATGCCACATCTATTACATAAAATACTCTCGCGGTATTTTAAAGTTATAAGGACTCTTATACTTATTAAATTTAGAATTCTACTTATAGTATGTGCCTAGTATACTAAATATTTGCTTCTTGAAATTACTATTTCACATCAGAATAGATTTACATGTACAAATTAGTCTCAATTATTTAAGAAAAGAATCATTTTTATTACGCGATATACGTAATATACGTTTAGTTTTTACCAAATATCCGTATATGTATATATATGTTTATATAATACTTATATTGCATGTCTGTCATAAATACATTGTTATTAATGTTTGTATATGCATGCAATTTAAATTGTATGCATTTTAAAAGTATTTTGTACAATTTGATTACTTTAATGAAGTAGGTTTAATTTTACGAAATATATCGTTGCATATTATTTGTAGATTAAATGTGTATCATAATTCTTATTATACATTTAATATTTCTTTTAGTGTTACTAAATTTAAATTTTGAGAAATACTTACATTCTCTTTATCAATGTTATATAATTGTATTGTAAAATATTTTGATTTCATTTAGGAAGAAAACTTTAAAAAATATTCTTTGTATTTTAACGAATCCATTTGTATAACATAAGGATCTTCAATCGTTTAAATTCACTAAAGAAGTAGGTAAGAGGTATTTTAAAAAACCGGTTCAATTATCGTGGTACAGCTTCACTGTGGTTCGTGATAGCCAAATAAAAAAAAGAATTAAATGGATTCTCCGTATTTCTGAAATACTTCTATTTTACATAACTACTTATAATTGCTTCTTGTTACTTTGTTACACGTGTATATATATGTATATATATATTAAGGTATTCAGTTTGAAAATTCGTCTTTAACTCACTTGTAAGGTTTTATGTACAAAGAAAATATGTAAATTTTGCATAATTGGTTGTTACAATATATTGAAATTATGCAAAGTTACAAATTAAACAAAAATAAACATTACACAATTATTCTGAAAAATTATTATTAATTACAATTGTTAGTTACAATTATTTGATTGAAAATATAATTCATTTATGCAGAAGAACTTTTGGTTTTTTAATGAGTTATTTGTTTTTATCAATATATCCATGTACTTTTCTTCTACTATTACATGTAGAAATTTAATTACATTATAAATATATAGTAATAGTAATGTAGTAACAACAACTACAGTAATAGTAATTACAATAGTAGTATATAGTAATATACAACAATTACAGTAATAGTAATATAGTAACAATGTTGAAATTTTATCGATTCAAAGTATTGTATAATTTTATGCACACATAATTATACGATTTTGACTTATTTTTCAATATATAATATCTGTATAGATTTTTCCACAATATCCTAATTTTATCCATACATACAAAATTGAATAATAATTAAATGAAAATAAGAGTGATTTTTAAACAGTTTCTTGCAAGTATAATATATATAATTTTAGTTTATATAGTTATGGTTTTAATAATTTTATTTTGATCAATTTAAAAATCAATGAAACATAAAAAATTTATTACTTTCATTAATGATATTTAGATAAATCTTCATTAAAATTTTTAAACGTTTACTTATTCATATACGTTTAATTATTCGAGAATCAAATCCGTAAAAAAGGATCTATGAAACATACAGCGACAATTTCGTGTGGAAGTCAGACAGCGATGAAGAAGAGAACTCTTCGTCGTAGCAACGATGAATTTAATAACTTATTTGACATACGTACGTTTCAAAATAGCTGGCAATGCAAAGTCAATGCATAATTTCACGGCGATATAGCTTGAGCCACCAGCCACGGACATCAGGGGTGTCGAAGGATTTCCGTGCGTTAGAAGAGACAGCGAACAGAAGCGCCGGAAGTGGTGTGGCATATCCTCTAAGACGTCGTTCGTCGGCCAACAAAGTACCGGAAGGATCTTCGTGTGCGATCGAGTAGCGCGTAGCAAACCGGTAAAACCAAAGACGGAGCGAACCGATCGCAGTGAACCGTTCGAACTGAGATCGGGCTTACTTTCTTGCGCGGTCCGATCCTCTCCTGCACTTCTCTGGCACTTCTCCTACTACTTCGACCCACGCCATTCGTTTCCACCACCCTGCTACCACCCGTCGCAATGATCGAATCATTAACTTTGGAAAGGGTCCTGCCAGTGGCGAATACAAGCCTCTCTTTCTGTCTCTCTCTTCTTTTCTCCCTCACCCCCCCCCCCTTCTCTCTTTCTCTCTATCTTTCATTTTCTTTCTCCCTCCTTCGTTCTTCCTCAAGTCTCGTTCGATAGTACTCGCGTTTCCCTTTGGATTACTCACCTTCGTCCTTTTGTTTCGATAAGAACCTCCACCGAGCACATTAGATTATTGAAATATCGTGTCATTTTTAGAGAAGCAATACGAACGAGAACAGCGTATAAAATGAGCGAACAGCCAACGATAAGAGTGCACACGCGTGAATCAGTTAAAAAGGATGAAATAAGCGTTATCGTAACGTTGCTTTTCTATCGAATACGTTGAACTCGACGGATACATATTTTGCCTCAAGATCGACACGTAAAATATTCTTTTTGTCATAATTTCTGTGATTAATTCTGGAATGGTTAAGAAGATATAACAAAAGCTTATTCCAAATTAAAAAAAATAAAACACAAAGTGTTAGAGATTTATAAAGTCTATGCATACACGAGAATGTAGAAAATTTTGAACACACTTTTTATAATAATTGTCACATTTTCATAAATTAAGTATTTAATTAGAGTTCAATAGAATTCCACAAATTCCTTTATTCAAAGTTTATTAGCATAACCATTGGTGTATTGGTGTAGTTTTATTCAGCACGAATGCGTTTAGCTGAGTACGGAATGGCCGTTTGTTTAAAATACGTTTCGATTAGATATTGAACAGAGTCGATGTGTCTACGCGTTTGTTGCGAATCTCTCGGTTCAGCCTGCCGCGCAGGTATTACAACCTGTGTGGCATGAGAACGGGGCCTTCTCTTCTCACATAATGAACGACTTCGAAGAACGGTAGTGGCATTGACCTGAATCTATTAGGGCTTTGGTTTGGTGGTATTATAGCTGCCCGTGAATCAATCCCTTACTTAGCAACATTCGTAGACCACACAAAACTCTGTATAGCTCATTATACCGGTCCTTGTTCCACATTTCTTATGCGGATAAACGTAAAACTTTATTCTTTTTGTATCCTTTGCGAATTCTGCGAGCGAATGGTGCGAGCCGAACAAAAGCTCTCGTCCCAGCTGTTTCAGCTTTTCTATTTTTGGTTTTCAATACGTTTCGCAATATTCTAATTATACTGGACATTCGCGCAAGTCTCATTAATTGTAGGAACTGCGTACGATGTAAAATGTGAATAGCAGTCCAAATTGTTTTTACATTCAGAAAAGTATGTATACACATATGTATAAATATATAATATGTATACATATGTATGTTATATATACTTCTATTATATAAATTAATTTTACAAACAATTGACAAATTTCAATTACAATTTTGATTGATTAATTACATAAGTAGAAAATATGTTCAAAACGATTACTATTAGGAATATTTTATATGAAGGAACGTATGTATATACAAGATGATACGTGAGTTGCTTAAATTATTCTGTTAACGATTTGATTAAAAATTGTTATCAGATTATAATATTGTATATAAAGAGAATTTTAAGATGATTATGGTAAATTTTTTATCGACTCCTTTTTTCCAAGTTTTTTCCTGGATATTTATAGATAAACCTGTATCTATTTTTTCAGCGGATGATTAATTAGTTTTAAAAAAATAATAAATTGGAAGTTTAGGAAGTTTATTGTACTTCTTAAATTCAAACTTAATTAAAGAATATTTCTTGTGATTAATTATAATTATTAGATTTTTGATTCCATATATAATTTAGTAACTTTTTACTTAGTATTCAGTATTTTTTTGAATCGTACATGTTATAATATAAACTTGAAAAAGATCAAAATATCAAAATGCGTTCCGCTTAATATCAAAAACTTTTGTTTACAACATTTCTTTATATAATAAATAGTTTACAAATAAATATACGTGATGGATCAAATAATTTTTTACTATTTAGGTATATCATACAGTTGACTAAAACAAATAAAAATTGATACAATAGCGTTTCTGTCAATAATTTATTACCTAGAGTCGTAACCAATATTTAAAATTTGTTATCAAAATCTTTATTAAAGGTTACGATCCATTCTTGAATGTGTATAAAACGTTAAAATGTTTACTAGCAGTTTGAAAAAGAGTAACAAGGAAATAATAAGTACGATACCATAGTATTTATATGCTAGAGCTTTATGAGTTGTCTATTCTGCCAATTATTTTAGTAACATTTTCCGTGTAAAGGAAGCTGTTATACGAGAAAGATGAAAATTACGAAACATTTCCAGTTTTATATTTGATCAAGTCTTGAAAGGTAATGGAACATCGAAACGTAATGACAAACGATATATCATAACCAGTTATATTTCTGTTCACAGGATAATCATATACTTTGGAATGCTATAACACTTGTTCCTTAATTATAGATAATAATAATATGTCGCACAACATATGCAGCGGAGTACTTAAATCTAATGTACTTGAACGACGGAATTTTTCAACTAATCGAATAAATTAGTAATAAAAATAATTATAATAGCTGAAAATTTGTAAACGGAGATATGTCTGCATGTAAATATTATCCACTTTCAAATTACTATTGTATATTCTTGCCTTCTATTTCATAAAATCATACTATTCATGTAAATATTCATATAAATACAACTATTCATATAAAATCATACTAACATCGTAATATCTGATACTATTTACGTTTATATTTTTTTAAAAACTTGATTATGATATTTTTCTAAGCTGACTACTTTAAATAAATACAATATTGAACAGAGAACACAACAAACAGATGAATATTTGTATGATGTAAGTATAAAAAAGCTATTTTTCATATTAGTAAAAGATAACTATACTCAGATACTTCGATAGCTAAAGGTGGTCCTATGACAATATGAAAATGTAAATGTGAGAAAATAATGATTTAGTTATATAAAACGAATACGCCATACGTATTTATACATGCTTAAATCTCTATAACGAAATTTCGGTTTCCTTGGAACCAGTGGTGCCTAATGTCTAACTTGGTGATATCGTGTGAATATTCTTCGTGGTTAATGAGAAATCCAGGCAACAACTACGGATTTATATCCAATAAAATTTAAACCCACCTCATACAATGACTTTATGAGCAACTTGTCATCGGAAATAAAGTCGCATGTGTTATCTATTACAAAAATATGTTTAAGTGATTTAAAATGAATGTAAGGGTAAATTAGTATAAAAAGCAGTATAATTTTAATAATTTTAATAATTGTATAATATTAATAAATTCATAAGTTCGAAAAGAGAATATAATTGTATATGTTATCACACAATATAAATTTATATGACAATATAACAAATTAACAAATTTATTATATCGTTGCTACAATACTTTTGAATATAAAATTCTAAGTCGTTTATAAAAGGAAATGAAATTGTTAATATTTATAAAAAAAGATTTTTGTATAGTATTATGATAAAAGTATAAGTCTAAATTAATGAAACGAAATCCTTAAGAAAATTCATTTTTCTTAAGATAAAAATTCGATAATTAATTAAAAAAAGACTATTTCTTACAATGTTATTATTTTTGTATAATAATTAATATAGTGTATATATTAATTAATTAATTATAAAATAATAATACATATGTAATAATCATATAAAAGTAATATTTACTAGCTGAAGTAATAATTCTGCGAAAAAGTTTACATTTACGTACGTATACATATGTATATTTGTATTTTCAAATTACAACTCAATGACTATTATTTTTATATCTGCTTCCGTAGATTGTCTAGCATCAACATTTATCAGTTTCTCGAGTTCCACGGAATTCCGTTTTCTGTCAAACGGATGTTAGAAATGTACAAATACAGGCACAAATTCGATACAAATAACCTGAAAAAGAAAAGTAAACATTACCAATGACTAATGATGGGAGCTCTATAGTTGACCCCTGAGAAGCGACACCGATTCTCCAAAATACGTACGAGGATTGCTACCTAATTTCATCGTCGCTATTCTTTCTGTTATGTTTTCTTAGGTGGATCCCAAGCTGACTTATATCCTTATTGACGCAGTAATGCTCGAGATACTTACGACGAAATTTTCACAACGAAAAATTAGATGGATTGTGCTTTTATATTAGCATGTTATATACTAAAAATGTAAAAAGATTTTATTATAATACTCGTAATAGTACTCGTAATTTTACTTACTTATAATATTGTAATACTAATAACATTTGTAATAACAACGATAACACTTATAATACTTATTAACCTAATTAAAATCTTAATTGTAAATAATTTCACTGCTTAAACTTAGTCCCAGAGATATGCACAAATATATATTTTAGGAAAATTTATATTAGGTTTCGCTTAAGTAATAAACAAAAATAATAATTAAAATTGATACGAAATTTTATGATACATCATTATTAATACTAGAATTTAAAAAAATTGGAAACTGCAATTACAACCCTACTATTGTTATACCGTCACATGATACTCAGGATAATGTTCTTTGCAAAGTGAAGAAAATTGATAAAGTATTATTGTAAAATTTATTATTGTTACTGCAAAATTTATAACAGATTTTTAGTATTGTATCGTACATAAAGGTAATTCATAAGACATATCTTTTTTTTAATAGAAATTTAAAGAAGTCTTCAATCAATAGATGCAAAAGAAAAGTAATTAGATATAAACAGAAATTTTTCGTATAAAGTTAGAAATGTCGTAAGCCTATATGGCACACTTTAATTTTAAGATACACGCATGCGTGTGATTTGATAACGAATTTAGAAGAAAATAAAAACGTAGTTAACGCCCAAAGTGGTTTATATTTTAAAAATACTGACCACTTGTTTCTCTGCTGTTGATCAAGATCTGTTTGGATTGGTTGGACTTCACAGAGCTCTGCAAGAAGATTTGTCTGTCCTTTCAGCCCTACTCCAGCCCCACAGCTCTCGTATTCTCCAACATGCGCTATCTATTCTGATTTCCGCTAGCCTGTCGCAGCATGGTCGTATGTGCTTGTTTGACATTTACAAGTTAGTGCTAATACAATTCACAAGTGGGTGATCTTGCAACAACATTGGAAATCCTCCTCAATTAGCTTTTTAAATAATTAATTGTTTAATCAGTATTTTTGTGTGATTCGTTCGTGAAGATTTTATTAAGATTTTAGCCTTTACCGTACATCTGTTTCTAATTTATTTAATTTATTAATTATCTTATCTGTGGTAGTTGTTTCAAATTATATTTGTGAATTAGTGGGTAAGCATTACAATATTTTCATTTGATTCTCCGTTAATTTCGATTAATTAAAAAATTCCAATTTTAACTATTACTTAACATTTTTTTATTGGATTTTTCGAGCAGAAATTTTGTTACATATTTGCAAACATATAGAATTTTAGAGATTTTAGAATTATTAAAATTTATCATTAAATAAATTATCATTATGTAATTTATGTAAATCTTATAGTGTAAGAATGATACGCTTTTATTATATCTGCTTTTTACTTTTTAACTATTTTATTAATTATATAAAGTATTAAAACTAAAATTTATGATTTGAAGAATTTATAGTATTCGAGAAAGTTAATTATAAACAATATTTTGTAATTAACACATGTCCTTAACAATAATTTAATATAACATCACTTTTTTTACTTACGACCAATCGTTATTGTAAATAAAATGTAAATCTTTTTGCAACGCATTAGAAATATATATACAATCATGTATTTTATTTTAAAATAGGATAATCATATATTTAATTAATTTATGTATTTAATCTAGGATATTTATGTTAAACTAGAGTACATTAAAAAAGGAAATTAAACATCTATTATAACAAATGTAAATATCTGTATCTAGAAAATAATACTTGTTAATATTAGTAAGCCTCGATACTATTATTATTATTATTTTATTCTAAACCAATTCTTTTGTTTATATTTGTATTGCAAAAAGACCAGTATATAATTTTGAATATTCGTAATTTAAAAAAGTTGATTTTATATTAAATAATACTTATATACTTCTCATATATAAAATAAAAATAACGATCTACTTCTGGTATATAAAATAAACACTACAAAATTTTTTCATTTTAGATGAAATGTCTTGGTTAGAAAATATAACTTCAACAGACCAACAATATTTTGAAAATATTTTTGAAATTCCGTCAATACCGTCGACACCATCATCTTCTCAAATGAATGTTCAGAATCCTTGTTTTTCTGGAAATCTGGATCCTTCATTAACTCACGGATGTCTATGGAATAATTTTTCAAATCCTTGCAATATTTCAACGTCAGTTAGCACATTAAGTGAACTTAGTTTGTCACCGTTTCACACCACGAATTTTCAGCATACCAATATGAATCGAAATTATCGAATATATAGGTATAAAACCAATTAAAATTATGAATATTCAACAGGAACCAGATCCTTTAGTATTTATTAAATAAATATTTGGAATGAATTTTCTGAGAGAACAATACTGTGTAAATTAATCTAAAACCAAATTCTTTAATATTTATTAAATAAATTCTTTAATATTTATTAAATAAATTCTTTAATATTTATTAAATAAATATTTTAAATCAATTTTCTGAGAAATAAAGTTTCGTACTAAAAATTCGATTCTATGTATTTAATTTATTTTTCCACGTAATTTGTACCATCAGTTATAGATTTTCTATATATCTAGTTAATGTATTATTACTGCTGAATTATTTGAACATTCGTGATATATATTGACTTGTTTCAAATCTTAATGTTTACATATTATTATTGTTATTGTCAATAAGAAAATTTAAACATTTTTAAATGTTTAAATACAAAAAATATTCAAATACTTGTACTATCTACTAAATGTTTTTTTTTTTTAATTATATATATTCTTTATTATTTCTGATACTAAAAGAAAGAGAAATTTTAAGCACAAAATATTGAAGCATCAATTTATTTTCTTTGATATATTTTGTTTAGTTCTTTTTCTATAGAAAAAGAAATTGCTAGTTAGAATAATCGTTAATTCGCAAGGTAATAAGTATTTAAAGTTTTAAATACTAATTTTTTTATTAAATAACTTTTTCTTTTCCTAAGAAGATGGGAACAATATTCACATCAAAATACTACTATTGATGAGGAGGATGTAATTGACGAGTCAATGGAAAAAATAAATATAAATTCTACAGAACAATCTTTAGATTTTATTTGTGAGAAAACTCAAGATCGACAAATTTCTACAACTACAACGGTATTTCGTGCCTGGGAAATTCCATCGTATCAAAACATTGATCAAAATATAGAAAGTGAAGTCAAATGTCGTTCGAGGCAAGATTCACGATACATCGATTTAAGCGACAATTCCTTCGACAAAGAAGCGTGTTCTGTAGAGCAAAATGGTAAGATAATTTTAAAAAAATATCATTAGTAAAATGGGTGAAGTAAAAATTCGATATCAATTTTCTAAGAGTACAATCTAAAATATTGTATATTAATTTATTAAAGCTAATGATTACTAAATATTTTTGTTCATATGAATTGGTACATTAGTAATGAATACTACATTAACTTCATTTACGACTTTACTGTCGCCAACGTGGCTATAACGGAGCCAGTATAGTCTAAATATTTATGAAACATATAACTTTTGTACTTTTCATCGCGTGTAATAAGTGACAAGGTTCTCATAAAATCATTGCAAAATATTTTATTGAGATGGTATACGTACTGCTTTTTGCAATAAATGTAGAATATTGCTAACTTCTTCTTTATCTTTGTTTCGAATATTTATTTGAATAATATATTTATGAATGGAAATATATAAAATGAAGTATTGTATGAAAATGAAATCGTATACAAATTTAACTTTCAAACATTTATACATGATTCTGATTATATATGATTTATATATATGATTATATATGAATAATTGAAAAGTATTAAGTGTATATACATACGTCAAATATTTGGAAATATTTTCCTCTATATTTTTTTTTAACTTACTGTTATATGAAAATATTCGTTTCGGTAATACCAGACTCGGAATCATTTTAAATATATTTAAAAATATATTCCATACCATAAAAACCAGAAAAAAATTAGAAGCACAATAATTAATCTTTTGTATATACTACTCTTAAAAAAAAATTTAGTATATCTATCGTTGATATAATTATAAAAAATAAATAACAACAACATTTTCTAAATTTCTTATACATATTGCTTTGGATTACAAAAATTTATAGTTCGTCTAATATTTAATAATCAAAAACTAACACAAAATAAAAATAGAAAATAAAAAAATTTTTTAAATTCTCCTAATAATACAAGAACGTTCGATACGTAACTAGCAGAATATGTTTTCATCAACATTAATAGTTATTGTATTGCGAATACAAATAAATTTCTTATATTTGCATATTAAATAAATATTATTAATTTCAAATAATATTAAATATAATATTAAAACATATAATATTGAATGAAATTAATAATATATAATATTAAATGATATTACATAATTTAATAAAATGTTAACATTAAAAATGTAATTAAAACATATCGAGGAGGTTAATGGATTTATTCAATTTAAATAGATAATATTCGTAAAATTTCGCGAAGTGGTTTGATTGACGTCAGTTAACAAATATAGATGAGATAGCGGTACGGAAGCAAGGCTAAGGGCTCTACCACCGATCCGACCACGTTTTATACATCATCGCTCGCAGATGATCCTGCGATTCCGACAACCTACATTATAGCGGCACGTTTATTAACTGGTACGCGGGAGCAGCTTGGTAATGACGCATCGAAATGCAGCTATTTTCATCCAACTGCCGCTTTGCGAATAAAAAACTGATACCGATTAAAACCTTAGCATGATTATATCACCATATATATGTAGTATTGGAGTATACAAGAAATTGTCATTGAATTTAATTTTTATTCATCAGACTTAACAAAAATTATTTAAAACCATATTAAACCATATTAAAGGTGATATTAATACAAAAAGATATTATACTGATACAAAACTATATATTTTTTATTGCAACCAGACGATTATTTATTATTGCAAAATAATCATAACAAACTAATTTTCAAAAATTTATTTAATTAACTAAAATAGATACAATGGATAAGAATGTGGTCTATGAATTTTATAATCATTTGTAGTATGTATAGTATCCTATTCGTAAAAAATAAAATTCACATTAATGTTTAAATTTTCCTGTATTTATATTTTTTTTAATTTTCTCTATAATTTTCTATAATAAATAAATATTCTAATATTATACAATATTTTAATTTTAAAAACCATATATCATAAAAACATAATAAAAGGAACAAGAATTTAAAAAAGAACTGTAGATAAATATGTTGAGACTGTTTGTAGAACAAGATAATATTATTATTAAAATATTTAATCTTACATAAATTTTAAATTCTAGAAAAATATAATTTCATGAAATTATTTATCAATTTAGCACTTTATAATAAATCAATATTTTTAAATTGAATTTATTACTTTAACATTTATAAATCTAAAATTATTTTTTTTCTAAATTATAACAGAAAAATTTTTGGCGTCAGCTTATCTTAAAACTTATATAAATTTTGATAAAAAATATTATATTTTAGAAATTTATAATTTTTTTTTATATAATTTTGATATAAATAATAATTTTTGTTTCATATAAGCGATATCCTATTTTTTTACTTTTTACTAATTTTACTCTTATATTTCAGAGTCAAATAAAAGATTAACTAGCGATAAACCTCGTAAGGAAAGAACTGCATTTACAAAACATCAAATTCGACATCTTGAATATGAATTTGCGCATAGTAATTATCTCACACGTTTACGTCGATATGAAATAGCAGTTGCGCTGGATCTAACCGAACGTCAAGTAAAGTATTATAATAATAAACATTTATTTAATTCATTTCGATATTTTATCCATTCAAGTATAATATTTAACTTGTTTAAAAAATCAAAATATTATTTACTATTAATCTTTACTATTTACAATTTATTTATACTAATAAATTAAAAAATATAAATAATTTACCGGTGTAATATAAATTTATGTACAAATTTATATAAAATTCAATATATTTCAATTATTATTATTATTAAAATTCAATTCATATTTCAATTATTGACTAAATTTTAGATTTTCCAATTGGTAATTTTTTCTTTATATAAAGGGTGTCAAAATAGTTGATCAAAACTGTGGATATGAGCCATATTTGAAAGTACTTTTTTTCGAAAGTTCTCATACTCCAACATTTACAAATTAAAATTAAATATTTCTATGATATATCTCTTCATTATTTAGAATTTAAACAATAATTGATCATTTATGTTTCGTCTTAAACACAGAAAATATAAATTATATTTCTTATTTTAAAGTATTAAAAAAAATATGTATTATCTATCTGAATTTAATAAAACATATTTAATTTTTAAGGTAAAGGTATGGTTTCAAAATAGACGAATGAAATGGAAAAGGACAAAAGCAGGGTTAGAAAATGGACCAAAAAAACTTAACATTCCTTGATAATTATTTCTTCACTTTTTTCAAGCATTTTATACAATAGTTAATTGTAAATAGTAAATTATGTGAAATTATATAATCAAAGAAATGTGTTCAATATCTTCATAATACTTAATTATACATCTGTATATTATTGTGTTTAATAAAAGATTATTAATATCTAGAATCATCTACTGGTATAAAATTCATATCAAAACCCTTTTCTTTCAATTTCTTTTCTAATGCAGATAACTTATCTCTTGTACTTTGTACAAAACTTACATGATTTTGTTTTTTAACATTTCCATTTCTTACTTTATTAACTTTATTCCTATTTATTATTTTAGGATAAATTTCTTTTGACCAGGACTCACTAGTAAAAAAACCATTATGTTGTTTTTCAGGTGGAATATATGTAGCTAAATAAATATATGAAATATCAACATAGTGTAACTAAAATTCAAGATGTAAATTGTTTAATAATATTATTATAATATTGCATAATACCTTTTAATAATCTTCCACACATAAGATAGTTATTCATTGTTTCTGCAGCTACTTTGGCAACTTCAGGATGCATGAACTCCACATATCCATAACCGCGACTTCTACCAGTCTGAAAATGTTGTATGTTATTACAATATATATGTATTTAAATTTTAACTATATTTTACTTCATAATCTGTAAATTAACTTTTTTGTATTTAAAATCTTTACTTTACTTTTTTTATTTCTTTACTTTAAAAAATTTAATTTGTTTTACAAAATTTAGATAACTAACATATATGAATAATTTACATATATTTTGTTACATTATTTTCTATTGATTGATAATTATGTCACAGTACAACAAAATAATGACTAAAATTATATCTTGAATCGATAAGATATTATTTATAGTACACGTACTGAATTACATAAGTATTTTAAAATATACAAAAATTAAAAAATCAGGTATAAATCAAACATTGTTAAATACTTAAATACCTAATTAATTAATTAAATATTTTAAAATCTACATAAAACATAAAACAATCTTTTACTACTTAATTAGTTTCTACAAATTATATAACTTCCAATGTAATTAAAATCTTAAAATATCTAATAAATTATAATAATTCATAAATACATTTAATATAAGCAAAATTTTTTATAAGCAAAATTTAATACCCAAATTAGTTTTATCTTATTTTGTTTAACTAGAACTTATAAGAATTGAAATTATACACACATGCACATACATATACATATACATAAATGCTTACATTTTTTGATCGGACAATTCGCACTCTGGTTATTTTTCCAAATTGTTTAAAATAATCTGTCATTTCTTCCTCATAAAAACCATGAGGTATATGACCTAAATATATTATGCCTCTTGGATACTTTTTTCTAAGTCTTATATGTCTTCTTTTATTTTTACTAATTTTATGCGATTTTCTTGTTTTAGGAATTGGAACTGTTTCTGAAGTATCTGTTGCTTTAATATCTTTTTTCTGCAATAATAAAGTTTTTTAAATTTATAGTTTTATTCAACTTTCAATATCCATATCACAGTATATGTATAGGTTAAGTTTAAATGCGATCTAACCTCTAACACTTTCTTGACATTTTTTATTGCTTTGGTTACAGTTGACTCCTCTTCTTTATCTGATGATTTACGCTTAACTTTTATAACTTTTTTAACTGGTGGAACTCTCACTGTATTAGACCTCTTTTTAATCCTCATTGTGAATTGGTAATAACGAGACTCAAAAACACAATGTTACATGTGAACAAAGAACGGCTTATTCGATAAAATAGTACATATTTTTGCCGCCAGATGAATTTGTTATGGATATGATTTATTAATTCACTGAACATCAGTTTATTGTCAGTCTGTGAAGAATTGGTGAAGATTCATAACAAATTTTTTGTTTAGGTCATTCTGCATGTAATATTTTATATTTTATGTAAAATCTTTAGAAGAAAAATATTGTATTGTGCTTTGTATATTATTACATGTTCATATTGAACTTTCTATCTTTACTTACATATGTAATACTTAAATGTGGAATAATTCAGCAGAACAACAAAACTATGTAAGTACTTTTTCATATATGATCTATAAGGTCTTATATATCAATTTATCTTATATTGAAATCTTAAAAAGTTTTAAAAGTTTACCTCTAGTTCTATATCTCTGTTATTAAAATTAAAAGTTTTACAAATGTAAAACATTAGCTACGTTTGCTGTCTTTTGCGAAAACTACTTTCATAAAAAAATTGTTATTTTCGTAATTATTAAATGCACAAATTTCGTTTCTTTTAGTTTAGTATTTAAATGATAGGTAATTACATAAACAATTTTCCTAATGTAAAAAGAACAGAATCAGACTTGAAATAATCCAGAAAATTAAGAAAATCAGCGTATCAAATTGTATAATAATACAAATATACAATGATGGTACATCAAATGACGGTTTTAAAGTTTAAAAGTGGCCGTGACTTAACAGTATAATTTAAAAACGGATTTCATTTTGTTTATCTTCTTAAGGCTTTAATTGGAAATCGAGTTTGCCAAATGAAAATATATTTAATATTTTTGTCTGAAAAAGTCATTTTACGATTAAAATAAAAAAAATAATTAAGGTCTTTTATGATTAAAATAAAAAGAAGCAAAATTCATATTGCATTTGCATTTGCATTTTTAGCTTATAGGTTTCAAATAATTTCGATATTATGAAAATGATTATGAACTTAAATCCTTCCTGCATTTTTATATTACAAGGTATTTCAATTTAAACAAAATTCCCAGTGTTGCAGAATGGATTATGAACGTGACGTGCATTTACGGTTGGGATATTTGTATACATATATTACATTTATATGGACATTACAATTGTCACATATCTGACAATGAGCGTTATTTTATCGCTACGTATGCATTGTTCACTGTTCCGTAGTGTTGCGTTTTCGCTGTATGCTAGTTTTAAAAGTGAACGATTAAATGAAAGTTATTTTTAGAATAAGTGTAGATAATAACAAAATGCTTAACAATTACAAAATTTAGTAAAACGATAACAATGAATCGAATAATCGAACTATAATAAAATACAGTAAGTATTTTATAAAATAAACAGTTTAACTAAGCCATGATATCGCATGGTCTTAAAATTAGGAATTGAACATATTTCGGAATGTCAGAACAAATGTCATATTTCAGACCGTATGTCAGAACAAATGTTATATTTCGGAATATATGCCAGAATGAAATAAGAAAGACACAGACAATGGAGATGAATTTTGAAACATTTTATAATTGATCAGAATCATATAGAAAAATTTTTAATACAAAATTTCAATATTAAATATAATATTAAAATTATAATAAATTTTATAAATATAAATTGTAATAAATATGATATTAAATATTATAATAAATTTTAGTATCAATATAAAATTATTAATTAATAATAATTGATTTCGCTTTAATTAGAATAATCATATGATAATCACATCAAAATTTACAATAAAAATCAAACTTTCAGAAGTAACTTTTATATATTCAGTGAAATTTATGACCATCAAGCAAGCAATCATTATAGTTTAAAAGAAATACTTCCAAAAGATAGCAATACTATTTGAGTCTTGTCGCTAAATAATAATTCTACTATCAATGATACGATCAAATCTTGAAAACTTACGCAAAATTAGTACAAAATGGAAAGAAAGTAATACTCATTGTCAGTTGGATCCCTTCATATATTAAAATTACAAAAAATAAGAGGACTGATCAAGTAATTTAAGCTTACATAGATACATTCAAAAATCTACATATGGAACATTAATTACATGAAAGGAAAAATTTGAAAATCAAAATAAATCAAAATACGATATCTCTAGATATAAGAAACTTCTCAGAGTTCCTTTCAAATAGATTCGAGTAAATTATCTAAAGTAGAACAAGTAGCTATATCCAGACTCAAAATCAGACATACGAAAGTTACCCACTCGCACATCCTCTCTAGAAACTACCATTATAACAAGCATACTATTCTATACTATTATATAATAAGCATTAATATTATCTCGTCTCATGTGGGCATTTAATTTTTTCTGATTATGGAACTTTCAATCTCTGTTTTTCTTTTATACTATTCTCTGTCTATAGTCTATAAATAAAATATAGTAAAGAACTTCAATAATTGTATTCCATTACAAATTTCAGTACAATTCCGAATTCTTATAGAGTTCTATTGAGACAAAGCATCCAATATGAAAGATCTGTATGAAAGCATCGAAATCTGGAATATGCTAGCGTATGCCGAGTGCATTTCCGTATTAAGACAAACGAATTACATACATATTAATTAACACACAGTGTTACACACATACAAAGTAGACAGGATAATTGTAGGGTAAATGTAATATCTTGAAATTGGAGGTAATAAATTACAGTGCTGTTGATTATGTTGAGTATGTTGAACATAAGGGATTCAAGATGTAAACGTTGAAATTCTCAGCACTTAAACTTGGAGATTCAAACTTTGTACAACATAATGATTATATCTAATAAATGTCACGTATGTCGATGATAGTGGCATATTATTCACGTAATTAAGCTTAAGAGTTTTGGGAATTAAATCTTAGAGTTTCAGCCTTAAATTTTCGAAAACTTGAGTTTCGTATAACATTAGTCTCAAAGATTCAGCCTTTAAGGAGTTTCATACATCACTAACCGCAGGTTGTCAAATGTAGTGGCGTATTATAATACTTACGGAATGAATTTTAAGAGTTTTGACAATTATCTCTAATTTAGTTCTAGAGTTTCAAAAGCTTGAGCTTCATGTAATATTGATTTTAATCTTTAAGGTTCAATCTTGAAGCTTCGAAGACTCAAGCTTTATATATGTCACGGACCGATATATCGTCGTTGATATTGTTTACGTTCTTTATAAAATTTATGAAATCATTTCACAGTATTCTATTCGTTTCTTTCAAAGATGTTTTTATATCATTTTAAAAGAAATTAAGCAAAGATATCTTTTCTTTCGAGAATTTTGCAAATTCAAATGCTTTTATGGACACTAAAAATTTTTTTGATAATTAAATTCACCAGGATTTTGAAGATTGAATCTCTTTTTTACAACAATCTCTCAAAATTTGTCGTACAATTTATTTTAACGAAGTCAATAAAATAAAATATTTACAATTTTTCATCGAGGATACAAATACTTCTAACTTAATATATTTTGTATATCATTTTTTTGTTATAACTTTTTAATAATGCCTCCAATGATATATTTATTTTTTAATTTGTCTTATGGAATATAAGTGAAAACAGTCTAAAAGATTGAGACATCCTGTATGTAAGCAAATGAATATAAGTACTGATAAATCTACTTAAAATATCAACATTATAAAAGTAATCTTACAATGTCTTTTTACATCATAAAAATAATGTTAGAATGAAAAGATTCCTGAAATATTTTAATTAACTCTTTTTTTTTTTTGATTTTACAAATTTACAAACTATTAGACATTTACAATTTCTCAATATTTTCAGTAAATAAATAAATTCGATGTTATGCAGGATGTTATTCCATTTTTCTATGAAATAATTTGTCAAATTTGACAATTTAACAAAACCATAGAAAAATTTAATATTTCCTAATTTTACGTTAACTGTAATAAACAGAATAAGAGATTATAAAATATCGTCAAAAAGAGTAAGAAAAATCGTTCGCTAAATAGAAACTAAAGTTTTATGACGAAGAGATTGAAAAATTGTTGCGCTCAGAGGAATTGATACATACTTGTGGACTTCGCAAGCTGACTAGCGAACAACGCATAAAAGAAACTCATGAGTTTCAAGTTGGAGACTCTAAAAGGCTCAAAGGAGATTCTTTCGCGTAGAAAACACTTCATATGGAATCGTCGAGTTAAACCAAACAAAAGTTCCTTGTTGTCGAATGTTTTAGATTCGCTGTATTGTAACTACGGTATAATATTTATAATATTTATAAAATTAAAGTTTTAGCAAAAAAATAAATTCCAACTTGAGTAATCTGGAATGATCTCGAATGAATATGCGTCATAGTTATAAGTTGTGACGAGAATATGGAAAAACTCCTTTTTGAAAAACTCATCATTGCAACTACTTATATTTTAAAATAGAGTCTCTTCGAATTATTTAACTTTAAAGTATTAAAACTTCAAGTTGATATCTGCAATAGTTTCGAAGAAAACAGTTTGTAATATTTTACGCGAGACATCCTATACATATAGACGCATATGTTAGCATCAGCTTACTATATCTGAAACAATCATTTAAGTATTATACATGATGCATGAAATGAAATATTATATTTTATGCAGTAATTCCCGACCTGAAATTAAAATTTTTATTTAAATTATATTTCTATTGAGTTTAAAAAGTTCTTTAAGTTGTAATTAGTGCAAATTTGTATGGAGAATTATATTTTTGACAATATAATTAAGGAAATGGAGTCTTGGTAGAAAATTGTTTTATTCATCAAATATTATGAAAAGTACTATACTTTATATTATTTGCATTTTGTGCAATTTTGTATTTTAAAAATGGTACAAAAACTTCTTTAAAAATCCATAATTTACTTATATCACTCGATATTATAAAAAGGAGGACGATATATCATGTTTGTATTCAGTAACCAAACTTCTATACTATATTATTATTCTATATTATATATAATATGAAAATCTAGTACAAATTATTTTTTCAATCAAAGAGAATTTTTATTTCATCAAGCCAACGTACGACTAATAAATAATGTAGGAGCTAAATGATTGAGAAAAATTGATCAATATGAACAGCAAAGTCTATGATGTATGAATGAGTAGAATTTTTAATATTCTGTGTAATTAATATAAAAGATAAAGGATAGACGTAAATGAATCAATGCCACTGGATTATTGGCAATTATTAAGATAGATAGAGTTGTAACGTTGACGAATCATGCTATTATTTACACATGTAAGTAAAGGTAGAATAAATATGTAAATGACATTAAAATTACTATAAGAGTTACAATAATGTAACTATTATAGTTTTTTTACCACAGAAAAGATATAATATACTTTCGATTTTGTGGTTCTCAAAAATTTTCAATTTCGTTGTGAGAAATTAATATTTTTGTTTAAAACTGTATTATAATATTACATTTAAAACTATATTATATTTAAAATTTGTTGCCAATGTGTTATTGATTTTACATTAGGAGAATCTAAATATTAGAGAAAAATATAATCTACGTTTAATATTATAGAAAATAGAATTATAGAAAATTTATTTTATTAAGTATCAATATATTGCAAAGTCATGTATGTCAACATTTCCAAAAATGTGTATATTTGCATCAAGAATATTATATGCTCAACGAGACAATGAAGATGAAAAGCTGTTAATAAGAAATAATATGATAGTTTCATTAAATATTTCTTCAATTTTGTTCCTAATTTTGTTATTTGTTAATTTTTTAATTATTTTATTACAAATTTATTATTTCATTCAACTGTACGACGTACAGTACTGGATTTAATAAAATATTCCAATGAATGTAGTAAGTGAATGGCAACAAAATACATAATATTTATTTACTATATCAAATAACCAAAGTTATCTGAGAATTTTAAGATTCTCTATTTTATTTAGAAGAATTGTCCAAATTAAATAATATAAATTAATCATTATGGAAGTTTTTAATTACTAATTACAGCAAGTTTCAATACAATTTGAAATAGAATCTTGAATAACCGAGAATAACTTTATCAACTTCATAAGGCAAGATTCGCACAGAGTCTACTACATGTATAGGGTGTCCCGTATTTTAGTAGTTAAACTTTGCCATGTTTTATAAATAAAAATTTAAAAAAATATTATATATATAGCAAAAAGTTCATAAAGACTTCATTGAAATTATAACTTATGGAAAATTTAAAAATACAAAATTACATGCATGTGATATAAAAAAGTGTATAAAATATTCAAAGTATAGTGCTTTTTATAATATTTAGTACGAAAAACAATTTTCAATTTAGGTTCGATTTTTTAAAATTTTATTCCCGAAAATCTAGTTATAACAAAAATATGAATATATCTTTCTCTTGATTTGATAAAACAAGATATATAATATTTATCAGGTCACCAGATCTTACACCCTTAGATTAGATTTAGATTTCTACTTACGAGGAATTCTAAAAACAAACAGAAATATATATAGAGGATGATCATAATAATTGAAATTGCGCGTGAAGAAATTTGAATGTCGATATAAAATTTGATTCAAAATTAATTCCGTAGTATTTCGATACCAATTTTGCGTCGATAAAGAGGGGTGACATTTTAAAATACACATATAAGTATATACAGCTTTACATTTCGCAATGCTTTTTAATGAGGCATTTGTAGACTTTTTGTTATATGATATTTTATTTTTACTTATTTACGCATTGGCAAAGTTTGAACAGTAAAATACGGGACACCCTGTGTATATTCACTTATATAAGTAGTTCTGCAATTGCAGAGAATGTCTGGTCGAGATTTATGTGGTTTAATAACTTGTTGAATGCAGAGGTTATTATGAAAGGGTGTTATACTCTGAATAAAAACTGAATTCCTAATATTTAATTTGTATGCTAAAAATAGTAGATCATAAATACTGCGAGACTTGTATTGGATTCATATAGTGTAACGGAATCGTAAAATGAATGATTATAGCTGAGAGAACATACTTATGCTTATATCTTTCGAGTATGAATATTTCAATGTTAGAAAATCATTTCGTTTATTTTCTTTTATGAGTTTTTAACATCGAATATTTTTCATTTAATTCATAGTCGATGGAGGATCAATAAGAAATTAAAAGAAAATTAATTTCGTTTCCTTTTTTTATGGTATCCTCATATTTTACATTTAAGTTTCATTTGATGAAATTAATAAATTATTGATGAGAGGTTAATAAATTATTCTTTAGAATGTTTCACAAACAAGTTGACAACTTCGTTGGAATATTCAGAAGGTTATTTCGAGTAAAGAATGTTTTATGAGTTAACGTGTCTTCATTCTTTAAATACAGAAGGAATATTGATATATTTACATGTAAAAAATAATCAGATGCTTTCAATTTTAATTAATTTTTCTTTTATCTCGATGCATGTTAATAAGAGTATAAAATTTATTGATGTTTATTGTGAATTGCTAATATTATCGAGCTTTCCATATAACGTTGCACCGGAAATTGATTCTATGCTTAGGGAAAAAACCGTAAAAAGATAAAATGATCGTGAGAGCTATGTTGCGAATCCAGAATCAGATTCCTCGCAATATCGATAAACATCAGCGAATGTTAAGTGATAGAGGATCCTAAGATGCAGGTATTACTGGCAATATTTTTCCAGAACATCATGCCAATTTCAATCTTTAAGTTTATACACGTACATATATGTATGCACTTTACAGACATTTTATCGTACAGCATTCGACTTAGATAGCAACTGACGTAAATGATGATAAAATATCATTATTTTGGATTGAAATATGCAAGATATTATTTAAGTGAATGTTCTACTATTATTATTGAAATAACGAAAGTAACGTTTCTCCGTAACGAAAGTGCAATGACCTGTTATTGATATGGGTGATATGTTTTATTTGTAATCTCTGACCATTGAATTAACGTCCTTTTTAATTTTCAGCATTTCACATCTTACGTTTGAAGTATTTATACACTTTTGCAATAAATGCTTATAAATAATATAATATATAATAATATTCAACAAGGATGGATTATATATATTCTCGACTGTAGATGACATGAGCCACTCACATGTCAAATCGAAAAAAGAAAAAAAAATGTCATTTAATGATGTTAAACTTAATTATTAAGGGAATTTTTTTATTTTGAATTAAAAGATTAAGAGTCAATCAAGTGCTTTGACACTAAAATTTAAAAAAATTCAAAGTGGAGTTAATCGATTTGGCGAATTAAAGTGAGCTCATATGAAGAACAGTTTCTTACATATTTTTAATACTTCGAAGAACGTAACTCCAAATAACGAATGAATTTATCACACAATTCGTATCGTGAATTATAAGGAAAATGTAACAGAATCATATCGTATTGTGAGGAATTTTCGTTTTGCATGTGCGATTGACGAGCATGTAAATCGACGCCTTCTGAGAATTTTCTGTTTCCTTTATCAGTCGACACTATTCTTTCATCAGTCTGCAATGTAAATAAATGACCGACATAGATGAGCAGTAACAAAAAAAAAAAAAAAAGAAAAAGCTATCGCAAGGATACGCGAAGGCGCAAGTCATTGCGCACGCTTTGAATGAACGCGATTTTGAAGCTTCAGTTGCTCCAATGCAGTTCTTGGGTATAGTACGGGTATCGTAGTCTCGTATTGTTAGATGTGGTCTTCCAATGTGAATCGGACCAATCGGTGACAACGATCAACGATTATTAAAGAATCAAGGAACTTTAGAATTTGTTTGTTTGCAAATGAAATCATCGCTGAATTATTACGCGCTTGTTGTATAATTTGAAGAGAAATCGCGAAAACTGAACGAATTTAATCTATTATTATCGCGTGAATGAACGCGAACGGATAATTGCAAATAACCTGTTGCAAAACTAATTTCACGTACTACGTGAAAATTATATAAATTCAGTACGTTTAAAATTATAAATTAATACGTATATATAAAATTAGTTTTTTTATAGATTTTCACAGTAATACAATATTATAATAATAATACTATAATATATTATAGTAATAATACTATAGCTATAATACAGCTATAATAATACTATTTTAATACAATGTTCTGTATTGATATGATCACTAAGTATTTAAATAAATTCAGTATTAATTGGATATTTAAACAATATTTAATTGGATATATAAACCATATTTATTGTAACAATATTTTATTTTATTTGGTCTTCGTCAAGTGTATTCTATGCGAAAATTAACGATCTAAACATTTTACTGTCATTATCGAATTAATTTATTATTAATTAAAAATCATAATTGTTACATTACACTGATACACAAATGGATATTCCGAAAATTTCGTAAATGTAGCAATTAATAAATTAACAAGATTCGTAACAATACAATAGAATGAATCGTCAGGTCGAACATACGATCAGTGATATTTAAATGAGAAAATAAAAATTCGCGAGAATAATTAACGCATGCGGATATTTCTTTCTGTAGCGTTTATCGTTTTAACGAATAGGAAGTTTATTAATTTCCATATGTTCTTTTCAAAAACAGTAGCGCGTTATTCTCGAGAAAAATTAAACGAAAGTGGAGATTATGAGATTTTGAACAAACTTCGGAATATAAGATGTTTTTCTTTCGAATTGTTATCGGTAATGACCATTTGATAGATTTAAAGATGCAACGATTTGGAAACGAGAAAAACAGCAATTACATGCAACAGCAGCTTACGTGAAAAAAGAAACGAAAGAATTTTATTTAATTTGCAACTGGATATTGCTCTTTTTTTTCTCTTTCTTTTTTTTGGAAAAAGAGTGTTGCCTCTTGTCAGACCTGAAATATGAACAGCTTGATCCTGTATGGCTTGTACAATTGCAGTGCCACAATTCTCGAACGGAACATCACATTCTTGTTGATGCTAAATCGTAGCGAACTACTTAATATATTACGAAATGCTTTAGACAGCTCGGTTGAGCAAAAAGTTCTGCGTGATGCATTTTTAGATTGTTTCTTTAATTATCAAGAACGGCCGTTCGATCTGTCATGGTGGCAAAAGTTATTCTGGTCTCTTATATTCGCCGCAATGTTGTTGGTGGCAACGTGTGGCAATGTTATCGTCATATGGATTGTACTTGGTAAGTATTCCTTTACCTAGTATGCACCATATCAGAGTTGGGTAAACAATTAATCAACGATTAACGACTATACTTTTTTAATAATCTTTAACCGCAATTAATGATTACATTTTAATTTTAGTTGTTAATTATAAATTAAATTCCTACTTTAGTTGTTAATTACGATTAAAGATTACATCCTTACTGTAATCGTTAATTATTATTAACGATTAAGTTCTTCTCAATTTTAATTGTTAGTTGAATATCGATTTTATGAATAAAATTTATCGATGTATTTGTAATGAATTATTGACTTCGAGTGGTCATGATATTAATTAATAATATCATTAGAAATTTATTATACATTTGCATTTATAGTAAACTTTATATTGCAGAATCAAGTTAAATTTATAATCATACCACAGTAAATTTTATATGATTCAATTTATGTTTCATATATTATATTATTTTTCATATGACATTCTACATGAAATAAATTTGTATAATTCATCGTACCATATTCGTTATAATGAGTTTTTATCACGGCGAATATGAATTAGTTTATACCCTGGTATTTTCAATATGAGGTAATAATTATGTTTGTACCATGATAAATGATACATAGATAAACTTCAAATATACAATAGTTTAAATTAAATTAGAAAATGATGATAAAAAGAAAAATTCTAAGCATAAAGTGATAAAGATGGCCATTCTTTATTATTTATTACTAAATTGCGGGTATTTTAAATAACTATTATAATTGAATAAAAACAAAATACCGTCTTTTGCGCAGTTTTAATTTTTGAAGTCATTTTTAAATGTTCAGATTAATGTCATGTAAATTTTTAATATTTATTTATAATTTGTGTCTACTTTAAAATACTTATTCGGGACGAGTAAGTTATATAATTTGTCTATCAAGAGATCAATAATAGCTGCATAAATGTCACGCACATTGAAATTACAGGATGTTTTCTACTTTTCCGACAAAATTCTAAGAATATATTCTATGAATAAAAATAAAAAAAAAGAAATGTTATATGTTATATGTAGTTTATTTGTAAACGCCTTGTGCAAATATTGAATGTATTCTGAATACATTCGGGGTTTGATATTAAATCCCTTAATTTTTACTTATGGAGAACTCAGAATTAAAATTCAGAAACAAAATACATGTGAAGAATTAACTCATTGAATACATTCAATTGCCAAGATGCAGCAAAATTCTCAAGAAATTCAGAATGTAATAAATTTCATATTATCAAGCTTACATCAGTGCAATAGATGATCATTTTGAAGTGAGGATTTCAAAAGTTCCAACGATTCTCACACATTAAGGAATATTTTGTAACAGACATACTTTTGTACAGACGGCTGTTTTTAATATTCGCCTACAATTTCGTAACCAAGAGGCAAATATCAAATGGGCAATACCATTTATAGGTAATATCAAAATGAAAAATTGTAGGGAAGACGTGTAACATAAAAATGATGTATAAACTAATAAATAAATATCCAAATAATAACAATGTACAATAACAAATATCCAAAATATGATATATTTTGTAACATTATACGTATACGTAAACCAATCTTTTACCAAGGTTCTATTTTATCATATTGTCAAATGTAATTTCCGTATATTCTCAATTTGCATAAAAATCCGTCTAGTCTGGTTATAAGATGAAGTTTGATAAATGGTAGGTTCCGCGTGATTCCTGACGAGACGAAAGAGACTTTTGTTACGATAAACGTCCTTTAGAGATAGCGATGTTAGCTTGACGATGCAGTTAGACGATAATGATAGAGTTAGACGGAAAATGATGAAAATAATTTGAGAGTCTTGTCTCGAAGGCATTGCAGAGAAAGAATGTGGAATTTGGATGCAAAATTTCAGCTCTTTTGGATTCAAAATTAACTTTCAAGTGTATGGTACGAAATTTGTAAATTGATAGCTGTAGTGGCAAAGGAAGTTTAGTAAACGAGCGGTAGATTATGGCGGAACGATTATGGCAATAATGTCAAAAGCACAGAATCCCGATATCATCTGATAAACATCTGATAAACTCAGAATCAGAGACGACGAGCATCATGCGCTTATACACATGCATTCGGATGTTCTGAATTTAAATATCAAAACTTCGAAGATGTACAGAGGATCAATAAATTAAGGGAAAAAGTTCTTTAAAGATTTGTTCGTTTTTTTTTTTTAGAGAAAGTCGTAAAAAAAAAGAAAGGAATAAAAGAATTTTAATTTTCTTTCTTACTCTTTTTTGGTAAATTCGGATACCAATCAATTCAGGAGAGTAACTAAGAATTGTAGTTGCAGTGAACCAAAAACGATATCTAGCTACAATCAGGATGATCAGCGTTCGATGTAATGTTTGCATTAAATGTGAATGAACAGCATTTTCATCAAGTATTATAGATTATATAAATGATAATAGATGATATTATGAGATGATAATATGGATGATAAAATAGATGATAACATAAGTAAGTGGAAAAACGAAAACCATTTTTTGTTTCTTTTCTCGCTATTTTGCCCCAAAATGGAGCAAAAACAAGCAAATCTTTAAAGGACTTTATTTTTTCTTAGTTTATCAGATTTCCGAACTTTTAAAATTTAAGTTTGGGACATCTTGTATTTATGATATGAGTATTTATGCCTATAATTGATGCTCTTCCCGTCAAAGTACGCCGTCTTAATCATAGTGTTTAAGATCGTAGCCTGGTTCTGAGACATTTACGTGTCTTAGGAATTCAACAGTATTAGGTTCACAGTCGGTGAACTAACCAGTCAAACAGGAGACAGTCCTCATGGAAGCGGAGTTCTCGGTAGGTACAGTTTCTGTAATTAGGAAGGGAAGACTGAGGTCATCGAGTGCAATCATCTATTAGTCATCTATTACCCATTGCGTGATTATTCATACCAGAACTAGCATTTATTATTGCTTATCATTCTAAGTTGTATAACTCTGTTTAATTTAATTCATTTGGTTCATTAGTTTAATTTATTTGATTCACTGTTCGAAACGCCTGATCTTCCGGAGGAGTTATTAAAGCCCCCACGATTAATACAACCTGTTCTAAGACCACACACCAAATATCTAGTTCATTTCGTAGTAATCAGGAGCTGAGAGACAAATTTGTTTTTTCTTTTTCTTTGCATTTCATCTTCGGGGATGAACGTCGCCTGGTTTCTATGACACATTTTATCTGTCAAGAACCACAGTATTCCAGATAAGCTTAGAGTCAAAGACCAACATGATTACGCTTGTATAGTGTAATGAATTGTGGGGCAGTAGAATGAATATGCGGACAGAAAGCAAATTTCGTAATCGTTCAATTTCTGTGGTACGTTTAGAGCAAACGAACGATTGATTGCTTGTTCAATCCCCATTTCGACGAATTTATGTATGTTTAGTAATCAAGCTATATTTACGACGGAATATAAGTGAATATTCGCGTAGTTCGAACCGAGTATAGACGAATGAAAAATTCAATATTATTAGATGTGGATTTTTATGCATGGAAAATTTTTATGATTGAAAGGTGTGAAAATGCAGAAAGTTGCAGAATGTTATATTTTCAGGGCAAAATATAAGATGCGTTTTAGTGCTTGAATATTTCGTATATTATATCTCGTACATTCCGTATATAATACATAGTACATAGCACTTATGTGGCAATTTATTTATTAAAACAGCCTCTTATCTCTAAAAATGTATTATGTCTTATGAACTTGTTAATGAAAATTCTTATGTTTTTGTTCTTTTAGATGAATACAAATTCTCTATTGGCTAGATCGTGAATATTTTTAGAGAATAGTATAAGTTACAACTTGCCAATGCATAAGAAAATTGTTTCTGTTAATTAAAATATTGGAATTTATTGAATTGCTTAACTATGCATATCGGAGGAAGAATGAATATATGATAAACATATGATAGAACGAATAACATATATTATTCATATAATATAACATAATACAATATTATATTTATAATATATATATATATATATATATATATATATATATAGGACGTTAACTCAACGATGCACTATATATATTATTCGTTTTATAATGTATATTTATCATGTATTCACTTTTACACTTTTTATTTTATTCATTTTTTATTTATAATATTTTGTAGCTAATGAATCGTATTTTCATTTCCTCTTTATTGTTGAATGACCAAATATTCTTACCGATATTTTATCTTCTAAAGTGACTACTATATTAAGGATAAAATTCATCTAATTATTCATTCTCTCTCTGTAATGACCTGATTTAACATACAAACGAAACTTTTATGAGTGCAGAGTTTAATTTCTGTGCCAATCTTAGTTTTGTCAGCGTGATTCTTGCGAATAGCCATCTTGTGAAAATCCGATTCTCGAGTTACAAAGTACTGTTCGTAATTCCACAGAATTTTTTACAGAATCCAATATTGTTCCATTTCGATAGCTGCTTTCTTGAGACACAGATGAAAGTTCATTACTTTCCAGTCAATTCTCGTATGTTTGTGAGAAAATTTAAATGAACAAAATTTATGAGCTTTTAAAAGGCAGTAAATAAATCTCATAATCCCTCGATATTTTATGCAATAACATTTCCGGATTCGATTGGCATGTTTTTAACGTAAATTTTTGAAGGAACCGCGTAGATTGAGTTTCAGTTGTTGAAAATAAACGTTAATGAGTTCTAACGTATTCTAATAGACAATAAACCATTATAGCAAGTTGTAAATTTCGATTGCACAAAGTAAAGATAATTATCATATTGACGTTTCGGAGTATGAAAACTGCTTGATTGCTGAATTGATCATACTGTTGAATGAAACTGATTTATAAATTCCAATTGTATTTCTGCGACAATGAAATTATATTGTGATATTTATAAAAATTGGATCAAAACTTTAGAAGCATATTGATGCGAAACTTCAATTTTATCCATCAATTTGACACATACTGTAGAATATAAAATTCTGTTTCTTTTGAATGTTGAATAACAACTCGAGAAGGAAGAAAGAATTGAAAATATGTCAAATGTTCTATCACTTTGTGTATCACTTTATGCTTCAATCTGGACATGTTTACATTTTTTTCTATTATATATTTTCTTTTCTTATACGTCATACGAATCTACGACTTATTGAGAAATGTACTGTCTTTGAAGAAGACATCCAATATATAGAATGTATAAAATGAACATTTTCTTGTTTTGATTATATGAAACATACAAATATGTATGTCGTCCTATGATTTTGTCGCACACTGTACTCATTAAAACAAGCAAAAACGTCTTAATAAATAATTTGGTTCAAAAATCATTTCGGAATTATGAGTTTTTATATTTATGTTCGATATGTGCCTTGTTCAGTTTATATGTATGAAAATATAAAGTATGAAATAGACATAAGTGGAGAGATTTTTCTGATTAAAAAAGTTGGAGTAAGGAAATTGAAATCCACTGAGAGGAATAAACGAAAAGAATGAAGTAGATACAGATTAAAAAATAAAGTGTACAAAAAAAAGTAATGATCTTTTAAATTTAGTATCGTTTATATTGTCTACTTGAAATAAGCGAAATTATGAAAATAACAAAGAAGCTTGTAAAGTACAGAATATTCATCAAATTTTATCGTGAACATTGTATAAGGCAACAAAGTACTATTGGGAGATGAGAAAAAGTTTCGTGAAAGGAATGCAAATTTGATTGTTTCCAACACAAGCTTAAATATAACGATTGGCCGAAAGTGTCGTACAAAGAAACAAGCTCGTGTAATCTGTCGGTGAGTGGTCGTCCCCCGAGATTTCTTCTCAGTTTCCAACAGTACATTCTTCTGATTGAAATATTGAACAATGTCAATACGTGTGTTCCTTTACATGGTATTAATACAGTTGAATTAAATTTTTGTTGATCCGTTTCAAATATAAATGGAATATAATCTATCATTATGCCACAAGTTTAAAGTAAAAGAAAGTTAAATAATTTTAATGATTTTTAAATTGGAATTTAAATTGAAATTTAATTTTTGAATTGAGTGATTTTTGAAAAGAAAATATAAGCATACAAAGTAAATATGAATATAAGCATAAAAGCATATTATAAATGAAATATCATGATACGACGTATTTTTATTACACAATAGAAGTTCGGTTGAACAGATCAAAGGATGAAATAGTTTCAATAATAAAAGTAGATTATCCACTCCGGCTCCTTTTATTAATTTAAATAGGAATTAATACTCGGAAAATTATAGTTGACCTGTGCATTTTACCTAACAATAAATTATTTTTATGTTACGTTTCTCATTTACTTTTTTTATTATTCTGAATATAAAATACAAATAAATAATTGCATATCATTATATATATGTAAGAATACACGTTATAATTAAGCTTATGCTCTACTATAATTTTAATAAATATATAATAAATATATAATAATAGAAATTAGTTATGAGTACGTAAATCGAATGTTAACTTCGTATAAATGAATTTCTTTTATAGTTTGGTTCAGAAATTCTTAAAAATCTTTAGTTAGTAATTCTCAAAAATCGTTAAATGTTTTTTGAATTATAATTTCTGAATATTACCGATCTCAAGAAATTTATTCTAATAATTTTGTCGAGATATCTCTATACTTCACCTTTCATGACATTATGCCGATTTTTAGATAAGAGGCTTTCTGCGTAATTATATTGGAAACCGATTTCAATGACATTCAAATATATTATTAAAGAACGTCATTCTGAGTTCTGTGTAATTTCCTTTATGCATATAATCGCCAATTTCAGCTTTTGAGGTTGTTCATAAAAATATTTTTGATACTTTTTAGTTTAATTCGAAATTTGGATTTTTCATTATTACAATTTGTGTAAAATTTTATAATATATTATACATCTTAAGGTTATATTTATACATATTAAGATCATTATAATTATATTATTATCGGTATCAATTGAGAAAATTTTAAAACTATATTTATTTAGAATATAAGTACTTAATATGTCACTAACAAAACCGGTTCTACCAAAGATGTAAAAATATGTTTTTTTAAATATTAAGGCGATTACTATATTACAATAATTTTCTTTCTTTCTTTTAATTATCTTTCTCCCTTTCTAATTTCTCCCTTTCTAAAATGTATAAGTAATTTATTATCATTTTTCAATAATTTATAAATGTTCATTACTCGATAGTATTGTTTAAATTTTATAATCATACATGTGAAAGTCTAGTTTAATATCATCGTTTTTAAGACATCATTTGAAGAATTTTCTTTTGGAGGGAAGGGGAGATAATAAAATATTATACGTATTATTGCACAAGGCAGCAAAATTTCTAGGCATGATTGTATTTCAATAAATGACAAACTGTTTTTTTTCTTATTTACTTTGCTAAGATAAATTCGACATTTTGAAATGAAATTTTATGAATTTTTTAAATATATATAATAATTAATATGAATTAATACATTTGAATTAATTAAATATTCCAACTAAATATTGATAAATGTTATTTCAATTCTCAATGTGATGGTAAATAAGCCAAAATTCAATAAATATTTGCATCATAAATATTCATTTGCTTAACTGAAATTTTCAAACTGCAAACATATTATTTAGCTTTATTAATATTATACATGTTTCGAAATATCACATATTACATTCATTTATAGTACTTCAATTTTCTACGAAATAGTTTCTATATTAAAATTTAGTATTTTAGTTATCCTGCTGATATTTATGTAATAAATCATTATTATCTTTTGATGATATTAAATATACAATTTTGTAAACTAAAATGTAGAGTTTATTATTAACTTTGATAATTTTTAGTTTATCTTGTCCAATATTAAATTTAATTACAATAATTTCAAGTTGCATTTTTCTATTTGAGATATTGAATTGGTAGTTCCATATTTTCATATATAGCAAATTCTTTCATTATCGAATTTAACTTAATTATTTCGGAGGCTTTATTAACTGACGTAATGATGTCTATTTAAATGAAATCGTTGATACAGATAAAACTTATATAATTAAGTTACGTATCGATACTAGTGTTGGAATGGAAATAGCTCTTAGAATGTTAGAATTGCAAGAGATTCATTTATGCAATGTGTTGACATTTCTTGATTTACACTAACAAAAAGCTAGTAAATTAATAATCATATTAAAATGTATTATGTAAAATGTAAAATATAATATATTATAATGTATTCTTATATATTTTTATGATTATTTAAAATACTATATTAATGTCCTTCACCAAGAGAAGTATTCTTGATCAAGAATTTCTTATAACACTTAATAATGCCGATATCTCATTTAATATTAGATTGGTGCATATAAACTGTTGTATTTTTTCAGATAAAACTTTAATAACATGTAGTATCTTTACAATATTATATATTTAATCAAAACAATTTTAACGTGATCCATTTTTTTAACAATTTCATTCATTCATTTATTCTAGATTTATTATTAATTCTATAATTTAAAAATTCTTGGAAAATAATTGTCACAGGTTGTTTCTCAATAATTTGCTTATCAATACATTTTTCAAACGAAATGGAAGAGATTTTTCTCAAAAAATCCTATGACACTTTCTTTTCTCAAACAAATATTCTAATTATGACAATGAGATTTCTTTTCTTATTATTGAACATACAAGATTTATGACAAATTTCGTTTTCTAATATTTTCTTTAAGTTTTTAATTTTCTTCTCAGTTTTTAAATTGTCGATAAAATAAAATATAATACGGTGCACGACATTTTCTTGTTATAAACGACATTTCATATACACCAACCTAATATGATTGATATTGTCGATGGAATTTTACTGAATTATAAATTTACTTGACACTTTGATGCATGATGTATATAGAGAATTTAGAATTTAATCAGTACACATATTTTTCATTTCAACGTTGTCAGACAACTTTTGTCGATGGAATATGCATTTTGTCTTCGCGCATATTATAAATGATTGTGTTATATTAATTAAACTGTTTCGTCTGATTTTCACTCAGAGAGTATTTGCGTGGTATAAGTTATTTACATATATTGAAAGATTGATTCACTTTTGAGCTGTTTATACGAAATGCTTCAGTTTCCATGGTACAGCCAGGACGGCGGTGATTCTACACCGAATAAATTATAATAATGAATATAATATAGAATGTTTAGTAATAAAATAGTACATATAGATACAGTAACATATATTAATTATATATATATATATATATATTATTAATATATATAACTAATATAATAAATATAATTAATATATATAATTGTATATATAATATATATAGTGTAGGGTTTGAAAGGAAAAAGAGAAAGTGGGTGCATCGGAAAAACAGATAGCTTGCACTGTTTTCCAATTGAAGAAATGCATAGAAAAAGGGAAAATATGAATGTGATGAGAAAAACGCACTGTTGGGGTGAAATGTTTTTCTTTCTGAAAAACGAAAGACAAAGTTGTTTGAGTTGTGTTGAGTAGTGATTAGATCAGTTAGTTGTTACTTTGTATTCGTTAATTTATATCCATTATTTGTTTGATCACATATATTATCTTTATTATTAATATCTACAATAGTAATAAAATATAGTATAAAATACTTTCACATGACTTTTCGTGTACGAGAGAATTGATTTTGAATATTTCTTAATTATACAGGATAATTCACGTAATTCTGACAAGTAATATGAATTTGTTGCTTAAAATTAAGAAAGAATATTAGGAGAAACAGATGAACGGTTCAAGATGGACTACATATTTACGATTACATATATTTTTTATACATGTATCATAATTCTAGTTTTTCAAATAGACAACTTTTCTCCTACATATATCAGACACTCTCGTTATTTTACTTCAAATAGTATTAGAATATCATAGTCGAAAATTGATGAATTTAAAAAAACATTTTAATTTCAATTTTGTAGATTCACGAGTGATGTGTTAAAAATGAATTTAACGAAATTGAAATTAAAATATGTTATAAGCTATTCATTTTTTAATCGTGTTACTATAATTTTCATGTAGAATGACGGAATTCGATGTACGCAGAAAGAGATACATTTTTAATTAAAGAAATGTACGTGCGTTGTTGTTTTGCGGGAAAGATACGATCGTTAGTAATCCATTTGTACATTTCATTTTCTTTCTCTATCTGTCTCCATCTTTCTCTAACTTTAATTTACTAGAACTATTGAGACGGTTAAAGGATAAAATTTTCATCAGAGGCATTAAAGTACAAAAATAGAGAAGCTTTACAATGCAATAAATTAGCTTTTATTTGTACATTTCTTATATTATACGTTATATTATATATATATTTATTTATTTTAAAATTTATATTTCATTTATATTAATATTTTTTATTTGTATATTTATTTAAAATCATATAAATCTCTAAAAATACATTGTTTTATATTTGTAAGATTTCTAATAAAAATTATAAATTGGTCATTTTTACCACTTTGTTAAAAAAACACTTAGATTGTTACATGAATAGTCTATTGTGGACAGTATTGTAAAATAAGTGAAAAATGTGCAATGTAATTTTTTCCTAGAGCTAGAAAATTAAATTTTACGTGTAATTTTTAAGGAAAGTATTTGAAGTCCGCTTTCTTGAAAATGAAAAAATTTTATTCTTACATCTTTCACTTATTTTCGCGAAATAATATCTTACCGATTATTAATTCCTATCAAATCCAGAATTAATAAAGTAAAATAAATTGATAAAAGAAAAGTAAATTGATCTACAATTAATAAAAGTAAATTTTTACTCGATTTTCTCGAAAACGAAGATTTTAAATGAAAAAATACGATTCTTTGGTTATTCTTTTTATTTATTTTTATATCTAAAATCACTCCCTTCTATCAGGAAACAGAAACAACTATCGTATTGTAAACCATGTATTAGCTTGTTTCATTGTATAAGAATTTTATGCAACTTATATATGACTTTCAGTTTCTTCCGTATTATAAGAAGTATTATGAGAAATCGATATTTAAATTGTTTTTATTTATGAAGTCATGTTGATTCCCAGAGAGGAATCGATTATATAATTGATTTATTTTATTTTAAGAGAGAATTACAGCTATTCCTATAAATATTTGGATACTATATCTTCGAAAATTGTTAATATTGTTAATACTAGTAATATTTATTTATATATACAATTAACTGATGTATATCATTTTAAAACGTGAAACCATTACTTTCGCAATCTTCGATTCATTTTTTCCCAAGATGATTTTTCATCATTGGAAGCAGAAAGAATTTTTTCTTGAAAATGCTGTAAATTCAAATATTTTTAAAAATACTAAGAGACTAGATACAAGATATGACCTGTATCAGGAATCGATAATGATAAGAATGAATATCATTATTACATATTTTGAAATTTTTAAAATAAACTCTTATTGAGGTTCTTATTTTTAGAAAAATAAAATGGCGTGGTAATATCAATTATAATATCAATTGTATCGATAGAAAGAAATGACTTATTAAAAATGACGATTAACACATGAAATGATTCAGAGGATAGTAAATAATTTTCGAAGCAGACTCTTGTTATTAAATTCCTTTATTAAATAAAATGGTATAGCGACACTTCTGAATTAATGCAAAGAATTTATTTAAATATGAAAAGCTTAGAACTTTGTCACGTTACTGCGTTAAATCCTATATTACGTATTTTATTTACAAACGAGTCTTGCTTTATTCATTAAATAATTAACTTCACAAATAGTGTGAAACTTTAGTACAAATAAAGTTACGGGGTGTAAGTTGGCAAATGTATTTCTTTCAGCTTTTGCACTGTTTCGAATGTTACTTCTGAGCGACGAATAGTACATTAGTATTTAAGTAGAATGTATCTGCACAGCAACTTGAGAAAGACGACGTACACGAAGTAGCTTTACTTGTCCTCTTTTCTCTTTAAAACTCTTAAACTTTCTTACAATGTAACTACAGTAGAACTTTGTTTATATGAACTTGTCGAAAGAGAAATATTCTAAATTTAGTATAATTTTGCCAGTGTATTTCATAGACTAAAATATCATATAACAAAAAATTCATAAATGCTTCATTAATCCTTCAGTTACGAGTCAATAGACATCAAAGCATTAAATTTTTTAAAAATACAGCTAAAATCAATAAGCGATTTCAATGTTTCATTTTGTATGTACATATTTATTTCTGAAAGTACATAGAAACATAATATCTAAATTAAATTAATTTAATATCTAATTTAAGTTAATTTATTGACATGTTTCAGTTTCATTGCTTTCTGATTAAAATATATTAATAAAGAGTTAAAACATACGAAACAAAATAAAAATACGAAATATAAAGCTGCGTATGTACAATTTATACGTGCATTTCAAAATGTCATCCCCGTTTACCAATGCAAAATTGATATCGAAACGTTGAATTTATCGAACTCCGTCGAATTTTTTCGTCTGCAGTTTTAACTCAATTCTCACAATGAATTCATCTCGTGTAAATGCACTTCTGTATTGTAAATTTTTGTTTTCAGAGTCTCTCAGTCTCTCGAAAATAGAAATCTGAAGATATAAGGTCTCGTGAATATTATGTATTGGGTTGTCCGAAAAGTTCGTACCGCTTTTGACAAATATATCATAATATGTTATTAAAAACATATTATTCATGTATATATTTTTAAAGCAGACATTTCAACGTATTTTCAAAAAAAAGTTATTTGAAATAAATTGATTTGTGTCAGTTTTGTATCCTTTTGAAGATGGAAAAAAACAAAGTGCATATAAACTGAGTTGCATGTTTCCCACATTTCATAGTGTTGTTATAACTTTTTAATAAAGCATTTATAAACTTTTCGTCGTATAATATTTTAGTATTATTTTTACCTACAGAAAATACGTACTCAGGCAAAGTTCGAATACTAAAATGCGGGACATTCTATATAATTAGAGTTTCTCCCTTATACTAGTGATTTTTCGTTCATATAATAGAAATTTAGGTCCAAATAAGTGGATACAATCGGGTATTATATGTGTATCGGGTATTTTATAATAAACTCCCGTGGAACGCGTTATAAAGATACGTACCGCGTTATAGGAAACCGCATTAGACGAGATTATGCGTTATCAGTGAAGATGTGCAAGAATCTGAAAATATTGGGCCAAAATATTGTATAATTTGGTTCAAATAAATGGATAAACTAATATATTGGGAAAAGGAATATTGTCGCTCAGGGATCTTAGGACACTTTTATTTTTAATAACTAATACTTATCGTAGATAATAAAATTTCTCAATTACATTTATATTTTATATTTTACAATATTATATTGTAAAATATAAATATAATGTAATAAATTATAATATAACTATAATTATAATATAATATAATTTATATACAATTGTCAATTGAAAAATTCTTTAAATCAGAAAATACCTTCATAAATCGGAGAGGTATTTTTTGAGCAGAAAAATTCGAGAATAATCTCAACATGACAGAAATATTGTGTGGCCGATTACAGAAGAAGGTAATAGTCTAAAAAATTATTTTTTTTATTTGAACCACAGATATCCTAAATTGAACTATTAATTTATTTTTTATTATTTTAGATAAGAACCTTTTTTTATATGATAAAAAATAAGTATAAAATAATACAAATACTTACAAAAAAATAACTCTGAGAAGTATTTTACAGTGTTTGGCAAAATAATAATAATATTTCAATAATGAAATTTTATTTTAA
Source organism: Melipona bicolor (assembly GCA_030673865.1). Taxonomy (NCBI): domain Eukaryota; kingdom Metazoa; phylum Arthropoda; class Insecta; order Hymenoptera; family Apidae; genus Melipona; species Melipona bicolor. The sequence continues at coordinate 2,555,907 of JAHYIQ010000016.1, read as the reverse complement.
ATGTTATTATAACAATGTTCCGAATAATATTATTAAGGAAAAGCATTTAGGAATATTTAATATACAACTGTCTGAAAGTTTTACTGTTAGTCCCGTTAGATTTGTATTTCGATTACAATTCGTATCATGACAATGAATCTTAAGGGAATATATCATACATATACACGTGCATATGCATCACCACATTCAATATGCAGGAAATGTGATAATAGATGATAGAAAGTAAGGGTTTTTGCAAAAAACAAAAAAAAAAACGATATATTAGGATTTATTTATTACTCATTGAAATTTAAAAATCAACTATATTTTTAAAAATATAGGGCAGCCCAATACAAGAAGTTGCAGTAATCCTCAAACTCAACAAAACTTATCCAGCAGTATACCTCTTGGCCTGAAAAATTTTATTCTTATGTTGTGTTTATTTATGGTGAGGGCCGTTGCGATCCGACAACACACCGAGCCTTGAAATTGATACTTAGGTATGACTACAACAACAAATTATAAAAAGGACATGAAAGTATGGTTACGGGAAATCCCAAGCAGTAGAGAAAATGATAAATTTGAAAGTTATTATCGCTGGCTCGATAAATTTGTTTTTCGCATCAAAGTTTGGTCCTTCACTGTGTTCGATGAATATATATATTTTATGTTATGTGTGTGTGTATATATATATATATATATATATATATATATATATATCTGCGTAATATTTACTTGTATAATATTTATACAAAACAAGTATTCATTTGAAGAGCTGAGAATCATAGAATCATAGTGATGTAAGTCACTCTTCCAATGTTTTTCATAAATTTATTTAGTTAAGTGCTAAAATGAAATACTTCGTTGCCATTTTTCAGTAATAAATGAAATTATATGAACAGTAGCCATGAAACCAGACATACAAAACCTTCGATACATGAAAAATGTTATTAATTCAAATTGTAAAAATTTGATCTTTTATTACTATTATAATTACTATTACTATATTTATTTACTATTATAATTCTCAACCCTTCGTTTGTTACCAACTGATTAAATGCAAGTAAGAAATATAAAATGAGAAGTTTCGTCTTGAAAGGACATGATTAATAACGTTACATGCGAAGAACATTTTTCTTCGCCACTCTTTTAGAATTTTTTCAAGTTTATAAGAGACATAAAAATATCTCACATCCCTTTATCTCTTAAGAATTGCAAAAAGTATTTACAATTTCGATTAAGTTGAGAGTAGAAATCGATTCATCGTCATCGATCCTCTAATTATCATTTCGCAAAATTGATAGAATTATCATAAAGTAGTTATTGCTTTTGCTAATGTTCATCGGGAGCATAGGCAATTATATTTGAAACATTAATTAACTTCTCATTCGTGGACAAAATATCTCGCCACATAATGTTATTTATGGTACGTTTGAACGAAATATCTCATTTCGTATTTATTTTAATGAAACATCGTACTTTGAATTATTTCACGTATCAGAAAAACAAAACCATTTTCTACATTTAACATTGAATTCCTTTCGTATTCACAAATATGAATTATTCGATTTTGAAAAGATATCTCGTGTTGTAATCAAATGACAGAAATATCTCGTTCAAAGCATTACATGAACGAGATATTTGAACGATATTATATTGCAAAACATTTCATTCAAAACGTATCATAAGTTTAAAGTGAATATTTATTAACTCTTTGCCGATATTAAAAATCAGAAAATGCGAGTCTAATTTTTCTCTAAATTTACTTTTAATATTGCAATGAATACAATTATACTTGTAATATTGTTATGAATTTTATCGAACAAAGTTTACTTTTATCTATAATAAATCTATCTATAACAAAGTTTAATTTCATTGTTTTTTATATATCACTTCTATATAAAGTTACATTGCCAGTTTATTTATTTATAAAAATGTAAATAAATAAGATTAGTACTAAAAACATCCTGGGCACTATAAATAATATCTTTTTCTGGGTGTATGATAAAGCAAAATGTTGCCCTATTGAAAAATAAAAACAAAAGATATAAATGAGAAGGAGAAAAAAAAAAGAAATAACAATTATTTATCCCACACACCAGCTGCACGTTCGTTACATTTTGCACGAGATTACGACCGATTTTACTTATCTTCGTTTACTCTGTGTTTTCTCTCGTATTTTACGGCTTTTTTTCCCTACTGTTTTTCATGCTAGTCGCTCTTATACTTACAGCAGAGCTTTTACTTTCTCATGTCTATTAATTAAAGATTATTCGCCAACACTAAATAATTAGAACTGAACATTACTGCTTGGTATAAGCTAAGTGCATGTCGTTATAATCAATACTGAATGTTGACTAAAGGGCTTTATTTTATTTGAAATAAAATAAAATAAAAATTTTATAAAAGTATAAAAATTTCAATTCAAAAGGATAGTAGATTTAATTATGAAACAATTTTTCTGATATTTTTACATACTTATCCACGATGTAAAATTATCTTCGAAAAAAACGAATTTATGTCTCTAAAAGTAGAATTTTGAAACCCAACGCTTTAAAATGAGATCAAATGGATCGTTATATGAGCTTTTTTCTTTATGAAATTACATCAGTTTAAACTATCGACAATTTCTCATTGTCATTGGTACAGTTATGTTTTTCACTATGTATATATATATGCTATCTTTTTGTTCGAAAACATTTCGCATATCTCACATTTATATATCTTGATCATAAAGTTACAAAGTGTAAATATAATCCTTTATCTCATTGTCACTAGTTTCTAACATTAAACACACATCAGTCCATCTAATTTCACACCTATTAATAAATTCATGATTATGTTCGTGTCTTTAGCCTTCGTTTCTGTTCTTTTAATCGTAAGATTAATTATAATGCATATAATAATAGTGTTTACTTGATTGTGGTTTGTGCACGTATTGCATTAATGTTGTTAACACAAATCTTATCGATATCAATACACCAATATAAATTTCAGCCGATAATGAATAGCATCAATTTTGATGGACAACAATGTTAATAGACAATGACATTGATCGACACAGACACTGCTTTCAGTCTGTGAATTGTTCCTACCTTCGATTATAATGCTCGTTTGATGATAAGATCTGTTGTGTTATACTGCTTAAATAAATTTACAGTTTATTATAATACATACATATGTATATACCATAGGAACACATGTGCTTTTGAAATTGAAGAATGATTTGCCCTGGTATTTGGGAATTCTGTTTAAAATATCGATAGAGTTACTGGGATGACGTAATCGAACGTGCATGCTACAAATTACTAGTGCAATGAATCGTATTGTCGGGATCCACGATATATTTCCACAACGCAATAAGGGCCCGTTGTATTGTGATAATTGCGTCGAAAAATATTTCCACGTTTTTCTGGAAAACCGTAATTTAAACAATGTTTACTTACGAAAATGTTGGTTTCTAGATTATAAATAATTTCATTTTGATACATGTGTCTATATATCTACGGTGTATAAAAAAAATATTTTTGTACATTTAATAGAGAAAATAACATTTCTCTCTTTTAAATTTATTTAATTTATTACGCATTTAAAAGTTTTATAAGTTATTACAAAAGAAGTGTTTAATATTACATATTTGTATCTTCAGCATTAATTATTATTCGCAATCAATTCAATATTGATTCTACAATATTTCTCGTAACAGAAGAAATATTTGATCATTTTTCTAGTAATGCTTTTACAAAATACATATAAAGTTTAATATAATATAACAAATGTAAAGATATGTATTGCTATTATATATAATTGTTCTTATTTTCTTGTTCTACAAGTTGCAGCAAATTTTGCATTGTAAAATGATCGTATGACATTCATTGAATAATAAATAGATTGCATGTTTTAACACAAATATTTAATTTGACGTATAAATTTGCATATTTAAATATTTTTTCATGAAAAATTCTATACGTATTATTTAAGTATTCGTAAAAAGTGCATGGAGACATTCCAAGTCTCAGCGAAGAAAAATCTTATATTATTTATTTTCTCCTGAAGTAAAACGTGACTGTGTTGAATCTATTGTAGCCGGCTAGCCACATATTCGAAAATGTTATTTTTCTAGAACTAGAAAGTTAGAAGAATTTGCGACATACGCGTCGACGAAGCTATTGAATTGAGAAGTTCTGTTCTTTCAGTGCGTAAAAGTGTATTTGAGAGTACAAAAGTGGGGCCCAGAAAAGACCCCGCTGTATCGCCACTAATTAAGGGAAAGTCGTCAACGAAATTGCATCCGCGCTCTTAAAATACATGTAGAACACCAACACGTGCTAGAAATCTATTTTATATATTAGTCTTATCATTTCATCACTTTCACCATTACTTTTAAACATAAAGATTACAAACATAAGTATAAGCCGTGCAAAAAGATAACGAATCGAAATATCTGTGCATAAAAATCAAAAATTTTTTTGCAATTTACAATATGAATGTATCGCATTTCAATTCTTTGTTCAATATCAGTATTTCAGTGTGACTTTTCAACAGTGGTTTTAGAATTAATTTTAAATAATAATAAAATGTAAATTTCCAGAGAATTTTAATTAATCAGAGATTTTTATGTTATTTCAGCACACCGACGAATGCGCACAGTTACCAACTACTTTTTAGTCAACCTATCTATGGCTGATTTGATGATGTCATTACTTAATTGCGTTTTCAACTTCATTTTTCTATTGAATTCTAACTGGCCGTTTGGAGTGGTGTACTGCACTATCAATAACTTCGTGGCGCATGTTACGGTCGCTTCAAGCGTTCTCACCCTTGTTTTCATTTCTTTCGACAGGTAAGTTTTCACCGACAGTATTTTCGATAATTGTATGATCTATTTCAATTTAACAGTGGAATGTGCATACTGTATATTTACATTTTAAATTTTAAAAGCAGTGAGTTATATTGAAAGTAAAAACCATATTGTATAAATATCTACTATTTTCTTATAGAAAGTAGCAGAGATTAAAAGATTTCAATATCGAAAATAGTTTAGTTCTTTGCATTGTTAAAATAAGAACCTGGTGATTGGATAAATTAAATTTCTCTGCACGTATAAGACAGAATTATGATTGGTTAGTTTAACGCTGGTTAATCCCTTCGAAAAGCAATGGAATTGATAGATGCATAGAGGCGTAGGTAGATGAAAGCTAGCGATGAATATTTAAAAAGTGGAGAAAAGTTTTGAGTAAAGTTTGGTTTCTGTGATATTTAGGGAGCGTAACTATTTGTGCTAGAATGTTTTACAAATAATCTTATAATCAATAATAAAAAATGTATCTAATTAAGTTACCTGTTAATTGAAACAATTACAATATATTGGTTTACCTATTAATTACTTTTATCTTATATTAGTTCACCTAATAATTAATTTTATCTATTAATCACAATACATTGAAATATATTGAATAATAGATATGTATTAGAAGGCATTATTAATTTGTTTTATGGTCTTCAATATTAAACTTTTAGACTTTTAAGCATCCGAAGGGTTAATGCATCAATTTAGTCTTTTTTCCGGCATATATGTTCAATTTTAATCTATAAATACGAATCACTCGTAAACTATCTATTATACAAAAAAGTAGTTCAAATAAGAAATAAATGGTTTCAAGGGTAATCTAATGTAAGTTATAATCTAATATATGTTTTTTTTTTTGTAGATAAATGCATAGAGTCCATGTGAAGATTACTTTCTTAAATAAAGCAATGGATATTTTATAATACAATATTTCAATATAATTTATAATTTTATAATACAATATAATACAATATATATTATAATAATACAATAATATAATAAATAATAATATAATAATAATAATACAATACATTGACAGAGTCTGTTTTAGATTTGTCGTATTTAATTATATTATATGTCGTATTGTATAATTTATACTCTTATATTTCGTAATTTATATTTTAAATATTGTATTCATTGCGTATAATTTATAATTTATATTTATTATATTATTTTTATTATACGAATATAGTATTTGTTTTCAAATTTCTTACGTATAAGTCCAAATGGGTTTATTATAGAGTTAAGAATGCTTGTTTCGTTTTGTATTAATCAAAAATAAGAATGAACTTTTACATTATAAGTAAATAACAACACTTGATTATTACCATTATTTTAACTATTAATTTATTATTGAAAGAAATGTAGATTTCTTTGAAATTATGTTACCATAATTATTATTTTTTTCAATTTATTCTCTTCCAATAAAGTTATACTTTGTTCATAATTTGTTATAAACTGTTACACGAAAGTTTTCACAATATTAGATAAATAAACTTAATTTACTTGTCGTCAATTAAAGAACTCATATATTTACATCAGACACTGATGCACGAAATAATCTATGAAAGGGCCAATGTCTAATATTTATGAAAACATTTCGGTCCCTTTGGACCGATGTCTTCTCAGTTTATATGATACCTAAATATTCATATCCTGAACCTTACAATATCTCGGTCGTCTGTATGTTAAAATATACATGAACTAAAATCTTACAGATATTTGCAGTTAAAATTTATTTTGTCCAAGCCGTCATGTCTAATATTTTTAATCAATTTTTTAAAAATATGTTTAACTCCATGTCTAATACTTTTAATTATTTGGAAACATGTTTAAAGTTTAAATTGTTATAAATTTTACATTGCTAATACATGGAAATGTGTTGGAAAACTATTATTTTCTGATGTTCTATGACGAATATTAAAACGATTATAATTTTACTTATAAAGATTATAAAATTATCTGACATGAATAATATTATATATTTGGATCTCGTAGCATTAATTCTCATCCGTTTCTCATTTTTTCAACTTAATTTGCCCTTTAATTAAGTAAAAAACTAATATAGTGATAAAATAACATAAATAATTAAATTTGCAAATTCCCTTACTGAAAGACTAAGTTAAATGTTTAATTAAAATACTAAATTCTTATTAATATTCTTATTAATTTAAAATTTTATATTGATATTATTTTTTTCATCTTTGTTTAACATTATGATCGTTTGTTTTGAATTTTCATCTGTTACAGTTACATATGTATATTCAAAATTATAGATGCCTATAGATATCTTCAAAAAGGCGGTACACTGAATATACATAGTTATGGTATAAAAATTACAAGACTATTAATAATTTATTGATAATTATAAGCTAATGTACCACTTGTCAAGTATTCTGAAACTCTGGCAGCATAGTTTAAAAATGCCAAGAATGCTACGCCATGTTAGAAATATTAGATCCTCACCTCCACACTTATAGCTATATATTGCAAAATAATATAATATTTTATAAGAGGAATATTTCGGATAAAGGTTGAAAAATTGTCATTTTGTAGAAAAAAATATTTTTAAAATATTAATGTCAAAATTAAACTCTAGCCATGGAATGTGGCTTTTTAAACCACTGTGTGATGATAAAATTTATTCTTGAGAATGAGAGCAAATGCGTGAAATGCGTTCGACCTTGACTATAGTTAGATCAATTAGTGATTCCAATTAATGCTTTCATCGAAAGTTGTAAACTTCAATCATTTATGAATTTTACGACCTCATTATATCACTTTATTTACTGTAGTTAAACTTTGACAATCAACGAATAGACCTTTACAAATTGAAGCACGTATTTTCCATCTCATAAAAAGTATAACTCGTACAATAAATCATTGCGTGTAACGATTGTTATATATTAGTTTGTGTTAGTATTGTAAGTTCGAAAAAGGAAAAGAGACCTACCATTCGTAGAGAGAAACATCAACAATTAAAAAATATTTTGAAATGAAAAACAAACCAAATGTCTAATGTAATAGAAACGATCTGAAATGAAAAATGACTTGAAAGATTGATGAACGAATAAAAGGATAAATTTTAGGATTCAAGTGATATTTCTTTTTAAATGAGATAATGAATGTTTGTATTGAAGAATGAATATAGAAGCGATAAAGATTTAAAGGAATTCCGTGTTATGAATAAAACAGAAGCACATAAAATATAAATTTAAAAGCATATAATTTTATGACTTTAGGTAAAAGATTAAAGCTGTTCGATGCCTGATAACTTGGAATTTTATTAGAAATTATTTGCGCTTGGAAGAAACCAATTACCATATATAATGTTTGAAATACGGGCACTTAAATCCTTGAAATTTAGTATCATCGGGATTATTGGGATCTTTTTTAACCTTGTAAAAATTTTTTAATTTATTTATAAAATTACAATATTTATGTTATGCAACATAAAAATTTCTATAACTTCGTTTCAATCGATATAATTTTAATATACAAAAATTGTGCAGATTTGTATTGAGCAGCCATGAATGTCTGCATACGTTTGAAAATTTTGAATATTAAAAAGGATTTCAAACGTTTATAGGGAAACAACAATTTTTAGCATTTTACAGACATTAATTTATTCATTAACTGATTAAAGTTTATATTATTACATAAATTTTGAAAAAAATCATAATGTTCCTTATATTTTTTACTAAATACAAATAAATATAAATAAATATATGAATAAATCAAAAAAATCAAGAAAATCTAACAAATTCTATGAACATTATCAATAAATTCTCAATAAATATATGTGTTTCATATATTTAATATATTTAATTATAAATAAATATGTCTCCAGAACAATAGGAGATACAAAAAATTCTAGAAGAAAAAATTGATTGCTGTAAGAGAATCTATTTTTCTGCAGGCTTACTTTTTTTATAAATGCAACTAGAAAATGCAGATGCAACTAATTTTTGAATGGAACCATGTTTTTTTATGCATTAACCGTTAAAGCTTGACATTCTTTGTAAAGAAGTATTAATCTACGTATCTCGAAAAATCATTAGTTTAAAAGATATTTTATAGATTCTATCAAACTCTATTAGGCGTTTAAAATAAACTTTTTTTCAATTGTTTTACGCGTGTACACAATTATACGGGAACATATGAAAGTATATACTGAAAGAACTGAAAATAATAATTATTTGCATCATTATTCGAAAAATTTATTTGGATAAAGGGAACAAATTATTACGAATAATAAATAATTATTATCCACGTAAAGTACATTCGAATAACTAGTTTAGATGAATATTTATTTGAAATCATTCGAATACTCTTTAATACTCAATTTTTTGGTATATATGTACAAATTAAAAAAATTCGATTAAGTTGTATTTTATGTATTTAAAATAATTTAATACTTATGCACGATAATGTATATTTCCATATTATTTTTTAGAAGTAAATTATGGAAGTCATTTACACAAAATACACAATAGGTCATCCTAGCAAGGATTTAATTACTTGCCATTTGCATTCCGTGTTCTAATTTTAAATGTGTTCTTAGTAAATCGGTTCCATTTCTTCTGAATAATTAAAATCGAAATACATGCTGGAAATTATTTCAGAAAGATTTGACAACTTTGTCAACGAAAATATTAAGAAATGGAAAGAAAGGGAAAATTTGTATTGTATGGAATAAAAGAGATATGTCTGTTAATGGATTCATTTTAGAAATCTTTGAAACACATTCAATCACAAGAAGTATCTACATGCTCTGATTCAAAATGAGAAGGACGGTGCATTTTAGAAGTTACAATATTTGACTTAGACTTGATAAGATTATAAATTACTCGTTACTGCATGTTATATTAGAAATACTATTTAGTGTATTATTTTACTTAATGTTATGTACTCTATTTTAGATGCGATGTTTGTTAAGATTTAATTGCAAATGTTAAAATATCAATTCAAAATGTTTTTTCTTCACATCTTCCATAATTTCTCTAATCTCTGACAAAACAATCTAAGAATTATCAAATTTTAAACCTTATGTTAGAATTGTTATTCTCTGACCGAAACTTTCAGTGCACGTTCTGTGTGCAAAGTGTATAGATTTATAGATTATATTATAGATCAATAGTGATTTTCTTACTAGGATATTTTAGTATTTACATTATTCAGTCTGTTTCAGTCAGATTTGTTTCATATTTATACCTATTTCGTAAAATTTAATATTGAACATCTTTTTTGGGGAAGTAATGAAAGAAACTGTGTTCGCGCGCAGGTGTTGCGAGACGAGATCGAGATTAGTAAAGTGTGGACTGTATGAATTTTCGCACGCTGAGTATTAGGGGCTTGTCCCCTCATGTTAACTTTGTGTCGTGAGAGAGTGAACTTTAGCTATCGAAAGTCGAAATGATTCTGAGTTGCAAGCCGAAGGAAAGCCCGAACGTCCTCTCGGGTCCCCCTCCTTCGGCTTCGGAAAATCGCGGGTCCAGGGTGGGGCACGAAGGGTCAGATACCCGTTGCCGTCCTGGGTGATCTCGCTGGCCCGTGTTTCTCACGTGTTCGGGAAAGTTGGCGCCATGCCTCAATCCACGGTCGAGGGTCTTGTCTGCTTAGAACAAAGTCCAGCCTTGTGGCCAAGGGTTTCTAGCGACGCAGGCCTGCTAAGGGTACTTAAAAACCAGTAAATTTTCCCTGTACGTGCCTGCACCCAGACCGTGGGTATTGTAGCATGACACTTCTCCCGAACAAACTGTTTATAAGTTGAATCGAATAGGTTTAGGTTAGGTTTAGATAATTTATAATCAACAATTAAAAAAGCAGAATAATTTAAATAATAATATTAATAATTATTATAATAATTATTTAAAATATTATTCTGTAATTAGAATAATAATAATTCTAATTATAGAACAACTATAAAAATTATAGTTTTTAGGTTTCATAAACAGAATTATAACAGAGATTATACGAATAATTAAGTGAAATCCACGTAAATTAGCAAAAATGATTGAATTTGATTACAAGTATTATGGTAACTAAATTACTGGAACTATGTCCATCTCATTCTTCAATTTTCTAACGACTTTTTCCTCTTTCTCTAATGATTTCACGCGAACTTCAACCGATACTTTCTCATTTTCTTTCAGTTTCTTTTAATTTCTACCGTTTTTTGTTCTTTCCTCTTTCGTTAGAATTTAGTCAGTTAGTTTAGCCGACTAGAGTGAACAAACAAGAAAATTAACTTTCGTGGCCGAGTCATTTCGTTTTCACTTTTCGCTTTTCACACATTACCTTTCTTCCCTTACATTGTCGGCTAGGTTCTTTATTATTTTTTTTTGTCACTTTTGATTTTTACTCTTTTTATTTTCCTTGGGGTCTTCAAATGGTCAATTTTATTAAATTGTTTCGTTTGAAATGGTTTAAAATAAATTAAATATTTATATATTTCGAAAGAGCACGAGTCTCCTAATCAATATTCCAAGGAAATTTTCTTTGTTTATATTTGTTAATATTGCAATTAATATTATAATGATATTATGTAATATAACAATATAATTATATCGTTATATTATAATAAAATTTGATAATATAATTATAACAATATAATTAATATTATAACAGTATTATAATTGTTTATATTTGTTAATATTATCTACTTTGATGATTTTTGCCGTAAGTATTTATTATATATATATATATATATATATATATATATATATTTTTTTTTTTAATATTATTAGACAACTGTTTTGTGTAGAAAGCTTTGAAAACTCGTGGACTTGCGCTGTTTTGGAAATCATTAAAGAGGATATTATAGCTTTCAATTACTTCAACAACAAAAATTATATTTTGGAAAAAAAGAAATGTTTATTCGCTGTAAATTATTTCGCTCCCAAGATCATCATTTTTCGTTTTCTTATTTCTCCAATAAATTTTCGAAGTATGGCCGATGACTGAGAGTTATCGATGGCATATCTATATTTTTTTATATCCTGATACTTTACATAACCTTGTTTTATGAATATCGAAATTAGCTCTTCTTTTAAATTAAAATGGCTAAAATCATAACTACTTAAATTTCGTAGAATTTAAAAATTTGGTATAGAAAGTATATTTTATAAAGTATAATTTTTGGAATTTTTTTCATAGCCACAATATTAAAAAATAGAATTTGATAATATAAATTAATCTGAGATAAATGTAAATGAAATGTTGCATTAACGCAATGGTTATTAGTTTTTAATGAGTTGATGTAATTACTAAACAGAAAGCTTAGACTTGTATATCATGTATGATCAAATGAATGTATTTTGGAATGTAATTAATAATACAGTGGATGTTTGAAACACGTAAAATATGGAAGGAACATTTGACATTTATGCATATAAAATTACTTGAAAAATATACAAAATGTATTATCACGAGTGCATTACGATTTTTTTCACAAAGCTAATAAGAGTTTAAGATATTAATAATTTTTCATCGCGTGTAATTTTCTGAAACAATTGTATGTATAACCTGTTGTATAATAATAAATTATAAATTAATTATGACATTTTGGTCATATTTGAAATTGTTACTAATTTAATTTCAAATATTTGTTAACAAAAGAATTGAAGAAAAATTTCTCATAAATTTGCTTCTTGTTTACTGCAGCATTTAAGTTATAAATAATGATATAATTTTTATCAAATTAATCTAATTGGAAACACGAAAAGAATAATTGCAATAATTGGTAGCAGAATTTTTAATTCCTTTTATTCACTAATAAATATTATTTCATTTTACATTATGAAAGTGATTTCCAATTTCCTTTGCAAAATTCCATCCTACAAACACACGTACACGTTGAGTGAATTGTTCATGAAATCAACTCGTAACCCATCAATATGTTATCTGTCAAGCAATCCATCGATGTCTCGAAATTACAATGTCCATAGTCTCCAATAGGTTCCAATGTCTTGTTTTCAACAATTCAAACTTCATCACTTCGCAGTATTGCCACATTTGTCTTAACGACATGATAATTAAAATTCTACATCACCTTGCAATTAGACGTATCATGTTGTCACTATAATGATTTAGGATTTAAAGTTAATGATCTCAAATTATTATCATTTTAAATTGTTCAGAGTTATCTTCGATATTAATAATATTCGACTGATAATATTAAATCATTATCAACTAATTATTGTTGTAATATTAAATAGTTTCACATTACTATCATCGCGTAATAATACTCAACTGATTATTGTTATGACCCATATCATTATCATCTCGTAATAGTACTTGACTAATTATTGCACTATATCAAACAACAATGTAATAAATTATATAATCATAATAATGTCATAAAATTTATTCGCTATGAATCGTATCAATAATGAATATGTAATGTAATTGTAATGAATCTAATTATCATCGTGATAAAACTCATAATTAATATTGTAATTGCAATCGACAAATTTAATACATTGTTACCAGATTCCATCGCATTTTGCTGTGAGTGTAATAATAAAAAGTTGTTGCAATTTATTGCAATCTACTAGTTTTTATAGTTTCAATCGTTTAAGGATAACATCCTATTATGCGATGGCACGCCGAGTTTCTCCTTGTAAACTCTCCGTCTCGTATCGATCATTTATGAGGATCTAAATGGCCCTTTTCGGGACAAATTTCGGGTTGTCTCCCGTCGAAGTTACTTATTATCTCAACCATTGCAATGTCTCCACCTTGATATTATGTTCTTTCGAGTTGTTTATTATATGCACATTGGTGCTTCACTATGTGATTTTCTGTTTAACTTCAGAGTTTTCATAAATTCAGAGTGAACCATGCCACTTTGAATATCTGCTTTGTTTCTGAAGATATGAAAAAACTTTGTTAACAAAAGTTGTTTAATACAAAGTTTTAATAATGCTGAAATAGTTTTTTTTATAGGTGGGAGGATTCGAAGTTATTATTTCAAAGTTATTTTAACTTTTCTAAACGAAATGATGTATGTATTTTTTTTTTTTACCATTAATCAATGCAGCTCGACATTCTCTTGCTATCCTTCTCTTTCATGCATAGATTTATGAATAAATATGATAAAATATCTCCTAAACTATTCATTTGTCCACATAGATAGATCAATACTTTCTTTATAGAGGATAAAAAGCTGCATCGATTGATATATATATATAAAATATAGAGTTTCATTTAAAAAAGTGAAGATGAAATCTTCGAAACTTCTCTAGTTATGAAAAAAAAAAAAAAAATGATGAATTGTATTAGTACTAAACGATTTTTGTTAACAAAGTTTTCTCATATCTTCGAAAACAACAGAGATATTCAAAGTGATCAAATTGTTATACGTCGTTCACCCTATATATTCGGTGTATCTCTATCTATTTTTCTTGCAGTATCTTCGCTTCTACTGCACGTCTCGGATTGTATCCCATTAACGCTTCGATACAACTCCAATAGCTTGGATCAGTGTGCATCGTGTTCGTGGCATTCTCTGTTTGTTTTACATATTCGTCTCACGTATAAGGACCCCTTTTAAGAGTCGTTGCAACCAGGGACACCACAATCGTTCGAGTGTACTGCTCGCACAGTCCGAGCACTGTGTTCACCGCGTTCAATACGCGACGAATTTCGTATTCTGTGCAGAAAGTGTTAAAAGTTCTGGCAGTGCAGGAGCTTGGTCACTGACAATCCCGTTGCGGCATTCCGAACAGATGGATAACGTTTAGCGGAGTTTCCTTCATGCATTTAAACACCGTATCTTTTGTTATAGAATTCGTGAATACATTCAAAAATTTACATTTAAATAAATGAATAAACAAATATCCTTTAGGATGACATGATAATAGCGATTTAGACAAACTCTCTTTACGAAGAAATATTTCATGAATTCGATTCACAAGCTGCAAATAATGAAGATTCAGTCTTCCTCAGTGATGTCTGCAGGATATATTATATTTACGAGTTTATAGAATAGATATATAGAATACGTATATAGAATAGATTTTGGCTCGGCGCATTGCATCTTACTTCCTAGTAACGTGCACTCTACCTCGGAAATGAAACTTTGCAACCACCAATGTTCAATTCGTGGTATTAATTGTCGGCTGATTAATCGTTGAAACGCGGCGAGCGAATGTAAAATCCGTTTAGTAAGGACAGTGAAAGACATAATTGACGATAAAATAACGATGAAAAATAGTCGATAATTTAAATTGTAATTAAAATAATCTTGGTCTCAACCTTGGTCTCCCAGTCAATTTTGCTCTCTTTTCAAAATCTCTATTTTTGTTCCTGAATTTATTTTTCTCAAAGATAATAACTAGTATGTGAGAACAGTTTTTCTCTCGAAAATTGTAAAAATTCGAACGTTCGCAAAATCATTAAACATTTCTTTTTTTACGACTAGATCAGTTCATAGTTTTGAAGATTGAAATTTTCTTTTTACAACAATCCGTTAAAATTTGTACGATTTTTTATAGCAGTTTATTATTATGAACGTTAGGGTTAAACAATATAAATTCTAACGTTTCGTTAACCTCAATATTCAAAGTTTAATAAAATATTTAAGAAAAGGTCGTAGAACAAGTTTTAAGACTTTGATCTTTAAGATCGTAGTGGATTTAGTCACAAAGAAAATTTTCAATATTTTCACAAACGTTTGAATATTTACGATTCGAAATGTTTAGAATTTTTTCAAAAATTCGTAGTAATCATTAGAAGTCGTAAAATCATTTTTTCGTGCATGGATATATAATGCATGGATATATGCTAATATCTCTTTCAAGCTAAATCTAACGTCGTATATCATAAAATATTTATTTTCACTGAGGTGGTCAATTTAATCCTATATCAGTGAAAGCGGATGTGGATACTTAATCCTTCGTAGAGGCAAACACATTATTGTACTGTTTATAGAAAAACTGAGTCTTTCATCTTCACCTTTAACTTTTTTATTTAGTTCAAGTTTTCGAAACATGTAAAAATTGTATTATTTAATGAAATCTTTATCACATTATAGTACGATCAATTTTTGAAAAACTACTTTCAGCAAAAATAAAAATTTGCCGTGAAGGGAATCACATCTAAAATTTTGTTGAGAATGTAAACGATCGAGGTTACCTACGAAAGGTTAACTGTGATATCCAGTCGTCGATTCATGTATGTATAATCGAAAATTGCCAGCTTGCTTTTTAACGAGCGTAACAGGCTTTTGTTGGAACTCAATATCAACGAGATAACCAATCCTTTACAAAGGTCGATAATAAGGCGAATCTGGTAACTGAGTTGGTCTACAATTTTGTTTGTAGTGAAAATAAAAGAAGATTGCAAAGAGCAATTGGATTTGTTTTCTTAAACGTAACTCTATGATATTTTTCCATGAGTTGATTTCTCGTGTCATTCTGAATAAAAGGATATCGTCTAAAAAATTAATATTTCTCGAAATACTTCAAATTTTAATGAAATATTTGAAATACTTTAATTTCATTTTCATTTGTAACAAATGGTTCCTTTGAGATCTTTTTATTCTCAAAGTGACGAGTAGAATAATACAATAATACTTGAAAAACATTTTTCAGTAATATTTTAAAAACATTTTGCAACAAGTAAAGTTGCTACAAGTAAGTTACACGCATAATTTAAAATAAAATAGACTATTTACTATTTTATTAGTAATACTTTATTATTAGTAATACTTTATCCAACTCTGATCGTATTTTCTTTTGTTAAAAATTCTAAATGATTTCGTAATAGTGAGAACAATTAACGTTGCAATATGTTTATGAAAAAGAAATGCATTTTTAATTTAAAAATTAGAGTGGTATTGCATATATGACTTATTAAAGAGCTTTTTCAGAATTCAAACAAAACCGCGTCTTATATATCGAATCAGCATTAATTGACGTAAAACGAGCTTTTACTGTATTTTCTCGAAATTATACATTTCTTTGTCATTTAACATCCAATATTAAAATTTCGACGAATAAAGTCATTTGGCAGTAACGCTTGAACACGTTCTGCAAGGAAGGGATTTCAACCTGTCCAGCAATACCACGTAAACCCATTAACGAGTAAGAGCTGTAACTTGTTCTTCATTGCATTAATGAACACGAGGTCAACGTGCTTTCCAATATCTTGATGATGTAAAATGATGAGCTCTCGATCTCGAAATTGATTGTCTAACTGTTGAAAATCATCTATTTCTTTTCTGAATCTATCGATATTCCATCATTTCTTACAATATCGCAGTATTTAGCGGTGGAATTCTAAAACACTTCGAAGCTTACAACTCTTGGAAGTTTTAACAAATTTTGCTGAATAAAAACTTCAAAGTTTCGAATGACTTGATTTCGTCTTCATTTTTTCATTTGCTGTAAGATGAGAAAACATCTTTGAAAAAAATGAATCCAGGACTACGAAAGTAAAGATTCAATGTTTTAAAACGAAGGTTATTGTGCAGTTTAAATATTAATAAGTATCCAAATATTTATGGGAATAATTGAGATATCGAATGACGACGACCGAGAAAGAAAAGTGTCTTTATGCTATCCCACTTCTTTCATCTCTGCATCATTGTACTACTTAAAGTATATGAAAACAACATATTTTCACCAGTAAGCGATGATCACAAACTACATGAATAATTTTAATTTAATTTAACGGGAAAGCCGTTTTACATAAAAATAAAGAAGAAAGGGAAAAAATACAAGAATAATAGCATTATGGATAATGTAATAACAATGGTAATGTTGAAGTATAGAAAGATGATACATATATACTACATCTCAAAACCGGTTAATTAGCGTTGCTTCCACTTTTCTAATCGCTAGCGCTATCTCCTCCACTGCATCGATCTCTTCACACATCGATCTCTCCATTATATCGGTTCCCCCACTCTCTCAATTTGTTGATTTTCCTATTAAGCAAGTGGAGAGATCGATGCAGTGGAGGGGGTAGCGCTAACGATCAGGTAAATACCATAAAAAAAATGAGATAAAGACAGACAAATATAAGAATTGACATGGAATAACACAGCAGCATTCACGGTAACGCAAGAGATGGATTAAAAGAAAAGATACGATGATGGAGTAGTAATTGAATGAGTTATACTTAGGTGTCTGAGATTGGTTTTGTACGCCTCTTTAAAAGAGAGAAAAAATTGACTGTGTTACACAAACTATTGTCTTAGGTTACATATGGTCAAACTTGGAAGAATAAGACACGAGATAGAATAGGGAAGGAAATCTAAAAGAGTAGAATGGGAAATTGATTAGATTGATAGCCGAGGACATTTGATGAATTCGTTAATAATTTTGAATAAAATGAAATGTTTGCAAATGAAACAATTGTTTATTGCAGGTATATGGCCATCATGAGACCACTTCAGCATCACATGTCTCGTAGAAGGACTGTGATAATTGTTCTTCTAATATGGGTTATCTCTTCAACATTAGCAGTACCGTGTTTATTATATTCAACAACCGAGTCAAGAAGGTAGTATGCGTAAATTATTTATAAATGCTCATTTAGATAATTAATTGGATAGTTAGTAAAAGTAAAAGTAATTAAAAAATTAATTAACGCAGTTAACGTAGAGTAGTGAGATCTTTCAAACGATGTATGTATGTGTGGCTATTTGCAAATTAAGAAAAAAATATTTTTTAAGTACGAGGTATTAGGTACAAATGAAATATGTTGAATCAGTGTATTATTAGTCTTTTGACGATTAGATCCTCATCAATCACTAGAGACAAGATAATATATAGAATCTTTCTTACTTGATCACAACGATCACAAAAATGCGAATACATGTATTCTTTTAAATGCAAAACGTGTATTCTTTTCTATTGCATCTTGTAGCGGATGAAAAAATTTCCTTTTAATATACTTAAATGATAAGCTTTAGATGACTTAGAAAACCAATAATGTAATGATATGTAAACCTACTGCGATGTCGACGGTGATATATTTTCTGACACGAATAAATTATGTTTATCAATAAATGTTTGCTTCCTACTTCACTGCGAAGAGATCATTAGTGTATCGCAAGCGCTTCACGATAGCATGCAATTATTATTCGAGACAGAAGCGAATCCAACTAATTTATACTAATGGCGCTGCTGATCAATGCTTACGGGAAGCGATACAGTTGCACAAAGAACGGTTCAATTCGCAATTATTCATTACGTTCGTCGTACGGTAAATTGATTAAAAAAATTTGAAGATACCCGGTAGCGTTGAAAAACAAAAAGCATCGGAGACCAAAAATTGTTAGGAACGAAACATAATAATAGTAAACCATCGTGAAACGCTTATTGATACGTCAATGGTCTCTTCGCAATGGAATAGAAACTAATCACTTATTGATAAATATCATTTATTCGTGTCAGAAAGTGTATTACTGTCAATATCGAAAGTTTACATCACAGTAAATTTACGTATCATCGCAACAATTTTCATCACATTATTAGTTTTCTAGGTCACCTGAAAGTTATCATTTAAGTATATGCGAATATGTTTTTTCAATCCGCTACAAAATGTAATAGAAAAAAAATGAGTCAGAACGAAAGAACTTTCTGTTCCAAGATATTCTACCTTCTGATACCATTTAAATCATGCCATGAAACACAAAAGACAAAAGAGATATTTAGGTGGACTCGTTTGGCTGAAACATCCTGTATATTGAATCAATACAGACATTCACACGACAGGCAACTTCCTAGCAGATTAGAAACCATGATGAGCTTTGATCGCTGAATTTGTTCATTTTGTAGTTCCTCGCCTCCGAACTTAATTAGTCTCCGAGTTTTTTGTCTCTTGTCGACCAGTCAATGATTACTAAATTTAAGAAAATATGTGAAATCTTACACACTTGGTGACCGACGAGTCGCCAACGCGAACGATTAGTCACTGTGATAATTAACATCGTTTTGATATCAGATCAAATTACCAGTTACTGGTTGATAATGTGTAATGGCTCTGAAATGAATGAAATTAAAAAGAAAAACGTCTAGTGCATTATAATACGTATACCGATATGTATATCGCACATGCGTGTCAAAATCAATCTAAAATAAATACAGCATCGTCAAACTAACATAAATCACACCAGAATTTTATATTTTGCAATGGCTCTTTGATCTAGAGGTTATTAAAAGCTTGTTTAGGTTGCATCGTTATTGTTTGATGCTTCTTTGGAAAAGAATACGATTTAAATGTTTTTAAAGAGAACTTCTTCTTTTGTGCATTCTTTCATCCCTATAAAGCAACAAACAATTAATGAAATATTTTAATGTAATGTAAATAATACACTGGCGTACTTATGAATAAACAATGGCAAGTAATTTGTGTACGTTGATGGAAGTCGCACGACACAGTCATTTTTCATTATATAATACAAGAGCGTCACTTGATTCGCTAATTAAAACGCCTGCAGGTTGAATAAAAGTTTCACATGATCATGTTTTTCGCAACATTTTACAATTGTTTTTTCATAAAAAAAAGTTTTCGTAGCTTGCGAGCACGTTTGTACTGCGTAATTTAGTTTGGGGTGAAATCGCTTTATATCTCACCGAGAGATTGGAGTTTACAGTCCTCTTACCATCGTGCGAAACTTACTACATAGTGCTGCGAACGTGATTTCTCTAGAGCTACGCTCTTCCCTTTAATATCCAGATAAGAAACGATGGAGGAAATACCGGACGCAGTCGACAATTTTTCATCTTCAGTGGCGCAGTTTAAGTGCTCTTCACTGTGTACGAGAAACACATCTTACGGAGAATTG
Source organism: Melipona bicolor (assembly GCA_030673865.1). Lineage (NCBI taxonomy): Eukaryota > Metazoa > Arthropoda > Insecta > Hymenoptera > Apidae > Melipona > Melipona bicolor. Next base: position 2,535,277 of record JAHYIQ010000016.1, on the reverse strand, counting down.
GTGTTAAGAATTTCAGACGATAATATCTGGAAAATTAATACACGGCGTTTCCCTCGTAACTGCAGAAGTGGCGGTTCCCCTTGGCGGTTTTCACGCGCTGCTCGAGGTAACATAGCAGTCGTACCACTTTAATTCATTCAAGCTATGTTACTTACTCTTGCCTCCAATATACTAAAGAAATCAACAAGCAGAAAGGAAGTAACAACCTGCAATACCGTGAAAACTTAGCTCTCTCTTGTTAGCAGCACGCTTGCAACAATGTAATCATTCCTCCTCTCTCGAAGAGAAAGAGAGAGAGAGAGAGAGAGAGAGAGAGAGAAAGAGAGAGAGAGACAAGATCGATCCGGTTTTCATTTACGACAAAAGTTGTTGGCTCGTTTATTCAGCTTCAATCGCGATAATTTCAATCCATCTCCTTTTTGTTACTTATGATTCTATTGCTTTTACGTTTCATTGAATTTAATCAAGAAATCTCACGACACTGGTAATATTGGAATCAAGAAATCTGTCAAAGTGAGAAGAACAATCGATGAATACAGTCAGTATTGTTACTACAGTAAATTTAATTCTTTTTTTAGCGAAGAGCACTGTTGAACCAATAACGATGGAAAATTGTTGATATTTTGAACTATCATAACTGTGTGCCTCTTAAGATTAAAAAGTATTAGAATTTGGATAATTGTCTGAGGAAATATTTACCGATTAATTATTGATTAAAAATTTATTGATTAATCACAAGTATTACCGATTAATCATTGAAATAAATTTATTGATTAATTACAGCTATTCGAATGGAAAAACTAGGATTTCATGTTACCTGGTATGGCCGGATGGAAGTTATCTGCACAGCAGAATTGAATATTTGTAAGTACACGTTTCGTAATAAATTTATTGTAATTTTATTTCTGATAAATTCATTATAATTTCCTACAAGAAATTATATTTCCAAGAGTAATTTGAGATACATATTTTAATTAAATCTTTTGTTACAAACATTAACTATACATAACCACTTCTAAATTAGCGTTTGCAAGATCTTACAAGACAACAAACATCTATCATCGAACACTCCGAACGAAAATTAAATTCATTGATAATTAAATTCGTCGAATACTTTAAACTAGACGTGTATTCATCGGTATTGCAGAACTTCCTCGCGATATAGCCTCGTCCGACAATTATCTCGACTGAATTCCTAACCCGTTTAGTGCTGACCAAAAGTTACCAATTCGGAATAATCAATTTTTTGACCTATATTGTAGATAGTAAATATCACCTAGAATAAGCTAAGTGATAGCTTATTTTCCTTTACATAGAATACGGAAATGAAAAAATATTTGATATAATGTAATATTTAAAATATATAAATTTATTAAAAATATCATAAAATTTCACCTCATAAATTACATTGATATTTTATGTTTATTATCTGATGGAATCGGAAGCGAATAAATGTTGCAAGCTCCATCTCATTCTTATTAAATTGACTTCACATATGACAAATACTGAATATATATTCACATGTACGCACATTACTGGACACGTTCATAAGATTATTCTCGTGAGATACAATATCGTGATATTGATTTTGTATATCCCGAGACTATAACCACTAGTGATACTTTCTGTATGAAGCTAGCAGACACAAATTGCGTTCACACGGGAGTATCCCTTAGTTGGATTCAAAATGGAAAATATGTTCGATAACGATATATTTCTTGGGATCAAGTTCTTCAAATTGGACACGAGAAACTCTCTTTTCTCATCTTACGTTATCAACAAGATGAACCTAATGTTTCTTCTTCACTCTAAAATCGGGATGGAAAACTTCAAAGTTATTTGTTTTTCAAAAATAAAACTAAGAATGTATACTTGAAACGAAAAGATACTCTCATTACAAATATATTGACATTCTTAACTGTAACTCTTTAAGGATCTTAAGAGCAATCATTCGTCACAACATTATGAAATCTCTCTCTTCAGTTCTTTAAAAATTTCGCGAAATTGTAATATTCAGTGATGAAAGAATATTAAGCGAATTTCTGCAATTTCTTTTTCTTCTTGCCTTGACATTAAAAATTGTAATTTAGAGCGATTAAAAATGTTACGTGCGATCGTAACGGATCGAGTATCTGATGTAGCCGTACAGGTATTTTTAAGTTTCAAACAATATAATTTCGGAGCGTGATACATTTAACAATCGCATTACGATATTTCTCGCTTTGCGCAGTTCGCTGTACTCGCGCAAGAGTTACTACTCATTGTTTGTCGATTGAATTTATCAAGCTGACAATGAAAGAAATACTTTCCCAGCGCAGTAATGCAAGCAGTAATACAAGAGTTGTAACCGATTCCTTCTAAATAAAAGGTATCAACGGCATTACAAGCATTTTCTATTCAACGATAATGCACTTGACATTCCATCGAAGGGCCTTCGAGAACCAGAAGAAGCTTCAAGCTGACCATTTGCAAATGGAACTACAATCATTTTCATCGATCATTTTTGGTCATCTAAAGCTACAAAAGGAACCATTCACAAAATTGGATATGTACGATTGTCTCATTTGAAGCATACTACGCAATTATCTTCTAAATTATTCGTTATAAAAAAGAAAAATGCGTTAAATAAAACTTACTTTGTTTCAAAAGGGGCATTCTATAGTGGTGGAGATTTCAAAGTAATCTTCGGTTTCTTTTGAACAAAACCATGTATTTTTTTTTCTGTAATAAATATATAGCTCGTTCCACGACGATATATAATTTATTAACCTACATATGTTGGTATTTCAAGATTATTCAGGATCGTCTGCTGTCTTTCAAAAGTTACCTGCGTATCAAGATATTGTTATCTTACCTTTTACATTTGAAAGATGACCTCGAGTGTCAATACATGTTTACTCTATCTCTGAAAGAAAGTTGTACTCTCTTCAATGTTTCAAAGTGTTTCACATGTGATAGATCGATGAATTGGAACAGGTCCATCTGAAGAAAAATACATAGTTCCGCTTAAAAGAACCAACGTAATACAAGTCTTCTAGAATGATATAGATAAAAGAACAAATTTCCGTAGAAAATTACTGAAAACAATTAAACTTTGTTAAAATATGAGTTTATATAACAATTAAAAAATTCAAATTGAAGCTGTTTAAACTGAAGTATTATAGTTAACATATATTTTTGTATAAATGGGGTCAAAACAATTTGTTATAATTCTTTGCAACAACATGTAAGTCTTTATATTTGTTTAAAATATAATATTATATACATATATCTTCCTTCAATATTTTCTTTCGGTTTTTTTATTATTACATCATTCTTCATTCAGACGAAAAATTAATATATATTTTCTCGTCATTTCATTCATCATTAGCAGTAAATTTTATTCAATGTTGTTTTAAAAAGTATTCTGTTAGTATTACAATTTTATTAATCAAATAAAACACTGAAACTGAATATTTCGAAACGCGATTTTTCCAAGAAAAGCCCTTTCTCTTTAATTAATCAATTAGTAACTGAGTCATGTACAGTAATTAGTGAACAGATCGCGTTTTCTTCTTTTCTTTCTTTATATAATAAAGCCCTCGTTAACCGCGCAGATGTCCCGTTTCATCTGCGTAATTTATTATAAATTAATTGCAGCTAACCAATTTGAATAAATAAGAGTTATAAATTACTAAAATTGTCTTGTCATCTTGATTATTGAACAATTGCTTAATTGTAATGATGAAACTGCGGACTTTGATGCAGTTGTTGCAAGGAAATTTTAAAATACGAAGTTGCACAAAATATCCGACGTGCAATGCTTTTAGCTCTTGAAAGAACTTTTTACTGAAACTCTACTCCTTTCTATTCCCTTCATTATATTTTCAGAAATACGAACTCGGATGATGATTCACAGTAATATTAAAAGCAGACTGAAATGTTCAAATGTAATCATTCGAATTTCAAGAATAGAAAACTAAAGTTGAATTGGGAAAATTAATCCAACGTCAGAAAAGCAAGAATGCAACTGAACCAATTGTGCCGAAAAGGAACTAATCGAACATTTTTTTACTCGCTTGCATTCAGATTCGATTTTGCGCTATTATGAGAAAATGATAAAATTTTCGGCGATATTAACGTGAAATATTGAAATGTTCCTTAACAATGTCATGGAATTTTTCGGAGATTTGAATTTTAAATGTGCATTTTTAATGCATGCAATTGTATATATTGCCATATGCTATATTCTTAATTGATTTTGAAGATACTGGATTTATATCACGTTTCCAATTATTGCTAGCAAAACACACGAAAAATTTTAAATACAAAGTATATCTTGGTTTTCGTGGTGAAATTAAATAAAGGGACAAAAATTAATCGAAAATATAGTTCTTCTTATCCAAAGAACAAATAATTATTCATGTTTTCAGCAAATAGGTAAATGTTGAAATGTTTGGTAGTTTCAAATGATAAGCTGAAATCTTTAATTACAAAAAATAAATACTATAATTGTATAATATAAATGATATATCGTAAAATTATTTTAGTATTTTTAATGAATTCTTTATTTTGTTACAGTTATAACATCGTGTTTTTGAGCGTCACGTATTTAGTTCCTATGGCGATAATGGCAATATGCTATACCTTAATGGGCCGGAAACTCTGGGGTTCAAAATCTATAGGAGAGCTAACGTATTACCAAAAGAAGTCAATAAAATCTAAACGAAAGGTAAGAACAGTAATACACAGAGTATTTCTTTTATCTACTTAGTTCTGTCTTATTTTAATATTAATTTTATTTTGTCTTTTATCTTATTTTAACATGTCCGCTATCATCGTTTAAACAAAAAATCAGTTTCCGTATAGTATCAAAATATAAAATTTTTATGTAATATGATAAGACGACCAATGATCCGAGTGTCTTATATAGTAATTATAGTAATAGTCAATGTTCGTAGTCAGAACAATGAAAAATCAATACTTCTCAATCGTTTCGTTTTTTAAAAAATTGCTTTGAGATTTATTGATATAATCAATTTTTACTCAATAATTTTTTTCCGAAAAAATATTTAAAGTGACTGCTCTTTCGAATCACTGTTTTTAATGGTAATCGTGTTGCAAGACGTAGTCTGTTATTGTAGATACTGCGCGAAGAAGTTCCCGGTGAAAACGAATAGATCTTCATCTATTTTTTTTGTCGGAAATTGAAATGCAATTTCCGTCAACGATATACGTCATGTTGGATCCTAGATAGTACTTATTGCTAGTCACGCTGTGTCACCTGATACTGAATATTTCCATATTATTCGATTCAGAATAATATTCTAATATACGATTTCTCCCTCTCATGATCATTTTTTTCGGATTTTGGGGGTTGTCGACATTTTTCTCAATGTGATTACATATGCACATATTTTATTACGCACTGATACTTTCTTATCTTTGCAAAAGATATCAAGGTTTTAATTTTAATTTTGTTCAAATTACTTATGTAAAACGAAGAGAAGATGGACACAGGTTACAAAAACAATTACAAAAGAATCAGTTATCGCCCAACTATGGTCTGAATTTAATCGATCCGAGTGTGATCATTTGACTAAGGAGGATATATACTGACGATGAGATTTCTTTCACTGGTATAAAATGGAATAAGATATTAATGCTCGATACTCAGTTTGAGATACAGAGATTCTAAAGCAAGTAACCTTTATAAAATCAACTGAATTGAATGTCAAAGTGAACTGAGAGACATTTCAAAGAAATGGTGAAAATAATAAAGTCTAAAGACAGTTCGTAAGACAGAATTCTAAATATCAACTTGCACTGATGATAGTCGACGATAACATTTTTACTAATCGAGTAAAGAAAACGTGAATATTCTGTACACTCTTTTCATTTATTAAATTTTCTAACTTCTTTTCTTCCTAGATTTTTATTGTCGCGCAGAATGTTAGAATTATTTATGATACAATCTGCAAGAATTTCAAATTTGGGCATTATTATCTATTTTCTCTTCTTCGTAGTTTATTGTAGTTTTCGATTGTTTGAGAAAAGAAAAGGCTTTGTCAATGTTTTCTCTTTTTTCCTTATTTTGTTATCGGTTTCTTTTTGGCATAATTTAGAAAATTTTCAAATTGAAAGTTTATGTAACATTTGCGGAAAATAATTCACATGAATAATATTATCAATATTCTATTAGGTAGTTGTGCGTGTGTGTGTGTTTTATTCAATACATTTTCAATTTTCACTAATGAGATTTATGTAGTTGTTAATCAGGAAGATTAATGTTTGTAACATTTTATTTTAGAGCACCAATATATATTTATTTAATAGATATTTATGCGCAACGCGAACTTTATGTTTTAATGATGGGATTTGATTACAATAAATTATTTTCTAAAGTAGTTGAACATTTAGTTTTATACGTACCATTTTGTATTTTTTTATATCCATATATTGAAATACAATCATATATCGTTGCTTTTCTTCTACTGTATTTACACTTGTTAGCTATTTTATATTCGATTTATTGAATCTGAATTTCACATAACATGCGCATACATTGAATATTTATTCACAAAAATAACGCTTTCCCACAGTTCTTTCTATTTTAAAATATACATGTTTCCAATTTATTCTCTTCCTTTTTTTTGTAGCGTTAATGTATGTTAATGTTCATATTAATATTTGAATACTAACATAAATATTTAAACTATTACAATTTCGCAAAACAAAGTCGTACAACAACAAACTTGGGCTCATTTTAAAACTTAAAGCCTCTACTTTCAAAATGCACCATTCATTTTATATTCTAACAGTAAGATATTTTCACATCACGCGTAGGTAGAAAAGTGAAACACTTTTTTTCGAGAATATCATAGTAAGAACATTAAATAATTCTTTTCAGAACTGAAAATTACTTTATAGTATTCACTATGTGTAATGTTCATAGATAAATGTTGACAACAAAAATCATGTACAATTTTTTTGTTGGTTGAAATCATATTTTTATACAATTAATTAATATTCCTTGCACAAGTATCAGAATGCACGTATGTAGAAAAATCATTGATTCAAATATCACATGTACAATGATCTTTCGATTCAATATTATTTCGTTTCACGATCTCTGTATGAATTTATAAGATTTGTTTGAATATATTGTCACGGTATTACTTTTTCGAGTGATACGATCATATTGTAATTATGCAAAATACAATCCAGAGTTTCCAGAATAATTATGCAAAATACATGCTGAGCTTTCCACATCGTCTCTTCGGGTGAATCAATCAATCAACATCCTCATAGGTTATAGATTCTTATAATATTCATAGTATGTACGTACATACTACATGGTATACGAAAATTATTCATCACGTGTGACTATCGTGATTGATTTTACATTTACGGATCGATGAAGATTTATTAAGAAAATACATCATGAAATTGAAATTCAAGGCCAAATTTTGTATTCTACTTGTCACGTGAATCAAACTCAAACTATATATTATTTCTCACATTTCGAGAAATTCGAAAAAAATTACTTATCGTCGTTTATGTTTTAATACTTGGTGTATATTACGAATTTAATATTTCATAATATATGCGAAAGCACTAATATGCTGTCGCTCGCGTGTGTTGCAGAGGAGAAATTTCCCATCATCCGCAGTATCTTTCTGTCAACGTGCTACAGTCATTTTTCAAAAAAAATTGCAGCCTGTACTTTCTTCGATAAAATCTTCGTAATGAGTAGAGTATAAAACATAGCAAACACATGTTTACATAACTGGAGTTACTTTCCGATATAAATCTTAAATAGATAAATCTTAAGTAAATTTTCCTCATTGATATCAATTGTTATCAACAACTGAAACAGAATTTCTCGAATTGATAATTGTTGCAAATAAGCAAATATAACTTCCCCTCATAATCGTTATTTGTAATCAAAGATATTTTAATTGAAAAAGTAATTATTATCCTACAACTGATGTAATTTGTGCTCGCTGCCGTATTAATTAATTAAAACGCAATTAAAATACCACGTTTTAATTATTGGCGTTGATGTCACATTTATTTCATTTGGATCACAGTCATTCTTTTTCTCTGTCTTGTTTTGTGAAAAAGAAAAAAATCCGCATTTTCGATCTCTTGTATCCGGGTTATGCAAATTTTCTCAGTTTAGCAATTCAGTAAAAATTGCCACTGTAGACTCTCGTATGTGGAACATACCAGTATGTTATTCGTATGAGTGAATTTTCTACTTCAATTTTTTAGAGATAATTTCTTTCCAATAATTTTATAGAAATAATTTCTTTCCAATATTGACAATAAATAATAAATGAATAAATAAGCAAATATTCTTTTATTATATAGCAAATATATTTTATTATATTATATAAATGAATAATAAGCAAATATTCTTTACATTAATAAATATAACAAACATGTATTCCACAATTAAACTTTACATTTTCAACACTTGTTGAAATTGTAGAGAAATCTGCTAGATTAGTTATGGGAATACTATGTAATATTTGAAATGTAGGTTAATTGAGACATGTTTCGATGCTGCGTACTACAGTAGTGCGTTATTTTTCAATTCTTGTCGATGAAATGCCTTTATAATATCTGTCAGTCCTGCAATTTTAATTTTACTGGCAATTTGTCTGACTTGTCAATATAGTTAAATTTCTGGATGTGTAAAATGGTTTGAAAAAAATGACTTTTCTATTTTTTCTACGTAATTTTGTACTTTGACATAAAAGTCCACACTCTATTGAACATTTAAATACAAATAACTTTCTCTAGTTAGTTATATTCAAATATAAATAACTTATCAGTCTAAATAACTACAAAAACATTATATGAAACGCGTTATTTATTTTCTTATAAGTTATCATATTATCTTATTAAAATTATTTATTGTTCTTCCTTCCATATTATATATCATTATGATATATATTATAATCTAATAGTATTTGAATTATTTATCTCGTGACTTATTTTTGACTGTATCAAATTAACAGTAATAAAAAGTATTTTAGACAAACATTTTTGCAAATTTAAAAAATTACAAACCTTGTGTTTTAATATTTCTTCTGCGTTATAAAAAATTATATTCTAAAATAGTTCTTGTAATCATAACACTATTTAAAAAAATATATAGGAGAGGTCAGAAACATGTAAAAGTAAAAAATACAAAAAATATATAAATATCATATAATATAAAAATATTCAGAGATAGAGAATTCAATATTTTCCTAATGTCTTATTATTTTCGATTCTTGTTTTCTATTATTTCTCTGCGGTATTATTAATTAACTTAATTTATTTTTGACCTACGCTTTTTGATTAAAAATATTGTCTTTGGATTTGGATTTGGAACAAAATTTTCTAAATTTATCTTACATCTTTCAAAAGTTGAAAAAATTATCGTTTTCGTATTAACAAACATTTTACAGCGTTTTGATAACAATAATATTTTTTTTTTTTTGTATGTACGTTGTATTGTTATATTTGGTAAAGCTATAAAATTTAAACGTGATGGCCTCAAATTTAATTAATTAATTCTTTCGGTTGCTTTAAGTATGTTCTATTAGATTTTACATTCTCATATATTATACTGTTTCTGGTATGGCGATGATCTGATCTATAGTATTTGTAACGCGCGATGGACGGAATTCTAATCTTGTAGACATTTCTCCAATCCAACGGGGTCAGTTCACAAAGTCAGCTTTGAACAGAAAACTTTTTAACGTGACTGTTGTTGTTCGAAACTAAAATGTTGGGTTTATCCTACTTAAGTCTGTCAGGAAAGTGTAGCTTTTCTAGCCAGGATTATTGTTATATATAGTGTCTCGCCTAATTTGGACATCTTGATTTACATCGTTATTATTACTCGTAGCGAAAAATGTTTCTATATTTATAATATATTTTTATAAATATATATAATAAAATGGAATGTAATATATATTTGTTTATATGTATATATATACTTTTACATATATATGTGTAATAAATAAACAGTAGATTCTTATGCATTTTCAAATATAATTCTTCCATAAACGTAACTAAAGAAATGAAATCTAAATAGAAATTGTATTATATATTATATATTATAATAAATATCCCGTTTTTATGATAAATTTGAAAAATTTATAAACGATCAATAAAATTATTTTTCTTACAGGTGGTGAAGATGTTTATTATAATAGTTGTGATATTTGCCATTTGTTGGCTACCTTATCAAGGCTTTTTTATTTTCGTTTATCACCACAGCCATTTTGCGGAAACTAGCTACATTCAACACGTCTATTTAAGCTTTTATTGGCTCGCTATGTCAAATGCCATGGTAAATCCCATTATATACTACTGGATGAATAATAGGTAAGTTTAATACCCCAACAAACAATTAATATTACTATATAGGATGTTTCTGAAAAAATATTTTTTTTTAAGATGAATACAAAATATCATGCCACTATATTTGATCAAATCATTGTAAAATATCAATGTATTTAACAGTAGCAACATTTATTATTTGGGATAATGTGAAAATCGGAAAACGTGTTACAAGAAATATCTTTCAATTATTTTTGCACACAATAAATGTAATAATTATAATTCACACTAGAACTCTCACGTTCGAATCATAAATATGTTTTACTATTCTTCTTTTACTCCATTTCGTTTGTCATTTTATTTTTTTCAAAGATATTCTACTTTTAGTATATTTAATATTTCTTATGATATCATTTCTGAATTTTACGCACGTATATTATTGATATGTTTGTAAATTTTTATTACGTGTTCCATAAAATGATTATAAGGAAGATACCTCTACTGTAACTATTTATCTCATTTTTGTGGCAAAATGCTACAAAATAAGATGCTACGAAAGTACATGTGTACGTGATAGAATTTCAAACTCATTTTTATCGAAAACGGAGTCTTAAATGAAAAAAATTTTTTTTTTCCTTTTTGACTTGATATTGTACGTAGAATCATACACCATGATTACTTTTTATTAATTATAATTATCCAAGTAGTTTACATATTCAACTATTCAGCGTAATTCACTAATAGATTTTAATTTTAATTTTTAAAAATTACTAAATTCAAGATAATACGTTCGATTCCTTTTTTTTTTACAGGTTTCGTGTCTACTTTCAACTAATAATGTGCAAGCGTACAGACTGTACCAGTTCTCCAACACAGGAATTTGTAAAATTTCAACGATCAGACGTCATTCCTTACAATTCAGGTAAACAATTATTAAGTTATATTATACATACTTTGTTTCTTAAATTATCTTATTTTCGGTCAGTATAGGGAATTCTTTAAACTTTCACTGTATTTTTTGTTGTTATTCATTTTTATCTCATTTTGACATGTAAAAAATTTGACTTTGAATTATTTAATTTTTGTGCCATCTATTACCAAATATTCTATACAACAGAGGTTTCTCACTAAACAAATTTTCATTAAAAAAAATATCTCGAATGATTGACTCAAAAAAAGAGCACTTCACTTTGATTTTATTGCAGAGAAATTTGTAAGCTTAAAATACATTTAATAATATTAAATATATTTTTTTAATAAAGAAGTTAGTTTTATATTTATAATTTCTCGTCTCAAGTCTTAATTGCAGTATTAATTTAAACTTCGACTCCTATATAATGTACCATTACTAGATTACGAATTTTTATGCGTTTGTGAATTTTTATAAATACAACGGAGGCTGAACCTAAACAGAAATTTGAGTTTCATCTCAATAATGTCAATAATAAATTCTCTACTTTGAACATATATATTTTTACATTTTCTATATTTTTATATTCTGTGCATTCTGATATCTCCAAATTTCGCACAAAGACGTAAAAATCCTCAATCTAATCGTCCGCAATCTTTCATTTTAGATATTTAAGAAATTTATTAAACGATAATTGAGACTAAACAATAAAACATTTTTGTGTCTCGACTTAATGCCAAGTTTGATCAACTACACACAAATTTTATTGTTTGATTCTCAGGTCGTCTTAAATCTACTTCAATACGTTGGAAGCACAACACGGCAGAGACTCAAATGCAAAATTTGCGAATGCGATCTATTTCTATAAACGATCACAAGCAGGATACAACTGTTGTTTGATTGTCGATCGCGTAATGAATAAATTTTCTTTGTAAATAACAAAATTTTATCATATTTGTAAATATCATAATAAATATTAATTTACTACAAGCTTGTCTTTGATTTTGTAAATGTTCCCTATATAATACGGTATATTTTGGAATGGAAATTTTACTTTAAAACTTTTCTATAAAAAAAAATTGTGTAATAAAAAAGCAAAGCATATAAAATCATGCAACATTTTTTTATTGTTTTTACTTAAAACAACAAGATTGTAATTCACTTTTTAATTAATGAACTTATCCTTTCAAGAAATAATTATTAAAAAGAATTTCCACGATTTTTACCCAAATAGGTTTTTCTAATACATTTATTAATTTTAATTGTTAAATTTGATAAAAAAATTTTTATTATAATCATGCATTCTTCCATAAATGTAGTCTACTTATAAGTTCCAAATGTTTGAAGGATTTAAGGTTCGTGATGCATGATGCACAATTGGATTTGGGGTGATGAGTGATGAGGAGAAGAAAGGATTTGAGGTAGTTGAAAGAGAGAGAAAGCAAAGGTTGCGCGTTTTATGCATTTCGTCTCGGAGTCACTGTCTAGACTCATCACAGTTGGGCTGATGGCAGCGACTCCTCTTTACCCTAGACGCTTGTTGTAACTACCCCCGCTAGGCTGGCCCGACACCCCCATCCTAGCGGGGTTCCGCAGACTGCTTTTACTTAACGTCGGAGATCGACAGGACCTCGACGCTAGGCGCGCAGCCACTTGTGGCTTGTGCAAGTCAGTGTTCGAAACTCGTAATTGAGGAATCCTAGGCCGCTATATGTTTATTACGAATTGTATAATTAAATAAATAAATAACACGTCAAAATTCGTAAGAATTATGTGAAAATATTATTCAAGGTATTTTGAATAAAATCGCGTAAAATACAATTATTGTAATTTTTTTATTAGTTTATATGACAATATAAGTATAAATATTAATTCATCAATAGAAAATGATACAGCAACATTTTAATTATTACGCGGAAAGTATACAGTTTTTATGTACATTAATCAATTACATTACAGTCATTACATTTGAAAATACGCATTGTCTAGTATATTACATATGTATAATTGTGAAATACAACGAGATAAAATGTTAAATACACAGTTGAAGAAAATGTATAAAGAACACAATAACGGCAGTGATACGAAAGGTTTTATCATAATTTAACATTGAATACAATAGCTATACTAATCTGCTAATGATTCGCAAGAGGTAATAATCACATTCAAAATCTTATTTATTTTACAATTTTATTTTACAAAAATACCTACCAACCTGTTGTTGCAGCAAAGTAGATTCTAAATATTAGGTATTTTGTTCAGACTTGTTAAACAACAGTAAATTATTATTATTTCGTTAGCGCATCTATATTTTTAATTATACTCTAAACAAAGAGTTTAAAGAAGTAGGTATAATACACGTACTTTCATTTACGAAGTATCGATTCTTATATCACTATGTTTTTTTCGAAAATTTAGCACTGCAACAATATTCTCTAAATTTCATCGAAATTATACGAAATGGTTTGAATTATAAAAGTTTATAGTAAAAGATAAAATAATCTAGCATAGCACAATACGGTGTAATATAAAAATTATTGCAACAGGATGATATGTTCTGGATATAATAATCAAGGAATCGTTACCACGAAACAATCAACGAATAATTAAATAGCAAACATATACGTTAAATACATGTATTAACAATACATTTCCTCGATACAGTACATTTTATGTTAATAGCACAAATTTTTCTATATTGTTAATTATTTGTAAATTATTACTTAACATTTCTTTCCCATGTTCATGGAAATTTGAAAATTTTGCAACTTTTTAACAAATATTATTTTATCAGATATTCATTTACTTTAATACGTAAGATAGTTATATTCACAAGAAGTTGCAAAAATTAAGGTGCGTTGTCATACACGAGAAATATTTCAAAAATGAAACGTAATTTAATATCTTCATTTTCGTTTAATAAAATTGATTATAAGCTAGATATTCATAAATGTGTATACTAACAAGAGTCTGTTCTATTTTTGTTTTTTCTCTGCTTTCCTTTTCTTTTTAATTGCGAAATTTTAAGAAAAAGCTTTAAGTCTGATTAGAAACAGATGCTCCATAAAAATGTAAAAATATATTTAATAAAAGAATTCCGCAAATTAAATCATTTTTAGATTTTTGGTTATGAAAAAATTAGCAAGATAAATTATATATTTAAATATATATATTATTTTTTATACATATATAGTTAAATAAATACTTGTTCAATTGCGTAATAATCATATTCAATGTAATGGAAACAACGTAAATCGAAGTTGCAATGAATTCGTATTTATTCTGCATATTACGTATCCTTTTTAAAATATTTAAATGTAGAAAAAACTAGTTTTATTGAAATAAACTAATATAAACGAACTATTATAATTGAAACGATAGAAATGATAAAATATTATTTACAATATAAAAATATCTGGATGTTGTTTCAGATTATAAAAAGCAAGAGAAAATTATTTGAAGCAATCAAATATAAACAAAAGTTTATACTAGTAAATTTTATTTGAACACTGAATTTGAATTATTTTTTCATATGAAATGAAATGTTTACTTGCACCGTGTAGTTGTATCTCATGCGACAATTCCTTTTCAGATTACCTTTCTAACTCAATTACTTGCAGCAGCTTTACAATTTTTACAATATACATTCGTATGACATTTTGACAAAATTATTTATTTTACACTTTTCTTCAGTATCTAGAGAGATTAAAATACAATTTCATTAAAGTGCTTCTATACAATGAGTGGAAAGATATCCATTATTATGTGAAAATAAATAAATAAAATTTAACGAATAAAAAGACATTACACTGTGAAGCTCAATGATGATAATTTATGATAAATAGATATAATTGATATAATCGATATATAGATGAAAAGCGTTATTGAATTAATGACGAGGAAAAATTGCCGATAATTTAGATTATTATAAATTCGTAACAAAATATCACACATCAATTTACTTGATTTCATTTTGAAACGTAAAATCTTTATCATTCAGTCCTGAATTCATTTCTTTTTCAAGAAATTTTTTTTTTCTTGAAAATTGTAAAAATTCAATCGTTTGTAGAAATGTTAGAAAATTTTTTTCATGACTACAACCTCCGTGATCTTGAAGATTGAAATTTCCTTTCTACAACGATTTCCTAAAATTTGTTGTACGATTTCTTTTTCATCATATTACTGAGTTATGAATATTAGCGTTAAACGAATGAAAATTCAAGAAATTTTAACATTTCATTGGATCTTAATATTCAATTTTTAATAAAATGACAGAAAACAATTGTAGAGCAAATTTTCAGGGGTCGTTGTAACGAGGATATTTCAATCTTCTAAATCATAGTAGATTTTTTATAAAAGATTTTTTTGAGTGTTTTTACAAACATTTGAATTTTTACAATAATTTTGAAAATAAGTACCCTCATTTTTCCATTTGTTACACGATGTTAAAATATCATTCGAGAAAACGAACTCGAGACTGTGAAAGTAGAGGCTTCACGATTTAAAAAGTGATCAAGTGGATTGTTACTTGAGATTTTGTTACAAAGTTATGCTCTTCACTGTAGATATAATGAAACCCGATAAAATTGTCATATTTCCTTCATAATCGTTAATTTGAAAATAAATTAACTACAATTAAAGTTTATCGTTGATTAACAATTCACGTTTTAGAAAATAATGTACTTTCTTTCAATAATTTTTAGTTATACTTATAGATTTACATTTACAAGTGTAAATGTAATCTTTAATCTTCGATAATAATAACCTGTATCTGTAATAAAGGATTCGTCAGAATCTACAAGCTAATAATAATTGTTTATAATTTTATAATTGTTACATGTATAGTGTATTGTTTAAAGAAATGGATTTTTCTTATGCTCTTCATTGAAATTGTACGTACATTACGAATGGGACGAAATGTTGCATTTAAAGTAATTTATTATTTAATATTTATCTAACAAAAAGAATTCGTGGTGTTAAAATTAACTATGTTGTACAAAAATTTCATGTAAAGACTTTCGGCCAAAAATAATAAAATATATTTTTATACTCTTTATATCATAGCAAAATGGGATACTGCTGACAAAACAATTTTTGTTGTAAACGTGTCTTTGTTCTTTCGTTTTAAATTACCCTATTTGACGTAAAATACAATTATTTATAATATAATTCGATTTCATGAAACTGAAAAATGTATCTGCAAATCTGAACGATAAAAGAAAATGATATGAAATTTTTATATCTATGTAATCCTAAAGGTTATCACATTAATTTACAACCGAAATTTGATTCAATATTTGGCACGATAATTGTTTGCTCTAATGAATAATCACGTTTGTATATGTATATATATGTACACAAATATTTCACGTTTTCAAAATTATGAACAAGAACGATTAATTTTTACTTTACTAGTATAGAATTCCACAATCATACACTTTTTCACATCTTATTCATATTGGTCAAGCAGTCAGCTATTTCTTTATCCTTAAATACATATTTACATGATTTTCACGAACATTCGTCTTCCACTCGTTCAAGGCAATGGTCGGGAAACAGAAAACCGTATGGAAAAATTTACTTCTTGCAATCATGATAATGCACAAAAGAATATAAATATAAATCGTAAGTGAAGAATTATTATTTTGGAAGTTGAGGGAAATAATAATTTATGGAAACGAAATGATCAAATTTAGGAATTGTAAGTTAATTTCTGATGTCTACAAATCATATATATATATATTATATGTCAAAAAAATAATTTCAGTTAGAGGATTTAAAAGGAACTAATTTAAATAATTAAAAATAAGATAGCAATAAAAAAGAAATTTATAAACAAAAACTATTTCAAGAAGAACTGAACGTGATATAAAATAAGTGGACGCGATTTCTTAGTTAAACAAAGTTACATAATTAATTTCATTATCAACGACATGAATGTACTTTCATTTTGAAATCCTACATACACGATATGAAATCGTCGTGTAAATTCTTTTTCAAGATTGAAACGAGGTATTTCCTTTGTTAGTGTCTAAATGAAATGTCAAAAATTTTCTAGTGTTAAACGAAACTTTCTCTCTCTCGTCTATCAAATTTGATACAAATTTAAATGCTGTATTGTACATTATTTGAATATCCTTAAAATTGCGTTATAAATTTTAGCATAAGTTACCTTCATTGCTAATTTTGATATCGCTTCATTTGCAACACAGAATAATTAATTCATTGAATTCCCTATTAAAGCACGAAGAGCAATTATTTTTGTAGTGTTTCAGCGGATACGGACCGATTTTATAATACAATATAAACGTTTACAAAGGATTCGATGCATCTAATACCGATTGCGAATCGTTATTTCGTAAAAAAATGAACACAGATATTTGGCTAACGTAAAAAGTGTAATCTATTTATATATTTTATATTTTAAAACTAAAAGTAAATTAATGCTTCTTCTCTTTCAATTGGAATGACCATTTTTTTTTTTAATAACATTTTTTTAAGAAACGTACAATACATATTAATGTGTCAACGTGTTAGTTACAGAGCACTTGATAATAAATTATATAATAAATAAAAATATTAGGAATCGAGACTTCTAAAACAAATGTTTTAAACGAAAGTATGTATTAAATTGTACGTTAAGGGAACTTATAGCAAATGCGTATATATTTATTACGTGATCCGTATATTCTTTCTCCGAGGACGATTTATCTTGCAAAGAATATCGGATCAGGTTAGCGAATTAAATTAATATACATAATTATCCGAGGTTTTAATTAGTCATTACATTCAGCGAATATATATGTACGTACGTAAGCACACAATTTGTCGTTATCTTGCTTTGTTTATCCAATTGTAACAAAATGATTGAGAGCTTCGTTATAACATCCCTTCTGTAATACAATATAAAATAATTATAAACGAGTCCATAATAAATTAACAACATTTTACAGAAGCCCTGTGTTTATGAATGTTGTTACATTTGTAATTTTGTATTTTTTAAAACTTATCAATACAAAATGACCTATTGATTATATTTAAGTTGTGTAATAAATTTGTTTGCCGCTTAACGTTACATTTTTCAGGATATTAAAAATATATATTATAAAAACTGTTGTTTACGTCATCTGCAGCACAGACAATATACATAATTCATTCACGTTAAATAAAGAGACATACTTCGTCACAAAAATAGAGGGAAAACGAACATTATAAACATTTGAAGTACAATATGAAACTGGTAATTTAATACATAATTAATCGAATATTTAATACATAATTAAAAGAATGGTACGTTACTGCAGAAAATATTGGACTTGTGATTGTTAAACCACTTAAGTTTGTGCTACAACGACGGAACATTCATAATTCAAAGGATATAGAGACACACATGCAATGAAGAGCGTTTGAATTTTTACAATTTTCGAGAAAATTCTCACTTTCCCATTTGCTACGATGTCTTTTGAAGAACGAATTTAGGACTGTCAAAGTAGAGATTTCACGCTTTAAAATGAAATCAATTGAATCTCGTTACGCGATCCTTTTTTTATGAAATTATACTAGTTCAAATTATCGACAATTTTTCGTTATCATTAGTACAATCATGCTCTTCACTGTTTTAAGAAATCTTCAAGAGTAATTGATTCATTTGTAAAGAATAATCAACAAAATAATACACATTGACGTATCATTGTTGAAATATTGCGAACAAACTCATTACACAGCCCAATCAAATACAGTTTATTTATGTGTCATTTCACACGAAATGGCTACTTAAATAACGTTTTTGGGTACATAACAGATAATGATATATCGAAAACAAATATAGGAAATTAATAAGCTAATTAATTACACAATATGCGTATTTCGTATAATATATATATATACATATATTATCACGGTATAGTTTTTTTTCTATAATCGGAAACTCCGTTTCATTTCGGTCCATTTGCGTTTGCAACATGACAGAAATCGCGATTAGTCAGTTAACTTAATTTACTTGAGAAATTGATGATATTTAACATCACGTACTATTATTATAGTATTACAGCAAAAACTGCATGGACAGTGTGAATACATCGTGAGCAAACGACAATAATGTTCATCTTTGAGTTATTGCTATACTGATTAGGATTCGACAAATGTTTAACTATAAACGACCAACTACAAGAAAGATTTGAAGAAACATTATTGTATCTGAACACAGGATCCAACAGTGTAAAACATTTGAGTCTTTGTATATTTATTTGTATAGCTAACGAAATGAATTAAAAGACGATCAACTGCTAAATTTTTTTATGATTTTGCGTGATCCATATTGAAAGTTATTTTCTCGAGGATTAATAGAAGGAGTTTCAAATACTTTGTTTAACATTTAACTTTAATGGTTCTCTAGATATTTTCGTAGAATAAGGCAGCTTGACGAAAATTCTCTTTCTTCTATCTTAAGAGAGAACAGAACTCTTCTTTTTCTTTTTTGCTGCAGTATATTTGAACAAAAAAAATTTTGGACAACCTGATACGATACGATAGTGCTAAAGTAGCTTTGTAGAAAATAATAATGTATCAATAACAGATAAAAACCTCTGATTAGATCATTAAATTAGTACAATTAATGACAAATTTTGGCAACAATTCTTGATAAATTATTTTGGTAATTGATAATTTTTGATAATTTTGATAATTTTCTAATATAGAATCATCGATAAATGTACCTTTCATTTTATAATTTTGTTCAATCATAATTTCGAAATTTCATAATTTTATTTCATTATTAAAATTTATCATTATTACCTCTAGAAGCATTTCTTACATTATTTTATCTTTCATCTACGACGAAACTCATCGTCAGAAAGAAATGATAAAACATGAATTTTCATGAACTTTCAAGAATTACAATAATAACGATTCAAACAATTCTTATCACAACGTGCAGGGAAAAAGAAATGAATGATTGGAGGTGAATAGATAGCATTTTCAACGTTTATTAAAATAAAATTCAGATTTCCGAGACATAAATTAAAATAAAAATTGATTTCGATACATTCGTGAAATAATTTGTGCGATGCTTAATTATTCTTGCGATTTTTAATTACTTATGGTATACGTATGAAAAAAATGTGTATGACATATGAAAACGTGTATATCGTCTTATAATCAGTGAAGGAAAGAAAGGACTCGTTTTTGTAGCAGCCCTTCTACACTCGCTATCACAGTTACACAAACAAAACTGTTCTTTCCTATATATCGCATCTTTTCAAAGAAAGTGACACAATTCAAAAACCATGATCTCCGTTCTACAGTTGTTATTATAAAACACAGTAGAATTGGTTCTGAAAGTAAAGTAGAAAGTAAACTTCGATTATCCGAACTAATAGAAAAGCAAACCTGTTCAGATAAACAGTTTTTCGAATAACCGATCTGACAGAAAGAACCAAATTTCTAGTCATAAGTCAACTAGAAATTAGTTTCCAAATATAGATGTTCATTATGTAAAAGAATACGTATATCTCTAGATTTTATTACAAACTTTATATTTAATTCAACAGCTTCTTTTAGATGAACGAATCTGATAATGATATACCAATATTTCGTTTTTCTAAGATTCACTTGTACATGTTACTGGCTTAATTCATCATTTGCTATTTTCAATTTTCCACGGAGACGAAAGTATCTTTCATAAATTTTAAAGATTTTAGTAATTTTGATTTACTTAATATCGATAATTATAATTTTTTTTTTTTGCTAAATTAAATGTACTTTCTTTTCTTTAAAATGTTCAATAACATCTGATTTATTTTTTAATTCTTTATATTAATATTCGTAACAAATAAAATCTATGCAACCTATATACATATACGTTATAATCAAGACAAATCGCTGAAATGAAACAGAAAAAATACTTTTTCCAAAATACTATATAAGTATTGTTAGACATGTAGTTGAAATATTTTATTTGCATAATTAGATGGCTGTATTCGATAATTGAAATTCGAATAATCGGTCATTTGGATAATTCAGTTAATCAACGTTTCGGATAATCGGCTTTCAATTAAATTTTATCATTAATGTCGCATGAGTCTAAATAAAGCTTTGAATCTTTATGATACAAGATAGGTTTCAAAATACCGGTTGTGCTTGTCGGAAATTGTAAAAACCATATTTACTACTATATCGCTTCATCTTATACAGATTCGTTAGATAGTTTTACCGACGAGTTCGCTAGCAGGTTGCAAGATCGAAACACGTCATTTCTCTTTCTCTTCTTTCTTTTTAATTCCTCGCTTCTTTCAAGCAACGATTCTTTTTTCTTTTACGGAAGAAGGAAGGACAGAGATTCTTTCCATGCCATGAAAAATATCCAGAAAAAGTTTCACAACTATCGCTAACAATTGTCGAGAAAACAACTTACAAGATCATGATACGGACCAGCTTGCATACACGTATGCATAAGTTTGGACAGTTCTTGCTTCTCATCAAAGAAAAAACTATTTAAACAGCATAAATCGCATAAAAAAAAAAAAAAAAAATTGCAAAATATATTCCAAAAGTTTTTAAATCTAACAAAAGTCAGAAGTTTAGAAATTCTTTCATTCAAACAATACCGCGATTTACAAATACAATATCGCTTCTGAATCTTTCGTTTAATTTATTACAATCTTGTATTAATAAAACGCATAGAAATCTCAGCCTTCTCAAATTAGCATGAAAGTCACTTTGTGTTAAGAAAAATTTGAAACGATTCGATAAAAGAGCGTGAACTATATATTAAAATATTATCATGTTCATGTTTGAATACGATATTTAATTTCAATCTCAATTAATTAACTTTTAATTGTGTTTCAATGTATTACTCTGAATGATCGAAGTGTTATTTATTTACGAGTTCGAACAATTCTGCGATCTGTGAGAAAAATAATTCCGATTCAATCGTTTATGCTTAAGGACCATCTTCGTGTATATGTACATATGTACATATTCGTATAAAAATTATTTCGGGAAACAACAAGAAAATCAAGGTTAGACTCCGCTTTATGAAACAGTATTTTCATTGAAAACTGAAAGCGTCCTCACGTTCGCGGACCAGCCGCTGTTCACTATGTTTTAAAACGCTATATCACTAATCTGGACTCGATACTTTCATATAATTGATGCTTCCTCGCTAAATTATCAAATAAAAACCAAACTTTCGACAACCGATCTGACTTTCAGATATTTTCTTGCCGACTGATTCCCTTCATATTTGTCTCTCTTTTTTTATTTTTCAATGTTCGATCAAAGTAATTCGCAACTTCGAGAATTTACAGCATGTGATGCCGACACGTCCCGTTATTATAATTAGCTGAAACGTTTAATTCGTATCCGAAATTGATGTACCAAACGGACGGACTAGAATTACTGCATACCTTCAGTGAAATTGATTATTTTAATTACAATTGCAAGTGACAAAAGTGGTTCAAACACGTACACAATTAATACAATATTTATATGATTGTCATTCTCGCAAGTCCCTCGTATTCGTTCTCTTCCATTATTATTTCAGACTAATTTTTGGAAATATTGTATATCGTTAACACTCAATGTATACAACATTTCCCTCTCTAAATTTGAATGATATTTAAGCGTCTTGTAAAATATCATAAATCCACTGTATTTCTAGTAACATCCATTTCCCATAGAAAGATAATATTTTTTTTCAAATCTTGCAAATAATCGATCCTATAAATAAATACAGTTTATTGCTTACTATATTGAAATGAACGTACGAAGCAAGTAACGTACGTAAAAATTAAAATACAAAGAATCTGTTATATCTTTTATACAAATGTTAATTTTTGAATTAAAAATTCTTTTATTTTATCTTCGTATCATATTTCTTTTTTTTTTTTTTTCTCGTCCGGTATAGAGTGTTTCATATGTTTTCTTCTTTATCTATTTGTTCGCATACGAATTAAGAACGCAAAATATATAGAAATTCCGTTTGGTACGTTTCCGTCGGATATACAGGATGTATTAGTTTTCGTAAAACAGTGCGAGTATATTCTACGAATAATCTACAAATTGTAAATATAAGTTCGTAAATATCTTCTTGAAAAGATACACAAAACTTACGAAATTACGCTCTGGTTTTTCGTTAACGAACGAAAAAATTATATTATTTAATTTATATTTACTTAATTTCGCTTTATAAAAAATAATATAAATAAAAATAGATTGGCGAAATTTATGTTAATCCAATTTTTAAATGTTTCTTGCTGATTCATTTTAATTTCGATGAATGTATCGTAAATTCGTTAAATTAATTTCTGACACACGTTAATCCTTTTCTTCTAAAATTCTTTAAAAATTTATTAATATTTTATAATATAAAAACTAAAATATTTTTAGTTATATAATTGTTACATAAACGAATACTCATAACGAATGTATAATCATTATACAAACGAGAAATTGATCAATTGTTTTCGAAAAAAGCATTTACGGACCTTTATTTACATTTGACATTCCTTAATAAAATTTTTATTCGTAGAACATGCATCATTTTGCGCAAAAACTGGAATACCCTGTACGCATAAATGTATACATATGTTTATTGAATATTTACAAGTACGATGTCTTTATTTTATAACCGTAAATTAATTTTAACCATTAAAGAAGCAAACGTGTTATTTAAGCGTATTTGCTCTTGGACCACAAAATAATTATTTCTGAAAATACGGAAATACAAAGCATACATATAAAATTGGTTTTAGCAACCGAATTACACAAATTAGTTGAGTTGGTAAAACAAAATCTCTTGAAAGATAAAATAAGTGTTAATTCTGTTGTACAGTGTCGTCAGACAATGAACGAATCATATTCTGCACTATAATTGTGTAAACGATAATATAATTTTATATAATATTTATTATATAAAACACTAGTGGATTCGAATTCATCGAGTAAACTGAGGTTTATTATCTCTCGTCGGTGATACGATAAAAACAGGCACCTGGCCTATCAATGGGGGAAACGTGTCGGCATGTAACGCAGGATCAATATGCTCAATGTAGCTGGAACAGCCGTTTCGACAACTAATTGGAGAATGAAAAAAATTAGTGTATACTTGCTTGTTATATGGCTTTACTCTCGCGACGATGCCACGAAATCTTAGCGTGCGGTGAAGTTAATCGTATTCACCGCGCCCCCACGACATCACGTCAATCGACTTTAATGCTTCGACACATCATTCCCTGTGAATTGAGCAGGCATTGTTCCATTCTCTTTGTCTCCTCTCCTCAGTTTTCGCTTCTTTCTCTCGTTTTATTACGCATCCTATCCGAAAACACTTTCTCTCTCTCTCTCTCTCTCTCTCTCTCTTTCTTCGTCAAGAACGGGAAAACAATATCAACTTCGACAAAAAATCGAGCGCACTCTCTGTTTGCTAGATAATCCGCTCGAATTGTAACATAACGAGCATTGAAATGTTGCCGAGTGTGAAACGCGATTAGGAGACATACGTGTTTGATGAAACTGAACTATGCTTCTTTCGCCGCAAAACACTCGTTATTTTCGCTGATTTGTTAATCCACGCGCTCTATAGCTTTCGAACGAATCGTAAAATCGATCTGCTTCTTCGAAGCAATTTTTCAAAGTCATTTGTCTTCTTTCGTAACGTGGCGACGTGACGATGCGATTTTGTAGTATAAAAAAATACTTTATACTTAAACACAGCGCGTTTCTAGCAGTCGTTTTTTACAATCGTATATATTAATACGTAAATTAAACGCAGTGTGGTCGTGATACTCGAGCGTACTTGATTCGAAGTTCCGAATCCAATCAGCTCGATTGTTCCCTTAATACAAAGTAGGAAGTTATTAATTAACAACTGTGTGTGTTTGGTTTATGATCAAATTTGTCGAGGCTGCGACGGAAGTTTAAATCCATTTCATGTCATTTCATTAATATGGTATCAATGGTGCAACAAGTTATACACTTAATAACAATAATTATTAATGAAACCTTGGGACATTTTATCGACGTTTAAGCGTAATTAATTGGTTAACGATTTACGCTTGTCAATTCGTGGAATGATAAAATTTCGAAATTTTGAAGGTCGTCGCACGAAATTCATAAGCGATCTTCATGAACGATTTGCACGAAATCACAGAGGTCGAAAAAAAAAAAATAAAAGAATAAAAAACACGCAATTGTTCGTAATATCACCGACAATCCAAGAACGAAAGCAATAGTATCTGTATAGTAGCAATAGTATCTTGACGATTTTGTTCGGATATCCTGATCTTGAATCCTGCACTTTCCACCACGGAACCGTGTCGATTTTCACGTCAAAGGTCTGCAATCTCTCGAGATCTTCGACGAGTCTTCTAGTTCGATCAACGTAACTGATCAGCATCTATGAGTATAAGATGCTAGACCGCCGTGGGGGCCCGAAATTGTCAATGCCACTTTGCCTTTTGTGCGAATATGTCTGCTCGAAGATTCTGAGCAAAACAGATTCCCAGAATCTGGAAATAAGACAGAAATTAGGCTGAATTAGTCTCATAATTAGCAGTAAAGTTATTTAATTGATAGATAACACGCGATATAATCCTGCAAATAACTCGTGCCTCCATTACTTTTGTATAAAATTTGATTAATAATATGAAAGTTAAATATTAAAGGTAATTGAAAATTACAATACGGGCAATGAGATAGCGTACATTTGCTATGATTAGATTTTTAGGGATTGATTCAGAATTGTTCAAACTTGACAGATATAAAACTTACTTTGCGATAGTATTTAATTGAAAAGTTGAACTTTATTATTGTCTTTTATAGGTATCAAGGAAGCACGTGAAATAGATTCGACGAAATGATAATTCCAAAAATGAAATGTTTATTTTTTAACAAATTTAAAGAAACCTGCAATATTTTTTATTATTTACAGATTCTTCTTCGATCATTCCTTTACTGAAAAATGAAATAATCAGCGAATACAATCTTATTCATTAATATTAATATTTTCAAATCAATTATTCTCTTTATGATTTGCACAAATAAGATGTTTCTAAACGTTCCAAATGTTTTTCCAAAGTTACTAATTATTTCAAGATTGAAATATTTTCAGACGAACAATATAATCTTTAACAATTTTTAAAGTTTTCACAAACTTCGAAATTTTTAAACTGGATAAATTTTAATATTTTAATTCAAAAATAGCTTGAATTTTCGTTTATAATGAATATTTGTAACATTTCGAACAACGACTTGAAATCTAGAATGATTTTGAAAAATCTAAATGAAAACTCAGATATTATTAATTCGTCGATTCCATTTCACTTATAAATATAAAAATCAACACATACGTAATAAATTCCATTTTTTTATTTAGATATTTGAGAAATTTTATTTACAAATTTGAGAAATTTTAAATCTATCTTCAAGAATTTAACGATAGCATGCGTGTGTCATCTTTTTATCGAGATCTGTATAAATATTAGAAGAAATGCAGCATATTTGGAATACCAGTTTGTTCAAGATGAATGAAAAAATTACAGTAGTGAAACAAAAAATATTTGAGACAAATATTCTAATTGAAGAATGACAGAAAATGTTACAGTTGTATACCAATTTATCTTCAATGAAAATTAAAAAAAGAAACAAATAATAAAATTATTTTCTCTTATGATCTAAGTAGATATTCCTGAATATTATACAAGTGAATATTATTAGTTAATATTCGTTACAAATGAATATTACTAGTTATAAGAGGGATTCGAAATTATTGCAGATTCGAGTTTCGATCTTCATTGGAAGTTTTCTTTTCTGTGTTTGGAACAGGAGAAATATTAAAATACATAACACGGGGATTTTTAAAGACTTTTTTTAGCTGAAGAGAGCCCTGCTAAATTTAAACATTAAACGACGTTAATAAAAGTACCACTACATTATGAAACATAGAAATGTTTATATGCATAATGTTCTAAATTAGCAACATGACATTACAGCTTAAAATTTTGTGTCACATTTTGTCTCCTTGGAATAATTGCAAAATTACACGAGACTTATTATTATATATTAACACACAAATGATTCACCCTAAAGTTTTGACATAACCATAATTGAATACGTTAAAATTATGGTTCGTCCACAAATATGATTGATTAACAAGTCACTTGCCCCTATTGTTTCTAATGTTACAAGTCAGTTGATATATTTTTAGATACAACTTCGGTATTCCAAATATGCTGCATTACTTTTAATCCTAAATGACGAAAATTAATGTAAAACAACAAATGATTATCTCGTGCAACGTCTTTTGCATTTTCAAGCATTTTCGGTGCGTATACATGCCCAAATATGTATATGCAGTTAATACAATATATATATTCGAATTACAACATCGATACACGGTAAATTCAATGAGTTCGTCACGTGTGTGAACATCTATAATACTTCAGAAGCTTTTTCAAATCAAATAATAAAAAAGAAAAAAAAAAAATATATATATATATATATATATATTGTGAATAACAAAAGAATCGATGCTTCGTTTCAATATTTATTCTTTCCTTAACAATATAATATTATCAATAACGCAAATTTGACGTGACGTGATTAATTAAGTGACAAGCATACAGATACACGTTCGAAATGATAAATTATACCTGCGCAAATGCCGTAGCAACCGCCCCAGTGACAATTGCAAGAAGATTTCGTTCCACCCATTCCTCCCCAGCTTGAATACAACCTTTTTCATAAATCACTTTGGCAACTTCAAAGTTCTGCAAAACAAAGGCAATTGGCTACTTTGGCTTACCCGTTGTGTTCTCGAGCCTCGCGGGTGTGGTTGTTAATCCAATGTAATTTGGTAGATACAGCGTGAGATCCAATGAAAGAGAAAAACAGATGGGACAGAAAGCGGAGGAAGTATGCACAAGCCGTTTACTTTGAAATAAGAGTCACTTGTTTTTGAATTGATATATTCAAGGGTTTTAACATGCCTAGAAAAATTAATGCCAATTTTTTCGAGAACATTTGCTCGTGTTTGTTATCTCGGATATTTATTTTTTTTTATTTTTCGGTATAAATAATTTCGCATAGATGTTAACGAATCGCCATTTTTTTCATTACTGTAAAGTGACTCGTGCCACTTTCAAAATAAATAGCTCAGATCTATTCTGCAGTTATACAGGGAGTCTCAAGATAGGTGGTATCGAATAGGAGGTGATTCTACGTGAAAAGAATGAGTCGAACGAAGGGAATAAAATTTTTTCATTGAAGCCTTCGTTTTCGGGAAAATCGAGTTTGAGAATTTTTCAAACACACTTGAATTTTCTAATAATTCCGCGCGGATAATGTTTTTCTATGTGCAAAAATGAGTAAAACTTGCAGAATAAAGATTTTTCGTCAAAGGCGTTATTTTAAAGAAAATAGTTTCGTTAAAAACTGCCTTTATACACGTATATTTGATAAATTTTCAAACTCGAAATTTTTGTCAAACACGAAAGCTTTAATGAAAAGATTTTATTCCTTATTCGATTGTACTATCCGTTTTCTGAGACATCCTGTATTATTACTTAATTCTTTTGCTGCAGTATTCGACTATAATCATGGCTATATTTGCGTTCACTGCGGATTTCAAAATTGAAAATTGATACTTTTCAAAAATTGCCCAAAAATTTAAATACGTTGCTAAAGATTTTTTATATTTCGATCGTACACACATAATCAGTTTACTAAACAAAAAAAAGGATATATATTTAGAAAAGATATTTAAAACTTGATCGAAGAATCATGCGCTAATAAAAATTATTTCCTATTTCGTTTAAACTTGAGATATATTTTTGATTTTTGAGAAATGTAAGTGCGCGGGAAAAAATGATCGAAAGAACGCGGCCGGATTGATAAACTTTTAGAAATTAAATTTTCAAACGATCAATACAGAATAAATTGTCACTTTAAGTGAACGTATACACAAGATATCGTGTAATTAGCTAGAGAACCAACTCAGAACTAAATTGAGAAGGAAAAAGAATATTTTTTAATTTAAGACTTCCTTTTCGAGAAAATTGAAAATTTATTAAATTATATTTAAATCTGGTTAAATCAGACTGAACAAGAATGAATAATCGACGGAAATTTTTTTTATTTATATGTATGTACGAAAATAAATAAACGTAGGATAAAATTATGTTTAAGAAAATAGACTTAGAATATGTTTAATTAAAACTTGGCTTGATGCTTGAATTTTTAAATTTAATTTTCTGAGTAACGTAGCGTTTCATGAAAAAAACTTTATTTCACGTTCGTAGGTAGAATAACTTCCTGTCGATTATTTATTTTTGTCCAATCTGGGATTAGCCAAATTTAAATATGACAAGTTTTCAAAAGCGATTTTCTCGAGAGCGAAGCTTTTTTAAATGAAAAAATTTTATTTTTCTTTTTCGACATATTCCCTTATTTAAAAAATCATTTTGGCATAATTGTGCGAAGAAAAATTCAAATAACTCGAAATTTATTTCAGTTTCTAAATTTATTGATAAGACATACGTTAATGATATATACATACGAACGTGTGAAATTTGGCTAAGATACAATATACAGTTGCTCACGCATTATACTAAATATTTAAATTTATATATAATACAATTTTATTAAACGAAATCGTACAACAATAAATCTCAGTTCGTTTTTGAAGTTCAGAGTTCTTGCTTCTAAAATATATCTTTCATTTTATTCTAAGATGTTTACATTACATTAGTAGATAAAAAAGTAAAGACATTTTTCTTCTCAAAAATGTTATAAATTGTAAAAACAATGAAAAATACTTTTCATGACAGAACATACAATGGATTTGAAACCTTCTTCTTACAATGACGACAGATGAAAATGATGTTTTTAAATAAATGAGAACAAATATAACAACGAATATGTTACAATTGCTTGAATTTAATATTCAAAGTTTAATAAAATGGCGAAAAAAAATCGCAGATCAAGTTCTAGAGGGTCGTCGTTAATAAAAGACTTCAATCTTCAAATTCATTATAGATACAATCATCAAAAAAATTTTTTCAACGATTTCGCAATTTGTAATATTTTCGAGAAAAGAAATATCTTCACTTATCTACCTGTGATATAAAAACATTTTAGAGTAAAATTAATGACGCATTTTGACTTCGAGCTTTAAAATGAATCCAGATTTATTGCTGTACGATTTTGTTTTACGAAACTGTAACAGTTTAAATATTAATGTGAGCAACTGTACCTTAAAAATATAAAATATACTAAAAAGTGTCTTGTTTCCTCTTAAGTGACATCTAAAAATATTCACTCGTTATTGCGCATGGAAAGCTAATAAAATATTGGTTCGTAAAATGAAAGCACATAAATTTCTGAGAGAAAATAAAAGAAAGTGGAAGCTCGAATAAATATAAAATGTTTTACCGTCATTTACTATCTACTTTAAATAACAAGCTTATTCTATCGCGTTGTATCTCGTATCTGTGTTAAAATGTTGAAATAAATTTTTTAAGATTTGTATCATACACAATATTGCTTATTTTTAATATTATTCTAATTGTGATAACATGTTTATCATTTCTAAATGTTATCATAGATCTAATTTAAAAAAAAAGAAGTACTCATTTTTTGGCAAATTACTAATATAAATATAAATTTCATTTTTAATGAAATTAAAACCAAGTGCTTCTCAGTTTTTATTTTATTAAACATGATTAGAGGAGATTTTGTGAGAACGTGTAATCCAAATGTTCAAAGACAGCTGAACACATAGCTATCGAATAACACAGGATCAGGTTTTCGAAAGATGCGTGGGAGGCTTTAAAGGTGAAATGATCCAACGGCAAATTTACTGAAAAAACACATATATTGATTCCAGAGAATCTGGCCACGAATGATGAGAGCATTGTGTAAAAATATCTCGGTGAGAATACAAACGTGGTGAAACAAATTTAATCCTCAATTGATATTATTAGAGTCCGTTGGAAGTGTGATAATTTAAAAGTAAACGATTTAATTTTAGAATTTTTAATTCTATTTAATTTCGTTGTTAATCTCTATCACGAAGAATGTAAAACATCAAATAAAATCAAGTACCCGAAATTTTAGTAATCTCAGTAAATTACTTAGTATATTTGATTAATTACTATAGTTACCTATAACTTAATAATAGTATTTAATGATGATATGTAAGTTCTACAAGCTAATTTTTAGATTTTCGTGAATTAATGTCACGCAACGAGACATTACGAATCACGGGGAGTGAAAAAAAAAAATGGAGAGAAATTGATAAGAAAGTACAACCGGGCTGTGTAAAATGTCACGTCAGTACGCAGGCTAAGTAACAAGCCCACTTTATTACACGGCGCCTTACATTTACCTCTTGGAGTTGGAGTAACCACGCAAAGCTTTTAGCCTCCTCGTTCGTCCTCCCCGTTTCTCTTACTCTCTTTCGTTCCTGTCTAACTTTTCGCTCGGTTCCACCGGAACCTTTTTCGCGATTTCACTTCTATTACGATATCGCGGTGTTGTGCGAGTTCCTCATTAGCAAGACGTTAGATACTCTAATTACTTAAGAGTTTTCGTTCAGAACTTGGCGAAAGTTGGTGGAAACTGCTAATTTATTCCGACTCGCAGCTTTGATAACGCACGTCAAAAGGAACCACTTATTTCCGTTTATTAACATGTATTTGTTTGTTAATTTGAAACGTCAATCGAATCGATCTCTTGAAACGTCAATTATAAAATCATTCAAATCTTTCGAATATATTTTTGGGGAAAATATTTTCAGACCGGGAAATTTTTGCATTCAAGTCTGTACACTATCAATCAATTATTATTATATTAGCTATTCTTTTTATTGTATTTTTTTAAGCTATTCTTTTTATTGTATATTTCAAGATTAAATTAGAGAGATTAATTTTTATTGCAATAATTTAGAAATGTCGAGTTATTTATATGTGGTGATGTGTGCAGGATGATTCTTAAATATATCTCCATACTCTGGATAATGAATCTACACGATACACTAAAGAAAAGATGTCATATAAATATTATATGCCACATATCTTAGTTTCTGAGTTACGGATGATTGAATGAAATATTCGATGTCACAGTTATGCTTAAATTTTATCTAAAATTTATTCTCTACGAAAAATATTCATTGATATGTATATCGTTAAACAAAAATAGAGCATCGTTGGTAGAAATAAACTACTGATACAGTCATAATAGAAAATGTAGAAAGTGTAGTCATTTTATGATTAATGATTATTAATCATCAAATAATATCCTGATTCCATATTAATGATAATCGTTGATTATTAATCAGTTTTCAATTCTAAGTACTCTGTTGAAAGATAAAGTGAACGCATTGAACAATTTCTTCGATTATCTAACTCGAATACTATGGTACGTAGGACATAAATTTAAACGACAATATTTACATATTTTTTATGTGTAGATTTATCAATTAAAAAATGAACACGCATTTAAGCCTCGTTCTGTATATGCACAGTCGGTCACAAAAATATTTCAGACATTATATCGGGTTGCATAAACATATAAGAAATAATGCACTATGTTGCATTACAGATTCTGATATAGAAAAGTACACAAATTATTTATTTGATACACGTAGTTATTTAAATAATTAAAAAGAAATACAGATATTATATATATTATTTCATGTTTCAATTTATTCCAGTTATTTCATAATTGCATTCATTTCGTAAATTAGATATACATACGTATAAAGATTTCTTCAAACATGTGTTTATATTAAATTATATTAAAGTATAATACATTATACGATTAAATGATATAAATCAGGTTTATATATGTAAGCTTGTTTGTTATCAATATTAAACAAATTTCGTAATATTCGTGAAAATTTATCAACATGTACAACTACTAATTTATTATTTTATGCATATCTACATATATAGAGTACCATGAAGTATATGAGGAATACTTGTATGATTAAGACGATGAATGAATATTATGTACATATTGAAATATCTATTACGTATCTATTTCTTCAAGTTATAAATGACAATATTTTAGCATAGAAATATATGTAAGTATTATATTACCTTAAAAATAGATGGAAAAAAATATCAGGCTTATACATTTTTCTAATCATTATGTTACATTAGAAGCAACAACGAATTAGGTAATAAAATTTTCTCATTTCTCATTTTAACAAATATAATGCTTAAACCTCGATCCGTATCTTTTCTTACGTGAAAGACATGAAACACAAGTAGTATAGAAAACTGATTCATTTTCATCTCTATTTACCGCTTAAAGCGCAATAATTCAACTTGTACAATTAAAACTGAACGAACATTTTTATACCTTTCAAACGTATTATTATTATTTTTACTATTATTATTAAAGTACTTAATCACACATAAAGCAATTTATCAGAAATATTAATGAAAGTAAATTAGAACTGATGAAGATGAAACGTATAAAAATAAATTTCAATCGGTTTTTATCCTCAAGATCTCCCGTTTATCTTCATTAAATACTTTTTTGCTAATATTATGAACTAAAACATACATAACAGGCTAATCCCAATGTTCAAATATCTTATCTCTTCTCCGTATTTAGAAAATGTCCACTACTAAACGTAATATCGGTGGTAACTGTCAGAATTGAACAGATATAAATTAATGTGAATGCTCGACATCGTACGAGACAACAAGGCAATTGAGTTTGAAATATGCACTCGCTTTACCGCTTGCATGACGCTTACGTTCCTTCAGACTTTTATTGTATACGCCAAGGAAGGAAATGTAATCTCCCGAATGTCATGATTATACAGCAACTTCGCTGTAATTTATTGTGCTGATTATCAGAGAGGGGAGGGGGACTTATATTACGTACGCCGGGTTTTAAGCTCATGTAAGTGGTCCATTTATTATACGGTATAGAACATGGAGAAGCTACGTGCATTAACTAAGCTGGATATTGATTGGCAAGACAATATCGAATGAAATTTATTTAACGAAATTGAAAAACGTACATATATATATACTTTTAAATTTAATTATTTGATTTAAATTTATCAATGAATCTGATAACATTGAAGTAATGTTGCAATTACGAAATCAATTTGGCGCAAAACTTTTATTAATTTTCATTTTATGAAAATGAATTTAAAAAATTGTTTCGATATTTTTTCAAAAGTACGTTTAAATCTGTCGATGAACCTAATAACATTAGCTGAAGAATGTTACAACCGCAAAATCAATCTAGAGTAAAATTTTCATTGGTGTTTGTATCACGTGTCATGTTTGCAATATGTAACTTTTGTTATTCTTCTCTCTCTTATCTTATTAACATGAAAACAAAATATAATATAATAATCTTATTCTTTCTTTTATTTTATTAATATGAAAATAAAATAAAATGATTTCTTCCTTCCTTTTTTTTGTTAAAAATACTCTCTTCTTTTTCTATCATACATCGTATAATTGCGCCTTGGAATTACAATAAATATTCAACAACATCAGTAAAAGATGATTATGTGTGAAGTTCATAAGCTAGCGTGGTACTAGGTATAATCTTGCAATTGAAACATTAGCTTACGTACTTACTATAAGTACTTACCGTTGGAACTTAGAACTTCCAACCTAAATATACATATGTACATATGTATATACGAACTATAAATGTAAAATACAGTATTTATCAATTTATCAATTCCACGTGCTTGTTAAAATTTTCAATGTTCCTGCGTACTTACTTGTTTCTTACGTAGCCACGTGATTTCAGCGCATACTGATCATACACGTTATTACAATAGCGACTTTATAGTATTAAATAATATGCTTTAAGCAAATCAAATAAGAAAAGTGTGTGAATAATTGAACACGTTTAAAACATGGTACATTTTACATTTACATGCGACACCATGTTTGCAATTCATTGTTCCATCTAAAAGATACATCGTTGAAAAAGTTAAAACTTTCTCCTAAGACTCTTTTTTCAAATATTTTCATAGCACGAGTTGCATATTGCTTTAACAGAATATTTATACGTAAAAGTAGCTTGACGTCGGTCGATCATTCTCTTATTTTTTTATATTATATAATTATTTGAGAAGTTACATTTCAATAATTATTTTGACAATGGTTTTTCAACTCTAAACGTGTCAGAAAATAAAAAATCGTCGTATCGCACTTTTCTGTTTACCAAAATAAGCAAAAATACGTCGTAAAACTATTGTTTAATAAATATAAAAACGAATTGTGTAGAAACCTAATTTTTTTCTTCAATTTTCGTCAGTTATCGCAGTCAATCTAAAGATAATATAAAATCAACTAATTTATAATTTATTAAATTATAACCTGTTTTGTTAAACTTACCTGTCAAATTTTCATTAATGATATTCGTGAACAGTAGAACCCTGACCATAAAAAATATCCGTAGTACCAAAGAATTATTTCAATATATCAATTTAATTAAATATGTCGTATTGAAGTGTTTGCAATATTATTAAATGTTGTATTTAAATGCGTACGATATTATTAAATACTTTAAACTCACAGCCACTTGAAACTACTAATAATTATTATATAATTATTTTAATTATATAATTATATAGTTTATAAATATATAAACATAATTTAGAACAAATATCGATCGACGCTAAGCTAATCGTAAAAGTTTTCATGAAAGAGAAAGTTTGAACTCTCATTTCGCACAGTTAATGACATGTCTCAACAGTAATGTACCTGTAAAACCATTGTGCTGACAACAGTACCAGCGACAGATACGAGATTCAATTCTAGCCATTCTTCGCCTGCTCTTAGACAGCCTCTCTCGTATATACTCCTCTCCCCAGTCTGCATTTACCAGGGGTAAACAAAATGATTGAAAAAAACCGCTGCGAAAGTTTTTTCATCGGACGATTTAAGATTTACGTTGTCGTGCCTGCGGCATATTATATGTACGTATGTATCTTGTTTCTATTTTCATCAGTGTGCAATCTTCCGGTTCAAGCGATGTATTTTTCGTACTTCGTTGATTATTTCGTATTAGAACTTCATTCAGTTTTTCGTTAATATGGTGGTTGATCGAAATGAAAATTTGTGAATATTATTGAGAAATGATGGAGATACGAAATCAATTTGATGGAAATACGAGAAATTGTCTTCCAAAAAAATGATTCTGATTAAGTATAATTGTTGAATATAGTAAAAAGTATCGAGAATTTGTTAAACATACAGCTGTACGAAAATATTTGAACTTTTTATGAATATATGAATATGAGTGTTATATAAAACATTTTGACATTTTATTTACGTCGTATTGAGACTTGACTATGCTGATTACATTGATCAAGTTTGAAATAAATTTAAATATATATATAAAAATTTGTATATTTCAGAATTCACAAAAATATTCAAACAGCAATAATTCATTGTATCAATATTTATGGGAATCACCTTTAACCTTTTGAAACCTCCTACTACTGAAATTTTATTTTTAATTATGAACGTGTACTACTTAATAATGTACGCATGACGTTACATTTGAGTAATTTGTTTTCTAAGATTAGTTTGAAACGTTTATTGTTTTGGAATTTATTGCGAAAAAATATTTAAAAAGTTGCGAACAACACGAATATTAAAAGAGGATTGATATTTATTACATGTTTAAGATGGCTATACAATCTATATTTTTTTCTAACGAATTTTTTGTTAAATGTATGTTTACAATAAATATTTTGTAATTTCTATACATGTATTTCAGATTGATCGTAAACTTTATTGGTATAATCATAATAGTCATTTTATATTACAACGTTAATCAAATGTTTTAACACATATAGGTACATAAATATTCTTTTACAATAAGTGAATATTTTCCAACCATTGTGTAATAGTCTTATATCTTGAATTCATTCTTCTTTCGTGTCTCATTTTATTAAATTTTACCACGATCGACCACCGATGGGGAGACTAAAGAAACTCAAATTTTAATCATGTACCAAAGATGATGAGTATGCAGTAACTCAAAGGTATAATTTCAAACTATATAATAAAATTATATAATAAAACTATATAA
Organism: Melipona bicolor; assembly: GCA_030673865.1. Taxonomy (NCBI): domain Eukaryota; kingdom Metazoa; phylum Arthropoda; class Insecta; order Hymenoptera; family Apidae; genus Melipona; species Melipona bicolor. The sequence goes on along the minus strand of JAHYIQ010000016.1, from coordinate 2,497,959 downwards.
TAAAATTATATTTTTTGAAATTAATTATGATATAACAATAGGAACCTCAGGAATTTAACAAAGTATTTCATGTAGCTGTTATAAAAGATATCAGAAGAATTTGGAAATAATATTTCAGTATTTCTGATACAAAACATTGTCATCAATATTTACTACAGAATTTATCTCCATATTCTAATAAATAGTAAGCAAACAGCACTTATTTATATAAAGTGTATGTATTAATATTAATTTATAAAATAGTTTTTTTAGAAAGTATTGAATTTCTTAAATCTTTAAATACAGTAATATAATTATTTTTAAAATATTAATAAAAGTATAAATATAAGTATATTCAAAACTTTATTAAATATTAATCAAGCAAAAATATAAATTAATGATGTAATCTTAAAATTGTTATTACATCTTTTCCGATTTCTTATTAATTAAATTAAACATCATTTTATTTTCAAAACTATTTTATCTTAGCTACTTTTTGATTTAGTATATCTTATCATAAAATTCTGACTGTAATTGAATAACATTTGATCGAAACGGAAACGAACGAATGGGAGAGTAAAAAATAGCGTAGGGCTTTGTTCATATTTTAGCGAGTATATTTTGTTCAAACAGATTAATTATTAACATATGAGAGGCAATGGTTAGGAAATGAAAAATTATTTAGAAGAAAGAAGATAAATGATGATAAGTATAGTAAATAAAGTGAAGATGAAACATCATTTTAAAAGAATGAATGAATGCGATAATATGGGCAATTTTAGTATAAGTACAATATTTTTAAGAGAAGTAACCTTGCAAACACGACAAGTAAGAATTTACTTGTAATAATGTGACTTATTGTTAGAAGTTTAGTGTCAGAAGTGATATCAAATTCAAAAAATTACTTACGTAGCTAGGTTTTCTGACATCGTAGCCACACTGTTTATTTTTTATAATTTCCTGAAAACACCGGAGAAATTGATTAGTAGATCAATACTTAAAAATCTAAATGTAATGAAACGTTATGCAGTTGTGAAAAAATTATACTGCAATTTACATGCAATTAATTTCTTTTTTAGAAACGCAAGTATTTTTAGTCAGGAGTGGTATAGAACAAATTTGCATGAAACAGAAAAATTACATTTGGCTTTCGTTTACAACAGCTAAAAGGCACGCCGCATGCTTCCCTCGAGCCAATATCGCTCGACGAACAATTGAAATAATTGTTGCGATCCCAATCTTTAGGACCCTCGATGCCGCAACACTGCAACTGTAAAATAAAAAAAAAGTTTCATCAAATTTTTATAGAAATAAATGTTGCAAGCAAAAAATATATTTATTTATTTTATTCGTGTTGGTTCTGATTATTTAACGAAGAAATATTTCAAATGAAAATTTTGTAGATTCAAATGAAGAATTTATTAATGTAAAATAAAAATCTGAAGTATGTTTTTTCTCGTTAATTTTAAATCATTTTGTTCTTCTTATATGTATACTCTGGAGTATATATAAATGAAACTATATATGTATATACTCTATGTATTTTACTCTGTGCTCAATCAAATGAATTTTTCTTGATTGAATTCACGTTGAGATAAGTGTAATATAGTCGAAAAATCGCTAATCAGTGGATTACGTGAAATATTTGTTTCACAAAATTCATAAAAAGGAGTTATACTGAAGCAGTGTGCATAAATATTTGGACACTTATCATAGTTCAATAAAAAGATCGGTGTTTTTCTTTCGTTTCCACATTTACAAACATTTTTCTACTGTTAAGTGCTTCTATAGTTTACAAAGATCAAATGCTCTACTAAATTTAATCTGAAACAAAGAATATATAGTGTATCACTCAAATGTCTCGAGTGATTATTGTATAAAAATACATGCATTTTCTGATATTTCATCATTAAACAAATATAATTTGAATCACTTAATTAAGATGTTTTTACAAATTTTCTTAATCATTGATTATTTAATTACAGGCAACTTTAATTATTATTCATTCCATTACATTTAATTAGAATATAGAAACGCCTTCTCAACATGTAGTATATTATGATCTGCCCCGTCACATCAATTTTCAAATTTTCGTCTATATAAGAAAAAAATCATGCTCCTCGAACAGACTGTCACGAAAAGTTTCTGTGCAACTTCGCGTCATGTTCGTTAAAAGTCAGTCCAATGAGATTAATTTAAAGTTTCGGATCAAGTTCTATAATACTTCAAAAATATTCTTGGTCCCTAGATTCTACTGTCAAAACTGGGCACACCTAGATAATATACAATCATACTTTTTTATCCGCGACAAGGATACATTTGTAATAATCTTGTAATTACGGTATATTAAATTCTGTATTCGATTAATAAATCTAAATTTAATCATTTCGAAATTATCTAAAATTATCTATTATCTGTCATTTCTATCGATCATTTTCACATTTTTCTAAAAATTAAAACATATTTCTAATTTAAACACGAAAATATGAAAAAATTCTTAATCAGTATGCGTTATACTCCAATTAAGTTGCATAATATACGTCTTTCAAAAATATTATAAATTCTTTTTGTCTGCTGGACTGAGTGTAAAGACTGAAATATAAAAGTTCAAGGATCATAGTAAAGTTATACCCGTACGATACCACTTTATCGCTCAAATCGTATCGACTTTTATTGTATTAATCGAAGTTTAAGACTTCGTGATTCATTCGATAAGTTCGTCCATGCACGTGTATAAGTATTTGGACACTTTTAAATTATTGCAAATACAATTCATATTACAATTCGAATGAATCTTTTTAATTTAATTTAATCTTAACATATACAATCAATAGATAAAATTGATAAAAAAAAATATTATAGTAATTAATTGGCTGAAGAGTTTACAGAGCGACTTTAAGTATATTCATTGTTGAAACTTTGGAACAATTGAAACATGTAGAAAAGTTTATAAAGATTTTCTGGAGTGAAAAATATATATGAAACTTGAAAGTACAGAAAATTAACAATACTGAAACTACAAGTGTCAAAACGTAACATTTAGTTTTAATGGAATCGTATTAAGCTTTCAATTATTTATTATCTCGGTAATGTACATCTGAGTTCCGAAACGAAATCATTTCAGTCCACTAACTAGAACTGAATCTCTTCCGCGGCTCTCTAATTTCAAATTAGGTTCATTCGCAATTTCCTAATCTTGCATCAAATTCATCTGTATTTTCTCCGATCTTCTAACCAGCCTTCTACTTCGTGTCGAGTAGTATCTATGATATTCTCTATCTTCCTAGTTTCTCGATATTGCATCAAGTTTGTCTGCACCATCTTTCCCAGTGACAACCCGATTTCACGAAGTTTCAATCTCCTGCGGTTATCTAACCTCGCGTTAATTTGCCTGCACGTGACTACATGTTAAAGACTCCCTGATTTCATCAAAAGTTTGTCCTTTTAGTACAATAATCCAAACGACTCTTTGACTTTGCGCTCTGATAATGAACCTCGTTCATCGATTATATTAGAAATTATTATAAACAAGGAGATATGCACAAAACAATTCAAAAGCGAAGGAAAATTCATCTTATAGTAGTGTATATCGCCAAAAATATTAATATTAATATTAAAATATTATTATATTAATATTAATATTAATATTAAAATTAAAAAATATTAAACAGTATTTTTATAAGTAAATATCGGAGTTTTATGTCGGATTTAAATATTACACAGAGTGTCTCAGAATCGGTGATACAATCGAGGAGAGGGTGATTCTACATCGAAAAGATAAGTCGAGAATAAAGAATAAAATTTTTTACGTGCAAAAATAAATAAAAAATGTAGAATAAAATTTTTTCCATTTTTAATCAAATGTACTTTAAACATGTTTTGTTAAAAATTACCTTAGTACATGCATATAAATTTTAACTGTTTAAACGTTTAAACGTCGATAATTCTTGGATGTACGATTTTCGTAGTATACGACTTCAAATGACACTCTTACTGCACATAAAATTAAAATGCTAAACATTTCATTAGCTGATAAAAAGAAATTTTTATCAACTTTTACAGATAAAAAAAAATGTCCATTCGGAATAATAATGTGATAATGTTTCAGATATTTACAGGAAGTGAACTGACATACAATAGAGTATAAAGGATTGATGCAGCTGTTCCATTATTGACAGAATTGTCGGAATCAAAACGACATACCAGCATTTCTATTGAAATCTCATATTGATTGGCAAACCATTAATTAATAAATTCTACGATGGAACACGCGACTGGTTACATTCTGTAGAAGTTTAATAATATACTTTTACACACAATGTCAGTACGCACAATGTTTTATCTTACGAGTATTCACTTCAACATCTCATTCGTTTGTGATGATTAAACTACGGAATTGAAAGTTTCAAAAACATGCCCAATACATATAATATGCAAAAAGTATAAAAAATATCCAAGAGTATTTATTACTAGTAGATGAAACAAATTTTTATTTAGGTTCTAGTTTTTTAGTTATACGCTTAAAATTTTAAAAATGCATAAAAATCCATAGTTTAGTATTTCAGGCGTAATTGTAAATTATTTTAGTACTACTGATATTTTTTTGGAAAAATAAAATTGTATATATATATATCTCCTCTTTTATTGTATTTTCTGACAAAGTACTTGCATTCTATTTATTAAATAATAAAGTAATAAAGTAAATTAAAATAAATAATAAAGTAACAAAATAAATTATAATAATAATAAAAGTATATAATAATAATGAATAACAGATAGTAAATTCATTACCTTTACAATATTATCTACGTTTCAATTAATTTCAAAATATGGAATTATGGGTGTAACAATATATGGACTAAACCACAGAACGTGATTAGCTTAAATTACTCTGTGTATACTGTATATTGTAAATATTTAATCATCAACTAAATTTCCATTATTTTCTATATTCAAAACTGCCAAATCGATCAATGTTATTTCAACCATGATTTTGATTAATAATGCATCCCTCGTTTTTTTTCTTAATTGGTAATGCATTCTAGACTGCATATGATTAACAGCAACATCATACGCTCTAATAATAATAATTGGATCATTTTTCTGTTTCTTCTTTTCCTTTCGAGATAATTTTTTATGGACGCAAAAATTTATGCAAAAACTTAACTTTATTATTTAAACCATTATTCAAACGTTATTTAACGTGAATCAAAAAATATATACATACATTTCCTATGCTGTATGTAAGAAATATGCAGTATTTATTTCTTCCATAAAGCAGCACCTGTTTACGACGATTCAGTGTGATTAATAGAATTATTAAGCGAACATGATATAAATGAAATCATTACGCTGTTGCCAGTTTACTGTTGAAATACGAAACAAACAACATTGTATTATTGGTAATTATACGGCAGACCTCATCGATTTCAATGATTTTCGAATATGTTGCCGAGAATATGATTATACAGGGTGAGCCTCTTAACGCGATAACTTCAAGTAACTCGTAAGTTACTCGCTGTACGAAAAAAATGTTTCGAACGAAAATTGCGTGACATATAATACATATAATAATCGTTTTGTTATTTAGCTCTTTTATTGAGACATAAAGGTCGTTTTCAATTTTTCAGATTTTTTTATCCAGTAATCGATGCAACTCGACATTTTCTATAAAAAAGTATTAATCTATACGTATCAAAAGACTATTAGTTTAGGAGATATTTTAATCAAAATCTATCGTGAAAAAATTGGGGAAAGACAGGAACGCTATTATTGTGTCCTTGTCTTTCGCGCGATTTTATAAAATTAAACCTAAATTAATATAATTTCCTGAATTAATTTTCTAAACTAATAATTTTTTGACATACGTATATCAAGAATATGTGTAATTTAAACCAATGTTTATTATATAAATCGCACTCACGAATATATTTACATATATTTTACATAAAATTTAAGAAGATTGCTCGTAATGTATGTATAATATAATTCTATATAAATAACAATACATACCCAATCCTCTTGAATCCAATCGATGAGATTCTGCTGATCGGGATCTTCCCGATAGTGAATGATGAACGCTTGGAAACCGCCAGTGGCTTGTGACTTTATCTATACGTCAAATCGACATATTAATTCTGTTTTTGACAATAAGTTGGAGGTAATGTTGTTAAAATAAATTTTGAGTCTACGGCATGGAAACTTGAACCTCAAAGGTTTAAGTGTCAAGCCGTAAAAATTGAAATACTCATAAAATGAGCACGAACTATTTTTAGCTGTACATAAAATTTATAATATCCAAATTTTTAAAAAAATCTACTTCATCTTGATAATAAAATTCATATAATACATATGTATTACCAAGTATAAGTAAATTTTTAGTACAAATTAAGATTAATTTGATCATCGTTACTAATGGAATAATTGCAAATCGATGGAATTTCAAAGCAAATGTAAGTTTAATATTAGATCATTTCAATTATTTCAAGAATTGCATTTTAAACTGAGTCAATCGCAATAATCAAGTTTGAATAAGTGCATTAAATATTGACTGACGTTAACGAGATATAATTAAATTAATCATAAATAGAGATATAAATAATATAAACAGAGAATATTTTCTTTTTCTAAACTGGTTTGAAAAATCTTTATATGCAAAGAATGTGGGATCATTATTACAGGCTTCTTCATATAGAAATCTTGAAAAACTTGATCATAAGAGATTTATTTTTTATAATAATTTTCCTCATCGATACAAATCGTTTTCTTTTTCTTATTATTGAAAATAAGTAAGATACTTTAAGCGTTGAAATTAGAAAGAACATTTTGTACTGTATATTTACAAACACAGAATGAAAATATTCAGATTAGAATAGAATACATTTGATTGAGATATATAATACAATAACCTGATAAGAATTCAATTTTTTCATCAGATATGTTATTTATTGTAATTATAACATGTAAAATTTATAACACATATCCATTTCATTTATACAAACATTAAATAAAATAAATATCCGATTTCGTGTTATCAAAATTAAATACAATATGATAATAATAAAACATGATTTAATATTTTCATGAACATATATTTCAATACTTTTATATATATTTCAACATTACCAAAATTTTAATATTCCATAGCATAATATTCTTCACGTGTTAAATTAAATAATGTCTTATTTCTCCTATTTCTTATTTTCCTTTTATTATATAAACGAGTGTCTAATTGTATGACTCAAATCATATATAAATAAAATTAATGAACATCATTGCAATAAATTACATATTTTTTTAATTATCGAAAATTATAAATGAATCTAAAAATATTTAAATAAATCAATTCATTTAAACATTTTAATTATTACAACATACAGAGTTTTCTCCAATTTTAAAAACTTAGTTAAAATTAACAAGATGGGAATATCAGACCTATGACATTTTCTTTTTATTATTTTTATCCACAGAGTACATTGGTGAAGTTCTTACGGGAGCTTACGAGACAATTATATAATAAATTGCATCATAAATTTATGAAGAATTTTTTTCCATTAACCTACGTCAAATGTTATGAATATTAACAGAGCAAAATGTTACGAAGCTTTTATAAATATTACTAAAATAGATACTATCATTGAAATCGTTTTTAAAAAAATTTATTTAATTAAAAATCCGTAACAATAAATTAATATCCAATATTATATAAACGTATATCCGCGTGTCTAAAAACTGTTTCTAAAAACATTAACAGATCTGTAATGTAACTTACCCAGTCCTTAAAGACAAAGCCTAAAACACCGGCTGCCATCTCCATTAACAACAATAACGCCAGAAATATCGCATACTGAAATAAATATTATAAATGTGAAATTATGGAATTATAATAGTTATTCTAAATATAAAATGAGATGTAAAATTATATAATATCATACAACGAATTTTGTATAAAATAATATTATGTGATGGTGTAGTATTGTGTATCAAGGTCAAAGAACAGACTTCACATTTTAAAAAGACTTTGAAAAGATCAATAATTTCAATTTGAAACAAAAGGAGAAAAAATCCATGAAAGATTAAAACTTAAATTGTTATATTATACGTTAATATATTATATTTACATTTAAATGGGAAATATATCGTTATAAATAACAGAACTTTTATATGGTGCAACAAATAAAATAATAATAATGTGTTGATTATCTGGATTTTAATTCCACAGTTTTTCCTTCAATCAAAAATAATTTTTTTCTTTCAGATGTAAAACAGAACTTTTAAATATAAAACATAGGAATAAAATTTTTTTTAATGTAAAACAAAATTTAAAATGTCTGTGTGTTTGAAAAAAGATTTTTCATCGTTTCGCAACGATTGTGAAGCAAGCGCGTAGTAAAACGCATAGAAAAAAAATGTGTTATATTACATGCTTCAAGCAAAATTCTCACTTTGGTTTTGTTACCGCAGAATAATTCAACGAAAATATGTTTGCTTTAGATATTAAATTTTGAAAAAATCGTATCAAATAGTTCTATTTATCTATAATTATTATTTCCTTCAATTATATCTATACTTATATAATAATACATAATTACACATAATGCAGATTAACCTTTCGATAGTACGATCATCGAGTGTTCATATTTATTTATTTGATTGTTGTTCCACAAAATGTGGAGATTATAATTTCCCTGATAATTGTTACAATATAACCACAACATAATAGCAGTATTATGTAATCATCTGTGTAATATTATGAATCGATTTGCCATACCGGAAAAGTTAACATTAACAGCATTGTTAATTGTTTACTTGCTCAACACCTAGTACTGTTTGTACGGTAATTACAAATTCTTATTACAAATTACACAATCCACATCAGTTACAAATGAGTTTAATTACCACTTCAATATACTTCAAATCATTGCAACGCAATATTTCTGAAATTTTTAATTATAGATCATTTCAAATTAATACTTTATATTATATTGTTATCGAAAAACTTAAATGTGAGAATGAAAAGAATTGGCGAAGCATAAATTATCGAGTTGATATATATTGTGATGATTTTAATTTATATATAATTACGTAGAAATAATTTTAGTCACAAAATACAATGTTCTCATCTATTGTCAGTTTCCTTCAACTTCAGCTGTTTGAGGAAACAGCAATATATTTGGGGGAAACTTGAAAGCTGATTCTGTAGTTTCGTGGTAACAAAGGGAGCAATCCAAGTGCTCCTTTTACTTTTTAAGAAAACTTTGCCAGTTTGTAGAACTGCTGGATTGTGAGTACTCTTATACTCGCTCTTCAACGCGAACTACTATTATAAATCACTACAAGTGTTTATAAGTCGTTAACAATCAATGTTAAGCTTTCCAGATAACAATAACAATGATAGATATTAGACAAGTGCCTGTAAATCCTGTAGTTAAATAACTTTCCTTTTTATCATTACTTATTTCTTTCACAATTATTCACATTAGTTACAATAATATTACTTAATTTTTAACACTAATCGTAAATGTACTTTCTATTTACATTTTTATGTATACAGCTATTAACCTTTTTGTTACTACAATTTACTAAAATTTATTTACAATTTAAAAATCGTTATTATATCATCATAATAATCGTTATATAATCATAATTAATGCTAACATTATAAACAATTGTACTATAAAATCATAATTATAATACAATGTGTGATATTGTAATTGAAATTGAATGATAATCTAAGAAGAAGTAAAATTATAGATTTCAAATTTATATTTATACGTATACGTATATTAACTGAATACATTGAATTATTTTAGTTTTACGAATTCTCTTTATTCGAGAGCGCAGGAGGGACTGTATTTTCAATAATATCCCATAAATTTAAATATCCTGTGATTAAGAACGTTTCAAACGCGCTTGGGTTGAAAAGATTTTTCCATAAAATATAAAAATCTACATATGAAAAGATACGTCTTCGTGTGCTTAAAAATGATTAAAGTAATCCGCAAATGGTTTATTGAATATTCAAATGCTTACCGTAGCTAGGAGGCACGTATTTTCCCTGAGTGCACCAACGCATCCCGTAAATCCGATGATAAATGTCACTGTACCTGCAAGAGAAGAAAAATTATTTGAATTAAATATATCACGTTGATATTGTATTTATGATACTAAGTCTGCACGTTAAATTTGTCTGTCACTCGGTTCTATTTATTACACGTGTACAAAAGTCTAATTCTTATCTTTTACTCCTAAAGTCTTTTTGACTTTATCATCTCTTAAAGAATTACTTCATTTTATTCAGAAGTTATATTTACGGAATAACGATAAATGATGTATTGTAATGGGATTGCGGATCTTTAAGCCTTCATGAAAAATTTAGAAGTACAAAAGTTTCCAGAATTTATAAAGTATAAATCGTAAATATATATGAAATATCCGAAATGAAGTACCTGTTATAACAGTTATAAATAAATTAGGAAATAAATCTCTGTTTGGATTACATTTTTTTGATTGCGCTTGTGAAAATTTAAAATTGCATAAAGATCCGCAATCTACATAATTATAATTCTTCAAATTTAATATATATATATATATATATATATATATATATAATATTCCACTGAATTATACAATAGCTTTAAAGTATTTATAGAGAATAAAAAAATTATGTTTTCATTAAAAAAATATGAAGATAATTTGAATAGATATGATATGATTTTCAAATCATTTTATTTTTCCAATTAGCGCATGTTTATTTTCCATAAAAAGCAAGCAAAATGTTTAAACTTTAAAATACAACATGACAATTGCAGCTTTATCTTTGATCCTTATCTCTGTATTTTTTAGCACGTATGTATTATATTCTTTTAATCTAATTTGCACAAAAGAAGTTGAATAATTAATAATGATGAGGAATAATGAAGAAATAACTGCAGAAAATTCTTGAATAAAGCAACTGCTTTCACGGAAAATTCACTTTACAGTGACTTTTATTAATATTCAGACAACATGATGCTTGAAAGATTATTGCTCTACATATGTATTTGTTTTATATTGTTATTGAATTAATATTTTTTTAGAATACTAATTATAATATAATAGTGTACAGCATGATTATAGTACACTCACAATCAGCATTGCCAGTTTCATTTATTCGTTCGTGCTCACTACGCTATTTAACAATATTTCGAGCATAACGTGCAAACGAGAATACGCATTTGCACTGATATACAATACAATCGTGAAGATCGAACGCGTATGCGTAGTTTCGGTGCAAGTGGATTTACCGAATGATTACATAGAGATCCATTTAGTTTCCAACGTGTTACGCTTTGCGCAGAAACTATGAAAACCTCTCTTCTTTTGTATATTTTCATTTAAGTCAACTAACAACGAGTAAACCTTATATTAATTAAATTCCGGTGAAAATATTGAAGCATTTATCAAATAAGAACAGAAAGGAGATAATTGGATTTTTTAATAAGAAATGCCAATGTTTTTTTTCGAATAACGAATTTTTTTTAAAAAAACTTTTTTTTGAAGAATATCGTTCTTGGATCGTTAGGAATCGGAAATATCTTGATGATAAATTACATTTATACGAATGATAAATATACATTTATACGGATTTTATAAAACACCACATGAAACTCGAAAATTAAAAATACTAAAACGTTCGTATTCGCATTTGTCAAAACGAGAATATCAAACTGTCAATGTACACTGAAGTTTGCATTGAAGAATCCAATAATTTATGCTCGTTGATGAGTTCCAAACGAAATCGTTCCGATCTACTGACTAAAACTAAAATCCCTCCCTTTCTAATTTTGCACTAAACGCTTTCTCGTTAATTCCCTGATCTATCAACGACTTCGTGTCGAGTTGATCTATCCCGTTTTCTATCTTCCTAGCAACCCCTCAATCTCACATCGAGTTTATCTGCACCATCTTTCGTAGCAATTTTGGATCGAATGCGTTCGCGAAATCTTCACCTCCCGCGACTGTCTAGCCTCGCGCTAAATTCATCCGCATGTGACTGCATGTTGGAAGCTCTCTGGTTCGTCCTCGTTACAGTAATCCTAACCAGGGTTCCTGATTTCGCGTCAGGTTTGTCCGTACACTATCGAAAATCCGTATTCTCTAAAATACCTCTGACTGGCATCTGACGTGCTGTGGGCAGCGTCGAAAAGATTTCATTGAAATTTCATGGAAAATGAAATTAAAAATCAAAATTTGTACAGAAAGTTATCGAAATTCAGAATAATTCGCAAGTAGCAATTTCATCGATTACGTTTTTTGAAATAAATGTAGGATTTGGCAAGATAAGATAATTTTTATTAACAAAATTGTTTCCGTCTTCAAAAGCAACAATGATATTCAAAATATGTGATTCACTCTGTAGATTTGAGATTGAAAAACGATAGATATCTCGATTTATTAATTTTCTATTTATGTGATGCATTGTAGTGTAATGTCCAATGAAAGGTAATATCCGTCTAAATTTCCTGAACAATTCAATAATTCAATAAGTCATCCGCAATACTAATTACTACGAGACCACAATCCTCTGATACGGATGTTGAGATACCATTAATAATTGCTGGAAATTTCGTATTGAAAATTAGCGACTACGTCTCGACTAACAGTTGCACTCTACAAGTGGAATTAATCATGTTTCCAAGGGGGATCTCTTGCGTGTAATTCATACAGAAAATTACGAAAGTTAGATAAGCAATTTCAGTTCAATATATTTATACATGTAATCATAATTTTATCTTAATGCGAACTAATCTTTAATCTTGTTATTTTTTAAATATACGTAAATTTTTATTTATTTGCTAAATTAACAATGTGTAATTTGAGTTTTCGAATAAAAAATTGTTTAAAAATAACATCTGTGAAAAATATATTCCATTTGAAGTAAATAAAATGAGTTGATAACATGTAAAAATTACTTTCTTTACAAACTTTCAATAAGTTTTCAATAAAAATTTGAGGACCAAATTACTTAACTTTGAAATTCTCCATTTAATTTAATTTTATCATTAACAGCAGTGTTGTCCTAAGGCGATTAATTTTGAATTTCAGAACAGAAATAATTTCAAATGATGAATTTCAGTTTTCTTTTTTATATACATAAATTATACGAAAAGAAGTATTCAATAGATATTATATTTTATTGATGTTACGAAATACATGTTTACTGAGAGCATTTAATATGAATACTTAAAATTAGTAAATTCAACCGTTTCAGTTTAATCATTTATAATAATCATCTTACGAAAATTTCCATTTCATATTTTCTAAAAAGCATGGCGATGCGATAGAAAAGTCGCTAAATCTTTTACTACGTGCTAAATGTTTTAATCGTTTACATTTAGTTTTTTAATTTTACGTGTAATATATTGATTGCAAAAATCAGAAGAATTGTCCGCATGTCTGTTTCCATAATTAGTTCACTAGATACAAAAATATGTAATATGTACTATGCACTGATGAATTATACAATAATAATAGAAGAAACATAAAAATTCAAGAGTCAAAAAAGTATCGAACACACTTGTAATTTCAATTTTTAATCTGAATTTTACTAGAAAAATTGCCAAATATATCCTCATCCTTTTATAAGTATTGAAATGTTATCGAATGATATCACATCAGGATATGCTTGTTTTTAAATTAAATTATTAAAAATATTTTATATTCTATTTTAAATATATGGTTAAAAAAAAAACTGCAAAAGAAGAACTCTCATACGTCAATATCTTTTTGATTCTTGAATTTCTTATTTGATATTATTATTATATAATTCAATAATTATAATATATAATTATATATATATTAATATATAATATATAATTATTATATATATTAATTCAACATAATTCAATAATATTATTGAAAATTGTTATTGTGCACATTACTTTTGTATGTAGTAAACTATCTATTGAGACAGATTTTGTATCGTTTATTTTCACAGAAATATTGCAACTTCTTATCATGCAAATGTTATTACGTTTCCCTTTGAAAACTCGATACTGCTATATTCAGCCACATTATTATAGCTTGAATTATTGCAATATTATTGTTCATTTATTTATTGAATGTTTATACATATATTAGACAAAAATAAAAATTGTATTCAGCCATCTGGTATGATATACATATCATACGGCTAGCAAGAGCGGCAATTTTGAAATGGCAGACCCACAGAAATGGTAGAACCACGTTACCGGCATTCAGTTAAAGAATTTGAAATGACGTGGTAGGATTGTATAAGAAGCGATTGAATATAGTAATTTTAAGTCAAAATTTTTAAAAGACCCATTTGACTCTGTTGGTAAAAATAGTGTCAAAGGCTAAAATTTTAGGATTTAATATCATATGAAACTTAAGCTTTTGAAGTCTTCAAGTCTCAAAGCTCTCAAGGTTCATTCTGTTAATACGTCACTATTATCGATATATGTAACGATTGACAGCCTACGATATTGTTTTTGTAGTGATTGTATGTAATTCGGGCAGCTCGAGCCTCCGAGTTTAAGGATTCGAGCGTCGAGGATTTTAGCTTTTACAATTCGACGCTTAAAACCTTTGAGGTTTGAGCCGTAAAAGTTAGAACCACGGCTCGAGTTTTCCAAGCTGCAGACTCGGAAAAACTTTAACAACACTGCCGAATAATCAGCCCTGGGGGAAATTTCTCATCGTTGCGTTGTTATCTGCTTTCTCCTTTTCTTTCCTCTCTCCAGAGAAAGAAGCATCAGTACTATCCAGCACTAGCCAGCACCAGTAATTAGAATTTTTGGTAAACGCATACTTGATTAAATCTTTCACACTTTTCTGACACTCGATGAAAAATTGTCCGCGTGTGTTTCAAACTGTTACAACTTCATAAAAATTCTATAAATCCAGTTGGCTTCATTGTAATGTGTGAAAACCTCCGTTGGTTTCTTTCAAAAGTGTTTTCACATTGTAATAGCAAATAAAATTTCTTTCACGACTAAGTTTATCATGGTATTAAGGACTAAAGTTTTCTCTTTACAACGATTTCTCAAAATCTGCTGTACAATTTTTTTTTTTTTTCTATTGAGCTTTGAATGTCAAACGAAAATGTTACGATTTCTTGCATTTTCATTATCTAAGCCTAATATTCAACGTTCAATAAAATGACGAGAAAAAGTCTTTGACGATCAAAATAAAAATATTTCATTTGCTAGGAAATTTGATTTCTTATCTAAAATACCATTTTATTTAAAGCGTATGTCTGGTATTTTTACCTTTTGCATTGGAATGCCACGCACGTCGAGAATTTTTTATGCCAAATTGGAACATTTTCTCAGTTTTAAGTATATTTAAATGTAACCCAGGCAAAACAAATGATAAGTTTATTACTTCTTAATGATTTCTACCCAGTGATATCATACCGACGAGTTCAAAAGAAAAAGAAAAAAACGACGAATTATTGTATACGGTTCGGTCGCTCGTTATGGTCCGCGAACCAGTTGCTAGCGCAAGGGGTTGCAAGCAATATTTGAAATATTTCTTTTCTATTTACCCAATTTTAAATCTGGTACAATTGGTAGTTAAAATTATTTCTCACATATCGAAAAACTTTCATAGCTAACAAAAACGGTTAAAAGAAAGTAAGCACGTGTAATATAAAATGACATTGATTGAGAACAAAGATGCCACATAAATTTCTTTCTCGAAACGTCCAAGATAAATTTACGTGGAACGAGTCGCTGTGCTGTCAATCAGACGAGAGGAATGAAACGTGATTATCCGTAAATCGAACTCTTTCCTTTTCAAAGTTTTCAAAACTGGCCGCTTGATTTTTTGTTCTTTTGGAGACAGTGGACCAGATCACGTGCAAATTCGATTTAGCCTTGTACGGCTCTAGGACGCGTTAGTCTGTCTCTGCTACGATGTTTGGACTGCTTGTAGGACATTTGTGGATTCTCACCATTACGTTTAGCTACACCGTGGTTAACCGCCCACAAGTGGTTTTCTACCTTCTATGGCAAACTTGTCGGAATGCCTTCGTATTGTCTGTAGTAATCCAATTCACAATGCTTTACAATGTTTCGACTATCAATTTGTATTAACAGTAGCGTACGATATATGTGAAAATACTTATAATATATACAGTGGAATTCCGTTGGTACAGAGTTTTCGTAATCGTGATATAACCATTTTACATGTAAAAATGAGCAAAAAAGAATAAAATTTGATGCTTCCTTTTTGGAGAAAATCGAGTTTGAAAATTTATCAGGTATACTTGAATTTGGCTAATTTTAGACGTGACAGAAAAGAATAATTAATAGGCTATTCTACTTGCATAAATAAGTGAGGAATGTAGAATTTTCGAGAATATTATCTTGAATATTTATCAAGTACACGTATACCAAGGTAACTTTTATCGAAACCAAGTTTAAAATTAACTAAATTCAAGTATGTTTAATAAACTTGATCTTCTCGAAAAGAGCATCATATGGAAAGATTTTATTCTGTTGTTTTTTCTTATTAATTATATTATTAATTAATAAAAATATATTAATATTAATTATAATAATATAAATAATATTAATTGTAAATTACAATATTCTTAAGTAATATTTCTATAGAAATATCCCATATCCACGTATTATATGTGCATGAGTACTTGCAAGCATGCGTGCATAAGCGTGTGTGTATGCGCGCGTTAGTTTGTGTTATAACGTGAAGGTATGATAGCGCAGCACGTGCAATGGTTTCTGATCGACAACACGAATGAAGTTTATTGAACTTACGACGTGACGTTTATCAGAAATGAACTGCGAAGTTGGTTTTATCAAATAATCTTTCGAACGTGCGCTACAAAATATTTTGAAAGTTTCTCGAAAGTTAACTCGCTGTTAAATGCTTCTTTTTTATTAAATTCTCTTACATGCTCTAGATTAAGATTTATGTAACGTACTGTGAGCAATTTTAAATTGTAATACGATGTAAACGCAGGATGATATTTCATTACGTGAAGAGTTCTAGAATAAAATTTTTCTACACGACGCTTCGTCTCTAAGATAATCAAAGTTGAATATTTCTTTATAATATATTGAATTATACTAATTCTGAACTGGAATCGACAGAAGGTTATTCTACGTGCGAGAATAAATGAAGAGAACATTTTTCTCACGACACTTTGTTCCCAAGAAAATTTAATTTAATACAGAAATGTACCAAGGGAATTTTTAATAAAACGTATTGAAAGTCTATTTTCCTGCAAATGAAATTTTAAATTTAAAAATTTTCATTTTCTATTCTCTTTTGCACGTAAATTGTTCGTTACTGTAGGAATTGATAGAAAAAAGTCTCGGCGATGACAGAAATATTAAAACTCTATCTATATCTAAATCTATAGTTTGTCGTTAGGAATTAGTCACGCGTAAGATACTTTAACCAGGAATCAAAGTACCAATAGGATAGAATATAAGCACAGACAGAAGTAGTTTAGCACTACAGCAAGTTAACTTGTTCTAACAAATACATAGTTCTGTGAAACTGTAAATTCTTAATTATACCCTTACGTAACAACGTTCTCGCTACTCTCTATAATAATTTCCGCACTCTCTGATGTCTCGCTACTCTATCTCTAGATCTGTACATCCTCACGAGTCGCTACTCTCTCTCCACCTTCATGTCACCTGGAAACCTTCGTCACTGGCACACTGATATGTACAATATCTTAATATTTTAAGTCCTAGACCTGGGCGGCTAAAGCAAACAATTCCAGGCCTACCTTCGCTATAACAATTGCAACCGACACTCAGCAGGCAACGATTGTCTCGCTCTTGGACTACACAGGAGAAAGTTTCGACTCATTGTCAGGTTTCCTCGTCCCATGTTACTAAGAAAATTTAAGGATATCTGACAAATTTTGAAATTTGATTTTCTTAGAAAATGAATTCTTAAATAAGAGAGTAAATTAAAATGTGGATCATGAAAACTGGGACATCCCGTATACTATTATTGTCTTGAAACGGTTACTTTCAAGTCAGTGATTCAAATGATCATTATGCAGCATTGTTTCTAGTAGAAGTCAAGCGTAGTATAAGTATTTTAGTATCTATAGTATCAAAAATAGCCATAATGCTGGAAAGAAACGTACTTGGAAAATAAAAGGAAAAAGAGATGAATTTAGATCTGGCCTCCTTTTATTAACATTAAATATTGAAATGTTTAGTTATGTATGTTTTAGCTGTAAAAGGAAATGTTCGTATACTAAATTGTGTCTGAGGACAGGAATTTAAACAAGATGGCCGAATGTAAAGAAATTCGACAATACGTAGAATCCACATGGAAGGAAAGACATAAAACAGACACAAAGAATTCTTGGACCTTCTAGGAACTTCGTGAGTCTTCGAAGGGATTAGGTTGCCTAAGGTTATAAATAACTGGAAATACTCGATGCGAGGAATCGAACAACCTGCAGCTCTTTTGAGTTAATGTCGATCTTATATTTATATTCTTTGCATATCTGCAACGTATTTTTTCATCAGCTACACGATGCAATAAAAAAAAAAATACACAATTGTATGGAAGAAAAATATTAATGATCTTGAGAACTCCGAAAAAGATGTCTTTGGAAAAAAATACCAATTATTGGCCTTTCAACATCGTTCGTGTTAGGTGAAAAATATTTTTTGCATCATCACAATTCGAAAAGATTTAGATGGCCTTGCTTAAACGGACCATCCTGTATATTTTGAAGTTTAGTATTCTACAAATAAAAATAAGACCAAAATATCATGAAGTAGAAAGCCTACTAATGCTTCAATAAAAAATTACAACAAAAATACGAAGTGTGATAAACACGAGTGCGAACAACTTCAACAATATGTTAAAAGTAAAATTTACACGAAAGGAATTGATTCTATGTATCAAAATTGCGCGTGAAGAGATTCGATAAAGTTGATGTGAAATTTGATCCACGATACATTCAATGATATTTCGATAACAATTTTACGTTCACAAAACGTGGTGATGTTTCGAAATATACATATAATCATAGAGTTCAAAAATGTATTATCACGTTAGGTATGATATATAATCATAGCTTTACGTTTCATATTTTTGTTACATTTTAACGAAGCTTTTATGGGCTTTCCTTACACGAGAGTTCAGTCTCATTTTTATCTGTAGAGATAAAATTTGAAGCTAAATTTTGGAATACCCTGTATAGTAAAGAAGTGATCAATTCAAATGTTTTGCTATTTCGTTATTTCGCGTACAATATGTACATTTTTAAAATGCAAATTAGTTAAAATCACTCTTCTTAGTACTGGCATATCTATTCGTAAGGTTGAAAAAGAAGGCTACTCCTTTTATATAGATCTTTACTTACCGACTAGAATGAGGATAAATGCTGGATCAAGTGCAACATTTGTCAGCCTAGACAAATTATTGAATGTGTCTTTTTCGGTCCATGCCCAAACACCTATCGCCATAATACCTAAACCCAGCCACTGGAACAACAAAGAAATACATAACATTAAAAATTAACCGCAACATGCAATGTAAATAAAAAATATTTAAATTTAAAATAAGTTAATTTAAAAATATTTAAATTTTCACTTTTCTAGCCATGACATTTTTCATTGCAAAGAACGATAATTAAATTGACGAATAAAATCCGAAAAATATACATCAACTTTACTCGATATACAAAGTATAATGTTAAATCGTGAAAAACGAAATATCTCTAACATATTCAAAATAAAATAACATTTATTTATTTTTTCCAACATCAAGTGTCGCAGTTAATACTTATACATACTATTAGATTGTAGATGCTTATGGTAATTTATGATTTAATAAATATAATTAACAGGATGAAAGTTAAGCAAAGAATTATTTGGATATTTTTGTATCTTCTCCCATAAATGTATTTATAACAATCCGCAGTCTGATTATATTCATGGTTTACTTTAATCATATATATTACATTATATTCTCATTTTCTGCAACACTCTTTTACTGTGTACAATGTTTAATGAAAACTTGAAGTAATTTGAGCAAAATATATTCTTGAACAGAGCTTACAAAGTCTTGCAATTAAGGTGCTTTTAATAATTATATTAGATTACGTTAATACGTAATAGCTGACCCGAACGATTGAAAAATTTTTTGTTAACAAAAATTGTTTAAAATTTTTGTAAGCCGCGGAATCCATTTCAGAATTGTTTCAGTTATATTATTTGGCCAATAAAATTAACTCAATTAAAAATACATGAAAACAGTTCCCTCTTTACTATTTTTTTTCATTTAGCAGTTGTTTATACGATGGGGAGAGGAGAGAGAAAGAGAAATTTCTGACTTTGCAGGTGGCCTTTTATATGCAAAAGATCGCGTATCACTTGAGATTTATAACAGCGGGTTAAAATTATACACGATGATAAAATTGAATGGTTAATATAATAAAGTCTCACTAACTCTCCCCTGTCAATACTTATCCGTTATTATAATTAAAACTAAGGTTTAGAAAACTGGATTCTAACTCCAGTTGAACTAATATGTTTTTCCGTTGCTTGTGTACACTGCATGCGTTCACATAACTCCGGATCCGCCTTTGGACAGCAGTTTATACAATAAGAGTTTAGCTTCGAGTTCATATATTTCGGACTCACTGCAAGCTTATTCGTATAAGTGAAATATACAGATAAATGAAATTCTCCATCTTTGTTCTCTCTGTTACATGATCCGAATGAATATTGTACTTCAACAAATATTTTTAAAATATGTGAGAATTGGATGTTAAACACTCAAGATTTAGTGTAACGCCAACATATTTATATAAATATTAATACAAAAAAATATATATATATATATTAAATCAATATTTATATATATTTTATTTAAATATATTTATTTAAATTTATATATATTTATATTTAAATTAATATTTATGTTATACATATTTACATATATTTATACAAAAGGAAATATGAATAAATAAATAAGACTAAGCTGGATTAAATTGTGTTAGATAGATTCTAGCTACGTTGCCAACTTAATCCTACGCGATTTCATACTGCTCTTCTTCACTCAACGATCAGATCCACGCTGTTTATTCTGCTCAATGATCAAATTCATACTGTTCACATATTTCCTCGACATACACTTTAGTTTTCTCTCTTTATTTCTCATACATTCTCTCAATATCGTATTATTTTACAATTATTGCATGTATATAGCAAACTTAACCTGCACTAGATTTTACACACTTCAACAAATATACACAATTTTCAAACATTTGCTTTAACAAATATTATAATAATTTTCGATCTTTTGTACGTATTTCACACTGGGAGCTTGTTCGCATAAGTGAAATAAATAAAGTATTTACGTGAGAGAAGAAAAGAAAGAAGAGATAAACGCGATGAAAAAAGTGAGGAGAGTCAAATACCGGTGCCACAGATGTTGCAAAATCGAACGCAAGGTTTCCGACTGCCCTCGAAAGGAATATCGCGGCGAGAATTCGAACAAGGCAGAAGCCATTGGATTTCACCCGACTGCCACTTTCGGAACGGAAACGATGCTATAAGCGGACAGCGACACGTATCAGAAACGATAGTGCATCGACAGTGGTTGTTCGTTTGAATGATTTTCTAACGGTGGCTAAATCCAATATGGAGAGTTGAACTTAAACAATAATACGTCGACGGAAAGTAAAAGTGCGGAAATATCACTTCGATATCGATAGATACGAAAGGACTTGAGAATAAATTTTCTTTCGATAGAGACAGAAACAATGTTTGCAAGGAAACAAGTTATGCAGAAAACTATCAACCCTCGTTAAGTAAATTGAATGAATTTAGTTTGAAGTGTGATTTGATTATGCTTCATTTCTTGTTGTTTAGTGATTTGTTTAGTAAGTAATCTAGGCAATAAAGTGTAGATTATAGTAATATAGCAAAAAAAAAAAATTCAAAATGAACTTATAACTAGATAATTTTAACAAGAGTTGTACGAACTGGTTTAAGCGAAACAAAGTTTATACAAAATAAAGATCACGCAATTATGTGTTTGATTAATTTTTTGTTATTTCAACATAACTCAATTCTGATTCAGGATCGAATCTAATTGTTTTACATCCGATGGAGAAATAAAGAGAAATGCAACAATGTAATGCGATTTTTATGTATTTTTAAATTTTTGAAAACAATTGAAAACATAGCGGTGAGTTCGAAATTTGCACAGAACTCTAATTCTACGAAGATCGTAACATTGAATCTTGAAGTTTATATTACAGATAATGGCTCGTAAGTAAACAACGAATCTTCATATAATTTCAAATATTTATGATCGCAGTCAAAGAAATAGCTAAAACAGAATTTTTCTTCGATACTTTATACATTTTTGTATAATACCTGCATTCTCTGCATTTTTGCATCCTTGGATAAAGCATAAAGCTCCGTAGTCAAACTAATAAGGAACGATATGCGGGAGTTTGTACATAGAAAAATCTCGCAACTGCAAAGTCATTTCGCAGCGAGAAAAATGCAAAAATTGAGACTCGCAAAACTAGCCAAAAAAAGGATAAAAACATTATCATAAATAGAGCTATAATAGAGTCAGATACAATCAATCAGACTCACATTAATCCCTTGTGTGACACCCAAAGGGAACAGTGAATTATGGGATGAGATATATTGGGTCGGCTAAAAATTAAATTAGATTTTTTTCTAATAAATGTCATTAACTTAATTTTTAAACCGCAAATGTAATCCGTGTAATCTGACTTGTCTGATTGTTCAAGTTTACTTTAGGGAAAAGAAAATACACGATCTCGTTAACAGTTGTTTGCTTGGCATCGATTTCAAAATGGAAAATCAAAACGGAACAACTACGCAGTGCAAACTCATGAAAAATTATTTATGATGAAGAAGTACTACGACAGTGTCGGAATTGGTTTGCTAAATTTTACTATTGACGAGAATGTCAAATTGTCCTTGGAACATCCTTTTGTCGAAAGAGACAAGAATTTTTTTTTGAACGCGAAATCACGAAGTTGTTTAAAGGGACAATCCAAGAAAATCATTGATAAAGTTCTTGTTTTTCACGAAAAATTCTTTTCATTTACACACAAAAAATGTAGTCAAACCTAATACAACACTCAACCACATCGATTGAGATGAATCTCTAGACGATTGGACGTGTTTCTGTTGAGGAAACGGAAGGAAACGGAATATATGAGTTTTCTCTTTTAGAAGGGACAAAAAAAGTCATTCATCTCCGAGTATTCCTGCATGGAGCCGGTTTCGCGTATTCGGAGATCGTAATGTCGTATTTCGAGGCACGGAAACTAGATGGGAGCCCAATGTTTCATGTCCGCGTGAAATACATTGACATTCAGCACTATTTCATCAGGAAATTATATAAAAGGGTTTACTTTGAAAACCGAGATATGTCCCCATAACAGCTAATACACAAATGCAGTGGACGATTTTCAATTTATTCTTTAGCTTTATATTCTGTCAATTTGTGAGATATTTATAAAATAGTATCAATTGAAATGGGTTGTTTATTAAGTTAGTAATATTAAATGTTATTTAAAATATTTATACTTATAATAATAAAATATTTGTTATTTAAAATATTTATATTTTCGATCAGGCTGTTTTTGAATCTGCTCAGAAAAATAATACTCAAAGAATCAAATATAATTTCATCCAAATTTGCTTCGATCGATATTGGACGCCATTTACACTGGATGCACGATACTTATGTATGT
This sequence comes from Melipona bicolor, assembly GCA_030673865.1. Taxonomy (NCBI): domain Eukaryota; kingdom Metazoa; phylum Arthropoda; class Insecta; order Hymenoptera; family Apidae; genus Melipona; species Melipona bicolor. The sequence continues at coordinate 2,474,216 of JAHYIQ010000016.1, read as the reverse complement.
GCAATTATGTGCGCAAAAGTGCTTCGTCATTTAACATTGGTTAAATAGGAGTAGCATCATCTGAAGCCATATGCGATAATGCGTACATATTTCGCGGCATAATCGTTCCTAATCCTTAGGGCTCAATTTATGGTAATGTGCAGCTATCGAGTTCACTATGCGTTCAATATATGAAACAAATATAAATATATGTACTGTGTACCTATAAATCGAAAAATAGTAAGCTCGTTTGCGTGCACGAAGACCAACAAAGACTTGTTCGCAATCGAACTCTTTTTCGTGAATTTACCACAAAAATAGTAAAAAATGTCTATATTCCAGCGCTTTAGTAAATATTTGTCATTATTGAAGACTTTCAATTAAATTGTTTAATTAAAGATGTGTAATAATAGAATTGGAAAATTCAATGTACTATTCTTTATATTATAAAATTTTATATCACAAAAATTATTTTTCGGTATATTTGTTTATGATAAAGTTATAAGTATATATTACAATATCTCTCCTAGTTGGTAGAAATATAAATCCTCTTTACTTAATGTAGCTAGTTCTTTGCACAGTAAATGATAAACGAAATTTAAAAAATGCGATGTTTATCGCAGAAATATTAAAAGTACTAATCGTGAAAATATTAATTGAACCATATTAATGTAGGCTACATTAAATTTAATACAAATTAAAATTTAATTATTACTTTATATTAAAATTAAAACAAAAGATATTGTGTTATAAGGAGAACTCGAGTTCGCGTCTATGTACTAGCTATATACTATGCTTTATTAAAAATTGTTGGAAGGTTGAGCGTAGGTAATGCCAAAGGCTATTTGCATATGGAAGTTAGCCATTCTTTTTCCAACCCCACAACTTCCAAATAAACTCAATTTTCTAGAAATATTTATTTCTGAGTACTTTCTTGAAGCTTTAACTTTGCAGAAATTTTTAGAAAGGATTAAAAATATATAAAATATATAACACTAGAAGACAACTAAACCTATTAATTGCTTAAAAAATATTTTTGTCAAAATTAATGTTGATTTCTGTTTAGATATGAACATAATTGTATAAATTTATTTACTTTAATTATTATTATTGATTAGATACGATACGTATTAAAAGTCAGTTGTCCTACTGGTAAATATATGTACAAATTTTTATCTATGTAACTGTAACGAACAATATCTCTTTGTTGGTTGAAAATAGGAAAAAAATGTCAAAGAAAAAAGATGAATGGTTCAAAGTGGGCCATATATTCACGATTGTACTTTTTACTTTTACTATTTTTTTTTAAATTTTTCTTTTTTCTTTCTCATCATTTTACATAACAAAATTAAAGTAACATGATCAAAAATTAACGAATTTAAAAAATTTAATTTTGTAAAACTGTAACATATGAGAAACGAGAAAAATAAACGCAAAAGTCGCACATCCTCGTCCCTGTCTCTCGCAAAATAAATTTTATAAAATTTCGAATGTCTAATACCTTTATATTACTCTACTATTTTATATTACTTTTCATATTACTTTAATACTTTTTTATACAGAATGATGGAAGACTCGATGTATGCAAGGAGAAAGGTATACTCTTTTCTACTTTAAAAAGTGATAGTTGAGAGAAAACCATTTTGAACTTTTCACCTTCTTCCTCTGATACTTCCCAACTTCAACTAAAAAAGAGATGGCGTCAGTCACTCTGTGGAATCATTTAATATTTCAAAAATTTTATTTTATATCAAGAATCATTCTAACGTACGTGTATACTATCATATGTTAATTTTGCACATACTGAAGGATTGTCAAAATTAACGATGCAATCGGAGGACTATCATCCGCAATAATCCCGCAACAATTCGGTGAATGTGCCAGTAGCACAATCTAGGCTGACCTGAAAACGCACCGATTCACACAGGTGGAAATATTAACAAGCAGCAAAATTTTTCTCTCGCTCGTGCACTGCTGTCACGTTTGTAAATTATTCTTCGCGACGATTTTCATGAAGCAGAAAAATGTATGCATATAGATATATTCAAAATACCAGTATAGTATATATTTAAAATCCTTATATGATTTCACGTAGTATAACGTTTATAAAAAATTTGCGAAGTTCAAACACAAACATATGAAATATAAAAAACTGCACGACTTGTACCTCAGTACGATTCGTCTCACTGAAACGCCCAGAAGCAATTGTTCCGACTAAGAAATGAAGACGATTTTTTTGCCATAAAATTTTATTGATATGCAAACATTTGAATCGATACAGAACAAATTACAGGCGCGATCGCTCAGTACCAGACAACGCCACTCCTACTCGAGGTCTATCCCACGCCCCCTCACGAATCACGTGATCCAAATCAATCAATCGCTAATTTTCGTTGCACCTGAAGAGACCCGATTTTCTGGGTTACCTCCGCTAAAATCACTTTCAGTGATAAAATGTAAGACTGTTTTTACTTTGTGTAAAGATAATTTTACGTGTTAAAAAGACGAAGATGGCCAATTTTACCATGTCAATTTTGTAATTAAGTAATAGAAATTTTTCTAAGTTGATATTCTGAACTTCCTTTTAGATTTGAATTATTCACAAATAATTCTGTTAAAAATTTCTAAAATCAGTCATTCCGTGGAAAGTTAGTAATCAACATTCATTATTTATTAAATTTTATCAGTAAGTATATCAATATAAATTATAGAATATATTAGTGAACAAGTTAAGTAATAATAAAAAAAAAAAATATATTGACAAAACTTTTGCTCTGAAAAAATAAAATCAATTTTTAAATTCTTACAAAAAGACTAGAAATTAATTCCTAGGTCAATACTGCTATGAAGTGCAATAATCAACATCTAATATTTCAATAATAATGTAATTGTATTGTCTAGCAATCTGAAATGTACGAAATATAAAATTTTTATAATAATGAAACAAATTAAGTACTATAAACATAATTATAAACACTATATTCATATATATTCATAGAAAATTATTATTATCGGTATCATATTATTATGTATTAGATATAAAAAAAAATTTTTATCTAATTTTTGATATAAAACAAAAGTAATATTTACCATAAAATATTTTGTATATTTTGTATATTAAGTTTATTACTTTGCAATATTAATTTTGTAACTGTTAGTAATATTAGTTTTGTAGTTACTTTTTAATTGTCTATGTATAATCCACTTATTTATGTAATTATCCTTGTAATTATTCCATTTTGAATAAAATTATGGTTTTTTTCTTTGTTACAACAAGTTCATTGCAATAAGCCTCGATACAAACAATTTTCTTTAAAAGTTTCGATATTCAGATTTTGAAGCAGCAACTTTATCAAAAACATAGCACAAGTGTTGAAATCTCAATATTCCCTTAACTAATAAAATATACAATGTTCTAACTGCACATTTTATATAGACGGTGTTTCTTGTAATTCCACTGTTAGTACGGTAATTAATTATTTAATTTGCAAGACTCACTTTATACAGTATGTTTCATGTAAAAGAGAATGAAATAGAATTTGTATGATAGGTATATAAAAGAAAGTATATAATTCTACATTAAAATACCAACGAAAAAAATATCAATCTTATAATTTAAAAAAAAATAATCTTGAGATATTTTTTCATCAATACATGTACACATAACTATAATGTACGCAATTCTTATTATGAAATGTTAATGACAATATTATATTTACGTAATCCCATTTAAATGATTGTCCAATTGATCGTGGAAATTGTAAACTGAACATTCAAACGATCGGTACCATAAATCATACTTTGCGCATTTCGCGAGCGAAGTTCAAAAATTTAGTTATTAAAGATTTACTCGTTGAAAAATTTTTAGTCACCTATAGTGACTCACGAGATTGAACGATATCGTATTTATAGATCTCATACATGGCAATCTCATAATCCGTGCTAATGTAATTAATTATCGTTCTTAAAACCGGAGACGGTTGAATGGAAACGAGTGTAATTGTGCAACTGAACAATTGATTGTCGTCGCGATCGATACACTCGCCGAAAAATATTTGTAATCGATTAAACTGCTTAACTCAATCTCAACATATTGCCATTAACCGATTATGTTTACTACCAGCAATATATGAACTATTATTATAAGTGCATATTCTACTATTGCATATATCATCATACTGATTAAATAAATAAAATGTGAATGTAAGTGTATTGCAAAACTAAGATCACTTTAGGTCTTTCAAATAAGACTAAATACTTTTTTTTTCACATCATATTGTATGAAATATTATAAGATGAATTTAAACACATAATACTGAACAGTATAAACATATTTAATCTTGGATTATTGGATATAAACATAGAATTTGAGTTAGAATTGATTATTCATCTGCAACAGAATAATGTAATAAAATAAATGAATAAATTCTTATCATTTATTAATATTGTTTTATATAAACGTTTAAGTTAAATTTCCAAATTTAGGTGGCAAATAATAATTTTCAATAATAATTTTGAGGTATAACATGTTGCAACTAATTATTGTGTACTGTAATTTACTATTATTCTAGTAAATTACAATTCTAGTAGTTGTCATTGTTCATTGAATTATTCTAAATCCACTTTTTCTCTAGTTTAAATATTGAAGACAACTATTTTCAATGTTATATTATTAGTAGTAACTGACTTCAAAAAATAATATTCTAAAACTTTCAAAAGAATGATATTAATAAATTCATCTTTAAAAATGGTAATTACATAAATGGTAATTTACATAAACGGAAGTGATTCTGTTACAACAATTAGTCGAAAATGTAAAATAAAAATTTCAATTTTTAATCAGCTTCAGCGTTCATTATTTTGGACAGTAATGTACAATGAAATAAAATCATGTCATAATGCGTATAATAAACTTTAATTATTCACAATGAGAAAATTTAATTTCATAGAAATTTAATACGAATAACAGAATTGTGCGTCCAGCAGAGTAGTAACATTTTCAACAATTTATACAGTAATAAAATATATTATACGTGAATATCTCGTTGCATTATGTATTCTTTATTATCCAACATAATAAACATCAATACATTGAATAACAAAATTCCGAAAGAGAAAGTATTATCTTACACTGTGTTCTCATTCTTGTACGTAGAATTTGTAATCGATAGTGCTATAAATTTAATAATTTAAATAATATAATAATAAATTATAAAATTATAAAATTGAATATAAATTAAAAAAAAAAGATCTAGAATCTTTGTTTTGTAAAGTTTCCTAAACATCTTTGCGATAATACGTCATTTGAATAAATATTTCTTCTTAAAAGAATGATATTAAAGAACACCATTAATGTATAAGTATAAAAATGTGACCATACTAGCAAATATACCAACGCACAATCATTGATTAAATTTAATTACTTTTTAGAAGTAATCTGCTATTTGTTATCTATCCAGTTTCTTGTCTTTCTTTTCATTAAGATTAAATATTAATTGTCCGCGAATAAATGGATATAAATTGGGCCAGAATGCTGGAATAAATGGAATGAAAATAGGTGGAAAGATCAAAAGTTGTCGATTATTTAATAGCTTTTATCAGCTTTTATAATACGCTTTCTGCCGATCGCTTTTCAGCATTTTTGGTTTTTGTACTCTTACTTTGGTTAGTAATCAATACACCGTCCGCATGCGTCTAGACGTGTTTACTCTCTTCAGTGCTATTACGATGCATTGAAACTTTTATTTTTTTCGATTGATACCGAAAATATCTGATGCTGTCTCGAGTTTCAATATTTATAAAATTATTAGATAAAAAGAGACATTCCGATTCTTTGTCTCCGCCATCGACTGAAGACTTTACTGCTTTGATGCGAGTCCAAGTTTATTATTATACGATTTCTTTTTATAAAATTAGAACAGTTTCAATATTTATTCGGATATTAATAGAAGTCATTATAATATTTGAGATATAAAGATATTTGAAAAATAAGATAATTTGTACTGTGTTCAATGTTTATATCTTTTTTAGTATCATGAAGAAATTACAGCCGTTCGTTAAGATATTTTCAACTAGAGTCAGAATTAAAAAAATACTTCAATACGTGAAATTTTAAGAAACGAAATCGAAATTGTACATGACATGTAAGTGGATAGAAAATAGAAAATGAAAAGTGTTAAAATTACGATTATTGCTACTTTTCGTCAGCAGATTGTCAAAATATTTCGACATTGTAGATAAAAGATGGCCACAGTGCATTTCAAGTAAAGTTGCATAAATATCATGGGAAAGTTAGTACAGGCGAACAAAGTAATAGCTATGTAAATTCAAGTTAGTAACATAAAACGATATCTCTTCACGTGAAATCTGTATTTCGAAAAAATTGAATTAATTAAAACAAATTATTCGTATTTTGTACAGTTCGTCATCGATAATGCGATTATTACTTATACTCCTTTACATTAATAACATTAAACGTGGCGCAATAATATCAAAATTATGATAAAGGGATAATTAAATTTCGACATAAATATCCGGCGACTGAAAGGAAGAATCGCACAAACGAATTAAAATTGAAAAATTGAAATATCGGAAATGGATTATTGAAGGTATTGAACCGATAATTGAAAAACTGAGATATTAATATCCATATTTGATAAAGGATTTGTACGTGACGTCGTGAGTGTTTATTTCGTTCGATAATGCGGATAAAAATATATGAATAATAATAAATACTTATTACTGTTACTTGTTATGATATTAATCATCTCTGATTCAATCTTTTCGATAATTAAATCCCATGCAAAAGATTTTTTCACGCAAAAAGGAAAATCACTTATTATTCAGTTGCACTACGTATCACCTATCACATCCGAAATAGAGCGTACTTGGAATGAAAGCAGCAACAAAAGTGTTTCTCTGAACAGGGTACTTCTGAATACAAGCATAAAGTAATAAACTTCATTCTGTGAGAACAAGTTTCTTATGAATGTAAAACTACATGTTTTACGTCTTTTCAATATTTTATTCAAAACTGAGAGCTAAGAAGGCGCGTATTTTGTTTTAAATATAATTTCCCCAGTTACTTATCGTCAAATGTAATTACTGGATTTTCTTACAAATAAACAATAAACTTGAAACAACACATTTCGACAAAAGTCTCCCATCAGACGAGTAATTTTAATAATAAAGAAAACCTCCATATTGCGACACTTACTCGGAACACGTCGAGAATGTTCTTAATGATTGTTAAATTTAATTGTATTAGTCAGACTGTGAGTGTCAATACGGCAAGATACAAGAAATACAAAGCACGTAACACGTAAGATATATAAATTACTCAAATATTTGTGCTTAAAAATGTTAATAAATTTCTGGTTTAACGTTTATTTATTTTTGGTTTAACTTTTTCTTACTGTTTTTTTTTTCTTTTGTTAAAAAAATCATTCTCTGATTTCCTCAAGGTCTCCTTTTATAAGAATTTCTTAGATAATTCTTTTCAAAGAATTCTGAAGAGTAAGCGGAGAATGTTAAGAAAGTATGGGGAAAGGTTTCCAAAATTTTTCATCCATGAAAGCATTTCTGAGAAGGATTGTTTTCTGGAAATCCCAGATTATCCTTTCGTTTACACAGGATTTCAGGTAAGCAGATGTTTATGACATGGCAGGCCTATGGTGCGGAAAATCTTGTCACATTTGGTATGAAATTTATGGATCCAAATTTGAAATTTTCTAGAATTTCTTTGAAAAGGGAAATTCAAGGCCTATACCTACGAGTGAGGGTGGCCGTGCACATCCATTACGGAACTCAAGTACCATGACATTCCAAAATACTATTTTCTTGTAATTTTATCGTTATGCGTTACTGAAAATATTGAATTTACTTACTAAATTCAGAAGAAAAAAAATTCGAGAAATTCTGACTGATTTTTTCAAAATAATTCGATTCTTAATAGATTGAATATTTTCTTTAAAAAATAAAAACTATTCATATTCAGGAGTTAACTTTTAATATAAGTCATTGTGTTATTTATGATACATTTATAATATAATTTATGTTATTTATAATGTTGGATCCCGCATAAAGGAATAACAACTTATAAGTTTGATAAGTTTATAAGTTTATTCACGTTTTAACCATGGTCAAGGATGATGTCAGGACTTCCTGATAGAAAAGAGTGCTTTCTTCTTTCTGGCACATCTTTCTATAATTGTAAATTGAAAGGAAGGGGATGACCAACTACTGGAATTTATCACTGACTCAGTGTTAGCACTGAGCTAATATCATGTTTAGTTGGTCATCTAAGAATAAAATAATTTAGTTACTATGTTATTATATTATTAATTTAATTATTATATCACATTAAGTTGTATAATATATTATGTTCATATATTTAGTTACAAGTTACATTATATGTACATTGTCATGTTATACTTATTACTTTTATCATTATTATAGTTGTAATTAGTTATATTTAGTTATTATGTTATTTATAAGCGATACTAATCGTAACAAATTAATTTTTATAGAAATATTGAAGCAAACTTTATTGACATGTCGCATCTGACAGCGAATAGAAATTAAAATCTAAACTATAAAAAATTCTTCACATGAAAAATTCTCATGAAAAAATTCCCTCTGTGATAATAGATTTGGTTCAATGAATGATACAAAAATGCACCTCGAACGATATTTCACCATTAAACCGTAGAAGTTTTGGAAATATGGCGTTATGAAGCTTCCGGAAAGATGGAGGACAGTAATAGATCGGAATAGATAGTACACAATTTAATAAAATGATGTAAAACATAAAACACTGTGGATACATTATTCATCAATAAAACGAAAGAAACTTTTTATATGTATAGAAATTTTAAACATATTATGTTTTATTTCATTAATTCGTAATTATTAACAATCAATATCAAATTTGTATTTTATATTAATTATGTATTGTGTAATATTATTATGTAAATCTTTATATCGTCTAACTTCTTGTGAATTTTTACATAATAATTAACGTAACAAAAGAACAACATTTATTGGTGTATTTTACAAACGATAAAATGAACGAATGCGTATCGTTTATCAAAGCAAAAATTCATAATTTTGTAATAATTAAAAAAAAAGACAAGAACAAATGATTGGAATATTATTACTTCGTGAGAGTATAATTAAAAAATTATATTATACAATTTTATAGAACTTTCTCGAATAAGACAAGATTTCCATTTCGGAACTTATTATAAAGAATGCAATGCTGGCTAAAAGCTGGCCATGGGTCCTTTCTGTCACGCTTATCTCTTCCGATTTATACCTGGTTCTTGGCCAAAGTGATTTAGGACGACTCATACCTGACTAATTTCTAACAACGTTGTTGCAGACTACTACTTGTTTCAAAATATTCTGTTCAATTCTTAATATGTGTAGGTAATAATCAATTATATTTATTCGTCATTTGTATCAAAATAATAATACGTAGTTAATAAGTAATGATAATATACAATATCGATAAATTTTTGTTGCTGTCATTAAAAAATTGACACTTATTTACATACACATATCAAAGTTTTATTGTGATAAAAAATGTGATAATGTTTATTGTGATAACAAATTGAAATAACCTCAGAAAGAAATCGTGTTTTTTTTCTTGGAAAAATTTTGTTAAAATATAAAAATCGTCCATGTAATATGTAATACAATATATAAAATTGCCCGTGAAATATAAAATTCATCCGTATTTTGTACTCCTGGCAGTCTACTAATTCGTTTCAATTTACATAATTATATTAAGTTTTTGCGTTTTATTAGTAAATTTTGAAGTGCAGTATTATAGAACGCAAATACAGTATTTATAATTTCGATTAATTTTTGTGACAATAACAATATTTATATAATAAATAAACAAATATTATTATTATTACAAAAATAAAAAAAATGTTACGTTAAGAATATAAGAATAAATAAACAAATGATATTATTGCGAGAATTATTACAAAAACATATAAAGAAATTCGGTAATACGTAGAAATCACATGGAGAGAAAGCCATAAAATAGACAAAGGGACCCTTATCCCTTCCTCGGACCTTTTAGAAATTTTCCGGTCCCTGGAAGGGATAAGGGTTGCAGCCTGAACAGTATAAATAACGCTCAGAACTAAGGACTCAGCAGTCAATTCGGTGCAAGCTCTCGGACGAGAAGGACTCTAACTCTCCTGAATTAACGTCGTTTTTATAATTTATATTTCTTTCACATATCAGAAGTGGGATGAGACTCACACCACCTAATTTAGATAATCCGCGAACTATATTTAATATTTTACAAATAATAGTGACAAGTTACATAGTGATAGAAATTAGTAATCCGCAACGATGGAACGGCATCATTTGCGTCACTCACCCGACTCTGAGAAAAGGAAAAGGAAGCATCGATCGCGACCTAATTCGAGATCAGACAGGTCAAAAAGAGGTGAGAAATATTTAGATCGGTTGAAAACGACTGGTTCGTGTCTTTTGAGCAGAAAATCGCAACCACCTGCACACATTTCATCTAATGTACGTGTAGGAGATAAACTAATTATATCAATAATAATTATTTTTGATCCCATCTGAGCATAGTTTGGATGATGGACTAATGGACAGCACGTGGATCAAATGGCTGAGCAACATGATTGGAATGATAGGACCACTGTGTGAGGTTGGTCTGGCAACAGAAGGAAACTCGCACGTGATACTCACCAACAACTTACCTACTTGGATAGAAAACTAACACTTCAATTCGGTAAGTCCATACATTTTTTTAAAGATGCCGCCTTTTATAAGACTAGACCTGGCCAATGATTAAGGGGTTACTGTTTCCATAAATTAAATAAATTGAGAAAGTTGAAACTCGACATACTCTACAAATATCTTATCAACATGGTAATTGGGGGAGTAAGCGATGAAAATATTGCATGGACCGTAAGATCCGCTTAGTACATGGCGCAGGCAAATGCTCACTGCGTGTGTATGATGATATTAGGAAAGATGCCGGAAAAGGGTAGATATGCTCATAAAATCTGCTAATTGTGCTGCATCTACGTCATGTATACCAGATAAAATAGAGACGACTGAGGAGACTGGCAAACGACAACGTTCACACACTGTCCTGTTAAACTGCAATAGACGAGTATAATAGGCAAATTGCAATTTTAGAGGGATCGGACTAAAAAGACGTGTTCACGTACGGAAAGGGGCAAAACCGAAGTTACCATTTTGTCGACTGTTTCTGTTGACAAAATATGTGGTAAGAAAACTGTGTTTTTAGCACTTATCCCAGAACTTCCTAATCGAAGAGATTGTGATCTTCACAGAATCTTCCCCTAGCGATATTTTAACAGATATTAAAATAATATTTTACTGCATCAGAGTTTTAGATCCCGAGTTCGTTTTACACGAAACCATTGAATATAAGAACAGAACAGATCTGACATTAAATGCTTTTTGGAAAAGTTTTCAAATTTTTAATGTTTTTTCCTCAAATAAATGTTTTTCTTTTTTTGCCTCGCGTATAATTTTCAGATGACTTTAAACTTCAAAACTTAAACTCATAGCTGAGAAGAACGCAGGTGAAAGATCCGAGAACTTCTAAAATCTAAGATCTAAAGAAAATGTTTTTTCTGTGCAAAAAACACCCAGATGACTTGCTCATGAAATCTGTAAAGCAGTTATCACTTATTTTTGTTTAATATTTCATTTTAAGTGTTGTTCAAATTTATCCTTCTATAGTAGCTACTCGCGTCTCTCGCAAAGTCCGCTACATTCTTCTATAAGAATATAGCTATAAATTGTAAGTTTAACCTTTATTTTCGCGGTGTAAGATCATTTGTCATCACAGTACACATTTGAATGTTACGCGATGTGCCAAGAAAAAAAAAAAATCAATGACCTTCAAAATTTTGAAAAAATAACTGCACGATACTGGCCACTTACTAGCATTCAAATTACGTATAAAATATTTTTAGCGTTCTCATAACCGAAAAAGATGTTTAAGAATTGCTCTTAAATCGGACACCCTGTGTCTCGTTTATGATTTTGAAATATCCTATTCTACGCTTCATTTCTAATTTCATGAGAAAAAGTCTCACAATCAGTGCAAAGCATTACCATAGGTACTGAATCGATAGCACGGCATGTGACACGAAAATGGCGAAAGGGTCAGATAGCTCTCAAAAGGATTGTTCGACATATTGTCATCTATTATAATCAATAGCCTAACTGTGTCCTGGCCACCTAGCCAGGTGAAATGGAAAATCTCTGCGATAGGTCGGCGGTATTGATTGGTATAGACTATAGACAATTTTGAGATGGAAATTACCAAAATGCTGGACTGTTACTTTTGAATGTAACTTGATCTAAAAATGAAATTACAATGATTGTCATTTTTATTTGGACACTAAATATTGAAACTGTTATAACTTTGTAAAAGGAAATCATATAATAATAAACTTGGGTTCATTTTAACGACTCTATTTACAAAATATGTTCGTTTTGTTCCAAACAGCTTTTACGTCATGTCGTGGATGAGTAACTTTTCTTCTAGAGAATGTTATAAATTGTCATAGTGTGCAAAAACATTGGAGAATTTTCTTTGACTAAATCTACAATAAATTTGAAGATTGCAGCCTTCCCTTTACAACTCCCAAAAGCTTCATGTTTAATTATGGTAATTACCATAAATACTATGATAAATATTATGATAATTTATAACATTTTCCAGAAGTAAAGTGTTTTATCTTTGCCATCTGTTACGTAGCGTAAAAACATCGTAAAATAAAATGGACGATACATTTTGAATTTGTTTCTTTTACAAAATTACAGTTTAATTATTTAGCATCCGAATATTAATTACTATATATTTCTTTAAGACGAGTTACGATACAACATAATGAAATTGTTCGAGTAAAAAATTTGAAAATAGTAAAAAATTTTACTATTACAAATGTAAATATTGTTACCCAGTGATTTCTTTCACTTTGGTTATGGTCTCTGTGACAACTGAAGGATAATAAACGTATCTGAAACGCGAATATTGATAAAAGAATACAGACGCTTATTTCTTGGGACTGGTTTTGTATATGGTAAACTGGAATAGTGAAAAAATGATTTTTGACGTGAGAGATGTCATTCAGGAAGCGAATGGTGAAAGTGGTAGACGCGTGGAGGCGAATTCAGACAACAAGTCGGAAACTTTCAAGCTCAATTAAACTTGAACTGAGTTGGAGACGCCCCAGGGCAATGAGGATGAATGGAGTGCTCTTTCGGTTGGCTGCCCGGTTCATTTGATGCCGATTCGAAAAATAAAATAAAAGAACCTGACGAACAGTTGTGTAATAAAGATTTTCCTATTTACCTCAATAAGGTAAATATATAGGTTACCCCTATATATCTCAATAAAAATAAGAAATTCTCATTTAGTCCAAGATTTTTGTACGATCTTGTATATGTAGAATGTAGAATGTGAACGTTTAATTATTATATCAACGAGAACGCGATATGTTATATCAATTGCAGAACCTTTCTCGATACCAATAGCACTATCAAACAAATTTTAACCTTTTTTTTTACGTTTCAACATTCAATCAACGATTCCCGTAGAGTTACGTGCGATGAGTACCAACATGAAAACTCTCACCATCGCTCTCACCTTTTTAAAAAATTAATTTCGAAAAAAAATAATTAACTTCGAATTTTTCTATCTTGGTTACGCAAACATATCATTTCATACATAAAACGATTCTATAAATCCTCCCAAATACGGTAATATATATTTTTACAACAAAAACATTTAAGCATGTTTGAACGACGCTCAAAGTAAAAAAAAGTATAAATTTCTGTGAATATTTCTTAAAAACTGAAGATTTAAAAGAAAATGTAACTACATCCGGTAATGGATAAAGTTTTTTCTTGCGGTTCAGTAAACTACTAAATAAACATCACTCGTTAATTATTGCGGCATGAAACGCACATTACAGAATGTAGTTAAAACATTTGCAGTCCACTATTTTTTGCTTTTCTAAGTTTTGGTTTTTTAATTTAGTTTCATCTGCGTGGAGGGGGAGTGACTTTATATTTGGTGCATGTCGAAGAGCATCATACAACATAGTATAAATATTGATCGGTTAGCGGTAGTTGAAAAATCAATAAAATACATGGTTTCAACCGACTAGCCACTAGCCCATGGTACACCGTTGTTAACGTCTTCGACAATTAAAATTTCTACGCGATCGTACGAATTTCATGCAACTGGAATGCACATGCTTGGTTCTTATGAGTCAACATTACAAATATCTATATAATTTCTCTTGAGATACAATTTGCTATCATTTCGATATAACGTTATCATTAAATTCACATTCGCGTTACATTGTGAATTTATGTGGAAATAAACACATGTATTATCTTGCAAAATTAAAAAAACGAAATTAATCCCCAAAGTCTCGCACAAGTGAAAATTTATATGCTATACATCACAACCAATATTAACAAATGTATGGTAGTATGTAAGTTTCACAGTACAAAAGATGAATGCTACAAATTGTGATTATATTATTTGACGAGAAATGATAACAAAAATGATGAAACTTGCAGTTTCATGCAGTACACAGATTAATCCTTATCCTTATTCATCAGTTTGACACATTTTTCTTATGAGACGTTATATTATTTTGTATATACATAAAAATACAGAGATGAAGCTTTGATGTTTATTTTTCTAATAGCGCATATTTTTAATATGTCTGATAACAAAATATGTTGCCAGAGTTGCAAATATTCGTTTCCAAACTTCTTGATAAACAGTACATTACGTCATAAGTATTGCACTACAGTTTCATTGTTACCATTTATAGTTTAACAAAATGTAATTATAACAAATGAGAGTCCAAAAAAAATGATTATAATAATTATTAATCAATTTAGTGTTAATAAAAAAATTTAATTGTCTTGTAGGTATTAAGTTATCATTTTGTCACTTTGGTATCAAAAAGCAAATTAAGTCTTTGCATTTTTGCGTTCAATAAATACATAAAAATTCCTGTTTGTAGTCGATTTGCTAAGATTGTCAATTAATAAACATTGTTGATGCTAATTGATAACGTGGAAAGGGATTCTTATTAGAAATTTTCTAATAATATTTTCTCTTTTATTCTCTTGAAATAACCTTTAAGACAACTCCGTACAATTTTTGTAAATAATATTTTCTGTTTTGCTTTCGAAATCGTGAAGATATTAATTTTCGTAGCTGTGCGAGTATACAACAAGTATGTACATATTTCATATGTATATATTTCACGCCGATATGGCAAGAAAATTGTAAATGACCTTCTCTCCATATATCCAATATCTCATACGAACTTTTAATCGATCAAGTACATAAACCCGTTGTGTTCATAATTGAGTATCGCTTTAATAAATGCTAATAAATTATAGAACTTCTATAAAATACGATATTGTTCATTTATTGCAGCCTTGAAGTGGCATTCAATAATAATGTAAGATATCGTGGGAATGTCGAAAGGAATAGTAATTTCATCATCAATCTCCTTGTACTCTTTTTATGCATTTATATTTGTTTCCTTTCACTTTTATTTCTTACTCACATACATTTCCTCATTTTTCTTAAATATAATTGATCTAAAAAATGAAAGAAGTTTTTCTAACTAATTTAAACAAGGATCGTTTTTGTAACCAAAAATATTTTGGTTAAAAAAAAATTGTGACTAACTTTTTTTTTATTTTAGTTATAACAACTATTATCTCTGGTTTAAAATATTATAACGTCCTATAACGATGTAATACAATTTGATGTATAATTATGCTACAGATTTATTATTCAGAGCAATGTACAACATTAAAATGGTGCAATTTATGAGAGAAGTTGGCTTGTAGTAAATATGAGAAGTTGTGAAACCATTGTATGGAAACACTTTATAATTTGTTGGAACTTAGCTCAGCTATTTTCATGTATGTATAAACCTACAAAATACGATCATACGGAAACAAACATAATATACTCAACCAACAACATCCAATTACTCCTAGATAACAAATCACGTTACAGAATTACGGATTCATGCTTTTGAAAAGAAATAAATTTATTTTCATAGACAACCTAAGTGAAAGATCTGTATAAAAATGTTTGATTTACATATGTTATATCTACCTATATGTATATCGTATCTAAATGAATATTTTTAAATGTAAATACATAATAAATTAAGCAAACGTTAAATTTCCAACTTTGGCTGTTCTTTAATAAAAATTTATCTTATCACTAAAAAGATCAATAGAGGGAGAAAAAAAATTGTATTTAAAAAAAATGACATTAAAAATTATAAGCTAGCAAAATGGACAAAATTAGAAATTTAATATAAATTAATTTGGATATCATTTTAAACAGATAAATCAAAAAAGTTCTTACGTATTTCTCTCATTTTCTCTTAGACACTCATCCACTGTACATTTTCGGTTTAAATATAATTATGTTGTTCTAAAACGAATGAAAGCGTTCCTAGTTTCTAGTAATTATGTCAATTGTTTATTCAAATGCTTAAATTAATAGTAAAATTATATATTAAATGTTAGTAAATTATTAATTATATAAGTATATACATTTTTAAAACTACAAATTTAGTAAATTCTTCTGTGGAATTTCCGAGTTATTTAATTGTTTATAAAAGTACTTAAACATATTGTATAAAATATTTATTATTATTATTATCACACAAATTTTATAATACCAATATGTATTGTTATTCATTTTTAAATAGGTATAATTCGTTTAGGTTTGATTCGATTAGGTCTCAACTTGGTTTAATCAAAAAGATCTTGCTATACATAGCAATTTTCTTTTCCTCATAAAAACATCCTTTCTCGAATTTTCCTCTTCCAAATTTCTGATAGGTACTTTAGTGTCGTCTCCCTTTATCTTGATCTCCTCTGAATCTTCTCTCAATCTTCCTTTCATCGTGCTTTCTCCACTTTAATCTTGATCTATTCTCAGTATCGTTCTTCTCCTTCAAAACTTCATTTAAAGTCAATAAGCCTCCATCTAAGAACAATCTTTGTTTTTGCTACTACTGAGTCTGTGCCAGTCTATTTCTTCATTTCTAATATTACAATTTTCAATTACAATGTGAGCTGCGAGAAACATTAGGTGTACTAATACCAACTAATAATAATTGGAACATGAAAAGAATTTAATTTGATAAATTAAACCGCAAAGATTAGAAAAATTATATTATAGTACAATAATGAACAGGTTTATTATATTTTATGATCAGTCATTCGAATTTGTGAAAAAAGATCCTGTAATTTTTAAAAATTTTAAAGTAACACAAATAATTTCTCTAAGTTTCTGTGTATAATATTTTTTATAATTTTTTTTATATACAGTGAGACATACATTTGTTGACAAATTAAAACACAATATATTCCTTAACATGGTAGTGAGGATCCAGGGATGACTGACTGATAATTATAGGTAATTTGTCCGACTATAAATATCTTTCATTCACTGAAATAAAATTAACCTTTTCGCTCCGTCGCGCTTGTAATAAAATATGATCACTGAAAAGCGCGAATTGACAAATCGATACTGATATATGTAGTTATCTAAATTAAATTTTAAGTAATAATGAAATTTATTACAGCCGATTCTTGGTTATTTAGAAGTAATTAGAAGTCAATCAAATATGAAATATATTGCACATGTATGTGCAGAATTTTAAAAAGTACATAATTATTTTGGTGACAATAACTCGAATTTTTTAAAATAGCACAATATAATGTATCACATAATTATTAATGTGTTAATATAATAATCAATATATAATGCATTAATTTCCTTAGAAACATTATGCGGTATCTTTTGTTACAAAGTAATCATTGAAGTATTTAAAGGCAAAAATATGATGAATAATTCTTTCTCTCTCTTTGTATGTATGTATGTATTATAAAAGTATATATTTGAAATATACTCGATTTATTTTCTTCTCCTGACCTAGTGATCTAATTTCTTCACGTCGGAAGCTCGCATCGAGTAGATGTTACATTAACTGGTAATCAAATATAAGAGTACGCTGGTATATGCAAAATCAAGTAGCGTTTCATTAATCCCAGCAGCGTCACGCAATTTTTACATTTTTATCGTTTTTGTAGTACATTTGCAAGATTTACAGGTTTCGTGGCATATTTATCCCTAGCAAGTATATCTCGCGCAAAAGTTAATGAATGTTAGCATTTCAGAGAAATAACAACTAGCAGACGACTAGTAAAGATAGATATTTTATTTATAACATTAACACTTTACTTGACTAACCCTCATCCGCCCCTTGTAAAATGTCATGTTATACAGATATTTCTGACATGGTAGAATAATTTTATCCTACCAAATGATGTCAGTATGTTCTATAATTATCTATTCAAATGTCCATTAAATGATCTAACTAATGTACCCAACATGTATTATTTAATAATCTATTAATTATTAAAGTATCCATTAAAAAGTTACAACAAAAATATCAAAATCATAAATTTATTCAATTAATTAATATCTTAATATTAATAGTAATATTAACAAACATGCGTAATTACGATGATCGTTCTTCATAATAAACGCGATTAAATATTGCCAAATTTCCATGTAGAATTAAATGAGAAACCAATCATTTATAATTCTGGTGTTTATATAACAATTTTAATTGTCTTTTGACGGAATAAAATATCCTGTATATTTGCAACATTTTAACAACAAAATGTGTTGCCAGAGTTGCAAGTAATATTTGTTGTACACTTGGTAAGAGAAAAAATTGGTCATCTATATATTGCTTCCTAATTATTATATTGTTATATTATATTATACAATTGTGCATCAACTTTTCTGGTTTAATTGTAACATAATTGTAACAAATTCAAAATGAAATCACAATATGAAACATATATGAACATTACATAATCTTAAATATAGAAATTTAGTCTTGGAAATTTAACTATTTATTTTTTCGTTGTAGATACTAATTTTTTTATCAATTGGTATTAATAATTTTATACCAATTTTATATCAATTTGATACTAAGGAACCAATTACAATGAAACTGATAAGGGTTACAACTTAGGGTATTTAGAATTCACATTTTCCAGAAAAATGTAAATACGAAAAAATTTATTTTATCTAGAAAGAAAAATGTTTCATTCTAAGAAACGAAAGTATAACTGCCATTGAAACAATTTTATTATTTAATATAGTAAAAGAACTACTAAATTTTAGCACGAGAAGAGACAGTTGTTCAGAATTGATTTTTTCATTCCCTGTTAGAATTGCCTCGTTAAGAGTGTGAATTGTATATAAGTACTATACACAATGCTCTGTCTGTCGATTGCTGCGGCACCCACTTCCTTCCTTTTGAATCTTTCTCGTCGTACGTAACCAATTGAAAATTGTATTTCGAGTTATTTTAAGTTACACGTGCAAGCTCTATTTGCATGTTCTCGTGCAACATGTTAAACAAAATTTATTTATATTCTTAATACGATCATTTCATATACGGTTGGCCGTAGTAATACAACTGCATTGAAGATGACTCTTGATAAAAAAAATTTGAAACAAAATCATTTTATTCGCAGCCAAAGCGATTTCCGAGAAATCTTACTGTTTAATCTAAAGTGTTACGCTGTTAAAGTAAAACAAAAAAATTGTGTAATACAAAACTGAATATTTTGAAAAAATCTCTGTCGTGTCATTTTTAATTATATCATTTTCAACAGAGTGATACGATGACCAAATTGCACTCTCAGTCGTACGCGCAACTTATGAATTTTCAAACTCAATCTCCTCGAGAGCGAAAATATTTTCATGCCATTTCAAATTTTTTATTTATTTTTTTACGTGGAGTCACCTCCGTTCTAGTTATCTGCGGTCCATCTTGTGTTCATACAATACATACGGTTACAAAAAACATACATTCCCACGTATCTTTATTTTTGTATAAAGCGATTTTATTTTATCGAGTTTTACGTATTTCACCTTCATAAAGTTTCCGTAGTCACATAAAACTGCTGCATGTTACGCATAATCATGGTATAATAAATGGAACGCTGTGCAACTACTTTCTGTAGCCACTATATATCTGCAAAAGTTTGATATTTATTATCCCATCTTGCTAAGTTCTAGAGTACCTGTAATTTCTGTATCCACAGATTGCTCTGCCACAGGACTACTTTTCGTAATGAAAATTCTTTTATGCATGCGCTTACATTACATATACCTATTTTTAGTAGCATGGTTCTCTCTTCATCACAAGAAATCTGAATAAAAAGAATAAACTATATCTTGTAACAGATGAATTATCTATATATAACTTTTATACTTCCTATATACGGTAGTACTTATGTAAATATAATATGAATATGTTTCGGGATTTCTTTTTCACATTACTAATACGTAAATTGTACTTATTTTACTAACTAATAAGAATTTTTCGAATAGGTGAAGTGTTCACTTCTTTTCTACCCAGCTCTTGAATTTTTGATGTTAATTTTGTAGACGTGAGTCTCTTAATAAAAACTCTTCGCCACTTGAATCTACTATATTTTCTTCGAACGGTTTAAAATACCTTTCTTTAAATTTTATTTTTTTAAAATACCTTTCGCATCGTGAATTGTAAATTTTTTCAACGATAACGTAGACTACTAACGTAGACCACAGATTGCAATATATTGCTTTTCTTTTGATGAAAAACTACTAGAAAACAAATATTCGTCATTTTAAATATACTTTTGTTAATAATAAAAATAATTGTTCACTTTTTACTGTCATTGTATAGTGAAGAATCGACTACGAAAAGTCCAATAGGACTGATAACATCATTTCTCACACTTTGCTTAATTTGATATTTTTACAGTAAAAAATATTTAATACTTAATCGTATATAAAAAAACTCTATATATAAATGTTCTATTTATGTATTTATTTATTTACTTATTATTCTAATATTGCTATAGGTAACATAGGCGGGTTAAAATTAATATAACACATCAAGAAAAATGAAGAAAGAGAATACGTTGAAAGCCAGAAAATTCGAACGAGCTTTATGAACTTGTTACGTACGGGAAATATTTTCCTCCTGTCGCATTCTTGAAATTTCTGCAAGCTCGTTGGAAGCAAGAATGAGCACCCTCGCACCTCTTATCTAAAGAATGTAAGGAGCGCAACCTCGATTAAGCTATACGTATAACGGCCAGACATATTAGAGGAAACCACCATATTCATATGAGATCGCTATGTGAAAATCTCGATGAAGCCGCTACTTAATTTTCAGTTTTTAATCATCGGGAGCTGATCGTTGTCATACCGCGTACAATAAGATCAGAATGAAATTCTCCTCGAAACCAATGGTTAACTCTGTAGAATGAGATTTTATAGGGATCGATGGGATTTTTTCAGAATTGCTTTTATCGTCTTATATTGTCAGTGCATCGAAATTGAGCAACGTTATACGAATACGTAGATAATATACCATGGAAATTATTTATTTACGACATGTATAATCGTAACTGTATATTAATTTTACGACACTGGCTAATGAAAATATTTGAACACCTAGCGTGGAAGTTTTTAATCATATTACGCATGCGCGTACACGTTATGTAAAACATTTCAAAGTTTCATTAGTAGTTAGTAACGAGTAAACCGTGGATTTTTATGTATTTTAAAGTTAATATTGTACAGTACAGTGTTTCTTTTTATAACATATACTGCAACGTAGAACAAGTTTTCTTGTAAGCTGTAGGTTTTTTATCTTTTATATTTCTATTCGCAAATATATGGATTTGCACAAAAATCCGCGATCTGATGAGACGTGACTTAGGTTGATAAAAGAAATCAATCTGAATATGTATCTGGATAAGAATTACAAGATAAAAGAATTACAAAAAATTAATTTACAAAATAATCACTGCACGAATAATTATCTTAAACATATTGTATGATTTCAATGAATATCGAGATTGATATAATGGATAATATTTAAATTATTTAAATACTTTTGTGATCTGTATGCAATATTTCACAAATATTATTACACTTCTATTAAATTTCTAAATTTCTGTATCTATATTTACAGTGTTTCTATAATAATTTATAATTATTTCTCAGCTTTGTTGCCACTAAAATTATCAAACCAACCGATTTTACATTTTCAGAGATTTGAATGATTTGTGTAAAGTATGAATAAAAGATCTAATTTTATAATTTAACTGTCAATAATGTTCCGTTCGTATTAAAATTTCGAAATGGCGCAGAAAAGTGCAAAAGCGTGTGCTGAAATGAACGAGCGACATATCGAACATAAAAAGCAAAATAGAACGCAGAACAAAAACGTCTCGAAACTCCGAAATTAATAGTTTCCGACGCCATGTTTATTAAAACTGTTTTGCTTATTTTGACGAGCGTCAACTTTTATAAAAACTCTGTGCAGAGGCCATTTTAACTTTAATATTAACCAATTCGTTTCAGCATTCTCTATAAAAAAGAAATATTGAAAAATTATTCTCAATTATAATTTGTTTTAGATTGTAGATTATACGATTTATGTAATACAGCACACTGTACACTGTACGTTCAATAGTAAACGAATTGTACGCGCTGCGATTTGTGATCAACACTAGACTACCAAACTGCTCAAAATAATTAATTTATAACTGATTAAAGCAGTTGTGCAAATTTGAGAGTAGTTTCAGAAATTTTTGTAAAATATATGACCGAATTTTTACGTTCTTCATGGTATTATAAGCTTTTTCCTGTTACTCGCATTCTAATTTTTCTGGTTAAATTGTTTAGTCGTCTGGTTCGGTTACAGTCAAATATATAAGAATGAGTACACTTTGTTCAATACAATTAAGGATTAACCAAAAAAGATAGCTTGACAAATAGTTTCAGAAAAGAGTTTCAGTAATTTAACATTTAAATTCAAATTTCATACGTCATACATCCGAAATATAAACTGTTGTACTTTCAATTTCAATGCTCCAATCTATTAACGTTAGTTCTTTAATTAATTTGGTCAAAAGAATAAAATATCTTGAAGTGGAGTAAAAAGGAGAAATACATCCACTACAGATCCAAGAGAAATATGCATATCGTAAATCTGGAGTTTCCGGATGATCGCGCGCATCGCTGAACTAACTAAAATGCCAAGGTTATTGAAACTAGAATTCTTCAGGGATAATTAGAAAAACATCCTCGAATGATTTTTCCGCGTTTGCGTGGAATTTCACGAATTAAGCCGTTCCATGTCGACGAGGATAATGGAATCTAATGAAACCTTGCCCGGACACTTTATCAGGGCACTAAAAGGTTGTGGACTTCCGGAAAGCTATTTGAATTTAGATTAAGGAGTCAGTCAACAGTAGACCACTTGTCGTTAGTTACTCGTTCTAACATGTATGCATTCAGTCTCGATTGGGGTCGATCCGGATCTGAGATCGAATAAATTGTTCTACGAATTTACGAACTTGACAATTCTTCATCGTTATTCAATTCATTCAGCTATGCTGTTCGTTGTACGATTAAAATCTAGTAAATATGAATTCGAACTCAGTGTTCTCATGTGTCACAATCATGTGAGAATGGAATATGGTGGTAACGAATGTGTTAACATTGAAATGAATCACGGCTCAGTTGCTGTCACGTACAATCTAACAATGGACTCGTCGAGTTGGAAATTGCGATATTGTCTCTCTAACGGCAAACATGATTCTACATCACAAATTAGGTAAACACCCTCAATCAGAAGGATCACTATCAATTCTAGAAAATATTTAAATTGCACTAAAATAGATCCTGACAAGTAAATTTCAATTTCCAAATGCATGAATGATATATTCGCTATTTCAGTAAAGAAGGATGTTCTTCTTCATTGAATAATATTAAATAATATTAAATAACATATTAGAATATTTATAAACAATTATAAAGAATATTAAATAATATAATGCAATAGTGCAGGATCGTGGTAATAATATAGAATAATTCTGGATAAAATAAATTTTATTTTAAAATTTAGTTTAGTATATGCAAATCTGGTTCGGAATAATATCGACAGAACGTAATAGAAATTGAGAATCCGCTAATAAAAAGAACACATTTAATTGATTTTTGAAAGTTGATTTTTAATAGTGTCATGGATCTAAATGGATCCAATATTTCCCACGCGGCCATGTGAGAGTTAATCGAATTTTTCTTATCATAGAAAAATATATAAATATCAATTTTTTTCAACTTTTCGTATATTTTATTACGGTACAATATTAATTACAATTAGAGGATAATTTTTGAGATTATTTCAGTGTTTAGTTTGATTCAATGTGAATATAACTATAGGTTCCTTTCACCTAAAACCAAATAGGTTAAACGAATTTTAAAAACATAATTAAAAAGACAGAATTTAGATATAAATTTACTCCATCCACTATGTATTATAATAAATATTCTATTTTGCGTATACATATTGCGCGCATTTTAACAATTTACAATTTTACGCAAATGTCTAAAAGATCCGCAATGATAATATTACTTTGAACAATCCTTCAGAAGAAGTCTTTTACATCAATTTGATCGGATTATACTTAATACAATAATTATTACAAATTGTATTATATTAAATAATACGGCACTTTCAATGTAATTTAATAATTATTGTTATGAAATGTTTTATTATGTTATTATAAAATCGTTGAGTTTGATTTTTTTCCTATCTTGTAATTGAAGTATAATTGTAAAATAAATGATCCTAATACGCGAATAGATAAATATAATGTTATCATATAATAAATAAAATTTCTATTTAACTCAAACTAATTGAAATTCAAGTAATTTTAATTTCAAAAAAAGAACAAAAATAGTAAAATATATCGAATAATTGTTACGCGATAATCAATATTAATCTTTTCGTTGCTAACTTTCCTTTAAATTTTTTGTAAGATTTGTCGCATTCTAGCTAACGCAGTCGCCATGATCGTGCGGAATCCAATCAAAGAGTATTCCACTTTTTGAATAAACGTAGTCAGTGAAGTTCGTGAGGAAAATTCTGAACGCTGTTCTGCATTCACCCAATTTTCCTCGACTCCTTCCCTATCTCGCTTCTTCACGCTTAGGCGCGAAAGTTTGAGACCTGAAATGTACGTTCTTCCGTTCAACTAAATGCAATCAAATCTAGTAATGCAATCTACAATACAATCGGAATTAATAAGAAGATATCTAACTAACTCATCGACGTTGCGTTAATCCAGCATTTTATTTTCAATTAATTTTATTATCAAATTTTGTTTCTTAAGACATATTTCACCTATGACATCTAATTTTAAAAATTCAATTGTATTAATTAATGTTTGATTTAAATTTTCTTATACCATATAAATATTTAGTTATATTTTATTCTTTTATATTGTATAAATTTTTCATATTTTTTAATGAATTTAGTTGTGAAATAAATTTTTCAATTTGCAAAATTTTCAAGGGAAAAAGTATTTTTACCTACCCTTTTCAAAATGATGTAAAACCATCTTTAAAAAGGACGAACTCGGTACTGTAAAAGCAGAGAAAAACGAATACTTTTTATAATACTAATACTTCACAGATTTCTTTCCTCTCTGTGTTTAAATTTTATAATGAATTTGTAAAAAGTATACAGTTTATATTAATTTATAGTATAATAGTATAATTTATGTTATAATAATATATAGTAAAATATACTATTCAAAACAAGGGTTTTATGAAATATGTTACATATGCTGAACATCAAAAAAATCTTGACATTTTAGCGACAGTGTACCTAGATCTGAAATACATCGTAACTAACGTGGTTGAAACATGTTATATCTTTCAATGCATTTATAGCTTTTCCTATATACATACAGTTAAACTCTTTTTTGCGCAACGTGGCATTAATGACTCGATTAAAGCGAAAGTTGCAGATAACTTTTCAACACGACTAGTCCCAAGGGAAATTATAATACATAAATATGTCAAACCTGTAGTTTGAACAGACGCACAATGAAGTATTTAATCCGAGGAGCTAGTCAAAACTCGAGTTTCAAATTTTAGCCAAACAGTAACATTGTTTCTGGAATTAACAAACAATCTATCGAGGGAGGAAATGTACGCCTCTTTGATTTAACATGGCAGAATAAACATTGTCTCGTTGTGCTTCACATCTCGATTGACTTCAAAAATGCTTAAAATATTGATTGATACTTAAATTCAGTGCAACATCATAACGATGAAGATGTAACGATATTCTTTTTTTTTCCAGAACGATAAACCAAATTGAATCGTGTGGAACTGGACCGTTTTCTTCGTGAAACTTATCTCCTTTGATAAAGAAGACGACAGGTACGTACGAGTAATTGCGCTCATAAAAATAAAACGCGGACGGTGCGAATGGATCAAATCGGCGGATGTAGTCATTATGTTTGAATAATCACGCTCCCTCGATCTTTCACCTAATTTGATCTCTGCACAGTGAAACAGTAAAAAAAAAACCTTGTACTAGATGTGAGAAATTCGAACGAGAATGATTTTTAATTCGAACGAGGAATTCCCAATCCCACAATAGTGGGCTTAAAATTTTCGTCTGCTGTGGATATATCAAATTCATGATGTAATGTTGATAATAGGACAACACACTTTTGCGGCTTTGGAACGTGGGAAACCAAAGTTAAATTTTCTGTGAGTAAAAATTCTGAGAGGTATTGTTTGCATTTTTTTTATTCCTATAAGTGAGTTTGGTAAATTTCATCTATTTTCCGTATTGTGCCAAAAAAATGTTACTTTTCAATAATTCCTTCCCCAAACTGAGGTCCATGAAGAAGTTATTTGTTGTCACGCAGCGTCCTGAATTATTCCAAAAATTTGTCAACTGTTTGATAACGCGTTGTCCTTGTTGCTTTTTCGGAGCGCTTCCGCGTTTTACGGATAAACATCCATATTCCAACAGTGTTTGAATCGCGGGTACATATTTTTATCCCATATTTTCCGTACTTGCTTGGCATGTATACTTTGAAAGAACATTTGCCGCGAATTGTAACCAATTATTCATGAACACAACCAACCTCTGTTGTATCGTAACAATTTTGTGAAAAAATATTTATTTCTCTCAACGGTGCTAACTTGTCTTTTGCTTTTTTTTCTCCGCGAGTGGCGGAATCATCAAACGCGAGATAAAACTGCCGAGATAGTCCTTCGCCTACTATGTTGTTTGCACTCACGAGATTCTCTGAATCGTCCAATTAATAATACAAGTCCAAAAAATGCCGAAAAATAGAACTTATGACATATTTAAGTTGAATTTACTCTCATCAGCGAAAATGATGTCAGTCTCTGCCAAGTTTTCACTTTATAAACGAATTATTTGAAAAAAATTAATCCTTTCTGCGATTTGGCTAAATAGTGCGAATTTTTTTACGTTATATTCACGTTGTTTCAACATTTGTAACGTGTTTGAATGAATCTTCTTTCCTCACTCTTCAAATACAGCTTTGCAGTAAAATTTATATTTAAGATTAAGGCAAATCCGACAGCCTTGATATTCACAAATATTATTACGGAAAGTTACTGACTTTTAATTATTAAAAATAAACACATTATTACAACTCATCACACAGTAGGCTACCGCTAATTAATTCACATCTTATTCCCGTGTATCCTTATCCACGTGCACAAGATTTTGTGGGTGATAATTATTTGTGGACCGATCCCCATCCTGCTGAGTGATTTCACCATCGATTTCTCTTAGTCCTGCCAATTAATATCATAGGGTGGTCGGTCGATATCACCCCCATTTTCCTTTTCAGTCCAAGGCAAGGTTCAGATCGTGGGAAATTTGTGAAGAAAATTAAGGAAATGTCCCCTTGTAACTATAATAACCTATAGGACTATTAGCAAATTTGGTTGTTTGAACATGTTTGTCGTGTATCGCATCAGCGCAATTACGGAAGATTTGTTTGTCAAACATTCCTGTTTGAATTGTAAACAAATCCGCAAATTTACAAAGAAACAGAGTATTCCGCCATCTTGTAGGCAGAACACATTGTTATTTGCGAATAATTCTTACGATCGAAACTGATTTGAAACTTTGGATTGAAAAAATTCAGGATACATAGGTAGATGCGCGAATACAGAGATACGTAATCATCTAATTATCTGAGTAGACTGTCACCGCTGTCGCGCGACGTAGTATACGGAACATTCGAATATTGCGGGATTCAGATTTCGTCCGAGTTTCCCCGATCAGACTCGAGATACTTTGAATTACAAATTGTTATGTGCAATTCTCATAAACACGCGAATAAACTCATCATTCGACTACAAGAACTTCACTATCGTTGTGATAATTGTTATTTCCACAGTCTCGCAAATATTATAGTATTATACGCGATAATTCGAAAATTTCGATTATTCATAACCTAATTTCCAAATAGAATAAGTGCTGGTCAAACGCTAAAATATTATTGTAGCGGCCTAGGATTCCTCGACTATGAGTTTCGAACACTGACTAGCACAAGCCGCAAGTGGCTGCGCGCCTAGCGTCGAGGTCCTGCCGATCTACGACGTTAAGCAAGCAGCGTGCGGTAGGTGTCGGGCCAGCCTAGCGGGTAGTTACAACACAAGCGTCTGGGGTAAGGAGTCGCTGCCATCAGCCCCACTGACGAGTCTAGGCAGCGACTCCGAGACGAAACGCATTAATCGCTTTCTTCTCTCTCTTTCACAACTACCTCAAATCCTTCCATTCGTCTTTCCACGTGTTCTTCCCATATTACATTCGTTCCCTCAAATTATGAAAGAATTTTCAGAGATATAACAATGTCCTTTACACACTGACAAACATAAAATCTCACACTGCTTTTTAATGTTAAAAGTAGAAAAATAAATTGTCGTACCAACAGAAGAAATTTACGATATACGAATGTCTAAGATTAATGAAAGTTTCAAAGAGGCAAGAAGGAATAATGCTTAAGAATTTTAATAGAAAATAAGTTTCCAATATTTTCGATATCAATTAACTCCTTCTCTGTGCACAGTTCAAAGAATCTAACAAAAAAAGTTTTATATTTTTGATATAGTTACTTCCTCCACGGGGGGCAGTTTTTTTTTGTCAGTATCACGGAAACCAGGCCCATCACTGGTTATATCCAAAGAAAAAAGGAAAATGTCGATTATGGACGTGTCCAAAAATCACCTCGCAGGGTCTTTGGGGAGTGACGATCCCACGTACCCGAGTGGGGGTCCTACCCAGGCCGAGATTTGCAGATCTGTTGGGAAACGGACTTGTCTGCGACTTTAATTTCAATCAGTTTAACTCGGCAACTTTGACAAAAAATAAGAGATCGTTCAATTGCGCCTGGTACTTCGACTACTCTTTACTGTAGGCCCCGCTGTCATCGTATCCCAATGGATGTCGTCGCGACTGCCCAGTGGAACGTGAAGGCATCACGTAATCTGAGGACCCTCAGCAGTTTTTTGTAATTTCATGGGTCACTCATTAGCAGACGCGCAATTATCCAATCATCCTCGGGTCGGGAAATCATCACACTCGGATTTTCCTTTTCTAGGCGACGTTCAGACTGAGATATGTTTGAAGAAGGGGTCAAGGAGATTTGAACTTAGGACTAAATTGTTGGTAGTCGAATACCTAATGAACAACGCCAACGATCTATTGTGAGTTTTAACTATCAAAAACTCCTATTAATAGTTCACAGGTCTCACATGTAAACATACATACTCGTCCATACACCGAAACAAATCAGCGGACCAAAACAAGTAACGTGATCGTTGCGTGTGCAGAACACACTTCTAGATCGATTCACGGGTTTTAAAACACTACAAATTAGAAGTCCTATCGTGGAAAATTGCACGCTGTAGGTATCATAGAAGCCTGAAGTTTGATCAGTGACACTCGCGAACAGCCAGTAGATGCAGCCGCTGCAATCCAAAGCGTGAACGTTTCATTGAGATTTACTTGTTCGATTATACAATATGTATTCTATAATTTGTTTCTTTCTTTCTCTTGCGTTAAGTTAGGTAAATTTAATTTGTTATTCGTAAGTTTATGGTGACTTGTTCATTGTGACTGACGTCACGACATCAAATGTCCCTAACGAGGCACGTAATCGTTGCGTGTCTAGAACACACACTACTAGATCTGTTCACGAATTTCAAAACGGATTTGTTCTGTGCGAAACATTTCTGTTTGAATTAAATCCTGAAATATACGAAGAAGCAAAGAGTATTCCGCCGTCTTGTAGGCAGAACACATTGTTATTTGCGAATAATTCTTACGATCGAAACTGATTTGAAACTTTGGATTGAAAAAATTCAGGATACATAGGTAGATGCGCGAATACAGAGATACGTAATCATCTAATTATCTGAGTAGACTGTCACCGCTGTCGCGCGACGTAGTATACGGAACATTCGAATATTGCGGGATTCAGATTTCGTCCGAGTTTCCCCGATCAGACTCGAGATACTTTGAATTACAAATTGTTATGTGCAATTCTCATAAACACGCGAATAAATTCATCATTCGACTACAAGAACTTCACTATCGTTGTGATAATTGTTATTTCCACAGTCTCGCAAATATTATAGTATTATACGCGATAATTCGAAAATTTCGATTATTCATAACCTAATTTCCAAATAGAATAAGTGCTGGTCAAACGCTAAAATATTATTGTAGCGGCCTAGGATTCCTCGACTATGAGTTTCGAACACTGACTAGCACAAGCCGCAAGTGGCTGCGCGCCTAGCGTCGAGGTCCTGCCGATCTTCGACGTTAAGCAAGCAGCGTGCGGTAGGTGTCGGGCCAGCCTAGCGGGTAGTTACAACACAAGCGTCTGGGGTAAGGAGTCGCTGCCATCAGCCCCACTGACGAGTCTAGGCAGCGACTCCGAGACGAAACGCATTAATCGCTTTCTTCTCTCTCTTTCACAACTACCTCAAATCCTTCCATTCGTCTTTCCACGTGTTCTTCCCATATTACATTCGTTCCCTCAAATTATGAAAGAATTTTCAGAGATATAACAATGTCCTTTACACACTGACAAACATAAAATCTCACACTGCTTTTTAATGTTAAAAGTAGAAAAATAAATTGTCGTACCAACAGAAGAAATTTACGATATACGAATGTCTAAGATTAATGAAAGTTTCAAAGAGGCAAGAAGGAATAATGCTTAAGAATTTTAATAGAAAATAAGTTTCCAATATTTTCGATATCAATTAACTCCTTCTCTGTGCACAGTTCAAAGAATCTAACAAAAAAAGTTTTATATTTTTGATATAGTTACTTCCTCCACGGGGGGCAGTTTTTTTTTGTCAGTATCACGGAAACCAGGCCCATCACTGGTTATATCCAAAGAAAAAAGGAAAATGTCGATTATGGACGTGTCCAAAAATCACCTCGCAGGGTCTTTGGGGAGTGACGACCCCACGTACCCGAGTGGGTCCTACCCAGGCCGAGATTTGCAGATCTGTTGGGAAACGGACTTGTCTGCGACTTTAATTTCAATCAGTTTAACTCGGCAACTTTGACAAAAAATAAGAGATCGTTCAATTGCGCCTGGTACTTCGACTACCTTGTTTACTATAGGCCCCCGCTATCATCATCATCCCAATGGATGTCGTCGCGACCGCCCAGTGGAACGAAGGCATCACGGGTGTGGTGATTTCGTAATCGAGGCCCTCAGTTATTTCTAATGATATCATGTCATCATTCATACGCCCAGTAGTCACATCCTCGGGTCGCGAAATCACCACACTCGGATTTTCGGTTCTAGGCGACGTTCAGACTGAGATATGTTTGAAGAAGGGGTCAAGGAGATTTGAACTTAGGACTAAATTGTTGGTAGTCGAATACCTAATGAACAACGCCAACGATCTATTGTGAGTTTTAACTATCAAAAACTCCTATTAATAGTTCACAGGTCTCACATGTAAACATACATACTCGTCCATACACCGAAACAAATCAGCGGACCAAAACAAGTAACGTGATCGTTGCGTGTGCAGAACACACTTCTAGATCGATTCACGGGTTTTAAAACACTACAAATTAGAAGTCCTATCGTGGAAAATTGCACGCTGTAGGTATCATAGAAGCCTGAAGTTTGATCAGTGACACTCGCGAACAGCCAGTAGATGCAGCCGCTGCAATCCAAAGCGTGAACGTTTCATTGAGATTTACTTGTTCGATTATACAATATGTATTCTATAATTTGTTTCTTTCTTTCTCTTGCGTTAAGTTAGGTAAATTTAATTTGTTATTCGTAAGTTTATGGTGACTTGTTCATTGTGACTGACGTCACGACATCAAATGTCCCTAACGAGGCACGTAATCGTTGCGTGTCTAGAACACACACTACTAGATCTGTTCACGAATTTCAAAACGGATTTGTTCTGTGCGAAACATTTCTGTTTGAATTAAATCCTGAAATATACGAAGAAGCAAAGAGTATTCCGCCGTCTTGTAGGCAGAACACATTGTTATTTGCGAATAATTCTTACGATCGAAACTGATTTGAAACTTTGGATTGAAAAAATTCAGGATACATAGGTAGATGCGCGAATACAGAGATACGTAATCATCTAATTATCTGAGTAGACTGTCACCGCTGTCGCGCGACGTAGTATACGGAACATTCGAATATTGCGGGATTCAGATTTCGTCCGAGTTTCCCCGATCAGACTCGAGATACTTTGAATTACAAATTGTTATGTGCAATTCTCATAAACACGCGAATAAACTCATCATTCGACTACAAGAACTTCACTATCGTTGTGATAATTGTTATTTCCACAGTCTCGCAAATATTATAGTATTATACGCGATAATTCGAAAATTTCGATTATTCATAACCTAATTTCCAAATAGAATAAGTGCTGGTCAAACGCTAAAATATTATTGTAGCGGCCTAGGATTCCTCGACTATGAGTTTCGAACACTGACTAGCACAAGCCGCAAGTGGCTGCGCGCCTAGCGTCGAGGTCCTGCCGATCTTCGACGTTAAGCAAGCAGCGTGCGGTAGGTGTCGGGCCAGCCTAGCGGGTAGTTACAACACAAGCGTCTGGGGTAAGGAGTCGCTGCCATCAGCCCCACTGACGAGTCTAGGCAGCGACTCCGAGACGAAACGCATTAATCGCTTTCTTCTCTCTCTTTCACAACTACCTCAAATCCTTCCATTCGTCTTTCCACGTGTTCTTCCCATATTACATTCGTTCCCTCAAATTATGAAAGAATTTTCAGAGATATAACAATGTCCTTTACACACTGACAAACATAAAATCTCACACTGCTTTTTAATGTTAAAAGTAGAAAAATAAATTGTCGTACCAACAGAAGAAATTTACGATATACGAATGTCTAAGATTAATGAAAGTTTCAAAGAGGCAAGAAGGAATAATGCTTAAGAATTTTAATAGAAAATAAGTTTCCAATATTTTCGATATCAATTAACTCCTTCTCTGTGCACAGTTCAAAGAATCTAACAAAAAAAGTTTTATATTTTTGATATAGTTACTTCCTCCACGGGGGGCAGTTTTTTTTTGTCAGTATCACGGAAACCAGGCCCATCACTGGTTATATCCAAAGAAAAAAGGAAAATGTCGATTATGGACGTGTCCAAAAATCACCTCGCAGGGTCTTTGGGGAGTGACGACCCCACGTACCCGAGTGGGTCCTACCCAGGCCGAGATTTGCAGATCTGTTGGGAAACGGACTTGTCTGCGACTTTAATTTCAATCAGTTTAACTCGGCAACTTTGACAAAAAATAAGAGATCGTTCAATTGCGCCTGGTATTTCGACTACCTTGTTTACTATAGGCCCCCGCTATCATCATCATCCCAATGGATGTCGTCGCGACCGCCCAGTGGAACGAAGGCATCACAGGTGTGGTGATTTCGTAATCGAGGCCCTCAGTTATTTGTAATGATATCATGTCATCATTCATATACCCAGTAGTCACATCCTCGGGTCGCGAAATCACCACACTCGGATTTTCGGTTCTAGGCGACGTTCAGACTGAGATATGTTTGAAGAAGGGGCCAAGAAGATTTGAACTTAGGACTAAATTGTTGGTAGTCGAATACCTAATCAACAACGCCAACGATCTCCTGATGGTTAACTACAATAACTCGTATATTAAATGGTCATGGGTTTCACATGTAAACATACATACTCGTCCATACACCGAAACAAATCAGCAGACCAAAACAAGTAACGTGATCGTTGCGTGTGTAGGACACACTTCTAGATCGATTCACGGGTTTCAAAACACTACAAATTAGAAGTCCTATCGTGGAAAATTTCTTGCTGTAGGTATCATAGAACGATCAGTGACACTCGCGATGATACGAAATCATCTAATTATCTGAGTAGGCTCTCACTGTTGCCGCGCGACGTAGTATACGGAACATTCAAATATTGCGAGATTCAAATTTAGCCGGACTCGTCCGATTTTTCCCGATCTCACTCGAGACATTTATATTATGTTATTGTCATAAGCCAAGAATTCGGTCAACATCATACTAAATTCGGACTGGGCAGAACTTCCCGCTAACAATTCGCGAACAGTTTGCAAGCAATTTGTGAGCTGCGCGTCAATAGAAAATGTAGTGCATTCACACTGCTGTTGACGAGCAACTCAGGGCCAATCCCAAGCTTATTTGCTTGGTGTTTGCGGGAACAATTTTTTTCTTTTTTTTTTTTTTGAGAAATTTTGAAACGATCTTATCTGCGCAGCTAATTCTTTAATACAAAATTCTTTAAACCAACATGAATTGATGGTCGTAACACATGGGTGTGACTAGGAATTGCCACATATGAATAGTTCACCAGTAATTCGCATTTATGTGTAGATTAAAATCGGACACCGTCCAAATATATATTTGAACAATCATGTTTTACGGACACTTTACCATTGTTAATTTCCTGCAAAAATCTTCCTCAATGTGGTTGCAAACACGTGTTTCAATCGTTTTAAAATTTCATCAAAGATATAATTGATTTCAATCACCTAATTATTACATATCAGCTGTTCTTTTTATATTGCAATTATTCAGGAGTATTCAAACACAAATTTAAGACAAAGCAAGCACGGTAGTGCATGCATGAACAAACCTTGCATCGTGAGTTTAGTCAGAATGCAAAAGCGTGTCGAGTTTTCCAAAACTCGGGGAACAGTTTCTATCGAATACAAACGTTTCTACGTCAATACTCGATAAGTAATTTTAACCACGGAGATCGTTATGGAGCCTATGTAGCAGAGATGGTCAAACTTTGTCATGATATGATATAGGAACCGTATATTTTTATACCAGCAACCAATATAAAAGGCAACGTGCATTGAACCTGTACACACCAAACAATATTTACAGTGAATATATATACACATACATCTGAAGCTTAACTTTACAACATCTTCATGACGTACCTTAATTGAAAGTTAACTTCATTTTTATGGCGAGAATTGAGTTTTCATGTAGTTGTGATTCCAATTGTTTTGCACTGGTAACTGTGGGAATTAAATGCTTAAGATTTTTGCTGAAAAAAACATGTGGCTATTTAGATAATTAACGAAGATGTACATCATGTACACATAATGTACGTTAACAGTTGAACAAAAAAATAGATTAAAAAAAAAGTAAAGAAAAAAAAATGATTTTTGGCTATATAATTGAAACGTTATAACTAGTGCTAGAAATTTAAACTCAGAAACTAATACAGACGATAGTAATTATGCATTACGTACATAAAATTTATAATCGTGAGAAATAAAACTGCATTTCGAGATCTTTATTTAATTTCATTTTTAATTTTGATGCAAGAAACAGCGAAGATAAAATTACAACAGAATTGTCACTACCTGTTTAAAGGTAGATTAAATAAAATTATTATTAGTAAATTAAATTATTTTCTATAATTTTTACATTTTTAAACAATTGTTATAGAAAAATTTATTTCTATAAAACGATTTATATAGCAAAACGGTTATCTGGTGATACTGTACAGTTTCCAATAATCCAGTTAACCAGTTTTTAGACGAAGTTTCGACTGTTCTAATATTAGTGACATGCTTATCAAAACCTCAAAGAAAGAATTTTACGTTTTGAATGATACTTAAGTAATAATAGTTATATATTCCATTTGAATTGTATGTTTTATTGTATTATTTTACTCGAATTGCGTATTTTATTGCACCGTATTATAATAATAATATATAGAATGGGTCATGTGAAGTGTTACAAGTGCGTAATTATATTCTCTAAAAACTTTTTTTAAAATGATTGTCAAAATGATCGAAACATCACTTAAAAAAAAACATTAAAACTACCGATGATTAAAGCAAGAAACTTCTATCAAAGACATTGAAGTAAAAAAAATTGAGAAACTTTATATTTTATGAAAAATTATCCAAATTATACGTTGTTTTTCGTATATAAAATATCTATCCATATTTAAATTTATGACAAATTTCTAAAGAGCAAATACGCAAAGAATAGGATTTAAAGCGAAAGTGATGCTAAAGATCTTTCCACGAGTTCATAAGAAACGAAAACACTTCAACTACCAATAGATCCAGACATATTTACGAATGGTCACCATTGTGAACATCAGTTCCGAATCAAACGTCGACCTGTGCAGATGTGTTATCGGAACGTTATAAAGTAAACATGACAGTGGTGTTAACGGTTAAATATTTCGTGTATTAGTGTCTGCTACAAGTAATACCAGAATAAATTGTTTAATATGATGTACCAAATAGCCACTCATCAAAAAACCAGTGGAAATAAGAAGAAAAAGAAACTAATATCTACAACTCCTATGACTAATGAAAGTACTGTAGAAAAAATCGATACTGTTTCAATGGAATAAACTCAAGCAGCGCTTAAAATTAAAAGGAAAGGAACAATTAGAATCGTAAGGCAATACGAAAAAACGGGTTGGGTATACGAACCACACCATCAAATGGATATATAGTATTACAGAAGTTGAATCTAGTTAATCTGCCTCAAAATCTCCTATTTTCATCTAAGCTGCAAAGATAAAGCCATTGCTAGAAAAATGATAGGAGGAATTTCTGCTGAAGTAACTAAGGATAAGCAGGTGAAATTACAAATATTTTCGACAGACGCGTACAGGTCAGTCGTAAGAACACTCAGAGACACAGACTACACGTATTAACCTAAATGGAAAAGGAAATGTAAAGTTAATTAACAAAAAAGCAGCTGCGTTTGAAATTAAACGTGAAGTACATGAAATCCAATCTATAGGAAAAAGAAGTAACATCAACCTTACTAAAAATAGTATCTCAATATCTTCTAGTTTCTAATAGAACTAGAAAAAGCTGATAATAATGATATTTATAGTATCACTACTATATGTGACACGCTAATAATAAAGGTTAAGCCACCAAAAATGTATAGAAATATTCCATAATCTGCCAGATTTCACGGACCATTGGTATGTGTTGGTTCACATCACTACTTCATGGACTAAGAGAACGTCTGTTTAAACTGCCAATTGCACAGGGGCTGGATGTAAGGAAAAAATTACAGAGAAAATATTTCCCCCCTATTAGAGATATAGGATGAATCAAAAAATTTCTCTATACAAACTAAACAAACACTCAAGCATCAAAGAAATAATAGCCACAATAATAAATAATAAAGTGGACAAGATCTATGCTGAAATTGTAAAAGCAAATACAAATACAAACTAAAATTCCAACTCCAGAAGAACACAAGAGGCAAGTAGTTTAGAAAAGTTAGAGAAATTGATAGAAAATTTAGCCAATCAAATATCAACCATGCTAAATTTATTAACAATAAACTCATCGTGTTACAGAGGCAAAGTTCAAACTAATAGAATGGAACTACAGCGGGTAAACAGGTAATCCGAATTAAAGGTTATTAAGCTGTTAAGATAAATTAATTATTAATTTATATTATTAATTTATAAAGATAGTTTAAAGTTGTTGCGCGATATCGCTGTTTCAGAACTGTATGAAACGGATAAATCACATTTACTACAACAATTATGGTAATTAAGTGGGAGAGCACAATGCAAAATGAATTGATGTCAAGAAAAACAACACTCCCAATTAAATTCATATAAAACAGGAAAAATACACCGGCGACCACTGTTAATATTGAGTTGAATAATATCAATATTAATATCTCGTCAGTATGCTGCCCATCAAGATACATAATTTCTGAGAATGAATGTAGAGAATTTTTCGAATTTCCCGATACAAAATTTTTAACAGCTGTTGATTTTGATGCAAAACACAGTTACTGAGATTCCAAAATGAATAACCTTAAAGGTATTGAACTATATAACGAAAATCTCGGATATATTTGATAATAGGATTGCCAATCCTAACTTCAACATCAAACGAATTGCTCAAACTCTCTGATCACACATCGATCTTTGAGCTTATCCAAAATGTGAAAACAAACGTGGCAACAAATGAAAAATCTACAAATACGAATGGCGTCACAGAATGTAAAAACTACAAGTTCATAAACAACATAAACTATTCAAAGTATTCTCTAAAGAAGCTTACGACATACAAATTGCATACATACATTGCGGCGTACGTTTCAACAAGCTTTAAAACAAAAGAAAATACTGCAACAACAAAATATCCAATGTATATCATGGACATAATTAAAAAGAGAAAGAAAATAAGATTATTCTTGGCGTACTTGGTCTTTAAGCTTGGTCTTGGCGTTCTTTTCATCGTTAAGAATATCAAAAGAAGATGGTCGGAGTAAATTTAGTTTGATAAAAGCTATTTAAGTTAAAAAAGAAACTTAATATGTGATACCATTAAAAAAAAAAAAAAGAAACGATGCCGTAATCTATAATTTTTCGTTTACACAAATTATAAATTACGGCGCTTCGTATCGTTTAACCACTTGACATACGAATTAAGTGAAATTCGATATGACAAAAACCCAACAAAGAATTGTTATACTGTACAAATTAATAACGAATGATGGAAGAACAAATTAATGATTCAATAGTCCTTAAGAGACGCATGACGTCTCCCAGACGTCATTGTATGTCAAGGGGTTAATTAAAAAAAAAAATTAAGCCAAGTTTAAAAAAATAAGTCACATTTCATGCAACTCATCCTGTATGTTATATGGATTCGAATTCAAAATTTTTCAAATCCCATCGTGATTCATAATTCATATGTAAATTCACATTCTTGAAAATATTGTTTGGAAAATAAAATTCTGGTGAAAAATTGTATGAATATTATAAGTGTACATGGTATAAAAAGTATTACATTTTGAATGTTTTTTCATATTATGTACAGATAATCATTATTAATACTTATATTGCTTTTTAATGTAAATTTGGTGCTATCTTCTTGGATATTAACATTTTAATAAAAAAATACATATATTTATAAACATGTAATATTATGCATCTCAATTAAAACACGTTCCTTCGATATCAGTAATAAAATCTTTTTTGCAAGTTGGTCCCGTTCTAAACGCTGGTTAGAATTAGTTAGAACTTTAATGCTTCAACTTTAATCCTCTCCTTTTTGGGAGATTAAAGTCATCTACATAAGTATGCTCGGTAGCCAGCAGGGGACGCTAAATTTTCGCGAAAAAAAATTTGTCTTTGAACTACCTGAAATTATAAGCAGTAATCGGCCTGAGCCGCTTTTAAAAGGCAAAGCATCTACTTTCACCTCATTGGATTTATTTCCCTTGCAAATACTTCATCACTAGAAAGCAGAGCATACAAACGAAGATGGAATACGATTCCTTGAAAATTCCACGAAATTTAATACATATTTTTTGCAACTCGGTTCACCATAAATTTTAATAAGATTCTAGCATTCGTTTGCGACGCACGATCCTTTTGTACATATATTCAAAATGAGTTTGACAAACTAACGCAC
This sequence comes from Melipona bicolor, assembly GCA_030673865.1. NCBI lineage: Eukaryota > Metazoa > Arthropoda > Insecta > Hymenoptera > Apidae > Melipona > Melipona bicolor. The sequence continues at coordinate 2,434,216 of JAHYIQ010000016.1, read as the reverse complement.
TGACATTGTGTAGTAAATTTTTTGATCATCAATTACTCATATCTGGTAAGTTATTGGTCACAAACGAATTTGAAGTTTAACGAGCATTACAGTTGCAAGTCTGAAGAATTGTTATAACCTACAGTTACTATGTACTCTGATTTCAGAAATTTCACAATTCGCTTCGTTCGTACAATAATATTCATTTCTTGCTGTTTTTCCCAATCTTCCAGAAGAAATTTCTTGTTTGGCAGTAACCGAATGTACACGTGTTCAGAATGTCAGCACGGAATTTATTCTCTAACATTGTGAATTCTTTTTACCGTATGCAAACGACAAAGTACCGTTGTTTGATCAATTTCTGGAATTCTATAGCGTAGATTATTGAACTGAATCTTTACACAATAATGCTTGTACTCTACAAATTACGTGTTCCATGTTCTTGTGATCGTCAAGCGTATTATTCACATTTAATTGTTCTTTCTATCAAACTCATTTGTTATTCTGATCAAAATTGCCTTCACATACACGAGGTATGGTCCCTGTTTCTGTAAACCTTTTGAAATTCAACCGAAGTAGCATATACTGAATTTTATTAACCTTTGCTAATTGCGGGGAATATTATGTTTTCATTAATGAACAGCAATTTTATCAAGTCGATTTTCACGGGAACGAGGCCTCCAATTTTGATGCATATTAAAGAACTAGAATCTAAATAGAAGCGACTTTCATACTTTAAATATTATAACAAATACTTCATTTTGAATATTTTATATACTTGTGAATATTTTTGCTTCTGTAAATTTTCGATTGTGACCACTCTGATCATGAATGGTGTGATTTTTCTACAAAAATTATAATATTTATGATAACAAACTTTTGGTATTTTTTTTTTAAATGTTTCTTTAAATGTTTAATTTTAGTGATTAAAGCGGTAAAACTGCTACAATTTTGTAAAAAGAAACCGTGCAATAATAAATTTGAAACTTAAAGCCTCTACCTTCAAAATTCTAAAACACCTTTAAATTTTCTTCTGAATAATTTTCTTCTCAAAAATGTTATAAATTGTACGTATTCTGTATATGATTCTGTATTATTAAAGATATTAAATTACTTTTTGTAATTACTAAGTGAAAGTTTGCAAAATTTGGATACCCGTAAAATCTCTTTCTGTTAATAATTTGACTAAAGTTCAAATACTATAAATAATTTTTATTGCACCAGAAATAACTAGAATGACACCTTAAATTAATTTACAATGTCTTGTTTAGTCGTAGGAAAATTTTTATGTTTAATCCAATTTAGATAATAATCATTTTCATTAATTTGCAATTGTGTCGCCATTTTCGACAGATACTGGTTCTGTATTTAAAAAGGAATTTGAATTTTTGTATTTTCGCAAACTCGTCCAAAAGTGAGAATGCGTCGATCGGTTGAAAATGCAGATATCGAAGAATTGAAATTAGTATGAAACAAAATAATGAAAATTGAAATATTTCCATAAGCAAATATTATTTGATTTAATATTTGAATCAAATACTCCTTTAAAATAATTCATTTAATAATATATAAATCATGAGCCAATATTATTTACACTCAGACGTAAATATAGGAAAACAGAAGCACGAAAATAGATCTTCCAAATGTTATTCAATATTTTCTCAAGATCATGTTTGTATACATAGGTATAATATCTGTTTTCAAACAAAACGTTATTTAAAAAATGTTAAAAATGTGTTCTATTTAGAGAAAATAAAATAAGTTAGTAATATGTAACAATTACAAAAATTAAAAAATTTTTAGCTACTTATAAATAAAATAAGTCTTTTAATAATCTTATAAATAAGTTTGCACAAAGATCTACTGCAGAGTAAAATCTCGGAACTGCTTACTTGCAACATTATTGTTTGAAATAAAAATTGATAGAAATATTTGAAATACAATAGTTTTATATTTCAATGAAATGCTGTTTCAAAGAAGTATATTATTTATTATATTCTGTATCGATCTACCTATTTCAAAAATCTTTTTCTCCTCGGCCCTGGTTAAGTGTATAAACAAACAAATTTACGCGAACGTCGATAAATATTTATGAGAAACCTCAGATGGTTTCCAAGGTATTTCATCATTTTAAATTATAATTTGTTTTCAAGGTATTTTTAAGCTTTTCACGACGTACTTTAAGAGTTCTTTTCATTTCTTAAACGTAAGGGAAACGTGAATATTTCAGGCTACACTACGAATCTACAATATTTCATTAAAATTAGCGTATGTAATCTTCATGCGTACTTGGGTGAGCATGAAGATTATTTAAAGATCGTGTTCTTGCACAGAGTATTCCATTTAATTCGAAACGGATAGAATATCTCGCGAAAGGAGTAAGTATAGTCGAGAAAGGGATTTTATTTGCTGCGTGATGTAAAAAATATCTCGGAAAAAATTAAACTGTGAAAGCAGTTGAGTTTCGACTTCGCTGATTGTTGCAATTATTTTACACTAGGTTATGCTAGTTTAAACATTGACAATTTTTGGGCGTGCGATGACGCCAATGACACTCATTGTATGTTCGGGAAAACAAACAAAAGTGACGAAAGATGCAGGATTTGAGATACAAGAGTAGTGGTTACGTAAACAAGAGTTCGTAATCAAGGCTTTTTTTGTACAAACTAACGTAACAAAACGACCCAAAACGCAATATATTTGTTGGATTGACAAATAAAATTCTTATGAATGAAACTCGATTTAACATTGAAAGTTTTATGATAGGATCGTATTAAATGTTGCTAGCGATAAACTTTACATTATATTTTCTATAATCGTCTGAAATCTTAAAGACTAGGAATCGTAAAAAAATACAACGAATAAACTAACAGTAAGTGGGGGATAAAATAGGCAAACGAGAGAACACCACAAAGGATACAGAATAGAAAAAAGAAAGAAAGAGAGAAAAGAAAAGTAGAGGCAATAGAGCGAAGGAAATCGCAAGAGACTAAAATCTAAAATGGGAAAATCTAAAAAGAAGCAAACGTGAAGCGAGAAAGCAAAGAGGAAACGCAGGAGAAAGGAAAAGGAGCGAAAGAGAAGGCTGTACAAAACGAGATCTGGAACGTTATTTCCATTTAAAGTAGGCTTTACAAAGTGGGTTACAATAAACATAACACCGCATACTCCTATCACAATGTGAACGCATACATCCTTGCTGCCGCAGTATCATGCCAATACTCTTGTCTGCAATTCTCTGTAGATTTCTATAGCCACCGCTAACGGCACGAATAAAATATATTTTTACAAAAATGCTCGTGTTACGCTGCGTACGTTTATTCTGCAGACTTGTCTGCGAACTCTAATTTCGATCAGTTTCCTGCAATTTTAACAAAAAATAAGAGATCGAAGTTAATTGCGCCTGTATCGGTCCTCTTCACAGTCATCAGCAGGGACGGTGTTTTGCCTTTACCACGGTGTGTCCGATAGCATTTTTCCACATCTCGCATGGCTACCAAGAGTTGCGTGCACGAACAAACGCAGTTGCGTTTTGATCACTCTAGAAAGTGGGTGTAAGTAGCCAACCCTTACGGGTTTACCGCTATTTCTTTCCCAGATTCCTCCTTTTAGTTATCATGCGTCGACGGTCCCGGGGAAGTGCAAGTTCCCCGTTATGTCGACACGCCGTGTGTTCGGTCATCGGCCCATGATTTCCTTGCATCGAGTGGTGGGGATGATGTGACAAACATTTCTTCCTTCGCATCCAGGACTTCCCGTGGCTTGACCGATTTGTTGTTGTCCTTCAGTCCAGGCGTAGTGTCCAAAGTCCAGGGATTTGAACTTGGGCTTCCCGTGTTCGGAGTCGAATACCTAATCAACAACGCCAACGATCTCCTGATGGTTAACTACAATAACTCGTATATTAAATGGTCATGGGTTTCACATGTAAACATACATACTCGTCCATACACCGAAACAAATCAGCGGACCAAAACAAGTAACGTGATCGTTGCGTGTGCAGAACACACTTCTAGATCGATTCACGGGTTTTAAAACACTACAAATTAGAAGTCCTATCGTGGAAAATTGCACGCTGTAGGTATCATAGAAGCCTGAAGTTTGATCAGTGACACTCGCGAACAGCCAGTAGATGCAGCCGCTGCAATCCAAAGCGTGAACGTTTCATTGAGATTTACTTGTTCGATTATACAATATGTATTCTATAATTTGTTTCTTTCTTTCTCTTGCGTTAAGTTAGGTAAATTTAATTTGTTATTCGTAAGTTTATGGTGACTTGTTCATTGTGACTGACGTCACGACATCAAATGTCCCTAACGAGGCACGTAATCGTTGCGTGTCTAGAACACACACTACTAGATCTGTTCACGAATTTCAAAACGGATTTGTTCTGTGCGAAACATTTCTGTTTGAATTAAATCCTGAAATATACGAAGAAGCAAAGAGTATTCCGCCGTCTTGTAGGCAGAACACATTGTTATTTGCGAATAATTCTTACGATCGAAACTGATTTGAAACTTTGGATTGAAAAAATTCAGGATACATAGGTAGATGCGCGAATACAGAGATACGTAATCATCTAATTATCTGAGTAGACTGTCACCGCTGTCGCGCGACGTAGTATACGGAACATTCGAATATTGCGGGATTCAGATTTCGTCCGAGTTTCCCCGATCAGACTCGAGATACTTTGAATTACAAATTGTTATGTGCAATTCTCATAAACACGCGAATAAACTCATCATTCGACTACAAGAACTTCACTATCGTTGTGATAATTGTTATTTCCACAGTCTCGCAAATATTATAGTATTATACGCGATAATTCGAAAATTTCGATTATTCATAACCTAATTTCCAAATAGAATAAGTGCTGGTCAAACGCTAAAATATTATTGTAGCGGCCTAGGATTCCTCGACTATGAGTTTCGAACACTGACTAGCACAAGCCGCAAGTGGCTGCGCGCCTAGCGTCGAGGTCCTGCCGATCTTCGACGTTAAGCAAGCAGCGTGCGGTAGGTGTCGGGCCAGCCTAGCGGGTAGTTACAACACAAGCGTCTGGGGTAAGGAGTCGCTGCCATTCAGCCCCACTGACGAGTCTAGGCAGCGACTCCGAGACGAAACGCATTAATCGCTTTCTTCTCTCTCTTTCACAACTACCTCAAATCCTTCCATTCGTCTTTCCACGTGTTCTTCCCATATTACATTCGTTCCCTCAAATTATGAAAGAATTTTCAGAGATATAACAATGTCCTTTACACACTGACAAACATAAAATCTCACACTGCTTTTTAATGTTAAAAGTAGAAAAATAAATTGTCGTACCAACAGAAGAAATTTACGATATACGAATGTCTAAGATTAATGAAAGTTTCAAAGAGGCAAGAAGGAATAATGCTTAAGAATTTTAATAGAAAATAAGTTTCCAATATTTTCGATATCAATTAACTCCTTCTCTGTGCACAGTTCAAAGAATCTAACAAAAAAAGTTTTATATTTTTGATATAGTTACTTCCTCCACGGGGGGCAGTTTTTTTTTGTCAGTATCACGGAAACCAGGCCCATCACTGGTTATATCCAAAAAAAAAAGGAAAATGTCTATTATGGACGTGTAGCGGTCTAGGATTCGTCAACTACGAGTTTCGAACAGTGACTAGCACAAACCGCAACTGGCTGTGCGCCTAGCGTCGAGGTCCTCTACCGATCTTCGACGTTTAAGCAAGCAGCGTGCGGAACCCCCGCTATGATGGGTGATTGGTGGTGGTGATTTAAACGGGTCGTTTAATTGCACTAGTATTCCGACTCCTGTTTACTGGCCCCCGCGCCTATCATCATTCATATCCCAATGGATATAAAGGTCATCACGTCTGCCCAATGAAACCTCAAGGTGTATCACGGGTGTGATGATTTCGTAAACCGTGTGGACCCCTCAGTTCTTGTGTAATGATTCTCATGGATTTCTCAAACTTTCCTATCATGGAATCATCCTCGGGCGCGGGATCGGTCGTGACACATCATCACTACTCCAATTCTCCTTTTCGGTCCAAGGCGATGTTCAGACTTTGGGATATGTTTGAAGATAATTAGGGAAAGCCGTGCCCAAGAATTTGATCTTGGGATTCCCCTTTTTCTAGCCAAATACCTAACCAACAGCGCCGACGATTTAAAAACAGTGCAAATTAAAAGTCCTGTCGTAGAAATACAGCCACTGTAGATATTATATATTATATTACCCTGAAGTTCGATCAGTGACACTCGAATGACAAACATTAGTTGCAGCCGCTGCAATCGGACACGTGAATATTTTGCTCATTTCTATGTGACTCTACTAATTTTTATACGATAACTTGTTTTTTTGGTCTTGTTGGATTTAGTAAAGTAAATTTGAGGTTTTGGCGGAATTCTGTACGTTTCAAAATTCCTGAAAGTTTGAAGGTTCTTCATTCGTATCTACGTCTATCATCATGAATTCATATTTTACATTTTCTAACGTCACGACATTAAATGTCTCTTTACTTAATGTCACATTGTAATAATGTGAATTTGTGCGTATACTGAATTTTACTTACGATTCACGATTTATTTAATCACGTTAAATCTATTAAATTTATTTAATCTCTATTCTTGCTAAAATTGCCAAAACATACCTGAAACGAAAACAAACATTAAATTAAACGTTTTTTTTCTCTCTATGAATTGTATCGTGTAGCAGTAATATTATTAGTAATTATATGTTAAATTATTATTAGTAATGAAATATCTATATATGCATATATTATATTTAATATAACTAAACTATATATATACATATATTAAACCGTCGATCTGCCTAGTGATGTAATGACTACAATATAATTAACTGTAAATATATATACTATAGAAATAGCACAATAAATTAAGTTTTTTTAAATAGAAACTAGGATAATACTCGTGAGAATATTCCACGTGTTTTAGGAAATGTACTGATCTTTGAAATTTTGTTGTGTAGAAACTACTGTTGGATATCGGATTTGCAAGGCCTGATATTTCTGATTTATGACTGTCAGGTAATCGCTGTCTTTCTGCTTGTACAGTGGGGTTTACGTTTATTTTTGCACAACTGATTGCGCAGCTTCCATTTTAGTCGTGTAACTTTTTGTGTCCATAATTAAATGTCCAAATAAATTTAACTACAATCTTATGTATCAGCAATTTTTTTTTTTTTTTTTTAGTATTTAGTTCTTGTCGGGCTCAAGCGCACTCCGTTTGGAGTAAAAGAAAAAACAATATTTCGACAAATTTATTACTCCACGGCTCTTTCATACGCTAGATTTTACAAAAGTAAAGTTAAATTATCCTTTTATGACTAATAATTTTCCGACATACACACATACGTAAATCGATACTTTTTTATAGAATAGTTTATTGAAAAGGAACTGATGGGTTGAAAAGGAATTGATGGATTAAAAAGTACATGACTCCACTTACAAGAGTAGTGATTTCAAATTCTCCAAAATCCTTGGATCTACAAAAAATTAATCATGATCCTCTCTGTGGTGAATAAACTTTCGTTCAGAAAATTTATCTACATCTCCAAAAAACAGTGAAGGTAATAATATAATATAATTTTATAATATAATATAATATAATATAATGATCATTTATACACAAGTATACTTACAAACAATCATGCGTAATGTTAATTTTAGAAACAGATATTGCAAAAAAATGCTCGGAACTTTCGAATTTGCGGTGATTTAAGTCGCGAAAAAATTTATTAAACTGTGCGGAGTCGTTTAATTCGGTGGAATTTTTCGATAGAGAAAGAATCCATCTTCATTCGCATGCTCCGCTTTTTAGTGGAAGATTATTTGCGAGGGAGATGAATTTAATGAGATGAAAGTAGATGCTTCCCCTTTTAAAAGTAGTTCAAACCGATTATTCTGCGATTATAATTTCAGAAAGTTTTATAACTGTTCAAAGATCGATGATTTTTTTCACGAAAATTTAGCGATCCTTTAGCTCGCCGCCGAGCGTAAAATCTCTAAAATGCGTAGAGTATTAAAATTCTAATTAATCTTAACTGACATTTAGAACGGAATTAACTTACTGAAAATACACTTTATTGATTTTGACTTCGTTTTATAAAATTACGAGCTATCTCGTAAGTCATTTGTCTCTTCTAAATTCGTACATTATTGTGCATGAGATTTTTAATAAGATGTTTTTGTTACGTTTCGTCGATAATGATCGACAAACATTTTTCTATTGTCAATTTTCTGCATTTTCAAATTTTTAAGACTTAGTCTTAAAAAGATTCAATCTAATTGTTATAATATTAGCTACTTACTTTTTATCAATATGTATTAACTATATATGTTAAGATTAAATTAGTCTCTTTATGTTAAAATTATGCATAATGTATGTGTTATTATATATTTAAATAATGTATGTGTTATTGTTTATGTAGATAATGTATGTGTTAAAATTAATTTTACCTTTTACCTTACGACTGTCATTATTAAAAAGAATATTGAACTTAGTAGGCATTATATGTATAGTCATTATCTCATTGTAATTGTTTTAGATATAAAGTACCGAAACATATAATTAATAATAAAATTTACATATAATTTATAATTAAACCTTATTAACATAACGGATAACATTATCTCTTTATATATTTTACTATAATATTGTGATTTTTGTGAAATGCAATAAATATCTTGTGTAATAAATATTTTTTAAGTTTCAAAGCTTATTAATGTGATAATTGTATCATGTCGTACATTATACAAAATGTTTCATAAATGTATAATATAGACATAAAATAAATTTCTGCAAATATTTTCATGAATTTGTGTAATTTTTAATCCTTATCCTTGTTCCCAATAATATATTTATCATTTGCATTAGTGTGTATTATATATAAAAGTATATAATACTACTAGTAATATATAGTCGATAATACTATTAATCTTCCATACTTAACATATAATTTTCTTCTGATTTGCTTTTTTCGACTATACATTTCATTAAATCTTCGTAATTTTTTTATTTTTCTTATATAAAATACGTGATAGGTATTATTACCAAAGATCATTATAAACCTTGAAATTTAATAAAAACGATTTCTGATAAGTAGACTCATCACATTGTAATTTAACTTAACCAAAAAATGTGAGATATATTTTAAAAAATTATACTTCTGCAATTCTATATATATATATAATTAAAAATATTTTAAAAAATTATATTTATATAATTACATTCTATTTTTCAATACCGCAATTCTATGAAAAATAAGAAATCAAGGAACGTAATATTTCTGCGAATAATAATATTCACTTCACTAACAGAATTAGTGTAATGCTGTCGTATTGTGTTTGCTTGAACTTTGATTTCAACAATATATTTACGTATAATGTGGAACTTTGACTGCTTGTTATAAAGCCCTCTGTTTCCTCGCAGTTATGAGAGTTTTTAGTACGTATTACGTTCCATTAAAAGAACATTTCGCTGCGAGGATGAATGACAAAATACCTCAAATGGAAAATTTCAGTATGTATTTGACTTTAATTACTACTTACTTGTATTTACTAATATACAACGAAAACGCTACAGAAGTACATCTTTTATCTTATCTAAAAATTTTCTTGTAAATACGTAGAAAGTGATATGCGCGAAAATCCGTAAAGCTATTATTAATCTATAAATACTTAACAATTAATTATACGTACGCTTGGTACATTTTTAAAATCTCAAGAAACTGACTTTTCTAGGAAGACTTCATAATAATGTAATTTATTGAAATATAATATACAAAATATATTGAAATATATATAAATATATATATCTTTATAAATATATATCAGTATACATATCAAAATATGTTAAAACGTGTATATTGAAATACAATATATTGAAATTTCTAAATTGAATGCAAAGCTGGGCAAAATTTGGGAGAAAAAATATTTCAGATACTATTTGTTTTTAAATATTCGACGCTGTATGGTTTAAATAAAATAATGTTTAATAAAATTTCGGCACAAATCATCACCGCCGTTCTGCAATTACTGCTGTCAATAAATCATTTATTTTATGAGTGCAGAAAATTCGAGACATTCCAAAAACATGTTAAAAATATCGTCACTTATTTAAAAGAAACCCAACTCTATTCACGCTAAACACATGTTGCCAATGACCTAATAATCGACTTTAAGCCGATTAAATAAGAAAAGGAAGAAAATTTAAAATACACATTTTGTTTCTTATTCTTTTGCGAGGAATTATCTTCTGTTCCTTTGTGTATGTATGTACATGTTATTACAACAGTAATGCTAATACAAGCCATAAATTAATGTATCATAACTAAGAACATTTTTAATTTTAAAAAAGAGCAATATATTTCAGTTAATAAAATAATTCAGTTAACATTTATGTGAAGTATATTTTTCGACAAGATTTTCCCAATGACACTCAAATGATTATAAAATAAAATAAATTATTTATTGAAATATGACAATTATAAATACAATACAAAACGAATGATAAATGATAATGGTATTTTGGTACAATTCGCAGAATTCGCATCTTTCCATTTAACCCCTTGCGCTGGCAACTGGTTCGCGGACCATAACGAGTGACCGAACCGTATACAATAATTCGTCGCTTTCTTTTTCTATTGAACTCGTCGAATAGAAATTATTAAGAAGTAATAAACTTATCATTTGTTTTGCCCGGGTTACATTTAAATATACTTAAAACTGAGAAAATGTTGCAATTTAGGACAAAAAATTCTCAACATGGCACGTCATTCCAGCGCAAAAGATTAAGCGTTCGATCTTGGTCTCGAATTCTTTTACAATAATATTTTATCTAACACTGACCGAGTAACAAGAAGAAGGACAAACTTCGCTGACTGAGACGGACTATCTTCCCTAAAGATAAAATAATTTCCGGGACATGGGAATACGCGGACCGAGAATTCCGAAGCAATAGCGAGGAGTCGGCTGAACATTCCTAATCGAAATCCGGAACGAGAGAAGGTAATTACTGATGCAGACTAATTTCACTAGATACTCCGGCAGCGAAATCGATGAAAATAAGGTCTTCCTAAGGACCCTTCCCTTCTTCTTCTTTAACCATATTTATGACAAAATTTTTTCTTTACGAATACGGATTTTTTATATTTTGGTTGTTTTAATAAAATGATACTTAATCTGGAAAATATATCAAAGAAGAAATAGTTTGATATGAAATCAATGATAGAGGAAGAAAATAAAAATTTTTCAACTCCATTTATGTCTGGAATTAAGTTACCTAGGTCATTTTTGTACCACTGAATAACATTTCACATATTACAAACGTAGAGAAGAGGGAAAAGAAGTTTTTAATGTGGAGTCTTCATTCCATTTTCATTATGTGAACCTTTATTTTTTAAATATCTCAATATTGAACGTTACGTCATCGAGATAGAATTTTTTGGTAAGAAAACAAAATTATAATTTATAATGGAAAATTTATGAATTTTTTTGACTTTAATTTTACATTTAATTCGATCATTTATGAATTTTTTTGACTTTAATTTTACATTTAATTCGATCATTTATGAACTTTTTTGACTTTAATTTTACATTTAATTCGATCATTCTCTTCTGTTATTGGCAGACATTCTATCCTGATAACACAACATTCGAATATTGATTCTTTGCGCTCGGTGACTTTTGTATATCGTTTATCTTCAATTTACAAAATAGCAAGGTATCAGTTCAAATGAAATGGTATAATATTGGTAGTTTATTTGACATAAAATTTTATTGATTACATTTTTCTAGCATGTTATGTTCTTTAAAATCTGCATTTAAAATCTACAAGTTTTCTAGACGAAATATAGGACTTAATAACATAATTCCTTCCACCATTTTATAAACTTTCATGAAAAGTAATAAGAAGTTCAGTTTATGCAAATTATTTCAATCAGTCTCGTTTGACTTACGGCCGCCTCCATCTTTGAAAGTAATTTCGTTTATTCTTCTTACTTCGTTACTATAACTTTCATTCTAGATCTGTTCTAATATCACAATGTCACGTTATATCGTACAACACCAAACGTTAGACATGTACATGTCTAATTATCTCTAATGTCTAAAATCTTGCTTTTCTGTATTTCCTATAATTTAAAGTAAAATTCGATTCATATAAATTTGTCGGAGGACAAATGTAACATATGTGTATTTTATATATATATATATCTACATTAAATTAAAGTAATTTCTAAAACCTGTTAAATACACATCTTAAGTCACGTATGACTTATATTTTATTTCTATTTCTGTGCCATTTAAATATAAAATATATATTTATTAAATATATATTTTATATTAAATAAATAAATAAATATATATATATATACTTTGATAATTTACAACTTTTTTCAGCTAATTCGATTCCTGTACCACGTAATTGGAATTTTATAAGTGAATCTTCTTCTTGAATTTTTTTGTCTTTTGAATTTTGGATATTTTTATCTTTGGATTTTGGATCTTCTTTTGGAATTTTTTACTGACAGTATCAAGTTTGAAAAAAAATTTACACAAAAAGTTCAATCGTTCCTCTTTTAAATATTTTTTAACATTGTAATTTCTTATACTGTGTTTTAGTAACTTACAATATGTATGTTGTATTGTATGTACTTGTAGTGGCCTATGATTCCTCGACTACGAATTCCGAACATTGACTAGCACAAGCCGCAAGTGGCTGTGCGTCTAGCGTCGAGGTCGTACCGATCTTCGATGTTAAGTAAGTAGAGTGTGCGGGGAAACCCCGCTAGGGGATGGATGCCGGGCCAGCCTTAGCGGGTGGTAGTTAGTTACAACACCAAGCGTTCTGGGGTAAGGAGTCGCTGCCATCAGCCCCCACTTGGGGATGAGTCTAGACAGTGATTCCGAGACGAAACAACTTTCTTTTTCTCATCTACCTCAAATCTATCCATCTTTCCATCATGCATCCATCACCTTAAACTCTTCAGTACTCAGAATGCGTGTTATGTATTCTGTCATATAGAAGTTTTTATGCAAGAATTCTTATAGTTTATAGTTTTTTACGCAAAACTATACTTACATTTATAGTTTTTTATCACTCACCTTTCTTGCGTTAATGTAAATAATTTTATAACTATATTTTACAATTATATTACTATTACATCACAATTTTTTAATTTATAATTCATACATTACCTATATGTAATTTATAATGTAATTTGTATAATGTTATTTCATTGACAAAATGACAATTATGACGACAATTATTGAACAGGATTAGATATTATTTTGTTGATTAAAAATTCAAAGTAATAGATTTTTTACTTTGTCAGTGCACACCTGTTCGTAATGATAATTAAGACTTATAGAGACATTCATAGAACATAGTATGAACAACATAATTGCTTTCTAGTGGCAAGACTATGAAGATAAATGAATGAGATTTTCATAATTGATTAAGAAATGTCTCTGCAACATTCTCATTGCAATGTCTCGCAATTATTGAAATGTCACTTTTGTCGCAAATGTGTAATATCGTAAAAAAGTTAACTATCTAACGAACATACTTTTAAATTAATTGATTATTTTATTGGTTTTTACGAATTCAAGAACTATGACATATAAAAATGCACTCTATAATATTTAAATATAATCTATACTCTAAATGATCACACACAAGAATTGTATACCCATTTTCTTACTTTCAAATCCATTGCAGCGACTGATTATTATTAAATGTTCAGTGAATCTCACATTGCAGAAATAAAATATATACATATGAAATGTGAAATGCGCACTATAGCCCTATACGTTACTTTGAAATCGTATTGTACGTAAAATGAATATAAAATATCTGAATGTTCCATAACCTAAACGCGTTGTATTAACCGAATCGTATTTCCTGATTTGCCTATCTTTCCTATTATTTTTCCATGAAAACCTATATCATGTGTTAATATCTTGTACATAATAATAATTATAAAGGAAACATATTCTACTGACATTATGTATTGAAAAATACCAACGATATATCAGATATTTCAGATATTTCAGATATTTCAGATATTTCAGAAAAAACTACCAGACAGCTACAAAAATTACAAGAAATTGCACGATTAACACAAGAATTACCGGCAATTAAATCATAAAATTTTTATCGGGAACATTAAATATAAAAAATAGAAAGATTTTACAACACGGTAGAGTGTACAAGTTTTTATTTATACATTTTACGAGAAATTATTTATATCTCTGAAAAATACATTGTTTTACATTTAAAATATCTAATAAAAATTAGAAATTAGTTTCAGTGTTAGTAATATTAAATTTAAATAATAATATTAGATAAACAGAAATATCAATAGTTTCTACAAATCAGAAATAAAAAAATGCCAGGATTTGGACGAATTTTTTTTTGTAATTTTTAGATTATGGATCTACTGAATGATATATAAAGTAAAATATGCAACATCAAATTGATTATCAGATGAATATTTAAATCAAAATAAGCAATATAAATTATTAACGTGCATGCAATGATAATAATTATGAGAATAATAATACAATGTTACAATTAAATATTTAAATATTTAAATGTAATAATTAAATATTTAAATATTTAAATGTAATAATTAAATAATTAAATATTTAAATGTAAATAATTAATTATTTGAATATTCAGTAATGAGTAATTGAAAATAATAATTATTGTAATTAAAAATAATTGAAAATAGATATAAATAAGATTTAGTAATATTTTATTAGAATCATGTACTTTTATTGTAAGACTGGTTCATAAAATTTGATAAGTCAGTTTAAAGAATTCGAATTTATAATGAATAAAAATTTCATTTTGTAGTAGAAAATAGTATGTAAGGAAAGAGAACGGGAGAAGCAGAGAGGAAAAAAAAAGAAAAAGAATCATTAAACCATTAAATGAGATAAAGTTTTAAGTGAGTTTTGTGCATAATTTTAACATTTAAAATTTAAATTATCTTTTTTTCAAAACTAAATTTTTTAATCGAGCTATACAGAGAAAAATGCAGATTGCATTTTACGTATCAAATGAAATAGATATAGAAAAAGAAATAAAATTAATGTCAATTCTAGAAAAATCTTGTAATGTACGTAAACTATTGTATTATGTACGCAGATTTTTATGCATTTATAGAAAGTATAGATAGACGTATAGAGAAAGAATATTTAAAGTATAATATATAATACTTAATGTGCTTTCTGTAATATTTGGCATATAAAATAAGTGTATTAAATTTTATTAAATTTTTCACGATGAATAATCAAATCAACGAAAACAAATGAAACTTTTTACATGGCATTTCGATATAATGGAGATAAAATTCGAATTTATTGATCTAAACTATACTACTATAAAGACTCGAACTGTACTACGCTTACATCATTTTTACAGATTGGAATAAGGCTAACAAGTCTTACTATGCTGACAACAAACAAGTAGTGTCATGCAGAAAAAGTGATAATCAATATTTTAAGCAACGAATCAGGTCGCAGAATTTTTTATTCTAATTCCGAATGATGAAATTTCCATTCTAGTGATTTCCATTCTCTTACTAATTCTTACATGTTATAAGATCAAAGTTACAAAAATTTGAGACCAAAATTTAAGAAATCCTAACACTCCGCCAGTTAACCCTAATGTACAAAATTTAATAAAATGGCAAGAGAAAATGCACCAAGTTTCGAGAGGTCATTATAAAGATTAATGTTTTCACAGACGTTTGAATTTTTACAATTTTCGCTTTTCCGCTTAATGTAATAATATCTTTGAAAAAAACTAACGTAGGGCAAAGTGGACGCTTCGCACTTCAAAACAAGACCGCATGACTTTGGAGTCATAATATTTAACATAACAGTTCACAACTTTTTATCGAGTGTGCGAGATATTTTCGTTCACATCTGAATTATGAAAAATACCAACATTCCTTTGAATTAATTCTTATATTTTTTTCTAATTATTTTATTAATAAAAATTTTAACTGTACGCATTACTTTTATATATATATAGTAAATTATTTATGGAAACACATTTTGTTAATATTATTATGCAAAATGAACTGGAAGTGCCAATATTTTTTTCGCACATAAAACAAATAGTTGAATATTTTTCTCAGAAAATAATCGTACAATGTATAGAATCCTAAATGATCGCTGTAGTTTAAAGTGATTCTATTTCTGTCGGTTGCATGATCCGTAAGCTCTAAGAAAAAATAGGTAATTCTTTTTAAAGTGTACAACCAGACGAGCTTTAGATTCAAAATTAGAGTATCTATGCCATTATGATCTTTTTCTCTTCGTGCGAAATGACAATTAAGGCTGATTAAGTTATAGTGAAGTAGGCGTATCTTGATACATCGCCATAAATTATGTTCATTGGGCTAGTTAGATAAAGGAATCACGGATGATGAGAAGAATAACAGTTAACAATTGCCGATTGACATAATCGTAATTTTGATTTAAATTTATTATCTTTCGTCTTTGTCCTTCGTCTTGTGGGATTTCACCATTATGAGATACACAAAATAATTGTGATATACAAAGAAAAATGTTATTAATACAATCATAAATATAAGACAATTAACAAAATTATTGTATTGTAATTATCTATGAATGAAATGAAATCAATTCAGTGCCAACATATCCGGTTACCGATTTCTCGAAGAATACCGATATTTCAGTTTTCTTCTTCACAATCGATTATAAGTTTCAATTTATGGATAATTTTTTTCTACCCCATGTGTAAAACTATGCATATTTTACAACAAAATAAAAGAAAGAGGAGAAAAATGTCTTCATTTTGGAGAAAAGAAACAATTTTTATAAATGTCTCCAAAATTGTCTTACAACTACCTTGTAAGAAAGTATCAGTGAAATTTTATAAGTTTAAATAATATACCAGAATATAGAAATTGTGATGAGAACGATGTAATAGAAAGTGAACAATATAAGAAATTATTGAAAAGATTAAAGGGATCTATAACGAAGATAATGAAAAATAATATTTTTTCTAAAAAAAGAAAAAAAATATCAAATTGACACAAGGAACGAATGAAATTTAAATTGATTAAAGACACTAAACTTTATCCAATTAATATGAAAATCATTATTGCACATATAAAGTTCCATGAGATTGTAGTGTCTTCATATCGAAGCACTTCCTCCAATAAATATGAATCAATTACACGATAGATTACGTATTCCATTTGTAGTGTTTCATAAAACATCAATATACAATTACGAAACAGGAAAACAAACGTTACTTCAATATATTGCTATTTATCGATACAGATTCCTCTGGCGTGCTACTATAAGCAATTAGGCCAAGGATGAAACCTTAATAGTCCGAGTTAACGAAGCTTGGCAACGTACAATAATCTGAACTCTCTTCAATGTGCATTCATCATTCAACATCTTCAATAAATCAACAAGATAAATAAACGATTAAGTGAATATGTCGTATTTATTACAAAGTCCTTTCCAATGTTACACATGCATAGATTACCATATACATAATTGAACACTTACGCAATTCCATTAAAAGATTGTTACTTTTGTTACGATTTTTCTACCGTATTGATTTTCTGTATTTTCAAGTTTCACATTAATTTTTAATAAATAGTTGATGCTTTATAAAATCTGTATTAACCCTTTTGAATGTGAGTAGAGACACAAATTTCGATCGTTCTAAAATTGTTTTCAGTCACCTATTATAATGTTGCCCATTCTTTTTATTAATATCTATTAATATGTATATGTAAGAATTAAATTAAAAAGATTCGTTTGATTTTACATTGTAATAATTTAAAAGCGTCCAAATATCTATGCAAGATGGCGTATGTAGTTAAAGGTTTTCGAACAAATATTATATTTTTTTCAAAAGTATTTATATTAGACAGATGAACGATAGACAAATAATATATAAAAATAATATATGATAAATAGAAAAAAATTCCACCAATATGTAACAATAATTATGATTATAGAATCCGGGTGTATGGCGTAATTACTTAAAGATAATGCTACTTGAAGTACTTTCAAAAGACTTTTACGCCGACATCAATCTCCCGTTGATACAACAGTAGCCTATTGTGTTCAATGTGCTTGAAAGTTTCACCCCGACAGAAAGAATTTTACTTTCGCGAGGGTCATAATGAGTGCGCAGTGAAACAGGGGAGTGATAAACGAAGGGAAATGAAATCTGCGTGAAAGAGCAAGGCTAACGCGACATAAGTATAATACACACATGGGGGACAGTACGGTCGATCAAACACAATGTACCCTCATACGATACGGAACACGTCAACCGCGCAAAGAGTCTTTAAAAATTAGAACGAATCAGTGAACTTGAATATAATTTCATGCAGCGCCTTCCACGCGGAAGAAAGTACGAACATCTTTTTTCAAATGTGACATATTATGAAATATCTGTATACAGGAACATTTTGAATATTGGAACTGTCATAATTTTGTAAAAAAAAAAAAAAAAAAAAAAAGAAATCCTACAATAGTAAACTTACTGAGCTTATTTTAAAGTTTGTAGCCTGTTACTTTTAAAAACGCATCGTTCATTTTAAATTCTTCCTACGCTATATGATGGATGGCACTTTTAAAGACACTTTTCTCTTAGAAAATGCTATGAATTATCGTAGTATGCAAAAACATTGAAAGATTTTTTCCCATTTACGAACGGGTTTGAAGCCTCCACTCAAAATTTGGTGTACAATTTGTTTTCGTCAGACGAAAATATTATGATTTCTTGAATTTTCGTCGTCTGATGATAAGCCTGACATTCAAAGTTCAATAAAATGACGGGAAAAAATCATACACCAAGCTTTTGGGAATTCTTGTAAAGAGGAGGCTTCAATCTTCAAACTCATTGTAAATTCAATCGTGAAAAAAATTTTCAATGTTTTTACATACTATGATAATTTATAACATTTTTCGAAAAGAAAAATATCTTCGTTCACCCACTTTATCTATAAATATATTCATTATTTTTCAGTTAGATATGTATGTTCGTATACTTTATATTCATAACTGTTTTAATAAAGTTCATTTATATACATGCTTAATATTATTATTACTTAATATTATTATATTTGTTTCGAAATATTGTTATATTTTATACGCAACATATTATTATATTATACTTACTCTTTATATCCATTACGTTGTGATATTTTTATACATGATTTTCGCACACGCTTATTACACATCGTTGTTACGAACATTGAGTTTCTTCACTAATTAAGTAACTGCCCTTAGCCTCAGCATCCAACCGTAGCAGTAAGTGCAATTATACATACGAAATTATTACAAGCGTTCAAGGTTAGAATTTATGATTATAATTTTTCATAATTTCTTATTAATAATTGTATACATTTAATTCGTAATTTTACGGATGTGTATATATTTATATATATGCACATATCCATATGAATATATTATACACAAAAATATGGATATATTTTTGTTACTGACGCAATAAAGAAAGAAAAAGGAAGAAAATATAAGACAATAGATTCATTAGAAGAATTTCAAATAAAGCGGGCTATTATTGTAAAATGTTTTTATTTACAATACAGTAGGTATTATTATAAAAAAATATTTCCTAAATCAATAAAAAATATACATAAAACTCGAAACTACAAACACTACAAAAAAGAGAACATATAAAAAATTATGAAAATAGAAGGAGAATCGGCTGATTACTGATAAGTTAATTAAAAAGAGATTAATATATTAAATTTATGTCTGACATTTTTTTAGCCTTCTTCGATTTTACGTCATTTATATTATAAAAAAATATTTCCTAAATCAATAAAAAATATACATAAAACTCGAAACTACAAACACTACAAAAAAGAGAACATATAAAAAATTATGAAAATAGAAGGATTACTTTTTGTTTTTAGATTCAATTGTCAACAAGCCAATGCTTCTCACTTTTCTCTGCGCCAATAATAAAAACGCTAATATAAGATAAATATAATTTACTTACTGAAATAATTTCCGGTGCGTGTACGAGGACATTTTGACAGATTGTGTGGGTGTCTACGAATCTCGTCCAATACTGAATTACCGACTTGGTACATCAACAATTGAGGACACGGATGCAAGAACAGCATAAGTGCACTTACCCTCCTTATGCGTCCGAGCGCATCATCCAGCCCTCCATACCTGACCTACTTGCACGAAACATACTTGCGCAACAAAAGGTCGGTTAAATCATACAATAACAAGAAAATCATTTTGAGTTTTCTTTTTTTTTTTTAGCAACTAATTTCTACTTCTTTGAAACGACCTATGCCGATTATGTGCAAAACAAAGAGAGACGGATCTCGTACATAAGAAAAGGAAAGTCCCAAAACATAAAACAAACAAGACTATATTGAAATAAATTCCGTTCAATCCAATCCAATTTCTATATTGAAATAAAAGTCTTATAGGATGGAATTTAACTCATGATAAACTTAAAGGGTGAAAAGGTTGTGTTTGCCCGAGATCATTTCAAATAAATTAAAAAGTAATTTAACAACTAAAACAATAGAAATTATGTATCTCAGTTACTGAAAAAACAAAATTGTTGTTTGGACTGAAAATTTTTCAAACGATAATATAAAGAAATTCTGATAGACCGATAATGATATTAAGACTTATGAAACGTTAGATTGTGACCTCCACGTCTGTTAAATAAGAAAAATGACAGAAAAGAATTGTAACCATAAACTGCAGGTTTTTACTCGCAAAATTTATTATATATTTCCTTGACCCTGGTAGAAATAATTTGTTTGTAATGTCATATGAGCCCTCTCAATCCGGACTGAGTAATCCAAAATTAGGAAAAATGAGTTTATTTCCAACAAATTGAGATTCATTGTGAAATGAAATCATTTCCAATTTTCACAACGTTAAAAGAAACTTGTCAGTCTCAAGGGACTCATATATAATAAAAAGAATCAGTATACGGTTTCTTTTATCGCTGTCTACATTGAATTTTAAATATTAGGCAAAATTTGGAGTTTTTTAGAAAAAAAATATCTCCGTTTTTTTACTTGTTATATAATGGAAAAACATTTAAAACGAGCCCAAGACGATTGTTATGCAATGTTATAACAATTTAAATGTTATAACAATTTTCTAAAAATCGAAACTGTAGTATCCGTTTATGTTTGTGAGAGTAACTATACTCATAATATCTAATTAAAATCGAAATTCTAAATCAGATTGATTTCATGTTTTTATGAAATTTATTATTTCGTGGAACGCATTTAACCGTTGATGTATCCGTATTAGATTAATCAGAACAAAAGGTTTACTTGGTCGGAAATGCATTTAGTATGTAGTTGCAAGAGAGGATACAGTAATAACGTTCTTCATAACATTTTCCGGTGACCGGAAGATAGGGTTTCACGCACGCATGCTACACTTATTCGTCCGTGTGACTCATGACAAAGGGTCGTTGAACCCTGTTTTGTGCATAAGAACCTGCAACGATTGTAAAAATGCATGCTACTTTGATTGAGGTAAAATTTAAAGCAAAAAAGAGAGAGAGAGAGAGAGAGAGAGAATTTCAATATATTATAATTTTTTTACTTTTCATAATTTATTAATTCGTTATGAAATCAAAATTCGTTTTTCTGATGCAGACTAAATGAAACAAAACAGGTTTGTTTTATCACGTTATTTGCATGTAATTTTCTAATCGTATGAATTAGTAATAATGAATTGTGATTAATTAATTTTTTCATAAACACAAACACGATCCTCTGTTGCCCTTCGTTCGTTCACGTTCCTTCGATATTCCTTACACAATGTATATATGTATTGTATCCTTAAACTGTATATTATATTGCAAATAAATTCACTTATGAGATCGGTCTCTAATAAATAATGTTGATTTTTTATCGGAAAATAATAATAATAAAGTTGATTTTTTATTGGAAAAATTGTTTTCAAAACCCAATTAGACACTTTTTACTCCTCTTAATGAGTACTGTAAATCTTCCAAGTATTGGACCCTTCTTTTTGAAAGATCCTGTATAATTGCAAGCAAAAATTCAATTCAAAAGTCCTTGAAAAATATGATTCTGACTTAATTATTTTTCAATTATAAGATATAAGACTGTTAAACTTTGATACAAAACATAATAAGATGACCTTGACTTCTCATTTCATCCTCGAGAGTAAGCTAAAATGCATTATGGATAACTGTATCACTTGCAATGTTTCACAATGCGTGGAATTGGGGTTAACTCCTGTTGCAAGAAATTTCGTTAGAAAAATTTGCCATAGAAAGTGATAACTCATCGAGGTAAGTTCTTCAACACTCATTTCTGAATCAATAAATGTCAAAATGAATTTTCCCTCTCTCTGTCTCTCTCTCTCTCTTCAAATTTAAGTTTATTAACCCTTTCCCGTGCCATTTAGCTCGACGAAACTCGGGCCCAAGCGGTAGGCGTCAACGCGTGCTAAACAGACAAGACTGATGCTCGAGAACAGTCGCAACAAAGAATCGCGACTAACTCTCATGGGGTACTGACAGGAACTAACATTTAATTACGATCGTAACTGGCAAAAAATCATTCTGCGAGCTTGGCTTGTTATGTTTACGTTTGGCCCAACTATCTGTTCGCGAGCCTGGCTTGTAATGTTTATGTTTGGGCCGACTATCCGTTCGCGAGCCTGGCTCGTGATATTTATCTGTATCTAACCTTGAAATATGTCAATTTTCCCCCATACATGTTACCGGCGCTTTTTTATTCAACACTTTGGTTTTAGTTTATTTAATCAATGCTTGGCGGTACGAAGAAATTAATAACTTTAGAATTATATAAAATTAAAATAATCTTCAAAATATATCTATGTAAAAACAGATCTTTTATTTCTTTTATTTATTTAAAATTAAATAATTTAACATGTTCACGGTCCCGTGCATATATATGTGAGGCATAGTATGTATTCTTTTCTATCACGTTTCCTGCATCATGGTATTGATACCATGTTTTTTAATACGCGTATACATTTAAAAAATTATATCTATTTACTGCAAATTATAAAATACTCAAGACCTGGACGTGGTAAGGAAGATATAGTAGCTATAGATATATGCAAGTTTTATTATATATTATACAATGTAGAACATTCTCTATTTTCCATTGATTGTTTAATATTCAGCTAATAATAGCAACGTTTTATAATACGACAAAAAGTTTATTATTTTTCATTTATAAAGGATACAGATAATTCTTTTTTTTCAATAATAAATTGCACTGACATTTCGGATAAAAAATGTATTAATTTTTCTTTTGTAACCATAAGTCGTAAATGACTATTATATTGTTATAACTCTTGTACACCGGTTACGTAATGATTAGAAAGCGAATCGACGACACGGTTTGTTATAATGTGGTACGCACGCCTTGAATTACGAATTGCTTTTTATTCGATGAAATTTTCATGCAATATGGTTTTTATAATATGCGTAATCGTGTATTACAAAATTACAAAATTACTCTATAAATAGAATCATGTCTCAAAAATATTATTTGTATCTGAGTAACTTTTAAAAATGTGTTGAAAGACACATTGTACATATGTAGTTTATATACATTATATATGCATATGTGTGTATATTGTATATATATATAATATATATATTTTTATTAATTTTTATTTGGTGCTTTACAGAATGTAAAAATGTAAATAGACGTAACGTTTTTAATTAGTGTGCCTGAGCTTATAGTTGTCTTTCAAATTATGGAAATTTTAGTAATTTTTAATGAAATTCAACGCTATTTTGCATGTTTTCGAAAACTGTATAAAAATACGAATATAGAAAATTTTCTTATAGATACGTAAACATAAAACACATGGTTCCTAAAGATAATCCTAAAGATAAATATCTAATTTTTAATATTATTACATTAGTATAAATAGTATTTTATCTTGTCCAGCAATTATATACTTCAGAAAAATACATTTAATTAATTTGATTAATTTTACACAAAAGTCACATTGTTATACAATATGTATACATTTCGGATAAAAAATGTATTAATATTGTAACATAAATAAATGTAACATATATATTTTGATGACATAAATAATATTAAAACAGTGTTAGAATCTGTATTCAAATGAATCGTTTTGTGAATGTGCATTCTCTCATAGTTTTCGATACATAATTCATAATTCTAATTTATTAAGTTATATCATAATTGCAAAAGATTTGTATCATCGTGTATTTAAATTAAAAAATTACAATTTCAAAGTCAGTTGAAATGGGTGTTCCAAGGATCGCTGTGCCGTTTCATTTTTATTTATTCTATCATTGCCTCAAACAAATTGCAAAGCGTGTAAAGTGAAGCATTCTTAAGAATGCAACTGTCCATGAGAGTTTTTACAAACACCGAAAGTTTACCTTCTTACTGTGCAAAGGAATCGAAGAAGTCACACATACTTCGAGAAAAGCAAACCCATGCCATGGTGGCCAGTTGCACTGGTTAGAAACCGGTTTTACAGGCAAGTTTTGTAATGAGATTCCTCAAACAGTCCTAGCAACGAGTGGGACAATAAGAATGAAGAGCTACAGAAAGGAAGTAATAATGATGGAAAACAAGCAACGTTATCACGAAGAAGAGAACCAATGCCAAGTTTGCAATCAGATGCATTACTTCCGAAAGTGCAATAAAAAAATTCACCTGTTGTATTGACGTGTGATTCGAAGCAGAAAAATCTTTTGTACAAAAATGTTTTCAATTTTAACATATCCTAGTGACCTAATCGAACTTTCATCTCTAACTATTAATCGCAATAAATGATTGTTTTCTTGTTTCATGGGATTTAGAGTCTTCGATAATTTTTATTTTATTTTTAATTCGAAAATCGACTTTCATAGTTTGAAAATTATAAAGAAATTATAAAGAAACTTAATTTTAATTTTTCCAGGCGAAATATTCGTAAAAATTTAAAATATACCGCTACATCGTCTGCACAACATATTAACTTTTTGCATGCGATTCAGCTGGAAACTAATGTCGCAGTTAATGCCAATAAATGTTACCTTGTACGTTGATTTAGGTAAGCTGCTCAGGCGACATGGTATGTACAGATACCGTTCGCAATCTTTGTACGCATATGCAAAATTTTATACGAATAGTTGCAAACAAATTCGATTAAACTTACATATCAATTAACTGTATTTTTTAATGGGCAAATGATGTCTTTAATAATCTTGTTTTGGCTGACGATATTTTTGTTATTGTAATAAGCTTTTCAAAGATTATTCTACCCGCAAAATTACTGCTTAGAAATTATGGAAAAAAACTTATATATATATATATATATATACTAGATAGAAAGTACAAACTGGAACAATATACGTTGCTATGAATAGGAAGCAATTCATTACCGGACATCTGTTCACCGAGTTCAAGGCCGTTCAACCATTTCCAAAGAATTGTAAGTACAGGTGTCCTCATCGAGTATTCCCGATGAGTCACTGACACATACATATATTTACACATACACGTATTTTTCTCCTTCTCAAATTCTCAATTAACAAACCTGGTAAATACTTTTAATGCTTCTAATTTAGATCTTCGGACAAAAATTGTTCAAAGAGAAATACAATCGTGAAACAATTTTATATTAGAACAAGAAAATAATTTTATTTTCTACAAAATAAATATTTTTTTTTTACATAACATAAAAATAACATAAAACACAGGAGCAAATGCTTTTTTTATTTAAAATATAACGCATTTAATTTTTTAATATCTGGTGTATTATAATATAATTGGTTATGCAAAATAACATTTGATATTTCGTTTATCCTGTTAACTGACAACGATTGTGACGAGTTAATTTAACACTTGAAATGGGCTTTGTGGCGAGTGATAAGATGATTTAATCACATAATTTTATATAATCACATAATTCAGGCTTCACACTCACGCAATAAAAATCGATATACCATTTGTCACATCACTTACAATCCTCAAAGTACAAGTGTCAGAAGCAATCAACTAATGTGCATACAATCTTTATAAGAAGTATCGCATTTACAATGAAGAGCATATGAATGTAGCTGTATCACTAACGATGAAAAATTGCCGATATTTAAGCTGTTTTAATGTAAAACCTCAGTTCGTTTTCTCCACAAATGTTTTTACATTGTGTAGCATAGGTGGAGGAGCAATATCTTTCATAAACATTCAATCATCTCTGGAAACATTAAAAAATATTTTTTTACGACTAGATCCATCATGATCCTGCAGACTGAAATTTTCTCTTTTCCTTAAAACTTGCTGTGCGATTTTTCGTCATCGCTTTATTGAACTTTGAATGTTGGAGTTAGCCGACGAAATGTTGAAATTTCTTGAATATATTGAAAGTTCAATAAAATAAAGAAACAAAAATCGTAGAATAAGTTTTAAATACGTTAATAAGTCCTAAGTGGATTTAGTCATAAAAACGATTTTTCGATGATTTTAGAAATGTTTGAATTCTTACAATTCTTGAATTGAGCGTTATAAAAAAAAATTATTTCAAACGAAAAAAAAAAAACAAACGAGGCTTTGCGTTTTAAACTGTGCACTACATAATTGTTATATTATTTTACGGAGTATATACTTTATATAAAGCATTAATTTTTCATTATTAGTGGTACAGTTATACCTTTTGCTGTAAATTCACGCGAATATTTTCAAAACCGTTGACGATGTCGAAAAATTCTCGAACGGAACATTATTTTATACTAAATACTAATAAACACATAAAATGAATGAACATTACAAAATTTATATAAAACATTTTTTTATATAAAAGATGAACATTAGTATAAAAAAAATCGAGTTTGAAGCTTTTTATGAGATTTTACGAGATATTTACGAAAACATATCATAGAGCAGTATACAATGTTGAAAGTTTTACAATTAAAACAAAAAATTGTGCAAGAATTCGAGCAGGAAACAATTTTACAATTTTATTTAACATATAATTTGAAATTATTATATTATATTTGTCATCGCGATAGCCTATCAAACTCGAAAGGAATGTTTGAATCAAAATCAAAATTAAAGCGAACTGCGTGCTTTTTAAGCTATATGTAGATATTCTGCACATGTATATGTATTTGTAGAATATAGAAATCGTAACATATGTAAGTAGATGCTCTGCATCACGATTTTCGCAACTGGAGCAATTGGAGTACATCGGCTGCATTACAGATTATTCATCGCATTCTTTGAAATATTTCATTCTAATTTGATTTATTATAAAACAAATATTTTATTTATAGACAAATATTTATCCAATTTCGTACTTCGTTGCAACATATTTCCAATTTTCTATAACATAATAATAACATATTACTAAATACAGCTATAAACTAATCACACAAAAATAAATGCAACCGAAACCCACAGGAACTTTGCAATAGATATTTATTATCTGTCACGAGATAATTGCCATGAAACGAGTAAAACAAATAAAAGAAAAAAAAAATTAATTCATCAATCGATCATTTTAATCAGTTTAATCAATTTAAATGACAAACACCCTACCTATCAAATTTTACTCGTACATGTGAGAATCTACTGTCAAAAGTTACTTTGTTGTTACTATTTGTTGATTGGTTTCTCATTTCGGGTTTGACAAAGTGCAACAAAATTGAAAACATGTGAGATGTGTTGCTAATAAGAAAAAGGAAGCGAAGTACAATATAGGGATATAATAAACTCACCCAAAACATAACGTTAAATCCAAAGATCACATACTTGAGACAGCAGCTCACTTCACTGGTATCCCTTCTGTACTTCCGCACAGCAGGCATGGCTAAGACACATTTATCTAACTCTTTTGCGAACTCCACGCATACGTGCACACAACACACTCGCAAGAATGCAAACCACTATTCACACAACACAAAGAGCACCGGCGCCCTACAGGCAAAACAAATCACAAACGTAATGACATAGCCGAAAATCTAATTCCCTTCTATCCTGACGTTTCCCTTTAAATTATTTCGGAGGGCTCCGACACGGCCACTTCCTCCCTGGATCCTCGTCTTATTACTTATTCGCGGATTCTTTCTCGATTTTGCTCTTTCCGTCGAGCTCAGTTGATCAGCTGATCACAATAACGTACCGTTTCGCAATTACGACTACCGCCATTGTCACGTCACGGTACATACTACCCGAGGCTGGATCAACGAGACTGCAAGCAGGTCGGACTTTCCACTCGCCCTCCGATTCTCCCCACCAACTAAATTTCATTCGCTTGCCCCTCCAACGCTCGATCGTCCACCCTTCGATGCTCCCCACCCTATCTGCTCTCTCACACTAGCACCCTACTACTCACTATTATTTGATGTTCCCCCCTTTTATTTTCCTTTCCTTTCCTGATCCTCTCGATCATCTAACATGCTTCACTCCACAATGCTTCACTCCCCTTTTCTTTTCTTCCGGTTACATGTTTCGGATATACATACGTTCTCTTATACATACGATAATATTTAAACATCGGTTTAACTTGAACTATTTCTTCAATAAGCAGCATTCCAATTTAATATCATAACTTTTATAAATACGACGAAATTGAAATGATGTTGATAAGTAATAAAGATATTAATCGTATTAATCAATGATTATATATATATATTTTATTTATACTGAACTCAACTATTGCTCAACTATTGTTCCTTACTGCATTTAAATTTTATTATACAGACCACTATCTTGTTATAATTTGTCATTTACATCAGATATAATTATACAATGTATTTGTATCATGTTTGTTACGTTCGTATTTCCAGTGTTATTGTCGGTTGTTATTTCGATGTTTAAACATCTTTCGATTCCTTCTCTTTATTTTATTTCACGAGGATGAGTTTATATATAATGAAATTCTTTCCATTAAATTATAATGTATATTATATTAATATTAATATCAATGAATTTTTATATATACTGAAATTCAATATTAAATTGACAATACGTTTTGTAGTGTAATTTTACTGTTATTAATAATAATAGTATCATATATTTTAGCCTCAGTTTAATATATCAAGAGAAATTTTACAGAAAAAATTTTCAGAATACATAACACTAATCTCCAGCTCAATATCACTTATTTCTTTTTTTAAATACAAATTTTAAAGAAAACTTTTCTCGAACAAATGTAGGTATGCTATCTATAAACAAGAAATTTGTGTTTATAATCTGTAAAAATTATTCGCAAGTATTGAATATAATCATCATCGTGAATAATACGTATTCAATCATATTACAATCGTACAAGCATTCATACATATTACAATCATTACTCTAATAATAATAATTAAATGTTTGTATTATATACTAATAAAGCAAAATATTTTTGAAAAAAATAAAAAATTTTATTAAATTTATATGTTTAATTTTTTGTAGTTAACAATAACATTTAATTTTTTAATATTTAGTAACTTTATATAATAACGTATCGTATAAACAAAATTATTTATTTATGAATCAGATAGGTGCAGAAACTAAACGAAATCATTTTTTTTTTAAATATTTATTTAGAAACTGAGAATGTTTATATTATATTATTATATTAAATAATATGATTTAATGATGTAATAGTTGCTTGATATTAATAGAAAATTAATAACATTTACTAAAATATTACTTATTTATTTTATGTCACAGTAGTCGTTTGTTGTCACAACCTTTTTATCTAGCGATATCGATATGTATTTATATTAAAATAATTTGAAATTGTCAAAGCGCGTGACAGGGACAAAATTGCAATTCCAAAAGCAAGAAATAACATTGTTTGAAAGATTCTGGGCTTACAATTAATTATTAACAATAGTAATAAATTTTAATCCAAGTTACATACAATTTGTTCACATTTAACAATAAGATGGCTATAAATTTCGTTGAGGACATCTTGTTTATATACGATTTTACATACTTTAGTGTAACATTTGTTTTACTGTAACGTTGTTCTATGTTATTGATATAATCGTGAGATATTTCTGACAATAAGATAGGGAGATAAAAGAGAATAAAATCGTATAATAGAGATCGGATAAAAGAGAAAATTTTTAATCGATGAACACTAAACTTAACTTATTACTATGAAAATTTGAAAGGATAACCTAAATTTAGACGGAAAAGATTAAAATTTCAAGAGAAAAATTTTAAGAAACTTTATATATCTCAATAACTTCTATAATAAAAATTATTTCGACTCTCTAATACTTGTTTTCAAATTCTCGCGCACTTCAGTGACTAAAATACAGAATACCAACACTCGTAAAATAAATACTTAAATAATCACTAAATATGTAACGTTTTAAAAACATTATTGATTATAATAAATTTCATATTTCGTATTAATTATTTTTACAACTATAATTGTAATATCGATTATATTAAGAAAAATCTTGTATAAGAATTTATTTTACTTTAAATTAATTTAATAAATATTACCTAAAATATATTGAGTCAAATAAAATGTATTCAAAGAATACTTAATATACAGTGCATTATAATAATCTTTATTTATAGCATTTTTTGGATTTATATTAAAAAAAAAGCTCGAATTTTATCTTTAGTAAATAATTTATCTTTAGTTTGGTACTATTGCTACGATTCAACTTGTTGAATTCTGTATCTAACCTATTAAGAGTTACTGAATTTCAAATATAATTTTTATTGAATTATCACATAAAAAGTTAAAAATAATGAGTTTAATACCGTATATGCGTTCTGTAGGTACACATATATAAAATGCACAAAATATATATACAATATAACCTTATTTTTAATCTAAACTAAAAATGAAATATTTTCAGATATTTCAAATTAGTCAAAATAATGTTACAAAAAGGCATTTACATGTCAGTACAATGCTTAATAAATCACGAGCTGCGCGTTATAGACCAAAACCAAAAATAGTGCAAGCACTAACATATGAAATGGCAAATCCACCACATTATATTGCTTCCAGAAAATCTTGGAATTCATGGAATACATGTAAGGATATTTTATAATTTCTTTCAATAAGAATATTTCTAATGACGATATACTTGAAATTAAAATTATTTAAATTGTTTTGATTCTGAAATTCTTATTTATTTAGCTGTTTATAATGTGTAATACATATATGGATTATTTCTTTCAGCGAATGTAAAAGATGGTAATAGACCATCAGAAACTCTTGTGGAAGATTTATTTATTCGAAATTTTATACAAGGAACTTGGCACGGATTGTTTTTAAGTGAAGTCATTATTAAACGTCAACATAATATCATTAGAATAGCTGGTATTATTAACCATAAAATGATGCCTGCTCAAATACATTTTTTAATTGGTTATACTGAACAACTTTTAAGCTTTTGGTTACATTGTCCAATAAGAATGGAATTATCATCAGTATCTGCTAAAACTGTTGTATACAAATATATCTAATATGTTCATAGTCTCAGTTATTTTGATATAAGGTACGAACATATAAGGTATAATTGTAATGTTATAAAAAATTATATTGTGTAAATAAAAGTAAATTTATAATTCTTAATTTATTTCACATGTATTTATACTATTATTGATTCATGTATTGCACGACTTTTTGCATTAAATATGTCTGCAAGTAATGTTGTAATCAATATACTTGTATATAAAATTAAAAAACATGCAAATATAATATA
Source organism: Melipona bicolor (assembly GCA_030673865.1). Taxonomy (NCBI): domain Eukaryota; kingdom Metazoa; phylum Arthropoda; class Insecta; order Hymenoptera; family Apidae; genus Melipona; species Melipona bicolor. Next base: position 2,402,479 of record JAHYIQ010000016.1, on the reverse strand, counting down.
ACAAAAATTGTTAGATATTTTAATACCTTACTCATACATTCTTGGGATTATTTTCTACAGTATGTATATATGAGTAGAATTCACAGTTACGAATATTTCAGAAACTATTTATTTTCGTGAAAAACAACTCTTATTTTCGAGTGAATGTGCCATTTCAAGAAATATGTATGTCGAAATATCCACATTAAGATACGGCGACGAAATAAAATTAATATTAACCCAAACTTAAGTTTTCGATATTAAAACTACGATATTTTTTTTATTATTGAATTCTTTTGACATAAGTACATTCTTTTTGTTTTAAACCATCTTTTCTAAATATTTGAATATTTCGTAATAAAAATACACATTCTCATTTTGAGATATTGTATTACTAAAACGGTGCAATTTGAAAAATTCTAGAAATTGGATCATTTTTAACAACAATTCAATGAGGAAAGCTGAAAAATTTATTCAAATTTTGAAATTTATTCAAATACTCTTCATTTTTTGTCATTGTCTATTAGACGGCTTAATTTATTATTGTATTTACTATTGATTTATTATTATTGTATTGAATTTTTGGATCTTTCGTAGTCTCTTTTTATGAATATGAATAAACAAGAATTTGCGTAAAATAACAATTTCTGCGAAAGGGTTTCCTGGAATCAGTCATGTCTTTCACGTGCTGACTCGTGCATATTTTTCTTCGTCTAATGTTATTCTCATGTTTCACAGTTGTTGAAGAGGTATTTTTTATCTTCTCGCCGAGGAAAGTATATTTAAAATGTCTAAATAAATTTTAATTATAATTAGTTATACATAAAAACGAAAATGTTACATAAAATGTGTGAATCATGCTAAAAAATTGTCGATGTGTGAACTATTATAACTGAAAAAAAAATCGTATAACAATCAAGTAAGACTCATTTTAAAATCTGAAATCTCTATTTTCACAATGTACCATTCATTTTCTTTTTTTTTTTGAGATTTTTTTTAGACATTTCTTTTCTTGAAAATGTTACAAGTTGTCATATAATATGTAAAAAGATTGAAAAATTTTCCTTATGAGTGAATTCACAAATATGAAGAATCTTCTCCTTTACAACTTTCTAAAATTTGATATACGATTTTTGGTTTTATTGACAAAAATATTCATATATCTTTGTAGACTTATATATAAAACAGTAGATCTTCATTATATATATTATTATTAGAAAATATAAATTTTAATAGTAATATTATATTTTATCAATAAAACAAATTAAAATTATTTCAAAATTTCATGTGTAAATGTTATAGTACATATTATATGGAAATAAAATTTAATCTGATTTAAATTCCCGAATTTGGAGTTGTTTTCTAAATTTAATAATTTTTGAGTATATTATAATATACAGAGTACATTCAAAACAGATGATTAAAGTTTATACATTATACTTTAATTTCTGTAAGAATATGAAAAAATAGCACAAACATAAGATTAAAATTCCAGAACAATGACTATTATATTTATAAAATATTTAGATAGGAATCAATTTACTACAATGCATTTTGACTTCAATGTCATGTTTTTCATTTGACTTCAATGTTCATTTATTCAAAAATAGGAATACTATTTTTAATTGCAATTAATTAATTTGAATGTTCATATCTAAATTTTTAAAAAAAGTAAAAGATAATACCAAAATTTAGACACTTACATATTTTGATTGTACTTTACACTGTCAGTCTAATATACCTGTATATCGATCTTTTTAGCATATACATATAAAAGATGGTAATAAGTCACCAAAAATTGCTGTAGATTTGTTTATTCAAAATTATATACAAGGAACTTGATTTGTGAATGTTTATAAAATTATTTATAATGTACTAAAAATGAACATAAAATAATTAAAATAGCTTCAAAATTAAAATGCTTTCTTGTGTGAAATATATAGGGTTTATCTATGCTTGGATATTTTTAATTTTATTTATAATTAATTATTACTCAGTTAAAATAGAATTAATAATAACAGCGTAAAACAAATGTCTCAAGTAATATAATTTATCTTTGATATCTTTCATATCTAAATATTTCTAATGCCAGTTACAATTATTAATAAAAAAATATCTATTATTTTATGAAAATAAACACAGATCTATAACATATTATTAATTTATTATAATATGAACTTTCACTGTTCAATTATTAACATTAAATTAATTCAACAAATATATTCCAAAGGAAAATTTATATATTATATTTTTATGATTGATAATGTTTTTTTCATCTTATGATTCATAATATTTTTTTTTTCATATAATTCTAACAAATTTTATATAAAGCAAAGAAATTCATATAGTTTTACTATGTAATAATAAGCATATAATTATTTTACTTTCTGAATATTTTTAATTTATTTTATGTTAGTTAATAAACTGTTACATTCAATCATGACTCAAACGCAGCCCATATACAATCATTGCATTTTTAATAAAAAGTAAATTACATATTATTTTAAGATAGCTATTTAAATAAAAAGATATTTAAGTGCAAACTGACAGAGCATTCAAACTTTTATATATTCTACTAGACACATTCTCTCCTTTAGTATGTCTTTACAACTCTTTTCTTCCATTATTCAATCAGGATCGTGTTGCTACATATTTGTACTTTCAATAGATCTTTGAGTATTTATATAGGTATATATAGTAATGAGGAATCATCATTAACTAATTAAGTGAAAAAATAAAAATAAAATATATTATAATTTGCAATAAATTTATGTTAAAGTGAAAAATTATAATGAAACATTCTTATATAAAATTGTGAATAGAATTTATAAATTTATGATTATGAAGTATATTATATATGACATTTGAAGTAAAAATCGCGTCAGTTTTAAAATATAGTTTTAGAAGATTAAAAATTCATTGATTAAAAAATTGATATTTAAAAAATTTTGAGTAACTACATATTATTATAATTATACTGTATGCTGTTAAAGAACTTTATTTTCTCAGAAATTAAATTATTTATGCAAATTAATGTTTCTTTTTATCCTTAGAAACACAAAATAATGAATCCAATAAAATAATTCTTGATTCCAGCATTTCCAATATAGCAGGTAAAAAATTTCCAAAAGCGTACACGAAATCTGATTGAATTTACAATATTAACACTGAAATGTAATTATCCTTATGATGGACGCAAGAATTATGTTCCAATGTTCATAATTTTTTATCATGTTCTTATAAAAGTACAGACTGAAATGTGCTGTGCTTGCCTTATTATACTCTAATATAACTCTATTCTTATTTATGGAAGTCAAAAATCGACACTATTACGCAATACTATATAGAATATAATTAATATTGCACTTTGTTCAAACAAATAAATCACATATATGAGGCAATTAGAATAATTTGTATCAAATTATCTTTGGGATTATGTTAAAAAAAATATGTTTCATTAGTTCTATCATTGCATTATTTCTACTTAATATAAGATTGTTGTATATATAAAAATGACTATGTTGTGAATTATAATTGTGGTATATTGACCTTAATAAGCCATATTGTTTTGCAATTCAGATGATTATAAAATATTGATTCAATATTAAAATATTAGTAGGAATTCTAGTATCACGTCCGACAAACTAAAAAAAATAATATTTTTTATGAATAAATAATTACTAAAATGTCTTGCATTAAAAAATTCTTTTGGTGTCGTTTGTTACATTGTACCGCATAACTGCTAAATGCAAACATACTTTTAAATATCATATATAATATCACATATATGACAATATATATTATATTATACATAATATTATGTATGCATATATTAATAAATATATATATCATATACTATGCTCTGATAAATTATTAAACACTATTACAGTGTAGTTTCAAATCTATATATTTTGTTATATTGTTTGACTTAATTTAAAAGCAATATTATTCTATTAATATTGCGTATATAGTGTCATTTTGTATTTATGTATATATCCTTATATTATGTAATATGCCCAAAATTACAAAATACAGAAAAGTAAAGGCATTGACTACTTATGTTTGATCAAACTATTGAAGATGTACAAACATTTCAAACGAAACATTGTGTTCACATCATACAAGACTGACAAGTAATACATCTTTAATCACATAAAAATATTTACCTATTACTAACTAATTAAAAATAATGTTGAATTTTCTATATATTGTGTGAAAAAGCTCAGAAGATTGAAAATTAACATATTTATAAAGATCCACAATAATTTTTAAATTATTCATTGAAGCTTTACTTATTTTTAAACGGATTTATTAATTTAGTGAGACAACATTATATGTAAATTATATACAAGAAATATTTTTAAATACAGTTCGATGAATTCTCATATTGCAATTATTTTATATATCATTTTATTATTCACAATCAGTATCTTTCCAATTAATTCTAAACATTTGTAAAAATTTAATATATCTTTATTTTTTGTTAAAAAATTTACCACGTTTTACAAGAAATCTATGATTTGTAGGAGAAATTTTATTTTCGTATGACTATTAATATATTAATGAAAGTATAAAATATTATATTAAAAAATATAATATTTAAAAATAAAATTATTATTTGACCATTCACATTTATAAGAATATGGAATGTAAAGTGTATGTAAAATGATATAATTAAAATATACATATATATATATATATATATATATATATATATATATTATATTATATTATAAACTAATCAATTGCCTTTTCATTACTATCAAATAACTATTTTGTCTTAAAATATCTCTTTTGATATATATTTTCCTGCAAAACTAATATTAAAAATAAAAAGTTTAATATTATATAAAAGAAAATTTTACAAATTCATGTTAAATGAATTGAAACGAACTAATATGTTTCATTAATATAAAATTCTTGTTCATTAAAAATAAATGTTTGCTTGTGTAAGTGATTTTTTAATTCTATCTAAGTATTCCATTTATTGTCATACTTATATAATCAATTTTACAAATATAGGATGTTTTTATTAAAAAGTCTGAAATATAGCTACTAATTGACTAGAGTTGTATATTTTTTGTTTTAATATAACAGAAGAAGCATTGTTTGACATTAATTGTTTTATACATATTAAAATGAAATATTGTTAAATAAGAATGTTTTTAATCAAAGTAATATGGATTCTAGAATGTTTATTGACTGTGTTCATTATGAATGTCATACATTTATCTGCTATCACATATATCAACGGATAATACTGTTTCATCTAAATTATAAACAGTTAAATTTGATTTCTTTCATTTACACACAATTATATATAGTATATTAATGGTCAAAATTTGTTAAGCATCGATATGATATTTTTTCAATATTTAAAATTATTTACAAAATTTTGATATTTTTCTAATGTATGAAACATACCAATTTTGATATTTTTCCAATGTATGAAACATACCATTATATAAATTTTGTTTAATATTATTAGAATAACATTTATAAATTTTATACATGAATATTAATTATGTAAGTGAATTACAAAATTTCTGTAAGAATTCATCGAACTGTTTAAGACATATTTAAAATTTTTGCAAGAGTGCTGCTACCTTTATTTTATAACAAGAAAAATTTATTTATATATTCTTAAAACAAGAAATTATGAAATTGTCGCTGTTTTTTTACAATTTTTTTTTTGTATTACAGTTTATATGAATGCATATTAGCAAAAGTAGTGTTACTATATTGAAGAACAGCGGTCCTCGTTTTTTTACATAGTGTAACAAAGATAAATATTGATTTGAATTACATAAATTTCTAATTATTGATATAATTTGTATATATTTGATAGTTGTTACAAGCCAGATAGTTAATAATTTATATTTATTTTTTGATATTCTTCTTTTTGTTTTATTTTCTAATTTACATTTTATACGTCCTGAGAACCATAGTACTTCAAATAAAGTACACACATGGATTCTAAGCAAAAATGTGATTAATCATTAATCGTTCCGAGCTTCTATTTTGAATACTATGGCATAGGCTTTATGTCAGCCAAAATGCATGAAAACACATATTGTTATCTAATGCTTTCATCATTATCAAAAGAAAGGACACATTTAATTCACTGATATTTTAAATAAATTATTAGTTTTTTTGCCTTGTTTTATTATTTCTATAGCAAAATATAATTGTTTATTCAAAGATTAAAGTATTTTAAGTTTAACTAATTTTAACTTTGAAAATTATAAATAAAAATTAAGAAAAATATCCATATATTTAAATCTGTTACATATTAAAATAGCAAAATAAGTATTTTGAATGTTATATTCGTAAGAAAAGTTTACTTTTGAAAATATATAAGAAGTATTTTATTATTAACTTTGTTCCACATAAAAGATGTAGTCATTTTTTAAAATTAAAAGTTTTTAACTATAATAATATTCAAAACTATATTTTTGAAAACTAATAATCCTTTTTGAATATTTTATTTCATTATAAAAAATTTTGACAATTACCAAAAATCACAATGTTGATAATATATTAATCAAACAGAAAAAATATGCAAAATTCAAAAGTATTTAGTATCGATACTTTAAAAAAAAAGTTTTAAAAAGTATTAGCATTAGATATCGTTTACTTTGTCAATATTAAGATAAATTAAATTTAAGATTTTTTAAAAAAGACGAAGTAAAATTGACCCGAAAGTATGATTATTCTAATATACCTTGTGTGTATCTGATAATTAATTAAGTAATGATAATTGATCAATTATCATGTGTTTATTTGTGAATGCATATACAAAGAGATTGCCACTTCTATTTTCATTAATTAAAACTATATTGTAATTGCCTACTTTATACAACATTTACTACACACATGTCTTTATTAAACTAATTGTTTACTACTTGTATAATTCAGTTGTTGTTTTTGTCAAATATGAATAGAAGACAAGCCTATTTGATAGTTATCATTATGAAAACTATATAATATATTGATAGTGCCGTTTTGTTTATAAAATGTGTAGGAACACTAGTCATTATAAATGCTATTAGGTATTTAGGTACATCTAAGTAATCTAATTGCTGAGATTGAAGGTTTTTCTTTAAATTACTGTTCTTCGTATACATATTTTGTTTTTAACGACATAAAATATAAAAGTAGATTGTTTTTAACGAAAAAGCTAATATTATCAGAAAAATATAAAAATTTTGAAATTTATTATATATATTGTATATTTATATTAGTCATCAATAATTAATTAAAAATACTAAATTTTTAAATTTATCATGATTTTTAATTTTTCAACATTTTAATATGAAAAATTCTTCGAATTAATTCAACTCTGAGCTTTCATTATTATTTAAAATCTAATAAAATATTTATAAAATATAGAAGATATTAGAAGGATATATTTTTAATGCAAAACAAAACAATAAAATATGATACAGTAAAACATTGAGATAAATGAAATTGTGTACATTTTCCTTACAGAAACATATATATGTTATATGAGAAATTAATGAATAAAAATTTGTTTACTTTTATAAGTCATGTCAAATAAAAGTCATTTAGTCTTTGTTATTAATTTATATTATAAAAATCATCATATTTAATATAATTTTAATATAATAATATTTATCAACTGAAAATTTAAAAAAGTCAAAAAAGTAAATATTATAATCATTCAAAGAAGAAATTTGCAGTAAAAAATAAGAATTAAAAAAATAAGTTTTGCTGTACAATTTAGAATCATATGCAACTGAATTAACAAGTAGTAAATTAGTGTTGTTATTTATAATAATAATTGGAACTGAATATCTAATGAATGAATGTCAACTGATTTTCAGGATACTATGAATGATGAACATCATTATATTATTATACTTACAAATACACTCGCTACAATATTATCTATTTCCTTATATAACATTATCATTCTCAATATACGTGGCCAATAAGAACAGATTTGTACTTGCATTGAAATTGTTAAGTTAACTCCAATCACTTCGCACAGCCCAGTATAGTGTGTGTTTTCATATTTTTTGTTTTTGTTTTCTTTAAAAATACAATTTCTCATTGGATGGCAGCATTCTTATCAAAAAGTTGGCTTGGAGAATGTTGTAATGACATTTAGGAAGAGATTAGGGATTTTCTAGTAGATACTAATTTGTTAATAAATATGTGAGTTGTTCCAATTGTTAATGTGAATATCACAGAGGCTTGATCGGAATATCTTTTTGTAGGAAAATAGGTATCTACATATTACAATGGTAGTAAAGGTTAAAATACTCTTAATATGGGAGAGTTAGTTCTTAAAAATGCAATACACTATACATGGGCTAAACGCATTACAACACACCTCCCTTCACCTGGTCATTAGAATTATTCATCAATATCTAATAACTTGTTGAATGTGCGGTAATATGGAGTATTTATAACATTCGCTATTGAAGTAATTGTTGACTGCGAGTGATATTGCTAGAGCCAGAAGTAAGAGAAAATGTGATGGGGATTTTTTTCTTATTATCATTTATTATTCCCTTATAGTTACTTGGGTCTAGATCGCAGCGGTTGCTACCTGCGTGAGATCAATCCATTGCTTGTTCCTACTGTTGGAGTCATTTCAAGCTCCACTAATAAAGGAAAATGATCTGAAAGAAAACATTATATCATTAACATCATATATTATCAATATCATTTTGCAAAAGAAATGTTACTAAATCTTTTACATATAAGGGACAGAATTTTTATTTTTCATTTTATTTTTTGTTGAAATAATCTTACCAGATGGAACGTGTGGATGTGGACAACCGACTACTTTATGTTCTTTAAACCAATCTGCACTTAAAGGACCTAACAATCCTAGTGGTACCATACTTTGTTTTGAGTAGAAAATGTAGTCTATTATACCTTTGAATTCGAATCTGTAAGAAAGAAGAAAGGTAGATACCTTTCATTTTCTAAGAAATAGAAATAAAATATTAACATAAAATATAAATAAAACTTACGTATAATTAGTATAGGGCATGATATCTTCACTATATGCAGATGCAAGTTTAAAAGAATGAGTGAATTCATTAGGTTTATCGCAACCAGAGATCTTTTGTAAGCATGATTTGTAAGCTAAGTCTTTAAAGTCACGGTGATCAGCCGCTACTCGCCCCGAAGTGAGAAATTCAATTACACCTAAACAAATATTTAAATAAATGACAAAAATATATAAGATATAAATATTATTTAATATTAAAAAATACAATCAAATTAGTTATCTTCAGCGTTTCAGTGATGATTAATAAAAAAATAGAGGAACGAATAATAAACAAATTAAGGAGGCAAAGACATAAAATTTCATGTAAAACTAAGAATAACATATAAATAATAATATACTTTACCAGAGTCAGGTAAGGAATTGAAATCACCACAAAGTAACAGTTGAACATTGGAAGAATCGGGCTTGTGACCAGGTCTGAAAGACTGGCCAGCTTGGTCCAAAATGGAACGTAATTCATTACTGAGCATCATTGTCTGTATTAATTTAACATCGCAAAATTCTGGATCCCAATGAATATGAGCTGTGCAAACTAAAATTGGTTGTTGAACTTGTGCTGGATCAGATGGAAGGCCTGAAAAATATAAAATACGTATATGTACATGTGTTGTTTCATTTTTAATGAAAAAATTTATATTTTATTAATTAATTAACATCGATAATTTAACATTTCATTGATTAAAGAAGAACTGATAGTAAATATTTTTAAAATATAATAAATAATTTAATAAATTTTAATACACGTTGTTAATATGGTTTTATAAATTTGAGGATATTAAAAACTGTTTATAATTATGTAGAGTTTTGGATATAGAGTTGTTTCCAGTTAGCTATAATTAATTAAATAGTTTATTTATTATTTACAACTTATTAAAATTCCATAATATTTTAAGCTTTTAATTAGCTTTGGATGCTTAAAATTATCAAAAATAGTGAATGAAGAGGACAAAACAAAAAAGGTATGTTCGTCCTTGGAAAGTTTATGTAACGCTTTCACGAGCAATACATAATTATTTTGTTTCATTGCATTAGTGCATTGTCGCCCACACAATTTTTATGTCTATATAATTTTTACATACCATAAAATAATTACATTATGTATATATTAAAATTATAAGATAAGATTTTTTATTTCAGCTTAATAGCTAATAACTTGGTTAATAAAGTTTCTACATTTCCGTTACTATATACATATGTACATATAACAAGATATATATTTATTTACTAATTATTATTTGTGTTTATTACTATTTTACTCTACCTACATCAGCATTTCTAATCTAATTCATACTATTGCTATATTATCTCTGTTTTTTTTTCTTCATTTTTCTTAGCTATTCTCTTCTTCTCTTTTAAGACTCATCCACTCTACTATATTTTCTTTCCAATGTTTCAAGCTATGTTTCCGTTTGCTACATAGTGTGCATTTCTTTTTTTCTTCTCCTAATCAGAATTTGTTTTCTAAGCTTCTCGATATTATTCTCTGTTTATCTCCCTTTCTTTCCTTTCTTAAGTAATTTGCTAGCTCATCTGATTTTTTTATAATTCGTGTTAAATCTAATTTCTTGTTTCATTTCACTATCTTTTGCATTTCTGCTCTTCTTTTTAATACTTTCTTGCCTTTTTTTAGTTGGTCTATTTCTTTTTATTAAAATCATATGTATTAAGAAAAAATAAATTACATTTATTAGGCCATAATAATCATATTAATTTTATTTTTACGTATGCCTTTTTTCACAGATATGTATTTAATCCATTTATTTACTTTTGTAATTTTATATATTATACTTTAATTTCATTAAAACCATACATAAAAATAATGAAATGATAGAAATAACAGAATAATATACAGAATATATACAATGCTATATCACAGTGACAAAAAACAAGAACAATAGTTGGTTATTATATAATTTATTTTAAACTTATAAAATAATTGAATAATTTATATTAATATATTTCAAAAACGTATCGTACAATTGTGTAAATTACATTGTTAAGATATATAAATTTATGTTATATTAATACATTTTCAAAAAATGGTAGTTTAAGTAACGGTATTCTTTTTCAGTAATATATTGATCACTATTTGTAACTGATGATATTGTACGAATGAGATTGTGTAATCATACACAAATATATTATATTGCATTAAATATTTAATAATAACGAGTCCTTTTACATGAAGAGGTTGCAGATACATATGTACATATATTTTGCTAAAATATTATCATTAATGTGAAAACACCATAAAGAAGAGCACAAGGATACGCAAGAAGAAGCCGCTGATTTTCTTCTCCTGACATAGTTGTAAGGAGTCTAGATGCTGATAATGTTGACCAAGCAACCGCAAACATGGCAAAAACTAAGCCAGCTGGGGCTCTCAAAGTTGTGAAAATACTTAAACCAGCAAGAACTACGACAGGTAATAAGCAATAACCTAATACAGATGCTACTGAAGATAATGTAATATTACTGGAACTGCTCATTAATGATTGTAGAATGTACATCAAAATGCACGATGTTACGGCTAAACCATAAACATAGCCAAAATGTGCTTTCGAACCAGCTAGTAACAGAAATGCGGCAAGCATTAAACAAAATGCTACTGGCCCAGCTAAGTCTGAATCCTGAAGCAAATAATTTGCATCGTCTATTTGTCCTTTCCTATGAAATGGATTTAATACAGCTAATGTTTTTTGTAATATTCGATCTGGATCTATTCCCAATTCTTCTAAGAGTGGTGGTTCCTCTTCTTCGTCAACAAATCCTGCCGAGCCTGAAATTTTTTTATGGAACATAATAAAATTACCTAAAGTATATAAAATATGAATTTCTCTATAATTGGTATAAATGTCTTTTTTTAATATGACGATACATACCAGTAGTAAATGCACTTTGAGTAGGATCGAGATAACTTTTTTGCGTGTAAGTAGAATAATCTCCGGATTGTTGATCATTGTATGTTTGAAATTCGAATTGTTGGTTAGGTTGACCAAAACCAGAGGAATCAAAGTTATAATGGCCTTGAGGAGGTTGTCCCCAATAATTCTCTTGTCCAGTATAACCAGACATTTCTCAAATAGTTTCTACAGTGTTTTCTATGGTCAATTTATATTTTTTTTCAAAACTCAAATTTCTGTTAATTACTTTTTTTATAGTTGACACATGCACATAGAAGTTAACAGGGAATAACAGTCTATTAGTTCCTTCGGGTGCTACGTGATGGCGCAATTTGAAATAATATGTAACAGTCAATTAATGAAAAAAAAAAATCTAATCTGTATATCGATTCAATTAATATTAAAAAAACCTTTGGATACCATAATTTTTATCAAGTGTTAGTGTTATTTATTTAAATTAAAAAGAACGTATAACAAAAATTTCTAAAGCATTTTAAAAAATTGTCGAAAGTAATCGAAATATTTGTACAATTTATTTTTAATTAGTAATTTGGTATGCTCTTCAATTATACATAATGTTTAAAAGAAATCTTATACATTACGAGTTTTGAATTTTTATTAACTTAAATCCTTTTTCAGAGGTAATTATCAACAATGTTATTGAGTGAAAAGTAAATAATTCTTACTATAATTTCTAGTTATTAATTGTATTTAATAAATTATTACAACTTAATTTATTTCTTAGTGTCAAACTGATACTTACAGCTAAAAAAATTAATTAAGTAACTAACTACTACTAATTGATTACTAAAATTATCTATAACTAGACGATAAATTAAATTTGCAAATTTTTTTTTACTAACAGTAAATAGACTAAATTTTTATTCAATTGTGTATAACTTACTTTCAGGTATAGATATTCTCAAGCATAGATATTTGTTAAAAAAATGTGTGAAGTTGGTAAAAGGGATAGATAAGGCACAATTGTATATTTTGCTTGCAGACTGACAGTACCTTGTCACTTGTTATTTCCATTTGTATTTTCCATGGATGTGGAAAATGATAAAATTGATCACATTACCAAGTATTTATGATATTAGTGTTGATCGCATGGTGCACTTTATTAAACGCGTTTTATTTATTCTTTGCGTAAAGCAAAACCGGTTTGGTTACAAATAATCAACTAAATCTGACATACTGCTGCATTCACGAATAAGATTTTATTTTTATGACGTTGGGAAGGAGACTACATTAATATTTTATAACAGTGGGATAGTATAAACGTTTCTGTTTCATTTTCGTGCGGGATTGAATTTGAATAAGCTCTTTTTAATTTGCATTTAGACGCAACCATCATAGGTGTTCGCACATCATTCACAACATAACTTTATTTTAAGTGAAGTAGTTTTCTAAAATGGTTGCTTTATACTCTCCTACAAATGCGGTCAATGTATTATTTAAATCTGAAGCATATATAATATAATATTTCTTTATACATATATTTTCTCTGCTGATTTTGTAAATAGTTTTACTAAGTAAATAAAGAAACAGATAGTGAACTTGTTCAATGAATTAGTATTATAGTCAATCCTAAAATCTTGAACGTTTTGTCCTCTTCGATAACTCACAAATTTATAAGGTAGTAATGCAGATTAAAGATTAAGAAGGAGTGGATTTAAGGGGAAGAGATTCTCGTGCATATAAATGCGGTCGTGTATTATGCGAATACTTTACGACATATAAAACATCAGGTATAATTATAATTATAATTATTTTACTTTTGAATTTGACGTATTTATAACGTTTCACTTTGGAATTATAATATTTCAATACGCTCTTATTGAGATAATAAACACACATTTTTACAGCAATAATATTTACTGTTTCATTTTTAAAATTTTTGTAGAAAGAATAGATCCCTTAAATAAAGCATCGTAAATATCATCTTACATATTCATTGGCTTTTACTCATTCTTTTGTCCAATATTTTTAATCAATTCTATTCAGACACGCTACGTTGATTTCGCATAGAAATAGAATTCAGATCATTGATCAATGACACACAGTAAGAGAAGTAAACATGATAAAAAGAGAAAGAAATATCCGGAGTTAGGCACCGGAGATAAGTTTATTTCTAGCTGGACATGTAGCACGTAGTTATATTTCACATTTCCTACTTATGAGAGTTATACGCTCGTGAAAAAAGGTGAATCGTGTGACATGTTTGGTAGATGACTACCCGAGATTGGCAGTCTGGAATTCTTATGTCATGAATTATAAAGCTGCTCGCGTGTATGTAGTCTACGAACTTGTGCCACTTCATCTTCTTCAGGCGTTTCAAAGCACGCTGTTCGATTTATGCTAGCGCGGGCATGACTCGCAATTAATTAAGCAATTGCTGTGGTATCAAACATGTCTACCAGTATGCTTTGTTGATTGGTTCGAACACCTATATCCTGATCAAATGTCATTTGGGTTTTTAATGTGCACATCCGATCCACTTGAGTGAATGATCTTGTTAAGATCTTGTAATTGTATTAAATGTAGTTACAGTGACTTACAAGTTCGTTCACGCAGATTGTAATCGTGATACATCGTAATCGTGATACAACCGACCAGTTGGTGATACTCTATGCAAAAATAAATCGGAAAAGAAGAGACTAATATTTTTTCATTTAACATTTCGAGAAAATTCCAGATTGGACAACAATAAATAACCGATAGTTTACGTGTCCATACAGTAAAATTTTTTTCACATTATGCTTTGCTCCTAAGAAAATTAAATCTGAAAATTCATCAAGCATACCAAAAGTGTACCAAATTAATTCTTAATTAAATATGTTCAAGCTTTATTTATTTCTTTTGACGAGGTATTAAATAGAAAAATTTTATTCTCTTTTATTCTTACTTTTTCGTAGTATCACTCTCTTTCCGGTTGTACACCAGATCATGAACACTTTACAAGACTATTACATTTAGTTATACCAAAATATATATAATTATATTTTTTGTTGAGAATGATATTTAATTTAGAGTTTCAATTTATTTTTTCATGTAGAATCATCCTCTTTCTCTTTTATTACCAAAAATCTATATTTATTTATGTGAAAAATATAATTATATTTCTTGTTTATAATGATACTTAATTTAGCAAAAAATGGTATTGATTGAAGTATATAATAAAATATAAGGTTCCGTTTAAAAACAGATCGACGATATTTTGCAAAGAATAATAATTTTTAGAATAAATTCTTCTATTATTATATGTATTTGTTCTGAACAGTTTTTGATATAACACTAATAAAACATTTACGTGATCCCATTAGTTTAGACATTTCATATGTATTTACAATGCTTTGTGTTCAAATATTAACGACCAGTAGAATATGTAGTAATCAAATTGGTATAATATTTTGTACAATTTTAACCCATATTAATTATTATTTATTTAACAATAAATCCAAGTAAATTTAAATTAATAAAGTACTTACCGTTATCCCAAGCAGCCTCCTTGGTCCTAAGCAAGGCAGCTAATCCAATATTATCCTTTGGCATTACTCGATTCAACATGTTGTCAGAACCTTCTGCGTTTGCCATTGCCAATTGGTTAAATTCGACTAAATGCTCCTTTATTAACGTAAATCTATAGAAAAAACAAGGAATAAATCCATCAAACAGACGTGCCACGTGAAATTATGTTTCAATTTTCATTTTAAATTTCAATTTCAAACATAATTTTCATGAATTACGATATGTTATATAATACATTATATAATAATACATTGCATATACAATACATTTACATTACAATACATTTTATGTAAACGTTTTATATGCGTGCATAGGACGCATTTATTTTCATCTAATTGTATATAAAATTTTATTTTACCTGATATGTGTATAAATTTTTTTTTTACTTATTATACGTATAACATCACGGAAGACATGATTGAGGAAAAATAAATTTATACATTACCATTGTGTAATGTAATTGTATAAATGCATAATAACTGTGAATATATTTCATTATTTTATCAATTTTCTTCGTTGCTTCATACAAATGAATTCAATACGAGATTAATGTCACAATGTTTTGTCGTGCCGTACAATAACATCGCGATCGGAGTAATCATTTTTCTTGTTAATTCGTTTCTGTAAAATATCTAGATGTGATTAGTGAAACTCAATTTCATTCTCTGTGAAAAGAAACTTTGGTACACTTGGATACACGATAGCTACGCGATTTTCGCCGATAAACTTATAAGAAGGCGAATCACGTACTCCATGTAGAATACAGATTTCTCTTTCTGTTATGTGTAGCACGTATAGTTGGAAAGTATATTCTTCACTGAAATGTCATTACAGGCTATCGTTCCGTTTACATCCTTACTAGAACTTCTAAACAAGATGAAAGCAACGTTACCCAGAGATATCGAAAGGTATCTATATATTTTTGCAAAACAGGTATTTAGTAAAGAAACAACATTCAATATTGTTTATTTGAACAATTCTAAATGGCATAATGGGAACAAACGAATATAAAATAAATGTAAAGGGAATTATGCGAATATATATCTCTAGACATTTATCTTTATTTTTAATATTTGAATAGAATTAGATTTAGATGCTTAAATTGATTTTGCTTTATTGGAACTTGATAGAAATGAAAATCGTTAAAATTTGAACGATACTGCGACAGAATCTTTTTAGTAATATTAAATATAAGAGTTTATCTGTGTGCAAAATATATATAATTCTAGTTATTTTAATCGTTCTACATGAATTAAGAGAAAAATTGTGATAATAATAATTTGCTAAAATAAAGCATAACATTTAAATATCGGTACATACAGTAAATAGTAAAATATACATATCTTTTAATACACAATTGAAATTATCTATTTACTTAATTATTTTTAATTATTATTTGTATATTGGTATTTAATTATTATTTTGTTAAATTTAACTTGTTAAGTTATTTATTAAAAAAAGATTTCTAAAATTATAGAATTAACAATTAATAAAAACAAACTGAGATTTGATACAATCTGTTTTTAATAAAAATGATACGATGCTTTAAAAAAATAAATGTATAAATGAAGAAATTATTATGTATCAAAGAGATTGAGATTCTAGTGACGAATCACTATAAATCGATCAGAACGTCTCTGCGTGCAATGCTTATGAATGATAATGTATACATTAACGAGTAACGAGTAATGTATAAAAAAAAAAAAAAATGTACATACATATACGATTCAAGCTGTTATCCTAGATCCAAGAACATATGTATATCTTGAAATTGATATAATATTTAAAATGATGTGATTCTTGTAATATAATAGGAAAGATATACCAAAGTTGTTTGAAATAGAATATTTTGTGACATCAGGAAGGAAGTACGAACTCGTTAAATAACGGTGGTCTTTCGTCCTTGCAAAGATTAGGTTGTTAGTCTTAGATCGGCATCGCATTCATTATGCGGCCGGGATTTTACGGCCGAGCGGCGAATTAAGTGTATAAAGTGGCTGACAGACGCAACGGTTGCATCGGCCTTTAAAGAAACTACGCTCTTACAGTCCACACTGGGATGTAGTACCTTTCGTTGCACGTTAGCCGTTAACAGAGCCCATTTGTGCACCAGACCATTTCTGTCTCGTATCTTGTTATCCCCTGAGATGCGAGCGCAGATATCTAATATTTCCACCACTCTCTCCTCTGTAGCTTTCAGTCTTCGGTTACAAAACTTAGAATGAGCTTCATAGAGTTAGTGCATACTGACCCTACGGTGCAACTAATACAGCAGGCTCCACCGCGGCTTCTATGAAGTCCCAGTGAAGATAATTAAGGAGGCTGACTATACCATAGTCGTTTCAGATTTAATGTCACTTGGGATTCATCAACTCTTCGTACTTTCTTCCCGTTCAATGATGATGCAATATAGCTTGTTAATAAGTGCTATTCAATGCATAAGAGAATAAAATAGCTTCATCCAGACAATTTTGCTAATTAAAGTCTAACTGGCCAAGAATATTGAATATTTCAAAATATCTTGTGTTTAAGTTATATCGTTGTTAATGCTAATGAACGATTATTAAGTTAAACGGTAAAGGCCTATTTAATTTCATTTCAAAGTTCGTTTTCTTTTTTTTCACTGTATGAAGCTATTTTTTAATCATATTATGAATACAATATATGTTATTATTTCTATTACTATATAAATATAATTTTGTATCGTTGGTAGTAGATAAAATAGCCTGTGTTTTAAATTATGAGAATTCAGTTTGATTGTTTCATAATACAACGCGAATTGTAAAATGCCTAATATTCAAAAAGATTAAGCAAACATTATATTTTATGAAAAAAAACTGCAACTTTGGAGACAATATGTATAATTTCTTGGAACGTTAACTATAACATAATAGAATAATTGCAAAAATGTTTTAAATATCTGCATATTATTAAAATAGTTAATTTACTAATATTAATTAGTAATATTACTAATATTAATTAATAAATTGGCGATAAATTGTCGTAGTATAATAATTCTGCACGCAAGAGACTATTTGCATTTTGATAAATAAAGAAATACTAGAAAGGAAGGAAATACTAGATCAGGAATTTCTGTTGTGCTATAAGTGTGCACCACAGTTGCTATAAAGTTAATTATATTTTGTGTGTAATATGATATATTATGCAACGAAGATACAGTATTCATCACTGTCTTATGTTTTGCTAATTAGATAACTGTAAAGATAATGAAATATATTCGAATTTATGCATATCATGGAGCAACTGTTTCGCATAATGCACGTGTACGTACATATATCAGATATATAAAAGTGCATGCGTATTTAGACACAAATTATTAATTACACAACTGTGAATATTCATAATGCCATAGAATTAGTATTAGTCATTAGATCATTGAAGATTCAGAGATGTTGGAAAGAAAATAATTGAGAAGAGTTTTAATTTAATGTGGGCTGTTAGAATGTACTATGTTTATCTAAAATGTTCTTTGAAATCTTAACGTGTATTTTCTTCAAAAAAAATTTAATATCAGGAATGCAAGTATTTTTTTTGTAAGAAAAATCGGAATTTAGTCTTGAATTATATTCCAAAATTCGTCCAATAATCCAAAAATCTCCAAATCTAATTATCTTACAATTAGATTTATATTATATTACACTTATTGGCCAGATTGACAATTGAACTTAGTCAAACCACATCAAATTATATTATAATTTAATGCAATATTATCATAATTGGCTATTGATTTTCGTTATGGAGAAAGTAAAAGTAATAAAAAGTAAGTGTGAATTAACGATGTCAATTCATGTGACAGAGATTTTAATATCACATTGTGATGATGATTTACTTGATTTATGATGTTATTTTTTATCTTTATTTCAAATGAAATAATTTGTCCAATCCCGATACTGTGTACGTATAATTTTCTAGAGACATTTTTCAAATCTACTTGATTTTCCACGAGCATTCTAAGACTTATGAACAACGTTGCACAAAAATGGATAAAGTGGATTTCCAAGTATGTTGCACTTACTTTGCTGTCCTATAAAATATAGCGCAGCCATCAACGTATTTACGATCATTCTCCGCCATTGTCTTCGCCCGAGATTTCGGAGAGAAGATTCCGTCGTAACCATCGTGTTTCAGCTCTGGCAGGAAGAAATTGTAGAATTGGTCCGTTTCGACCTCCTGCAAGCTAATAATGTCCGCGGCATAATGTCTTATCTCGTCGAGGATCCCTTTTTTCCGATATTCCCAATCAAGCGCCCAACTTGGACAATAACCGTACATTTGTCGAGTTGCATACTTGTCACACAACACATTATAACACATCACTGTGAATATACCTGAAACAGAAACAAAACTACCTATATTCCTTGGAGAAAATAAATTATTCGAAATAGTGAATACGAAAATTCCTGAATATAAAAATAGAATTATATTAAAAATAATTAATATGAACTAATATTTTACATTTAAAGAGAATTAAATACTAACAATAAAAGATAGACCATACATTAATTAATACTGCATTCTTTAATTTTCAAATATATTCAAACTGAATTCAAATTGTATAGAATACTGAAAAATAATCCACATTAACAGTGGTTGACAAACAACCTGATTGACAAGAAACCAAAAACACGGCGATCAGATTCACAACGACCAAAGCTCAACGACCTAGCTTCTTAGAGCTGTCAATCATTCTTCGGTGACCACTAGATCCAAGAAAATATATGGAATCTTATATACTACGTTGCAAGTTGTCAACGACCACAAAAACACGAGCACTAAGGAGCCATAATGAATTTTGATCATCGAATTTGATCGCCGGATTTTTTTGATCTTTTGACTACGATTGGATCGCCAGTGACAATGTGTAACGGCTTTAAATTTCGCGTTGGTGTTTTATTTGTTTGCCGCCAGAGTGCCGCAATATTTGTTCGCAAAGTATACTGTGTAGTTGTTGAATATTACATCACGGTCGATTGGTATTTTTGCGAAATATTTTATTTTAGTTATATTACCGTGTACTTTTTATCTACAAGTTAGACATTGAATTTACTTTTCCTTTACGATATCTAGTTCAAAAATTAATTATTTTGTGTGATATACACATCATTTTAAATTACAATTTAAACTACAGTAATTAGCTAATATCAATAGAAAATTTAAATCACAGTAATTAGTTAATATTAATAGAAAATAGTAAATATCTAAATTGAGATTCGATAAATTATAACACACATGGGCACGTGCAATGAAATTTAAATCGCGATACAAATGAGTTAATATATTTCTAATAGCCAAAAGTCGTGTAATAGATATACTAAACGACATAAGTGTTATATATTCACGATATTGTACTTGAGTGATAAATACCAAGTCAAGTTGAATGTAGTTTTGTTAACGTTTGAGAAAAAAGAAAAGTATAAAAATTCGCTGTAAAAGATGAGAATTAAAAAATTCGAGAAGTAACATATTAAGAATAGCTGATATATATATATATCGTTGTTCGGCACTACAAGGGTTTAAGAATTGAAAACAACATTCTGTTTGAATACCTAGGGATCCTTGCCACCTTTTCCTGCACATAACAGGCCCTAGCATACCGTACGCAATTATCTGTAATGGATAACTCGACTGCTTCTTCGAGCTTTGCTCTAGCGGAACAAGGCTCGAGCGATTACGGCTGAACTTTCTTCGCCGTTCTTGGTGTTCATTGCATTTGATTCCATGCAAGCGGATTACCAGACCAGACCAGGAAGGAAGATTTAGAAAGCCTGCTTTATTATTCCGGCGCGTTGCACCTTTCGATCTATTTCGTACCGTGCCACAATTGCGGCCGGTTTGTTCCCGGTAAAAGTACGCGCCGTAATAAACTATGTATCTTCAAGATTTAAGCGCCTGTCAGCCACACGGAGAATTCGTGTTAAGTGCATCTGGTCTTACCGGTCGCGTTTGTCTTTAATACTCGTGTGTTCGTTCGTACTGCTGCGCGTTACTTTACAACATCCCTTATTGAACAGTAGGTTTAGGTCTTCGGTAGCGTTTTACTAAGAATATATATGGACGTATAACGTAACGGAGTGTACAGTTAAAGAAGGCTAAAGAAGCGGATGTTTCTTTTCTTTGCGCTGTAACGTTATACACTCGTGGCGTAAAGTTTTCGATCGGACAAGTATTCAAATCAAATTGAAATTGAAATTGTTAATTTTATTTTCCCATGCAATAGTATTTTGTATTTCAAAGATTTCAGTGTTTTTAAGTGTTCTTCGATATTTTTATTTGGTCGAAAATTTTCTTCCAAGTGTTTTAGATGAAAAGTGTTTAAATGAAAGACGTTTTCAATCTCCCGAGACAGTTCAATTGAAAACGTATCGCAAAAGAAAGTAAAATATCACAAAAAAAAAAACAATATTGCAAAGAAAACAATATTTGGAAAAATTAATTCGACAAATTTAAATAATATAATAATTCTCACACAGGAAATGTTAAAAGTTAAAAGTTAAGAAGTTCTAAACGATTCTATTATAAAATTACAGATAATTTTATTTAATTATATTGACATTAGAAATTCTAAATTCTAACCGTTTTAATCAATTTCATATTTTTTTTTTTTTTTTTTTTACATTTACTACAAAAATATAAGTTTTGACATAAATTGTCTTTTGTAGAAATCGAAACAGTGTTACATCTCTATTTATTTTTATCATATTTTTTTAATCATAATCATATGTAACGAATTTAGAATTAGAATAATTTCACTATTATGCAATTTGCACAATGTACATTTGGAATCCTTTCTTTTTTTTTTTTTATTAGATAGATTCCTCAGAAATTTCATTTTTACTTTCATATAAATTCAACAGCTGTTTCGCGAATACTCTATTTGCTCGTTACTTTATACTAATTCAGTGCATTTAACAATGTGTGAAATAGTGCAAACTCGACTAGACAGTGACAAAATTCGATTTATGCAATTGAGTGTAAAATTTCGTTGATTCGACCTAGACATATTACTGACGCGTTCAATTAGCGTTTAAATTTCAGTACTCTGCATGATAAAAGTCATTTCGTGCCAAGTGTTGGATGGTTTGTTGAACGAGGCAATGTATGTATTATGTACAAATTGGATTGCAGAATAATTCGGACCGAGTGCGGTATTATCATGAACGTCAAATTTTGTTATTCATATGCTCTGGTATAGTTTGTTTGTTGAATTAATTTTATTACAGTTGAATCAGTGCAAATAAGAAATCTAATTTAAAATGTTTGAAAACTTAGGTATACTTTTTATTTTTTTCAGATTTTGTAATCAAACTCACAATCAAACTGATCATTGACACAATATGGAAATTTTGGTCAATTTTTATTTCTATCTGTAGAAACCAATAAGTTGCAAGTTCTTATTTTTAAATACACGTAAAATATAATTTTTATAATTTGCTAATTTTAATTTTTTTCATATTTCATTATTTTAGTAAATAATAAGAAAGTCTGATTTTTTAATATAGAATATAAAATAATCTGAGGTACATAATATAAACACTATTAAAAAATAGGTAAAAAAAATTATTTATTAACATGTAAATAATATTAATATTATAGTTCGAATATTTTATACTCTTCTGTATTGTATACATTTTTGTAACTCCAAAATTTTATGTAATCTAAAATTATTAAATCTACAATTTAAAAATGATATTTTACACGAAGAAATTAATTTGCTAGTAATGAATTTCATGTGTTAGATGTAATTGCAAGTATTGAAGATATTTTCGTCGATATACGAAAAATTATCTACTTGATAGTCACTTAATTAAAATCATCTACTTAATAACTACGTACTATTCAGTCAGATCGTTATTAATTGATCATGATCCTTCGAGTGTGCATGTTTGTTAATAAATTGCCGACAGTAGTTGTATCTCATATTCAATGAATGGGTGTTCCTTGACGCGAGTCGTAAAGAAAGTAAAGTATTGAAAGTGTTGCTTCCACCTTCATTCATGGTTAGAAACGGCATTTCCGAGGTCATCGATGCCACGACCTGCCTCAACAGTCGTCAAACCAGTCCGAGGAAATCCGAACAGGTTACTTAATTTACCTTCGCTTGGCAAGAAGCTACCAATGTTATTAACAGAACCGTCGAGGAGAGTTAATATCTATCTGGTCTTCTAACAGTGCAAGTGGAATCTAAGTAAACACAGATCAAGATTAAGCGGAATGATAAATCAAAAAACGTCGGACATGAATTCCATCGTTAATGAGGTCGTTATTCAATCAAGACAAACGCTCGATCAGTAAATATACAAGCATGTATTTATTATTAATATGCATGCATGTCGTACAAATTGATACGTAAGATCAAAATATGCATACGTATATTAGGTAGAATCATTTCGATAGAATTTTTTTTTTCTTGAAAAACAGCTGTTTCGTAACATTAGGAATGCAAATCATTATAACTATTGCACGTTATGAAAGTTAAGTAACCGATTAATTCATTTACGGAACAAAAGAGTAATTCATTTACTGAAAAACCAAGAAGTGGGATTGAAGCAACATTTTGCATGTTATTTGGGAACAAATTGGAAAACATGATAGTAGGACAAAGCTTGGAAAAAGTTTATATTTATAGAAAAGAATAATTTTTCCGAGACGAAAGTAAATCCAATTTTTGGCCATTTTGGTCACGTAATATGTATATGGAAACGATTGTAACAACAATGAAAGTGATCACAGTAATGATACGGCACTAAAAAGAGTCTAATTGTGTCATTATAAACGTGGGAATGATAATGACGCGTAATTGCTGTTTTCCAAAGAATACATTCAGCAGAACCGTCCGTGCGCCGTTCGTAATGATTATGATTGTCAGGGTCGTCACGAGAAGTGCAAGAAGTAATTTGCACGACTGGCATAGTCGTTAGTCGCATTCCGCGTACCGTCTTATCACGAATCAACAAAATTTCAAGTAATTCTACGTGTTTCGAGACCGAGATGAAAGACAGTCACGAGAAAGAAATTCCAAGATCCAATCAATACATGGTTTTTAACTGTGTCAAGTGAATTTTCGATGAAATGACGGAATAGTAATTACAAATTCGAAAATTATAATAACACGCTATAAATAATTATTAAATAATTGGACAGTCAGTTCCATCAAAAGGGTTCGTGTTTTCGTTTCGTTTCTATGAATACGATAGTATATTCGAATATTCTTCTACCGTTAATTTTTTATAATACATTTTGCTATAATTGAAAGTTGTCAACTCTGCGTGGAGCACGTGATTTGCTAAATATTTAACCTTCGATCCTTCAGTTTTAACGAAGAAGCTGGACTTTAGTCCTCTTGCTGATTTTTTTTTCTTCGAAAATAGCACGAGTCCGAATAACAGCGACTGTGTCATAAATTAAAATAATAAATTTATTTTAATTAATAAATAATGACAACGAAATGATTTATTTCGTTTATTTCGTAGCCAAAGCGACAATGAATTCCTCTTAGCTGACCACGATTATGGTCAGCTGGAAGCGATAGCATTAATAACGTTGGTAGAACGTACGTTTATGCCTCGCCTCTCTGTGTTTCATCTGACACAGGTTTCTCTAGGCTCTTTCACGATACCGTATGCCAACGCAATGCTCGCTATAAATCTGTGGGGTGCGGTGTGATACGGCAATCAGCAGAACACCGCGACATTTTGAGGCTACGAAACTCACTGATACTGCGGGTTTCGATGTTGATTGACGGTTAAGGTGTTCGTAGTTGGATTCAACTACGTTACTTTGACGTTACCTGTTTTTATTCTTTGTAATACGCCTCCTTTTAAACAATTTTATAATTTTCACTCTCCAACTGCGCATTGAATCGAAAGAGCTTTCGTTTCACTCAAGTCAAGTAGCATGTACGTATAAACGACATTATAACGAAAAATACTTCGTTCATTGCGTTGCGAAATAAATGTTTTATAATAAAAAATATCAATAATTTTAGTTTAATTAAATATAAGCTTACCTACTGCTTTTACTTATTTACCGACTTAAGTTAATTAAATTTAAATTTGAGATTTTTATCACTGTTGATTTTCTGGATGCAAACGTTACGAATATGTACGTGTAAAAAGAAAATTCGTTTTCAATTTGTTCAATGAATTCCGATAATGCAAATCAAGGATGTTAATAAGCTAATATTACAAATACATCTTTCTAAATAACACACATTTAATACCTTGAATAAATCACACTCTGATAGAAATAATCAAGTTTTGTATAAAGAAATTATTCAGTTTTCGCAGATCAATTTTAATAGTAAATGAGTAAATGCATTACAACTTACACGTTGGTCTCGTCCTATTTGGTCTTGTCAATGGTATCCATGGTCTTTGAGGTGGATGATTTGCAGTGACTGGAACAAAAAATTTATATAAAGTTAATAGTGATAAATCACAAAACACATTTACGTGATAATTACGTATTAACGTTAGATGCTATCACTCGTAAATATTATTACTAAATTGCGGATTTTCATGCAATTTCATAAATAAATCTAAAGAAAGAGCGTAAGAATTTGTTTAATTTACTAAAAGTTGTAGCAGGTTCTCCACTTCAAATATTTTGCACATTCTTGGGCATTCTATGCATTCTGTGAATTTCTACACTTTTAATTCTCTCACAAATGCATGAAAATCCACAGTTTAATTATTACATTCAGTACCGCCGATTCAACCTAAAAAGTAAAATACGATTCAAGATTTTAACATTGTGTAACATCTGATATTCAAAATAATAGAATAAAAAAAAAAAGATAATGAAAGATTGAAATTAGGATATATATTATCGATGTAAAATTTTCACGTATGTATATATCTTCTAATATCAGTACATACTTCTAATTTTAATACTGATTTCCTTAATAGTGATCTCCTAAATTAATAATTTTTCGACATACACAGGTTTTTATAAAAAATATCGATTAATGCATAAAAAGGTATAGTATAACTTCATTTAAAAAGATAAAGATGATCTTGATATCACGAGACAAATCTAGTGGCCATATTAGTAAGATATCCTCTTCGAAACAAAACAAATTTTATTTCAAACATTCTTTCGAACAACTCTGCGTGTACATGTGTAAGTATGTTTCGTGATGTTTACATATCGTTGTTACATAATACAAGAAGCAGAGCAGTAGAACAAAGAAACATCAGAATATATAAAAAGATAATGGAGGGCGTTAATGACTCTTTAGGAATGGCGGTAACGACCTTGAAACTTCGAGACACGAGTCAACTCTGACACAAATGTGACGGTGCATTAGACAAGTAAGCGAGGTGAGTAATTAGAATTGACGATTCAAAGTTCCCAGTGGATACTGGTATAAGATTGCCTTCGTTTTTTCCTTATATCGGCAATCAACCAGTTAGCTGACATTAGGAGAGTTCGATAATAATCTTCCAATTTAAGATACGTTTCAACCGAATTCCTCTCCCATCGAGGATCCTCTCGAGTCTCGACTGGCAGTTTGTCCGTGTTGCCATTCGTTGCAATTCGTTTGCTAAATTTGCCCCACGTCATGTCACGACGTGCCACGCTGTCCTCGACAGAGTTCCAACTTCCGGGAACGCTGAGCCGAAAATTGGACTCAACTTCCTATTTAGTTTTCACAGGCAGTTACAGAAGTTCACAAGTATGTACCAGGATCAATTCCGGAAGGTTCTCTGGAACGTTAGAGGAGCTCGCTTGTCAAACAACTTTCCGACCCAACTTCAGATTTCTCGTTCGCCGTGTGAACGTGAAACGTGAAAAATGTTTCACTGCTGTGTTGGGCAAACAAGCAATCGGAAACGATGATTAAACCGTCGCCCGTTTTTATCTGTGAAAGAATTTAATCTTCACCCATCTTCGTTTGGCGTCAATTCGACACCTTTTTAGTTACAAAGTGTGTGTATAAACTGTGTAAGATCACGATACAGAATTAAGCATACGTACTCAAGTGAGAGTAGGCTAAACGTAATTTAATTTATTTACTGTTGATAAAAGAATTTGAAAATTTAACTATTCGTCTTTCCATTGTAGCCACTGGGTCAATTTGACAAATTAAGTTGGAGAAATAAAGAACGAATGAAATGTGAAAATAATTTATGGATAGTATGATGTAATTATGTAGTTTGATAGAAATTTTACTTTATTAATTTTGCAGCTACAAATTGAAAATAAGTAAAATTATACAAAAGAAACAAAAGCAAATTGTAGCTTTTCGTTTGAGATTTTGCTTTTGTAAGAATCAAATTTAAAAACAAGCTAATTTTGTTACAGGATATTGTTTAACATTATGGAGTTATTACTTGATATAATCATGTCAATTTAAGGCAAAGTGACCCGTCCATTATGCATAAATATTGTACCAAACAATCTGTAATGATGCCAATAATTATTTTTCTTTTCTTTATAATCCTATTAAGAGATTTTGAGATAATCTAATATTGAGCAGCAGGAGGAAACAGCGAGTGCAAGTGTGTCGATTTTTTTAAAAATGAATAAAGACCATAAAAGCATTGTCGCAATCGGATTTAGCTTGCTTCTTTTCTTTTTAGACACTGTATAAATTCTTGATGCCTTTTCAACGTTGTGAGATACTTTTTATCGCTCATTTTATCTCTCTCTGAATATCTTGTGCATTTTTCTCGTGAATTACATTTATATTCACTGACAGTGACACGGCGTGCTTCATTGAGCACATCAACTTTTTTTTATTATAAATACGAATATACAGGATGTCCCAGCTTGAACGAATCAACGTAAGATAATGAAACATCCATCAATTTACTTGCTTTTACAAAAATTTCTCGAAAATATCTAAATTCTATCAATTTACAGAAATTTCTTGAAATGATCATTTTCGATTTGACTTGACGCTTTCAAGCGTCATTGAGAATTTGATTCGTTCAAAGTTGCCACTAGTCTTGTTCCAATTTGCTGGTTCATAACCAATAATTACAGACAGTTACCAAAAGAATTATTGGAGAACGGAAATTCGATCCTATCTCAACATACGAACTTTTTTTTTTATTTTAGTATGCTAAATGCATCAGTGAAGTTTTGCCCATATATTCTGATACGCTCTATATATTCAAAATCAATGATTTCTATACACACCTTCGAAATAATGATACATTGAATGTACGATTGTAATATAATAATTATTATAAAACAATGTATGGATTTTCTAGTACTCTGAAAACAAATATCTTCAATTCTGGCGATATATTTTGTTACATTTATTGTATATTAGAAATAAATCTCATCTTTGTACTACATTATCAAAGATATAATATAATTACAACAAAAATATATAATTAAATATATATAATATTACAATAATCGAGGAGGGGATAATTCTACGTGAAAAAAGTGAGGAATATCGGGAATGAAAAATAAATACTTTTTCATTCAAGGCGTTGTTCTCGAAGAAATTAAGTTTGAAAATTTGCCAAATACACTTCAATTCGTCAAACTGTAGATTGCACAGGATTGATCAATCCGTAAGAGGTCATTTTACGTGCAAAACTAAGAATAAAGTGAAAAATGAAGAATAAAAATTTTCTCGTTTAAAGCCTCATTTTCAAGAAGATAGAGTTTAAATAGAATTAGAAAAGAATTAGCCTGGTAAACGTGCACTTGATAGATATTCAAATCGGATTTCCTCGAAAACGAAGCATCTTACGAAAAAACTTGTACTCCATCGACTTATTTCCACAGGTAGAAATCATTTCCTGTTCATTATTCGTCCCTGACTTAGTCTGGAAATTAGCTGAATTCGAGTATTGCCGATAAATTTCCAAACTCGATTAAAAGAACGAATTTTATTCTTCCTTTCGATTTGTTTTTTTCCCCCCTACTCGACTGCACGTCCGATACTGCATTTCACATGGAAGTGATAGAAACCTGAGAGTTATAGTCGCATAAGCGCGCATCATCCGACATTCGGAGATATAGTAATTTCGCGTGGCCGAGTATAGATACTGTGACAACTAGTACTTGATATGTTGTCCACATTCCGTGAAATCTTATAAGTCTAATTAAGATCTTCGTTCTGAACTGGTTCTAACGATATCTACCGGGTAAACGGCAGCCATCGCCTGTAAATGAAAGAAAAAAACAACGGCGATTCCCGGTAGCGTTTAACCGTTTTATTACGTTCGTTTATCACGTTGAGAGCCCCGCTCGAGCCCCGACGTTGCTCATTCCTGAGAATCTTCATATCTTGATAGAAATCCGAAGAAGCTGCGAAAAACAGCGTTCTAATTAATGTGAGGTCGGTTTCAAGCGAATTCCAGTTCGGCGAATCATGGTGATTAAGCAGGGAAATATTCTGGTTTAGAAACGCGATATTTTAATTTGTTCAACATGGCATTGTATTTTTCTGTATAAGAGTCGAATTTTTATTGTATGATTATTGTAATGAAAAGTGAAACTTTTTTTTTATAATACAATGATACAGTGTTATATTATGTTTTATTACGTTTATTATGTTTTATTATGTTTTATTATATTTATTATGTTTATTATGAAAGTATGTATCTGCTGTATTTATACAATAATTTATATTGTACATTGCATATGTATATAATTTATAATTTTATATTGTGCAATTCATTGTACATACTGTAAACATTGTATTTATTATCCAATTTATATTACAATTTATATTTATTATACTATTTTTATTATATAAGTAGCACATTTGTTCTAAGATTTCTTAGCGGGTTACATATGTATATTTTAGTACAATGTTTTACGGCGAGTGTTAATTTTTTTATTTTAGATATTAATTTTTTACCACTGTGCCACTTTGATACCAAGGAACAAATTAAGTTGGAAAAATTAACATTGACTAAACAAATTTAAATGCCTTTTATTGCTTCTTATTTGTTGGATATTTAATGATATTTCGTAAGAACTATCGTATTCGTAATTTCAGCTGTGGCCGCAGAGCCATGTAATATCGTGTCACGCAAACAGGTATACGCGAGCGTGTCATACCACTGAGGTTAATGGCACCGCGTATAATGACAGGTTAGAGCCCCGGTGAAATCAATAATTACGATAACAGGGTTACGGTAACCCCACCGCGCCACATTTTGCTGGATGTGATTTAGAATCTGACAATTCCAATGCGCGCTCACGTTTTCCTGCTAGATACATGTATGTACGTATGCACGTACGTATGTATGTATGTATGTATGTATGTATGTATGTATGTATGTATGTATGTATGTATGTATGTATGTACGTATGTATGTACGTATGTATGTATGTATGTATGTATGTATGTATGTATGTATGTATGTATGTATGTATGTATGTATGTATGTATGTATATATGTATGTATGTATGTATGTATAACTCGGTTGTTCGTTACATCGCGAGTTATAGAAATAAAAACAAATCATATTGATAGCATCAACTGAAACAACAATCGTACGTAAATTGTAATCAGCGTTATTGATCTTTTCGAAATTTACGACTATCCGTATCATACGTTGAGAAACATATCATTTTTGGTCATGTTTAATTTATATGCGAGTGTCGCGCTGATCGGAAATAATTCTTACTGAACAAACGTTAATAGCATAATGCTGAATTATAAAGAAATAGACTTTAGGTCTAAAAGAAACAATAACGGAAAAGATGTTAACAGAGTCCGTGAAACTTTTTTTCACAGTTGCAATATTAAAACGTAGAATTTTATATAAATTTATGTAAATTTTATTTATACAAAATTAAAATTTAATTTTACCGTAATGTTATAAATGTCATCACAAAAATATAGAATTTAGGTAAAGACGTAACAACGAAGAAATATTAATTACAGAATCTTTAATATTAAAGTATTAAAAAATATCAAAGAGTATTAATGAAATGTTGCGTTAATGCAACTTTAGTCCTTGATTTAATAGTTTAATAGTCTACATAATACGATACTTATATATATATTGTCTTCATATAATACAATTTTTCAATCATTCAAATCGAAGATTTTTCTTGATAATTAATAACCCTTTAATAATTTGTTAAAAAGTAATTAAAAAGTAGTACTCCTGAAGTACTACTTAACACACGACACAATAATCGTTGTTAAATAGAATAACACGAAACGCACATAATAATAATAATTGCATATTATTACGACTTATTAAACTTCAAAAACATTATAAAAATCCAGAAATTATATTAAAGTAATATTTATCAACGTTAACAAAGTTGCACGTTGTGTACAACTAATTATAGCTGTTACGTCGCGATTAATCTCCATTTGATCGATGATCTAAATCACACCTGAATAACATTTAAACGAGATTATATTTTCTTACCTACTATAATTAGGTAAGAAAAATGACTGACAGTAATTTATAGGTTGAACGTGCTAGTAAAGATGAAAATAAAATATGTTCCTGGATAATAAAATGTTGCAACCCCGAGGCTTTTACACTGACACGAATATATGCCATATGTAACTCTTTCAGCATTGTGAACGGAACACCAATTAACGAAAGACCTACTACATATGTTACTTGGTAACATCATATTGAAAATTATTCGCCATTCGTATCTTATTCAAACTCGATTTTATTTGGTCTGATGATTTTATTTAGTGATTTTATAAATAATTTTGAGACTATTGCAACGAACTAAAAAACAATCATTCACACATACTGCGATTTATGAAATCACAAATCTAAGACAAGGAGCATTAAAAAATCTCTTTCAGACTTTTTCGTTTGAAACCTAGAAAATTCGCGAGTTAATATCAATTTCAATTTGGGGAACTCGTTGAAAATTGTAGATATTAACCACGTGGATACATTATCAATAATGACACGAATTTCATAGATTGATTTACCACAAAAAGATTTTTCGGTTAACCAATTATAACCGCACATCAGTTAATGGTCAATGTGTATTTTGCTGGTGCAACTTGTGTTCATAATTGGTGAACACCGCATCTGGTCAGTTGATGTATTAACATTCTTCGCAGGTGTATACATAATAACGTGATGTCGCAACGTTTATTCATGTTTTACCACAGAATCGTGACGTTAGTATTGTATATCTGGAAGTTGTTACACTGAACACTAAACACGTTACATATTTATATTATAAAATAGCCATGATACAGAAAATATTTATAAAATATTTATTATGAAGTTATGAAGTTATCAATCAATGTTTAGAAAAAACAAGAAACTGTAAATTTAGTGAGACGAATCATATTGGGGTACAAGTCGTACAGTTTTTATATTATATTTGTATTTATATTTATGATATTTATATTATATTATATTTTAATCTACAGATTGCAACGGGATGTAATCTCGCATAAATAATTGATTCTCACGAAGCAATTCAAATAGTTTACAGAGTAGCTTCCCACAGAGTTGTCACCGTAAATTTAACAATACAAATCCATATCGCAATGAGTTTAAGTTTCGATTCCACTTTTACTCCGGGGAAGCAGTTCTGAAACAAAGTTTCTAACATCAGCAGATCACAATACCGAGATACTACGCTCTTGAGGTACAGTTTCGTTTCTTTAAGCATAATCAAGCGGCAATAATGCCCGTCAGACAATAATCGGTTAGCTTACCGTCTCGGTTAGTAGCTAAATCGGAAAAGTTTTCGCTGCCCTTACGTCAGACGAGGAACGGTGAATCTTTCTCTGCCAGAACTGTCGGCAACTAGGATTAGTTTTAAAGTAAGAGCATGCTTTAGTCTTTTCATCTTTCTTTCTTCGTTCCGTGCGTCGTCCATCGGTAGATATACACCCAGAATATCACGGTGAACTTTTTACTGTCACCAACTTTGTTTTCGTCGTGATTTCGTTATTCCACGAGATAGGAAAAAACTAACAATTCCTCCGCTAAATCCAAAGTTTCTTTGCAGTAATCTAACTTGAAACAAGTTGCAGTTCTACAAATTATAAAATGTTTAATAAAATATTATATCATATTTAATGACCATCCAAATATAGATCGAACAGATGTAATACGTTTAAAATATATTTTCAAATATTATATAGAAAAAAAAAAAAACTTTCTTTTAGCAAATTTCTCATTTATCAGAATACCAATTTCATTATATCATGAGTCTGACTAATAAGGTACAATGTTATTTAAAAATTTGACAAAAAGTCGTCTTTATTATAAATCCTTCAATCGAAGTCAATCAGTTATCGTGACTGCCCTAGAAAAAGTTCAGTAATTAGAAAATACAAAATCTTGCAGCTGTGATGTTTAAACAAAAGAATCTGAAGAAAATTGAAATTTGAAATAATCGAATGCATTTGTATATCGTAACTTTCTAGTATATGACGTGGATCTTGAATATTATCCTGATGTAAAATGCCGCTCGCCTCAGGTTGCTCCAACATTCGCGAGTTACGATTTTGCACGACCTAACACTACAATTCCGTACGTGTTACGAGTTGGAGTTGAATAAAAAAAAAAAATGAGGACCGACATGGCAGAAAAGGCGAGAATGTTGTATAGAGAATGAAAAATTATTCGAGCCAGCTTGACTTTTACTTTTTTTTTTTTTTTACAACACTCTGAAATAATACAATTGTACTGTTCTTCAACGAAATGTTTTATAGTTCTTATATACAAGATTTTAATTAGACTATGCGATTTCATTATATTTTTTTACAGCCCCTAATCATTAAATCGGGATCGTTTACAATTCTTAGTGCTTTACGTGTTTTTAATAAAATCGAACTTAGTTATAAACTTTATTAATCACTAAAGAGTCACATATAGCTATGTATATAGAAATAATTAATGTTTCAAATCCTTGGGTACTGAATTAGGGTTGTTCACAATTTTTAATGTTTTACACACTTTTAATAAAATTGAAATTTTTAATGAAATTCATAAATAAATTTTAATAACTGTTAAAATGTTACACACATATATATCAATAATTAATACATTGAAGCACCTGGACAATAAATTAGAGTTGTTTACAATTTTTAATGTTTCACAATTAGAAGATAATAATTATATAAATAACAACTATAACAAATGGTAAAATTACAATAATACACTACGATGATATATCAAGAGTTTTGAAAAATTAACAGCAAGTAATTAACAAGATTAAGCACGTGCTAATTCTAAAAATAAAAATTAACACGTTTTCACAAATTTTGTTTAATTTTAGTA
Source organism: Melipona bicolor (assembly GCA_030673865.1). Taxonomy (NCBI): domain Eukaryota; kingdom Metazoa; phylum Arthropoda; class Insecta; order Hymenoptera; family Apidae; genus Melipona; species Melipona bicolor. Next base: position 2,367,784 of record JAHYIQ010000016.1, on the reverse strand, counting down.
ATAAAATTAACGTGAGCTGGCAATTAACGAAGCTAGTAAGAAATAAGGTAGGATTCTCAGTTTCCGGGGGCTTCTAAATTTTTAATTTCAACTTTTCAAATAAAATATTTAATTTTAGCCTGGACGAGAAATCTCTTCGAGTTCAAAGAGCTCGCCGGCGCGTGGATCGAAAAATCACGAAGAAGGGTTGAAAAGAAGTAGGTGCGCGTTGGTAGAAGGTGGGTCCGGAGCGAACCATTTGCATTGAGGTGCAGAGTGGGAGGGTTGGGAGAGGAGTTCCCTTTACGCAGTGCTATTATATTGTTCCTAGGATCCCTTGACATCGAGCCTCAAGTATTTCGTGTGGTAGGAGCCTTTCACAATTTCGTACATTCACGTACGCAAATTGTTTGCATGTGTGAAAATGTTCACACAACACGCGCCTTAGTCAACGCCATTCCCGTCAATAATACTCGCTGAAAATCGTACGTATTTGAAAACGAAATACGCATATCTCTGCGCGTTCTAATTAAAGTTTATTAAAAAAAAAAAAAACAATAAATAATGACAAGCTTTGAAAAGTTTTAATGAAAATAGTTCAAAATGAGAATTTTTCCAGCAACGTTGGATTGATCGTCATAATTTTGAACAAATGTCTAGTATAGCGATTTCTTACATTATGAATATTTTTTAGATAAATGTTCACTACATTTCTAGATAGTTCTTATTTTTTTATCACACTTATTTATATTGTTATCAATATTTATAGATGATCGATAATTTTTTTACGATCGCATCACTTCATCAACAATTTTATTATATTTCTGTCTGAATCCCAATGCTCTTTCTAGTCTCATTATTATCGGCAGAGATTTCTGATTATATTTCAATAAAATTTCAATAAAACTTCGGATTTGACCGGATTGTAGTTCTATAATTAACTCAATATTTAGATAAAAATAGAAAAATATATATTTTGTCATTAAGAAGATCAAAATCTACACATTTTTTATTAAAATAATAATTTTACATACAAAAAAAATACGAAAATTTACATACAATTATTGCAATTACATAAATCGTAATTTACATAAAAAAAAAAAAATAGAATTTTTTCTAGCTTTTCGGTACAAGTACCGTGGCTATTTTTCGAAACTTCCCGATTATCAGAGAAAAAAAAATATTTTCGACAGAAGCTAATAAATTTCAATATATAAAATTAAAAAAAAAAAAATTCTTTTCGATAAAAACTCAAGGCCACTTTGATTTTTTAAGCGTTGAAATATATCTTTGATTTCATAATGTTGTAGCTGACGACTATTAAGACGAATTCGGTGATCTGTGTACATATTATAACGTTGAGCATACAAATAAATAAGACAATTTTTTCCAGCTTTTCGGATCAAATACCGCATTGTTAATACTGCGATTCGCTGCAAACGAATTGGGATTTGGGGTTATCCTCGGGATCTATAGATACGCTTCGTGGACATTTTGACGTATGGCTAATGTCAGGAGCCATTGAGAATGGCATAGAGACGGATCTTTATTTGGTTACTATAGGATGCTACTGAAGTGAAAATGCGTGGACAAATTAATGTACGGTTAACGCCGAGAATCATTTAAAGGCCAAGGAAAGCATAAAATAGACGAATCTCGTACGAATGCATGGTCTGGATATTCACCGAGATTCACTACTGAGGTAAAGGATTGTAGACATTGTAATACACTATAGCTCGAGTAGTAAATGATGTAATTAATTTATTGTTAAATAACATCTTGGAAATAGTATGAGGAAAATTTAATGATACTGATACATGCATAATCTAACAACGTAGGTTGTGAAGAAACGAAGATTAAAAATAGCAATTTTCTTCAAAGAAAATGTTCTCAAAATTGTCAGCCATTGATTTTTCTTTAAAGTGAAAATTTGTTACCTAACTGTTCCAGTATCTTAAAATAAAATAGATACACACGCGAAAAGTTGTTCGAATTGAATAAATTTACAAGTAAAGTTTAATTTCGAATATATAAATCGCTGCAAAATTATCTTCCTTTTTATACTTCATAATTTTTATTGGTCTCTTTCGATTTATGTTTCACAGTGTATTGTAACACAGTGTGTCACAATGGTTGTAAAGATAAAATAAAAATTGCTTTATGCGCTGTATCACACTGTACGACACTGCGAACGTATCATTTAAGGCGATGTAAAATTTTTATTTTATACGTCATTTGCAATATATATGCATACCTTCAAGCAGGACGCAACAGGAAAACTTGATGAAAACCATGTACCTATTGTATTCATAAGCACCGAATTCTTTTGCGCCTTGCATGTCGCATAAACAATGTTTCAGTATTTGAATACTCTATATATACGTGACGCATTCCTGTGACATCAAACGATGTCTGTCTTTATAAAGCAGGTGTTTATGCTTAACGAGCAACATTCCTCTAAACAAAACTCAAAGGCGTTTATTTCTTAATTAATGAATGCGACAAACTGTATTTAAATATTTTCTTTGATATTTGAAACATTAGGAATATTGAAATTATTATTTGCAATAACGACACTTTTGAATTTTATGAAAAAAGAAAATACATACGAGAATTATTATATAATTTTGACAGCTAATTTATAAAGCAGGTGTTTATGCTTGACGTTCCTTTAGGGGAAGCTCAAAGGCATTTATTATTTCTTAATTTGTATAATGAATGCGACAAACTGTATTTAAATATTTTCTTAATATTCGAAATATTAAAGATGTTGAAATTAATATTTGCGATAGTATAATGAATTGTATGAAAAGAAACGCATACGAGGGAACATACAAAATTTTTCTAGCTATTTAGAAATATCTGAAAGATACGAATCTTAAAATTATGCACTTCATTTTTTCTTGTTTATAATTTACAATTATCATACTTAAAACTTGCATCTTACATTATTTTTATTGAAATAGGCTACGCAGTCTTGACGTAGATTAAAGTTAAGTTGAAGATAGATTTGAATTGTAATTTCAGTTTGGTAATAAAAGAAATATTAAAAATTAGAATTTATAATAACCAAGTTTGGACATTGTTAATAGCTTCGGAATGAAAAAAATTAAAAACAAAGATTCTTAATTAAAGAAAGCTGTCAGTGAGATCCAAGAAATAAAAAAAAAGAAAGAAAGAACATAACTCAAACATAAACCTAACCTAAATCTAGCTAAAAACTAAAAGTTTACTATCGGTATTAAATCAGTATGAAAAATATTGTCGCGAATATCTTTGAAACTACATAAGGTCAAATGACAATAACAGTGTAAGGAAAAAATGTTCAAAACATTTATTTAGACAAAATTTCGTCATATTCGTTTCTGCCTGATATTCAAAGTTTAATAAATTGGCGAAAAAAAGAGAAACCAAAAAAGTGAGTTTAGAGTAATCGTTGCAAAGGCGTGGCTTCAATCTACGAATCCATTGTTAGATCAAGTCGTGAAAGAAATTTTTCAATATTTTTGTGTACCGTGACAATTTATAGTATTTTTGAGAAGAAAAATGTCTCTATTTTGTCATCTGCTGCACAGTGTGGAAACATTTTAGAACAAAATAGACGAACTTTAGTACGAGCCCAAGTTCATTATCGCACGATCTCTTCTTCTCACAAAATTACAACAGTTTCGATATTTAGTGTTCGAATATTAATGGAAGTCATTGTACATTGTAACTCTTTGTGTGCCTACATGCACCAGCAGTATTTCTTCACCGTGTGTATGATAAATCGTTTTGTCGGCTGGCGGTACCCTGTGATTATATCGCAGACATTATAAGCGCCGTAGAAAATTGAGTTTATTCAAGAAGGGATATCGATCTTCTATCATAGGCAGGTGAACGTTTTATATGCAACTCTTCTTGCCACTACGCGATATTCAATCACGATACAACAGCCTTAAATACGACAGTTGCTCGTTACTTGTAAGCCATAATTGATGCATTGCACTGTACTTTCCTGAGTTTGCCGACAACGAGAAAACCAAAAGTTTCGTAGACGATGTTCAATGAATGTTAAGCATGTAACCTACGTTCTGCTTTTACACATTGTAAAATGTTAATTACATATAATTACCTTATAATTATAATTTTATTAATACGATTTACTAATTACTAAAGTAATTATAAATCTAAAACTTTTTTGTAGTAGAGACGATATGATTTTTGTTGAATCAACATATTCCGCGTGACATACATTAACTTTGTTAAGCATTTGCACGTTTCGATCGATTTGTACTGACATGATACTAATATGATCAAATTTTATAAATTAGAAGCAGCACTTACTTCTTATGCAATGAACAGATTATAAATTTAAATCAATTACTATTTGTCATTCGAGAAATAAAATTTGTTTTGTTTCGAGGGGGATATTTTATAATTAGCACTAGATTTGTCTAGGCGAAGGCACTTTCAAGATCTCAAAGTTACATTCATTTTTTACGAAATTAATTTGCCATCTTTAAAACAAGAGAGAGTAATGAGTATTTAATTTTCCAACTACATTTCAGATTATCGAGATATTTGCTCCAAGAAAAGAAAAAAAATTCAAAAAAACTGCACGACTTGTACCCCAGTACGATTCGTCTCACTGAAAGGTCCAGAAGCAACTGTTCTGACTAGGAAATGAAGACGATTTGTTTGCCATAAAATTTTATCGATGTGCAAACATTTGAATCGATACAAAACAATTTACAGGAGCGATCGCTCAGTACTAGACAACGCCACTTCTACTCGAGGTCCACCCCACGCCCCCTCGCGATCACGTGACCCAAATCAACCAATCGCTAATTTTCGTTGCATTAGCGTTGCACCTAAAGAGGCTCGAAAGTGATTTTCTGGGTTACCCCCGCTAAAATCACTTTCAGTAATAATATGAAATTTGGAATACATACTTATGGATGCAAACCTTCGTACACGGTGGGTCGTAATTCACGATACGAGTAAAGTCAACAAGACTCTAAGCGCGATGAAATTGCCAAGCTTGAAAGTTCAAAATAATATCTCGGATCCACTTTCGCTCTGTTATATTTAGACTTTCATAATCTCGACTTAATCTCGCGAGGCGTTTCCAACCAGTTACAAATTCGTAATCTCAGGTACATTCGTACACCAAGCAGTTGCTGCCAAAATTCGACGAAACGTAATCGATACAATCTATAATAAACGATCAACCGTTTCCAAACTCTTACGACGTCGTTTTAATTGGTAATTTCCACGGTTATATTTCATACTTGCAAACACGGGCGGCACGAAATAACGATGATTTACGTTTTGTACAGGTATATACGCACGGCTGGTGACGTTTTAATCACGAGAACGAATCACGTGCACGTGAGAAAACGTTTCCATTACATACACGAAGTCGTGGACTACCGGCCTTACGATTCAGCACACGCTATCGTAATCGAGTCGCTACAAAAAAAAAATACATCCGCGAAAATGTAAATGGCTGCGTCGGCAGAGTAACCGTGTCGTACGATCATTAAACGTTGCTGGTTAGTTAATGAAACGAGGAGGAACTTCCAATTCAGTTTGCCAGGGAAAAATCAATTTACCCTTGATCGGGGAGCGAAACGTTTCTCTGGCGTCGTGCAAATTATTTGTCATCACTTTATCACGCTGATTGAAATTTTGTTCAATTGTACGATTTTCGATGTTGCGCCAAACAACGTGAAATATTTTAATTACGCTGCAGGTGAGAGAAATTGAATGGACAGGTAAAGGTGAGAGATATCGTTTGGATTTCAAGATAATTATAAAACTGTAAATATTGCACTTTTGCGATGTGTGAAATGGAATTTAGAGAAGGTTTCATTATCGTGAAAATACAGTGATTCACATTAACATTCGGATACTTAAATATTGAAATTGTTATAATTTTCTTTTAAAGATTGAAATGACCTCGAACGATACTTTCAAAATGTATCGTTCATTTTATTCCAAGATGTTTTTACACTATGTAGCATACGACAAAATAAAGACACTTTTCTTTTAGAAAATGCTATAAATTGTTATATCATGTCTTGTTGTTGATAATTTTTTCCTCTGATTCACCAAATTCATCAATTTACTGATCAGATATAAAAAAGAATATGACAACGATTTTATTGAATTTTCGTCAGTTAAGCTTAATATTCAAAATTCATTAAAATGGCGAAGAAGAAAACTGTACGTCAAGTTTTCGAAAGTTGATATAACGGGTTTTAACTTTCAAATCCATCATAAATTCATAACAATATTATAACACTTTAATACTAAAACAATTTATAGTATTTTCATTTACCCACTCGTTACGTGACATAAAAGTATTTTAGACTAAAATGAATACATTTTGAAAATAAACAGCAGAATCCATTAGACATTTTTTATTCCTCTCGATGAGTACTATAAATCCTTCAAATATCGAATCACTTTTTACATCGAAACATCTTGTATATCGAGCATTACGATCAAACGTGACAAAGTACCATACGCGAGTGTCCCAAATTTAGTGCTCGGCGCACTGCAGCTATGATTTGGTTACTTAGTTGCTCTCTTGAGTTACCCGATACCGAGTAAGTTCACCAAATAAATAAAAAGAATGAAAACTTTGTTGCCTCTTTTTTACGATTTTCTCTAAAACGGAGCACAAACGAGCAAATCTCCAATGGACTTTTTTATTTTTACTTTATCGATTCTCCAGACATTCCCCAAAGAACATCAAGTTTTTCTGGCCAAGGTTTCGTAGCGTGCTACAAAGTGGTGTAGAAAGTGAAATTTAACCAAATTAATCGTAATTAATCGACGTCAATGTATATTATTACGCCGTGACTCAAACGGCATACTTACTGCGTGTATATGTGTAGTACGTTATTACGAGCGCAATATTCACGTTTATTCAAGCTTCGTGATTTGTTATCTTTCATCTAGGTCGGTAAAAATATTCACGCAAGAAACGTTATTCCGCCGTGATGTCATTTTATTTTCAAATCAGTTCAACGAAAGAGAGAAGAAAGGGGGTTCACCGTGTACGGCGATTTTCAGCCACACATTTATAAATTGCGTACGTGTTAAACATAATGCGTGCCGCATGGTCATTAAGCATTATCTTGCTGATAATTGCGCGTGAGAAACGAGTTGCCTCTGTAAAGGATCATTCTCTCGATCGCACGTAAATCAGGTTCTTCAGACCACTAGCACGACCACTAAAATCGAACCGTGCCCTTCGCGTTCACTGAGACTTACCGCAGCTATTTAGAAAAACGTTTTAATCGCCCTCTCGTGTACCTTTTATCAAGATCGTGTCCTATTTTTAATGTTCGCGAAACGTGCTGTCTTACGTCCTTTCTCCTACGAGGGAAAAAGTTTTATTTCAATTCCTCAACAACACGCTACAAGATATTGTGCCTTTTCTTAGTTTATATAGCGATATAAAGAACGAGAGTTAAATATCTTCGTCGAAAATTTTATCATTTTCTTCTCAATCACTTTGAATATCTCCGTTGTTTTTGAAGATATGAAGCAACTTTGTCAACAAAAATTGTTTGGTACAGAGAAAGTCATGGTTTAAGATCATTCCAACGTCACCTTCACTTATTTATGTGGAGTGATATATTTTTTACACAGCTCGACATTTTCTACAAGAGAAAGTATTAATCTATTAGTTAAGAAGATACTTTAATCTCTTAAACTATTCAAAGTAGATCGAAATTTTTTTTAGAAAGCTGCATCGATTAGCATGTCAAAAATATAAAGTTTCATTTAAAAAAAGCGAAAGTGAAACTCTTCTTGCTGCAAAAAAATTATTATAGGCCCCTTTTGCATTCAACAATCTTCTTAACAAAACTTTTTTCAAAAACAACAGAAATATTTTAAGATAATCAAGTTCACTTTGCACAAGTTTCAGATTAAAATGCAAGATTTAATTCCCTCGATATATCGAATATAGTGTTTGTTGTATTTATTTCCTTACGTGTAACAAATATTAAACCTGTTCGTCGAGCAATAAATTGACTTTTGGTGTTCGCGTGCACCAAGAGTTCATTTGAATTTTTAATATCGAAGATGAAGACCTTCAAGTTACTCTTAGATCAATGTATTCAGAATAGAAGGATAATTGTAATTGGTCTTCGTGTCTAAGGAAACATCGTAAATAATATCGTACGCGAAATAAAGAACGCAAAGAAAAAAACGCTGAAGGTATAATCATTGCGATTATAGGCATAAATATGTTGCGAGGTAGGAATTATTAGCTGACTATTCAAGTTCGTCTCATCTTTCTCGTTAACTACGTATCGAACATATATAACGCCAAGTAATACAGAGCAGATGGCTGGGCATCAAATACTGATTTATCGTTCTGTTTCAACTGGTTCTGGTTTGAAGTAAATTTTGAGTATAGTCTCTTCAGTCGTAACTTATCATTTATATGGCATCTATACAGGGTGTCTATTAAATTCGTGTGCACGATTTTTCAAAGATTTCTGTTAACGTAATCGAGAAATATTTCAAACAATGCAACGAAAATTAGCGATTGGTTGATTTGTGTCACGTGATTCGTGAGAAGCGTGGGGTAGACTTCGAGTAGGAGCGGCGTTGTCTGGTACTAAGCGATCGCGCCTGTAATTTGTTTTGCATCGATTCAAATGTTTGCATATCGATAAAATTTTATGGCAAACAAGTCGTCTTCATTTCCTAGTCAGAACAGTTGCTTTTTTGGGCCTTTCTGTGAGACGAATTGTACTGGGGCACAAATCGTGCAGTTTTTTAATTTAATTTTAATTGCCATTGTTAAAGGCAATATCGAGAAGATTGCCCCGTAAACGAAGAAATTTGTGATATTTCAGCTTGATCATCCCATTCACTAATTGTAAGTGTAAGAATACCACTGTGCGTTATTTTGATTGCCCCCTTTTGATTGCCCCCTCAGTATCGTTCTATATGAAGAGTTTACGCATGGTAGACGCTATTAAATTATTTTCAAAAAAGGATCTTGCTTCTCTTCGATCAAGAGCAGAGAGATCGCAGCTGCGTAACCTCTTATTATGAAGCAGAAGATTTCTTTTACTTTTGTCTAGCTGAGCCGGTTTTCATCGGTAGATCCCTTCGAAACTAGGACGTGACGGAGACGCAAAGCACTTTCCATTAAATTGCTAATGATTTTACTGAAGGAGGAGTGGCTTTCGCCTGTCGCGCAAGGAATCTACTGTCTTCGTGCTAAATCGAAGAGGATTAAACGTCGTAATTTTCGTTTGAAGGAGGAATTAACTTTACCTACATTCACCAACAGAGGTCGCAGTCTCTTATCAAATTTGTCAAACTATTTAACTCTTCCAATAAATACGCAATTCTGATACACACACCTTTGTCTCATATTTTTGTTATGACTTTCAAACAAAGAATTATTACGATATTTTTACCTGTGGAGCATACTTGGCGAAGTTTAAACAGCAAGATGCGGCACTACACCCTGTACGAACGTAAATTCTCGAAAACTCGAAAGATCACATTGCGAGTTACATGCTCCGTTGCGACAAAAAATGAAACGTAACAATCAGTAGCCGTTAAAAATAATTCTCTTGTAAATCTTTCTTTAATTTACGGTAAAAATGTGGGGATTACATAATACGCGCAACGTCGACTGCACGTAAAACGATAATTGCGCTAACTACGAGGGGTTTTTTCGCTGCTTTGTAGCGACTGTAGACGACCAAAAAAAAAAAAAAAAGAAAAAAGCACGCTTTGCCAGCGTCGCGTTATGAATAGGTTATAATTTCTAATTTTAATTTTAATCGTCCGCTAGTCTATGACATTAGCATATTCAATCTGTAAGGAAATTACTTCCGAGCTTGTTGCGGATACGGCAAAGCAAGAGAAAGGTGAAAAAGTCGATCGTACTAATGTGCGCGAGGTACGGCCGTACACCTTAGGACTTTAAACGAGGTGTCTGGCAAATGTGCCGAACAAGCTGGTGGATCCTACTCGAACGTTAGGTGGACGAAGAGAGAGGGAGAAAGAGGAGAGAAAGTAGGAAAGAGATGCGAGAGGTGGTGCGTCAGGTGTTATATCCTGGCTCGACGTAATCTAATGGATAGAGGTTAGTTGGGGTGAAGCCGAAACAAGTCCACGGCCGCGGGTGGTACGCACACAGAACGCGGAAATGGCTGGCTAACGTTTCTCCTTGCGGAAAGAACAACTCTGTCCGCGGTGGTTTCAAAAACTTCCCGCGCATTTGCGTGGCTGCACGCACTGGCGGATGTAGATCGCGACCGTTTCGCCGACGAAACCCTCGCATCTCGTTGAATAGCACAGAAATGAATTAATTGAGTATTTAACAACGATCGGCTATAATTACTAGAAACAGAAATAAATTTACAATATATCGGCGAAGCCGAAATATTCGGATGCTGAATATCGAAGGTGTTGTAATTTTGTAAAAAGAAATTCGTACGATAATAAACTTTGGCTCATTTTATTCTAAAACAAAGAGGCGGGTATAACTTCTCGAAATCGTCATAAATCAAAAAAATTTCATGATTGAATTTACGATAGATTTGGTGTTTAATTTTTTGTCGTCGTTTTATTGATCTTTGAATGTCAAGTTTAGATGATTTTCTTAAGAATTTTAAAAATAGTAACATTTTCGTCTGATATTCAATAAATTGGCAACAAGATAGTAATCATTCTCGTTTCAAGTGATTTCGCAAGATGAAATATGAAATATATATACGTACATATATTTAGATCGAGCAATGAAAATTTAGTAGATTTCCAACAGCACAAAAACTAATTTTCTTACCTGAAACAGATAAAAATATTTTTATTAATAACATACATTATCAATGAAAAAAAAATTTAATAGCAATATTTCTTATCAGTATGAGTGAATAAATATTACAAAGAATTTTAATTGTGTGACACTTTTTCTGTTGCTATTAATTGTAAATATAAGAAATGAAGCAAAAATGTAGACTCTTGTAGATAATACTTATATTTAAGAAGAATATCTCGTGGATGATAATTTTTAAAATCTTTCATATTTGAAAATCAAATAATTTAAGAAGTTACATAAACATTGGTAAAACAAAAGTTGGGTGTTCTTTAATACAAAAGATTACAGGAATGACTTGTTTTCTTTGATTTATGCATAAAACTCTGAATGTAATCCTACTGAGAATACGAAATCTGAGAAGATGAACTTTGACGCAACACGACCATATCCAATTTTTAAAATCATAATTTAATATTTTAAACCGAAAGAGTTGCAATTAATCCGATAGATTTCCAGATATGGAATCTTGTGGATTTTCCAATCATACAAACTAGTCTCCATCAAGACGAATATTTTACTCAAAGAGGAGCACGATGGCCTAAAGGTGTTCCAATTCGATTCTCGGCCGATTAAGGACAAAGGTGGATCATTCAAGAGGAACAAAGTTTCCCTGAAGTTGCACAGTTCAGCGTAAAATTTTCACCAACTGTTCAACTATGTCGATAATCGATGCTCCGCAATGAACCAAATTTAATTCCTCTATCATCGAGAGTTACAATCGCAGAGGATATTCCAAAAGCCAAAGCCTGTCGAAAGTGCAGACATCATATCTCAGGCTTTCTGAAGAACCAACCTTCAAAAATTTTGTTCAACATCCGTGTCACAGATCTTACAATTTTACTTCTTTAATTTGACGTACATTGTATCAAAAAACAATAGAATGTATTTACACCAGAGATGGGCATTATTTCAGTAAAGTGTTACTTCATTTATTTCGTCAATACCATTTTATTACAAAATTTAGAAAGGATAATTCTAGAAATAATTCCATTAAATTAATCTACATCAGTTTGTTTGGTATAAGGAAATATACTTTTATTCAATTGATTTATAGTTAGGTAAAATTTTAAACAGTTCTTTCACGTTCATCTTATCAACATCTTATCAACATATTCGTATTATATGTTTTATTATGCCATACATTATATTATACATTTGCACGTTCAATCAATTGCTTGAATTGATTTTATCGGAAAATAAAGATATTCTGACAATAAATAATTCCACGCTACATTTTTTATTTATTTTTTCAAGTAGAGTATGCATTTCATCTGCAATATGTAAAATACGTACTATGTATTTTCCTGTTATTTTTCTTTTACACGTCGTCATGTTAGTTACACTCTATATATGAAAATTTTGATCGCAGTGTAGTTTTCTTTTTTCCAAACGAGATCAGTGGGCTTCATCAGCAATTCATGATACGTTATTTACATTAAACGATTTTACAGCAATTTAATAATGCGAGGATACCTCAATAAATATGATAATGATCGAATTAATATTTTAAATTATACACAAATGTTACAATATACATACATTATCATATACACATGCATAAATAATTGGAATTCAATCAGTTTTAGTTTTAATTTCATCAAAAGGTAAATGCTTTTGTACCCATAGTTACGACAAATATTTCCGCAATTGCCATAAACGAGCATTTTTCTGTTTAATTTTCGACATTGCTACAATTGATAACGAGGTCAAACGTTGATATTTGAAATCAAATTAAGGGATAACCTAATTATACTCATTTCATTAATAAATTTCATTTCGAATGTGACCAAAAATACACATTAGTCATAGGAAGTCATACGTAAAATTTATACAACAATACAATTTATCAAACTAATTATATAAATAGAAAATTCATCGTTGTAAATATATTAAACACTGAATTACAGAGAATAAAAATGTAATTAATTAATCAATGTACAATAGTAAATATAATATCAATCAAATTCATATTAATTAATTAAAGTGCATATTACATTAATTAATTTGACACGCTGAATCTTTAGTTCGTTTGGATGAAATTTCAGCTTTCAGTTAATTTTCCTTGGAGTTTTACTTTTTATCCACGTTTTTTGTTAATAAATATTGCCTACATCGTTTTATAACATTTTGAACTCGATCACGCAATCATTCCATGGTAGACGCTGTTTCTGGACTTAGAAATACAGGTAGGATTTTACGATTGGGTAGGAAACGTTCTTTTATCGGGAATCTACAACTTCGTTTAATATCGTTTTATTGCGGTTGCAAACTTCGACCGGAGGGACCCGTTCCGGTCGTTGATTGTAACTTAGAGCTTAACGTTTAAATTTCTGTACAAGAAATTTCTTATCTACCGCTTTGAAACTTTGCGCTCGTTTTCCATTCGTCGACTGAGAATACACCGATTTTATCGTTGGTAAAAGCTGAAAGAATTAATATTCTTTGCATCAGAATAAGGATGATTAAACGCGGGGACAAGACACTTTCGTAATTGCGAGTTTAAATTTTATACTACTAACAATCCACGAAAGAACGTAAATAAAATTGCACTACGCAATTATTTTTAGAATGAATTTAAAATTGTAAAAAGATTTTAAATTAAGATGAATTAAGATTTACACAGATTTTAAATTATCTATAATATTCCATTGAATTATAAGAAAAAAACTATTGCTAATCTCTATATTACGCACTGATAATATATGTACTCTACATATTAATAGTGTATTTTATATTACATGTATATACTCTGTAATATACATATGTTTTATACATGTAAAATATATTATTAGTAACATAATATAATATTATCAGTATGTAAAAATATTTTATAACATTGTAAATATTTTATAGTACTGTTTTTAACTCAAAATTATCTTGGATGAATATGGAATTGTTACAGTAATTTTTTTATAGTATATTAATGATCCGTCAGTAGTAGAAACTCTAATGAAATATCAAACTTTTCTTCAATACTTAATCAAGCGTTCAATAAGCGTCAAGCAAGCTCAAAAGGAAACCGAAACTTTAGAACTCAATTTTGGGATTTTAAGACTAAAATTCGCTGAAATAATCACAACTGGACCGTGCACTTTTATGCAAGAGTACGACTAAAAAGATGGAGCTTCGGTAGAAAATGGTTTCGTATATCGCTATACTTTGAATATTTTTTGTACCTTCTCATATTACGAGCACGGTGTGCGTTTTTGCGCTTTTAAACTTCAAATGCAGAAGAATCCGCGATTCATCCGCAAACCTAACTTTTCGTATTTTTATGAAAATAAATTTCTACGCCCTGTACGACCAAACGTGGTATTGTAGATTAATCTACGACGAGACGTACACACTGTTTAGACTATTCAATCATAGTTTCCAAGATTCGGTGGTCAAACATTTGGAGTTGGACCATACGCGTGTGAATCGCCATCCGATATCGTGACACTATACGATTTCATGCAACAGAAACTCGAGTTTGCAATTAACCCACATAGCAGGTAAGCACTTGAACGAGACGAAAAGCACTACGAGGACGTCGCGGTTGCGGACTTCGGTCAAGTGAGCTTTCCGTCACGTTGCACCTCGACACTTGTTCACGTTTCGAACGTCCATTAACGGGTCTCCCCCGAGAGAATTATGCCAAGTTCTTGGGTTCACAATGGCCGCCCGAATACCTAGGTCTATGAAACTACTGCCTGTTACTTCGACCAGTCACCAGCCGCAGAAATTACGTAGCTCGACCTTAATACGAATCGCGGTTAAGCACGAGATAGACTTGTCGATCTATCATAAACGCACCACACCAATAACAATTCACTGGGACGAGATCTTGATTGCCATTTTTTTTTCTTTTTTGTATTTGCTTATCCGTTTGCTCAAAACGATTCTAGTTGGTAGAAACATAAATTTTATTCATTTAATGCACGGAAATTTTAAAAAGAGGATAATAATGATAACCGAATGATAATGATTGAATAATCTAAAATCGTAGAAAAATTCCTGTAATGAGCAAATTACGCTAGTTTCATATGTAGATTATCGCTTTTTCTTATGAAAAAGACTACATATAAAAATTAATGAAATTTGTACTTCTATTTGTACTATAAAAAGTATCTCAATGTAATAAAATATAATTAATTCAATCAATTCAAAAGTAATCGCAAGCAATAATTATACGCCTCATATATTTTTCATCTTTTAATCCTAATGTTAATAGACACTATGGGATCGTTTAAAAATGTCCCCTCTTGCTTCACTTTTTACGACAAAGCATCGATGCTCTTTTAAATATAAATTGTGCGCGTTTGTTAGGAAAGATCTTTGCAATTTCTTTTTCAATTCGTGAACCTTAAAGATGAGGCTATTTCTACTCGCCTGGAACGGTTAATCGTAATACGGACTTTTAGTAATTAACAATGTGAGAAAAGAAACTTGTACCAAAGTCGACGAGTAGAATAGTTGATGAAGAGGAGAGTATTACCGAGAGTGAAACCATATTTCAACGAGCACGTGCGTCAGTTTAATGGCTTGTAACTTTCGTTGCTATTCAAATTTCATTTCTCCCTCAGGGAACAGATATATATATATATATCTTTCCAAACGTGTTTTAAGGCGAGGCTTCGTTATAAATCCTTGTCGTTGTCAGTTGTCAAAAATTTAAAAAATCAAGAACCACATCAGACACGACTATTCTTAGATATTAAATTTTAAAATATTCGGTTGTTTCAACGAATTGAGATTTCGTTGTTTCAAAAAACACTGAATCCAAAAATAAAAGAAAATGAACTTGTATCACTTTCATCACAAAATGGAAAAAATTGAAAAAGATAAATTTACAATGTGAAATTAGTTTGCAAACTGATTTATTTTAGATTGTAAATAGTGATGATGAATTATATCATAGAACAGATTAAATTATCAAATAGACAGGCAATTTTCAAGTTGTAAATAACTTCAAAAAAGTAAATAATTTATCTGATATCCGAAGAGAAGAAATTCCATTATTTCACGTTCACAACGTAGCAAATATGCCGGGATACCATTGACCCAGAGACATTTTCCTTAAACGTCAGGCAAACCGCCAGGCTTCTCTAACTTAAATGCAAATAACCGGATCGAGGATCGAAAGGAAACCACAGACAGGATTTCCGAGTGACCTGCTGTACGAGGTTACTGACCTCATCAACGTAGGAGGTTAAGACTGCACGTAGAGAATGTTTGAGTATTACGTCTATGCACGAGCGTAATGTAAAGCAGGTTCAACTTGTAAACAGAGTATAGAGTATACTGAATTTTATCTTTCCTATACACTTGATTCCTAACTTTACTGACTAATGATTCATTTTACGCGAATTTTCTTATTATTTTTAATATAGATATCTATTTCCGAATAACTGCAGATATTACGTTTACGCATTTATTGTTCAAAATCGATGCATTAATATTATTACATGAAATTTTATTAATAATTGCATTCAGTATTTATATTAATGAGTTATTTGTTGCACGAGAAAAGATCAATCACAGAATAGGGAATTATTCCACGTGCAAGAATAACTCAAAATAGACACGTATCGTGGAACGTGTAAGAAAAAAATGCATGTTTTGCGAATAATGCAATATTATGTACAATGATCCAATCGAGTATATAATAGGTATACAGTTATAATGATACGGTAATCCAACTGTAAGCGCCGAAGCGACATAAATCAAACGAACAAAAATGCCGGACAAAAATGAAACACTGATAAAACCACATCCAGCAGGCTGAGTCAGAGCAAGATTCTGGGTGTTGATTCCCCATACAGCTGTAGCTTCCGTTGAAATGCAAGCAGAATATCCCCTACACACAGATACAAAGGAGAACAAACCGTGAATAACGCCGCGATGCAGCTGCACACAAGTCGAACCGAGTAAAATCATAAATTCTCGGTCAGCTCAAAGCTTCGGTGTCCACGGCAATCACGAATACCTCAACCGCCCCTGATGTTCCCTATGTGCGGTCTTCAACATGCACAGCGACTTCTCTCCATTAATAATTAGAGACGTTCGTACGCGTATTGGGCATCCTCTCGGGCATCTCTCCGCTATTTATTGCCGCTTAATGATTATTTATTAATCTCGCCCTTATCGTTCGTAAGCATTACGGTTGAAACATTTGTCCTCGTGTCGCGTTGCCTCTTCTACCGCGTTTCTCCGCTGGACTTGCATTTCGCGACTTCCGAACGAAAATTTGTCGCGTTACGGGCGAATTTTATTGGATTCTTGAGACAATGGAGTTTCCCATGTTTTACTATTCGTGTGTTTCTTTCCTCGTTCGTTTTAATTATACTTTGTCAATTATTAATTTACTGTTATGTACAATCTATGTTCTAACTCCGTAGTAAAGTTTATTTATCCAAAAATCAGAAATAATAAAACATCGCAACGTATAACGTGATTGTTCAAAGATTTCGTTAGCAATGCAAATTCGAAGTAGACTGAAAGCTAGCGTTAGTAAAATATTCCTCGATCAGTTAATCACTGTATCTATTTTCCTTTCTCCCTCCCATTGTCCCAGTGTTAATTTTTCTTCTTTTTTTAATTGTTCAAGAATTTAGTACCTATTCAAAAAATTTTCCACTAAAAAAAAAGAAACAAAACGAAGCAACAACTACGAATTATATATTTATACAACTCAATTCGTGTCTATGTTCGTTTTTCTACACACGTAGAAATGACAATACGCGTTCAGCTACAGATAACGTGAAAGCCGCTTTGTGTCTATCAGAGAAGTAATTCCAGCAGGAGAACCTCGTAAATAATCAGGTATTTAATCCATTGCCACGGATTGCATTGTTCTTGCGTCGCGCTGCGTCGCGTCATTTTTGTTTGCCCCCGTTCATTCTCTGCCGCGTGCACAAAACAGGGCTTTTCGACCTTTTTCTCTCTTTGCCGATTCTTTCTATTCCTCCGCTTTGCCGTTTATCTTCTCCGGCATTCTCTCCACCTCCCCCCTTCCCATCAGATCCAATGGTTGCCTTGCTTGGCTTGTCGACGCTTCGAATTTGCTTTCTCTCCGACGCTTTCCCCCGGCATTATTCTAGCTGATTTTAATTATTCGGCACAACTAGACGAAATCCTGTTCGAACGTACTCCTCCATATTTCTCTGATATTTCGGTCAGACCATTGTTTCTGCGACGAGCGAGCCGAAAACGACCGAGATGTATGGATTTGACGGGTGGAACTGTCTTGCAAAAAATTGCTTGGAACGCAAATCGTGATATTTATACAGAACGTTCGCTGATTTATCTTTTGACTCTTTCGTAAACGACGAGTATGGGAAAAAAGTAAAACGGGGGAAAATAGTGCAGTTTTCTGCAAGCAACATTTCAAAATTTTTCGCGTTTGCGTCGTTTCTTTTTCTTTTTTGTTTCAGAAATAGAGGTAACGTTTACTTTGATTTTTTATTTTTTGTATCATAGTATAGGAGCGTCAAATCAACCGTCTGCCATAAAATAATCATCTTTAAGGTCGTACGAGATTCATACGAAAGTGAAGAGAAAAATTCGGAATATTTCACAGACACATTTCTTGTATTTTAATCTACGTATTAAAATAGTAGGAAATGTTCAAAGTTTTTCTTCTATTAACCCTCAAGGTCAGTCGTTTTTACACAAGCTTCTATATATATATATATATAAATATATGGAATATATAAAATATAAAAAATATAAAAAAATTTATAAATCTTACAATACAATAATCATAATCCTTTATCGATTTAACAGATATATTTCTAGTCCTTTAATATTGATATTTATTTCGTTCGCTTACGCGAAAGCGTCAATTATTCAGTAAGTAGCGACTGAAAACTTTGGAATTTGCAGTTGAAAGTTTAACAGCCAACGAAACAAAATGTATTCCGATTCGTCGGGAACTGATTAAAAACCCTAACGGAAGGGGATTGAATTAGTTGGAACACATGTCGTAGTGGCGAGTATTCGGTTGTAGGTGTTTACATGGCTCGTCACGTATGGGAGTGACGGCGATGCAGCCGGTCGATTCGATCGTCGCCGGCTCATCCGATTGAAACGCGCGCCGAGTGGCAGCTCGTGGACATTGTAAACGTTTCGAAGCAGCTTAATCAGCCACTGTATACTGGTGTAGTTACACCGACTGTAGGCAACCGTACGCCTGATCGAAGGGTGGAATTCAGCTGACTGTAGACACGTATTCTCTACGCATAATCTAATTCAGTTTGCGTCTCCGTCGACGCAATTCGGATTACGTAACGAGCATCGATTTTAATAGTCCGCCGAGCAAAATTGACCGATTTCTCCTCCTCTCTTCAACACTGATCTTCTTCTCTTTCAGCCCTATTTTCCACTTTCAGGAGGAATTCAGAAATTTGGGAAACAGGCGGATTTGATATTTAATCTACAGTTATTTTTTTAAAATTCCCGCTTTTGGACTAATTGCTGATGATAATTGACAAATATCCGCAATCGTTTCAAGCGATGTGCAATCAACTCTTCTAAATATCATGAATTTCTTGTTTTATCCACAAATATTTCCATCGATGCGTTTTTGTTTCTGCTTCATCAAAAAGATAAACAAAAACTTTCTATTGCAGTATAGTAATTTTTTATATAAAACGTAACATCGATGTTCGACTGTGCTCGACGCGACACTGGTGTTACACAGATTGTTACCTTTATAAATAAATTATTATATTCACAATGGAAGCGAGAAATTAAGAGAAAACAGTTAACTGCAGCTAAAATAAAATTGAAAATTAATAAATCTTGGTGAAACATTTTTGAAGTGAAACGAAGTGAAAAAATTCAGAGAGATGTAAATGTGAGAAAAAGTGAAAAAGAGATATCAACTGCGATTCGTGTGACGGTAATTCATCGATACAGGACTAAGCAAAATCGCGCTCTACTTGTTTTTTCAATTTCTCAAAGAATGACGTCCTGCTTTCTCTCCAATTATTTCACCGTACTTTTTCTTTCTCTATTTATTTTTGCATCGCGATTAGTCCGTCTTTGCACAGAAAAATATAAAAATTCCCCGCGGCTGAAGGATCACGTCAGTTGAACAAACTAGGTAAGCAGATTCTCAAATTGCCTACAGCATACTACAAGCAAAGTTTCAAAGCGCCTGTAGGCGTCAAGAGTATTGAAAGGGTTAATTGTATCGAGAATCTGGCGAAATTCACTTTACGACAGTCTACAGAATCGGATAATATCCGAATAAAGTGCAGCTATTAAAATACGTTTAATATGTTCTAGTTTTTTCATTCTCTACTAATTGTAAGTTCTTGTATCTCATTTTTATTTTCTGGTTATACATATAAAATCAATTAGTTTTTCTAATTGGTTTGTGTGGCTAATAGTCACATGATAACTATATTGTGAAAGTTTTATAATGTCTGTAATTTATCAAATTTTTAATAAAGCGCATTTAAAAAAAGAAAAAATAAATTTAATGCATATACTTAATTATACTCGTGAAATATATACATTTCTTAAGATGTAGTCCACTTTAAATCTTTCATCTTTCTCTAACTTCAAGTTTAAGTATTTAAATGTCATAAATGTTATATATATATTTTTAATATTTGTGATATTTAAATATTACTTAAATATTTTATAGTTTTGTATTTATATGTTGCATTTGTGGAATACTATACAAGGAGTTTATGTTATGCACGTTACAACTGCGTGAATCATCCTACGAGGTAAAATATCTGTTTCATAATATTTGACCAAACGTCGCACATTTTTAAATCAGATCCATGAAATTCGTGTGTGATGCTGGATATGAAGAGAACTAACTGGTATGGCGTAGCGCGTTCGAATCAAAGCTCGGAAACGATTCCGTCGATAATCGTCCGATTCCATGATCGATTCATTCTTATTAGTTATATGTAGATCTTGATCGTCGTTTAATTGAAAGTTTTATCTGATAATCCAGAAATCGAGGAAAGAACGGGCGAGCAGCATGCTGGTTGAATATCCAATTGAAATACTCGGCAGAGTAATTATACCAGGGGAATACCAGTTTTCACATCTTGGCTAAATCTCTCTCTCTCTCTCTCTTTCTCTCTGCTTTATTAAATCCTTTTCTCTCTCAAAGAGAAGCATTCTTATCGATCGAATTTATCTTCTTTCCATTCGACCTGCATGGGAAACAGCAACTCGTTAAGAGAGTAGTGACCCACCTAAGAGGCCGACGCACACCGAAGACGCGCCATTCAACCTTCGAGGCACGTTCTGTAATGAGAACGTATTACGAACCGCAATAAAATCTATCGTTATCGCACGGCCCAACGATACCGATGTTAGAGAGAGGTGGACCGATGCATCGCGGAGCCCAGCGGCCGACGTAGAATCGAAAAGAATTTCAACTTGTTTTAGCAGAATCTGAAAATCTGCCGCTCGGATGCATTCTTAGTCGGATATCCGAGCGTAATTCCCATCCATAAATTCTAACAACGTATTCGAATTTCGCAATTTATCGCGTGTCGCGATTAAATCTCTTTCATCGATCGAAAATTTATTTGTAAAGCGATACAGAGGGAAATTAGGTGTATTTATTTAACCATCCGAGGAAAGATAAGTTACGTTAATTTTTAAATTTAAATAGCACGGAATTTTTAATTAAATATATAGCCGAGTAATATAATTTAATTACTAAAGCAGACAATATCAATTGATATGATTTTTTGAAGATGTAAAAACGTACAAAATACACGTCAAACATCCAGAGTAAAATATTACAATGTTTGATGGAAGAAACAAATTTCTATTCAGACTACTTACTTCTTTAGTTACATATATATACGCAGAAAAATCCGCAGTTTAATTACACAATTTTAATTTTAAGAAGCTCCGTGTTTAAAAATTCTTTCCCTTTCCAAATATCCCAAATTCAAATTTGGTTTATTCGTCAATTGACTCAAGTCATCGTAGGAGTTAATCGTTAGAGATAAGAATTAAAAACAGAGGAATTTACAAACTGTTCTTATACGGGGCAGTACGTTCCGACTGGAAGGCCGAAATTTCTGCGAGATTTATTCCGCAGCGAACGGCGGTTAACGGGCGATTCACACGTAAGACAAAACGCAATCAGCAGAGCCGCAGAAATCAAAAGGGATAACCAAACTGGGGAAGACAGATGGAGAAGCCATGCAGGAAGGAAGGATGAGCGTGGTTGGCGGTACACTTCGAAACTATTCGGTATCTATATAGTATACGTTTGCTCGTACATTTCGTCCGGCCAACCGAATGACCAACCAACTGACTAACCAACGAAACCTTCGACCTTCCTGCCGTTCAACCACTCTTCGAAGGATGCTTGTTAACTTACAATGCCAGCCATTACGGCGTACCGCTGCATTATCGGACCTGGGGCTGATCAAAAGGGTTTGTCAATGGGATCTAAACCATTTTCATGGGAGAAGAGAAAAGCTCGTCCGTCCTTCTATCTCTATCTTCTCTCTGAGACCAGTTTGAGAGATTGCTGATTCCATTAGGATAGAACACGAAGTGCGTGCTTCGTTCTTACTATCTCTCGCTCATTATCGATTATTCTGCGTGGCAGAAGGCCAAGGGGAATTATCGACTTGTATCTGGTACGTATTTCGTTTTCAGATAAATGCCGTCTTATTGTGAAAAAGTTCAACGTATCTTACTTCGAGACGTCGTTTCGTATTTTAATAAAATATACATTTAAATTATTATTAGAGTATTTAATCTTGTAACGTTTTTTTTTCATCTCTTGTTTTAATTACTAGACTTACAACCCTGCCCTCCTTATTGGAATTCCTTTTACACTTGAAGAATGTACATAATGGAGTTTTTAATCACGATTTGGGTTCACTGGATTCGTACACTATTTATATTAATTGTTACTAGTTTGTTAGAAGATTAACTTTATTTTGGTGGATTTGACGAAAGAAAAGAAGATTCTATCAAAAAAGAGTACGAGTTATCAATTGTTAGTAGAGTAATAATGCAAAATTGATGTGTAGTGTAAGTACAAATATTGTAGTTGTTCATAAATTAATTTACACTCGAATTTTATTCTCAATGTAATCGATATTTCGTAAATTACCAGTATAAAGGAAAAAAAGATTGTGTAAGTGACTGGTAGAAAAAGAATATTTGGGGACACACGATCAATTTTTCTTTATCGAGTTACCAATTAAAAGAGTGATCGACAAAGTCATCTATGATTCGTTTCTTCCCTTCAATTAGAAAATAAAATAGCTCATTCCATTTCCTGTAGATACTTTTTTGATCTTCACTGATTTTAAATGTGTAATCAGTGAAATTAAGGCTACGATTAATTAAAAAAGAAAAAAATATCCCTTTGGATTTACTCTAGTAGGATATACTACATATGTACGTAATTAATTAAAAGTACATGTGAGAAGAAAGAGTGACGATAAAATTAATTAGAATGCTAGAGAATTCATATACATACGGTATTACGTTTACAGTATATGCAAAAAAGCACTTCGTGACCAATGTGTATACACACTCGTAGATAGTGCACTGTACATAAAGAAAGGCCATGTTGACATCTGGTAATAAGTCACGATGGGGAACCACAGTCAATTAGTCGTAGCATATGCGCTGTTCCTTTAGGTTCTTGCAATGTTCATTTTTATGATATACTAGAGTGCACTGTCATGAACCTAACTGTATGTAAGTACTTATTAAGTTCTCTTGGTATTGGTCACCGAGATACGAGAATCAAAGATTTAACTGATATATTGATGATTCATTCCTTTTTTTTTTTACAACAAGTAAGTTTTACATTTTTCTATTTTTAACTCACTATATTATTTTATAAATATTTATCATCACTATTGTTATTGTCATCATAAATTATATTTTAAGTACGATATTAAAATATACTACGATTAAATATTGCTACATAAATATTTTATATTTAATTCATAATATTATATATTGTTATCTAATAACTTTTTTTACAAAATACAACGTTCTTGGCGTAGATAACTGTTAGTCGTACTTTACACAAAGCTTTCGTAACGATAATGGTCACGCTGTTCTGTTTGCATTCCCAAAGGCAATACCAACGTTTAGAACTATCAGAATTGGAGAATTAATGCCTCTACTTCCATAATTTGCCTTCGAGATTAACAGATTGTCAAAGTTAGTATCTTTCGTAAGTAACTAATCAATTGTAGGCAATATATGTATTGCTTAGAACATGATTATAAAATGGCATTACTGTTGCTATGTTTATTTTATATTTTGAATCTTTTCAATTCTTTAACTCCTTGATAAGACGAGAGAATTATAAATATAATGAATGATATAATGTGAGTCTTTTAATTGTTCTTGCTATAATATTCTCATAATTACTTGCAACATTTTCTTATTTATTTAGTTTTTATTAACATCGGAACTAGCAAATCACTCGAAACAAATAGAATCGAATTTCTTCTTCTTGCAATTGCAAAAAAAAACATGTAAGTTCTTTCGATAACAATGTTTATTTTCATTGCAATGAAAACTTAATTGATTTTAATTATAGCTTAGGAGAAACCTAAATTAGTAAATTAATAGTTAATTAATTATTAAATAAAACTTATAATTTTATTTTAGAAGCAATCCGACGTGTGATGGTATGAATTCTTATTTTTTTACAATATTGCCCTAAGAATATTTAATCGAACAAAATTTTTAACTTAATATTAATATTTTTGTCAAACAGGGAAAACCGAAGCATTGTAATTCTTTTTCCTGAAATAAAAGCGAGTGCTTTCTCGAATGGAAATTGTACTTTCACACGTTGATTTCTAATATGATATACACATATTATTTATATATTTTACGAAAAATCATTCCCGTTAAACTCTTTAAAAACTCACTGTTTTTAAATTTACAAAACTTCCAACAAAAATGATAAAGCAATCAGTTTGATCACTTCGATGCTTCTAACGTTGAAGAAGTTGATTAGATCGATTTAAAGTCCCGTTATTAATTTCGATTCGTCATTCCGCAATATTTCATCGAACTATGTATTAATCTTCCTTGTAATTAGTAATTAGCTACGCGATGTAATCTAAACATCACCGACATTATACTACTGACTGACATGCATGTTCCTGCAATAACTAGTCGGTGAAAGTAAGTACGTACGTAGTTTAATCTCAAATTTGTAATCACTGTTTCACCGTTATTTATTAGAATTAAATGGAAAATCATGCATTGCAAAGTTTTTATACCGATCGTGTCTAACAAAAAATTTGTTATCTACCGTACGAAATCCGACATAATTTACGTGCATTATTTATGTTGTGGTTTTTATTATATAAATTGCTGCAGCCTCACGTCAACATAATTAACAGAGTTTTTTAAAAATTAAATCCTGCACTCGCATAATTTGATATATTTCGTGACTGAATTGAAAATAATTGAGACGTATGTATAGCGGAAAATATACATTCTTTGTTGGATTTTTATTTAGATTACAACGAAAGGATGATTACTTTTCAATTTGTAAAGAGAAATTATTGTCAAATTGTCATACGTTAAAATGAGTCACAAAAGTATTTTGCAATTGTCAAAAATACCATTTATATCTTCTTTGACACCAGAATTAACGACGATTAAAACATAAAATTTTCGTCACAAACAAATAAATAAAAAAAGAAGAATAGAAAAACCTTATAATACAACAAAAGAGACATTTTACAAAAGAAAATTATCATAACTTTCCAAAAATACACAGTTTTACGTCTCTAAAGTATCTAACAAAAATTATAAATTCGCCGCTGTGACCATTTTGGTAGTTAACTATGACCATCTGGTAGTTGACTGTGACGTCAATGCAAGATTCACGTCACCACTGAACACCAAGAGAGATCTCGATCAATTTGTATCAATCGTTCGAACTGGACAGTCAGAACCCGCGATTGACGAACAACTTCATTTGCGCGAGAGTAAGAAAGAGATCAAACGTCGATCAATATCAATATCTTTCAAAGTCCGTAAAGTCGAGAAAATGCAGACGACAAGGCGGAGGTGAAAACAGCGAGGAGAAGGAAAGAGCAAAGGAGAGCGTCGATAGAGGGAGGTAGCCATCGACACGTTGGCGCGTTAGTGGATCGCCGAGTGGCGTCGCGTTCGTGCGGTGTACGTTAAGGTCGGTGGTGGCGATCGACGACCGAAAACGCTGTTGTCTCTCTAATCTATTTTCTCCGGGGGGCAGGAGCGTTCGAAGCGGAATCGCGGTGGCACGGCACAACCGGTTCCGGGCGTCCGGTCAGGTGTGTCCGACGAACGCACTAAATCTGCGAGAGTTACGCGGCCGGCGCACGAATAAACGCTCCCGCGGAGATTCATGAAGCAATTCACGGTGACTTGATATTGTTAGGGGCAAGGAATTATCCCGGGCCGTGAATACGGAATCGGCGTGCCGTTCATCTGGTGAATCCGCGGTTGGCCAACAACGACTGCTCGGTACGAGAGAGGAGGTACGCGGCCACGGCAACACGCCGGTGTTGGTGAATCTTGTAATGGTATTCGAGATGGTTGTAAAGCTGTCCGCTGGTGGTGGAGCCGCTGTCCACGGACAACGTTCCGAGGACTATCGATATCTCTTGTCCGAAGTAACGTCGAGTGGCCAGCTCGATGGCCGATCGATGAATTACATCGAATTCCCTCTCCCTCTCCCTCTCCCTCTCCCTCTCCCTCTCCCTCTCCCTCTCTCTCTCTCTCTCTCTCTCTCTGTTAACTACCAGCACCGCTTAACCGAATCGCTCCTCTCCCACCGACCGATACGATCGATTCGATTTGCGAGGCGAGAAACTCTAGTTACCGTCCCTCCGTCTCCGTCTTACCACACCCCAGGGGCTGATCACCGATAAACCTCACCCCGTCGTCCTCTCCGGGCACTCGACGGAATCTTGGAAATCCGTTGCCTGCAGCGTAATGCCGGAGGACCGGCGAAGATTGCCCCTGCGAGGGTGCGATGAAAACGAGGGTGTGATACACCCGCGAGTTGAATGCGCGACAAACGAGGAGCATCCCGGAATCGTCGCCGATGTTTCAGAAATTCAATTCCTCCAGGTTGAATTCAGGCCTTTCCTTTTTCTATTCGCCGCGACATCTCGCTCGTCCCTTCTTTCTTCTTCCAATTTTAGACGACTCCTCTTCCAATAACTGCCTCTGTTGCTCCTCCAGTTATTGGAAGCGTCTTGATTCACATTGCCATTTGATGCGTACGCGCGTGTAAATTATTCATTCTTGTTGTCAAAAAGCCGCAGGAAATTTCAAATTGTCGCGTAAAGTAATTTCTTCGCGCGCTGATTTCGTGAAACAATATTTCGGAATGAATATTCCAGAAATCCATTTTGATTTTTTTTTTTTAACACCAGCACTATCGGCGACTTTAAGCATAAAATTTTTTAGAAAATTTTGCAATAAATTATACAAATTATATTTTAGGAAAAATCACTTAAATCTCTAAAAATTGTTTTGTGTCGTCAAAATTATAAATTGATTGTAATTACAAGTCATAAATCATGCAAAGAAAATCACAAATATCAATTGTAATGAAAATCTTAATTATAAATGAAATTGTAAATTTCTGTAATATCAGAAGAAGCTCCAAATATTTAAAGAAAAGGAAATATTGCGGCGGAGCGAAGTTTCATTCCTCTTTTAAATCAGATTTGAAGAATAACCTTAATAAAGTATTTCGACAGAGAACTGCTCGTTGAAATTATACGTTTCGCGAGGTCCATGGTTTCTGGAGGGTATTACGCTGCGCTTAATTCGTAAAAATCCCGTAACGTTCCGCCGGGGTCACAGTGTCTTAAAACTGAGAGAATCGCGCGACGATATTCAAGAGGACATTTCGACCTGACGTAACAAGTGAAACCTTAATTAAAATGTCAGCTGAATCATCTGCCTTAAATGGAAGGTAAGGTAAAGACTAAAAAAAGAAAAGCTGCGTTGCCAAAAAAAAAAAAAAAGAAAAAGTTTGCAAAGGCAGAGAAATGAAGGTAAAAACGGAAGAGCGAAGAAGAAAAGAAGAGAAAGAAGAGAAGGGACATAACTTCGTCTGTCAGCTTTCGTGGAAGACCTCCCTCTTAATTATGTATCAAGTTGTATTCAACTGCAATGCTGACCAATAACTGAAGTAGCAGAAAGAGTGGTTGTTAAAAGAAAATTCTGGAAAGAAATGTTTCTCGTAAATTGTTACCATTATATATACACCTCATGTTGTGTTTATTTCTTGACCTGTCAATTATAAAAGCATCGTTAAATCAATATTAACTAATCTTATTTCTAATTACTTTCATTCCACCTGAATTTCGGCCAATGACTTATGCGACATTGACTTTATATAGAATGTCCCAATTTTTTTCGCGAAGAGATGTTAACTCGACGTAAAGGATGATATTCTATAAATAAGAGAATAAGAAAACAATATAAATAGAGTCATAAATGTTTTTTGAAACAATTATATTTAAAACATCAAGTAACAGTTTTCGTTCAAGATGAAAAGAGATTGGTTATGTTGACGATGAATTATTCACATATATATATATTAATACTTGGCAGATTCTTTTTTGTATAAAGTATTATCTAATTTAATAATAGCTCTGGTAGTATAGTCTGATGGTATAATTTTTTAATTTCCAATTCTTTCTTCGAAATGAACATAGCACTTGTTTTAAGATTTTTAATAACTTTTGGAGCCTCATAGTGTTCCAGAATCTCACGCTACAGTGTCATTAATAGACTGCGGATTTTAATTAACATTTTTAAGCGCGTTTGTAATATGAAGAACACATGCAAAGTATCGAAAGTACAACACTTTCTCTAACATTTCGTAGGTGAAGCAATTTTCTATCGTTGTTCCGTTTTTCAATTAAATTTTCAAAAATATGAATTTTCATAAAAATCCTAGGTCTAGTCACAAGCATCAAGGTAAACCTGCTTTCGAGTTATGTGTCGAGTTATAAGCAGACATCTCTCAGCTACAATCGCGATTGGCTTCTGTAGAGCAGATTGTCATCCGGGAAGCTGAATCATTGAATAAATGTCGCGCAACGAAGACGGATAAAAAGAAAAAAGAAAGAAAAAAAGGAAAGGAAAGGATTCATACTTGCTGAGAATCAGGTTGCTGTCAGATTGACTTTGCCTTCGCGAGCGCGAATGAAGATTAAATTACGATAAGAATTGTCCCTCTTTTCACTCTGCAGAACATGTTAGCAAACGGGTGCTTCGGGCTATTGCATACCGCGACAAATTGCGGATGATGCCAACTCAAAACATTTAATTACGATTTATATCGGGGGCCAGAACTGTTACAGCCTATTGAATTATCTTTCTGGCTCAAAATGTTTCTGATCGCAAGTAACGATTGAAAATGCTCGAAATATTTTTCTCGTTATTGAATAGACATCGAAAAGAGAAATTTATTTCGATCGTTCATAATCAGCGAGGGAAATTTATTTTGATTTTATTTCTTCTAAATAGAGGTTTACTTCGTGAATCTTAGAAAATATATAGAACAAACGTGAAAACAAAATTTTCTATTAAAATATGCGAATTATTTATATGAAAAATATATTAAGTCTCTAAAATTATTTATCATTCACTATGAATTACTTGCATTATCCATTTAATACAGCTTATCAATATGTGTGATATTAATACAATAATAATTACGTGTAAAGTCACATTTAGAAATTTAGAAATTAGTGAAAATATTAAATTCCAAAATTTATTGCACTTGTACTAACACTAAAATTTATTTCGATTTAAAAATACTGAGAATTTTACACATATTAATTATGATCTCTAGAGAATTAACGACAATCTCAAAAATATGAATTTATATAAAAATCTGCAGCTTACCGATTACAGAACAGTAGGTTGCAAATAATCAAATAAAGTGAAATTTTCATCGCTCGAATATCGATAGTTCTTTAATACATTAGCGAATAGACCTAGTTACAATTTATTCATGAAATTCATTATGATCTGATTTATTCATGAAATTGTCGCGGTATTGACCCTTTCTCGCGATGAAGTAGTGTTTCTGCTCAACCAGAGACATCTCGCGTTACTAGTACTATGCATTGCAATATTCTGCACTTTTCTTTTCACGTTTTCAATTAATCCTAATAAAAGATACACAAGATAACTCGTTAGTTCATAGTGGTGTCACAGGAGTGAAATTGTGAAACGAGATAACTCGTCGATATCATCAGTAACATCGTAGAAGTGAAATAACTCGTCAGTGGAATTGTCGATACGTGAACGCAGGGAAGCAGAGCCGTGTCTTTTCAGAAAGAATATGGTTCGCATAATCAAAGCAAAATGAAACGTGAAACTTTGAACGTTTAGCTTTCCTTTTGCTGCTATCGGATCATTGACGCACTTAAAGCAACAGATCCTTGGAAACATTGTGCTCCGACAGACTCTTAAGCAAAATCATGTTTTTTCTATTAAATATCCTAACAGATGGTTTTATATAAACTTTCGTGTCTTACACGTACTATACGTAAGTGCATTTCATGTACTTTTGTATAGTAGAATTTTATTTAACCGAACATGTCATTCGGATAGTAAGAGAAATTGCTGAGGAAATTACTAAGGAAAGTTAGGAATTACTAACTTTCTCCATACTCTACTCATTTGCTTGAATGATTAATAAGAGATTGTAGATAAGCATAAAAAAGGCTGATCAATTATGAGTTCATGTATCTGAGGCTTAACTAGTTCATATAAACCAGGTGTGGATTAACGAGATTCTACTGTATCTTTAAATTTCCCATAAATAAATACTATCTGATAATAACCAGAAAACACGACGAAGAACATAATTATCCCAGATAGCCGTTTTATCACCGTTAAAATTATGAGAAAATAAATATAAAATGACGTGATTTATTACAGATTATAGACAACATTTTAATCAACGCTACTACAAACAATTTTTTAACATGGTTTTGGTCAATGTTTTTTTAGTTGCCTGTAATAAATGGAAGTGATTTAATTTTATATAATACGCAGTTGAATTTTTCAACTTTAACAGCTTGCTATTGGTATTTTTATTCCGCGATATTTTAAACTTCAGGATGGCTTCACTACGTTTCGACATATTTTATGCAACGTTTCACCAATAATCAGGATGAATTTCATTTCACTGTTAAGAAATTCTCTTTAGAGAATCGGGGATCAATATCAGTGAACTTCTCGTTTTAAAAATTCACGCAGAATGAAATTGAGTTCGGCACTCTGAATCACTAGAGCAAGAAATTTTTAATTTTGCTCGCTTTTTGCTGCATACTTGGGATAATCCTGATCGTGTTGAAACATAACAATTTCTTCAGAAGGCGATATATTTTCGATCGTATCTGGTCCAATTGTTTCATAAAATATCTTTATACACAGATTTATTATCTGTTGGATGCAGTGCGTCAATATCGACAAAACAATCTTGTATCTCCAATAACAACAACTCAATCAGCAAATATTTTCTGCTACGGATAAATAAAAACAACATCCGCAATCCTGAGAAAACTGTTCGAATTATCGTTAACTGCGCGAAGTATTTTGTCAAAATTCACTCTTCACTGTCAAGAATCCCATGACCTATAAAAAGTCCTATTTCCTTCGAATTATTCTAATTTTAACTTGAATTCAATCTGAATTTGAATTAATTTCGTTGGATAAACTAAATCACTAAATCACTAAATCATCGATTGTGCGAATGGAAAACCACGCGGCGTACTTATCTGAGCAGCTGCTCGGAATGAACACCGGAACTTTGATTCGATCGTGCATTCCAGAATTCGTTTGGAGTTCATTCGGTGCTCATTCGAAGCAAATGCTCAGATGAATACGCAGCTTTTGATGTGCCAACAACGGGGCCGTTCGCATTCGGCTCATTGTCCTCGCTATTCAAATATTCGCCCGCTTGGCATTTGCGTGATAGCTCATTCAGGGCACGTGTGCGAACAAATTACGCAGTTGTGTAGAAATTTTACGAATAATTATGATTCCCTTTAACTTTAAATTTATTTTCCCATTGTTATTATCATTAACATTAATTTAAATAACATCAATTAATTGACATCAATTTTTAAATCTACTTTGAAGCTACGATTTAAAAATTAATATTGAATTGATTGAAAAAGATGGATTTCAAATATTATCCAACATATCATTGTAACAATATCAGTAAACTATAAACTATGTTCGTCAATTCACCCATCACTGAAAGAAACTAACAAGTATATCCCCGAAATTGTATCTATAACTTTCCTACGTGGGATATACTAGTCTAAAAGTTTAAACAAAGTCGTAAATTTCCCCGTCGTCAAAATTTTACGAGGTATATGTGTCAGGAGCAAGTAAGAAGCAGAAAGATAAAAAAGGAAAACGAGCAAAGGAAAATAAAAGAGCAGAAGGATTTTCCACGAAATTTTGCACGAAGCTCTGAAAACACGCAAGAGCAACAGAGGTTTCAGAAAAATTCTACTAAAACATTGACTTTCAAATTTCAATTGCAAATCAGGCGATAAGAACATGTTAATTCGTTCTGTTTTATTTGCTATTATCTACGTCATTTTAGCTACTATCATCTACCATCATTTCAGTTTTATTCGCTCGAAACTGTCTCGAGTTTATTTCTACATACACAAACATTTCTTTAATTTCATTTTTTCAATCGCGAGTTAAACAACACCGTGACAAATTTATTTCACATTGTTTCGCCTTAAAAATCTTGTATTTCTTGCTGCCTCGAGCTTCTAGACTTTGAACGAAACGAGAATGCCACGCTATCGTTCGCGTCAAATATATGTCACGCTCAAGGCGGATAAATAATGGCGGTTTGCACGAGACGAAAGACGAGATTTCACGGTGTTTCCAAGTCGGAATGGAACGCGTGTGGGAACGATGCATTACATTTGGTGTCTTGCATCGTCGTGCGAACAATGCAGCTGCGCCATGTTATCCTACGATGTGCTGACTGAAATACTAATACGTACCATCCTTTGTTGCATCGTTGTTTACCTCGTGTTGTAACAAGTCGCGGCAACGTGCACATATCGCGGGATTGTAACAATACTTGAATTTTATACGCGAATCACAGGAGAACAACGCGACAAACACATTTTTCTCCATTTTTTTTCTGATTTTAACGTTACTTTACGACTGCTGAAGAATTGGAATTATTTAATATTGTTTAATATCATCAATTTTAATTTATATCAATCAATCATTATCAATCAGTTAATCGTTATCGGTATCAATTGAAATTATAAAATTAATTAATCCTTGATAAATAAATTCTCAATCTCTTCAATGCTTGTTTAATATCAACTGAAACTGATTAATATTAATATTTAATATTTGAAATTTAATATTAATATCTAATATGTAACATTTAACATTTGACATTAATACTGAATATCGGATTTTAATACTCTGATAATTTTGAGAAGTATGAAAAACTTTATCTTTACTGACTAATACCTTTAATAACAATATGAATTAAATAAATGTGTCCATGATCATTCGTATTTACAGTTTTTTCGTTTCAAATATACAATAATTGTCAGTAGCTCACAATTATACTCTTGTAATGTAATTAAGAATAAATCCACATTGTAATTATTCAGAAATGCACAAAAGCGTGAAGTATTACGAGGCATTATATAATAAATATCGTACACATAATTCTGTACGAATTATAATTTAAGAAGATTTATTAAGAATTATTATATTATTAATTCTAAAGAAGTCAGTTTGCAAGAGTGTGTTGTGTTATTCTGTAAAAGAGAAAAATTTTCTTACTTATCGAATGTTTATTTCTCAACACTTTGTACTTATGCACATTCCAATTTTCAATCCGATCTTACAAACATGTTTGTTCATCCATTACAAAAATTGCTTTAAAGCGATACACTTCTGCTCCTTTACAGACCGTTACTCTTCTGTCATCTCTTCTGCCATTTTTTTCGGTGACCTATTTCTTTCTTTCAGTCACAAGCGAGCTTTTCGTAATTATTTTCACACCAACGTCGTCTTAGTCAGCTCTGCCGTGGTAAAATGTGAGTGCAGCATAAATGTATAATATTGCAAGTATAAAGTATAGATAAATAAAAAGAATAATATTCATGTGTGTCTATTTATGCTATTTATGTAAATCAAGGATGCTTGCTATCCAAAATTTTAACACTTTGACATCGTTCTATTAGTTTTAATATAAAAATTACGCCGCACTAAGTAATTTAAGAATTTTTAAAACTATTTGAATGTAATTTAAAAAATGGTCATACTCGCTAAAAATTTCAATTTTTATTATCAAAAGGTCAAACCATGTTGAAGATATGAAATTAATCAACGTTTTGCACTCATTTCTTGTAAAAAAATAACTGGTATTATCTTCGGGGAACTGAGTATTTTAGGCGATTCTATTCGTGGTGGAATAGATTAAGGGCACGCAATTCGAGTCAATGAAAGAAACGAAAGATTTTTAATTTTTACGTAACATTTGCCCGGGGAGTACGTAGGGCTTTCATGAAATAAAAAGGCTTTCTTCGCTATAGGCGTTTTAACAAAGAACTTTTTCACGAGAAATAAGACTTTTCATTCAACGGAATATAATTTCCAGATACGTCAATATTTTAAAAAAAATTCGACGTGCTTCCCGAGTAAAAATATTTCATTTTATTCTTCATCTCAAATCGTGTCCGTAATCTACGCCACCGCAAAGTAGGTCGTTCAAAATGGCTGCGCATCAAGCCAATTCTAGCCCAGTTATTTTGTCGAAAAAGAGGAAAAAAGAGAAAAAGAAAAGGATACTCAAATATACAGATTCGTAGCTTCCTATTTCAAATTTTCCTCCAATTTCATTCTTCTGCGAGAATAGAATGCAAAAGATTATTATCAATTTTACACACTTGAGGTGATCTGATCCCTTAACCTCTTTGCTGTGACTATGTTTGACTATATTTTTTACGCAGATTTCGACTTTCTAATCCACGTAGTCTTGTATTAAAATTGACACTTTTTCAGAAATTTAAATATGCAGCAAGAAAAGATTAATTTACATACGATTTAGTGAATATTATTAATTGACGATTTCTACGCTTGTCTAACAGAGTAGACAGTAATGACGATAACTGAACAAACTGACCTCTCGAAAAATTCTAATTTATTCAAATGAGATGGTTTGATAATTGAAAAAAATCTAATTTCAAAATCTAATTTAAGTCCGAAAGGGACGCGTATAACACAAAGTTAATGTTGCGTGATTATTAAACTGAATAAAAATGGAACAGTGATTTTGAACGAAGACACTCTTTTGCAAAATAGTACCTTGATTGGTTCTGAGATCCTCTTATTCCTTACTATTAGACTTAAATGGCCGCGGTTGGAAAGTAATTTAAGTGGATAATTACTTTATCTCTCTCGTTGGAAAATGTATTTTAACATCAAGTCGAATCTGAAGTGAATTTAAGGAGAAACCACGTAAATGAGGTAATTATATATTTACAAATTTATTGAAACATCTTGTAACATCGACAGCATAATTTAATATACATTTTAACTATATTATTCTATTTCGTTTATATCTTATTACATTTCGTTTGATAAATAAATTTAATTATTATTGTTAAGTTTATATACTATTAAATTTATATGATACATACTTTTACTTTTAATTTTAAATGCAGTATATATACTTTTAAATTTAAGTTAAGGAATTAAGGAGTAAAAAAGCAGCTTCGTATTACTATCGTTTCTTCGTTTCTATTCAATTTAGTATTCAAATTTAGCTAACATTATTGTGTAATTTGAATATGATATTAATTTTACAATTTAATACAATATCATTAGTTGAGTATCAAATACAATAATCTCAATTTATGTCATATTAAATATCATAAAGTTAAATTACATTACATTTCAAATTAAAATTTCAAAAACAGTTTAATCACTAACAAACACTCTCGTTTTAATAAATTAAAAATTCTACAAAGACTCAATCGACAAAGTTAAAGACCAAGAAAGTTACTCTCTAAAAAAAAAAAAAATATTACGCTTTCATTAAAAAACAAAGACTTTTTTATACAAACCGAACGATTTCTATGTCCATCACTAGACTGCGGATTATACATTACGATATTTTCATAAACACGCAGCCTATATAGAAATTAGTTTCATCTGCTAAATACTATAACACTTTGTTTTCAATATTTCGCACGTTTCCAAAATACATAAAAATCCATAGCTTATTAATTACGCAACCAATTACTCGTAGACCGAAGTTATATTGGTCGATCGTCGAATATCACACTGCCGTACGTTTCGTACTGCTGCGCGTAATTTATTCATAGGAAGTTGCAAATCCTTCCGCAAATATGTTATGTCTGCAAATAATCATCGCAACACGAGATGGCCACTCCCGTACCGCGCGCGATTCAAATCATCGTTAATCAGCTACACAGCAACGTCCTTGCGTCACATATTTATGCGCGCGATTGTCTCTTCGCTGTATGCGCGCCTCGCCAGCGATTTTCTTCTTCTTACAATTAGCCGTGCGTAACCCGATACGCAGATGCGCGTACGTGCATTACTCGCAAATTGAAAAGTAACGCGAGACCACGGATCGGCGATGATTCATGGGAATGTTACGTGGTAGTGGTACGTCGCGCGAAAGTTGAGCGTACAACAATTTATCGAGGTAATGATCGCTATTAAACGACGCACGTGCAAAAAGTGCGACTCTGTAGAGTGGCCATTGAAAAACTGAAGAGTTTGAAAAAGTCATAACTTGTTCATTTTCAATCTTTTTTTTCTTTTTTTGCGGGTTATAGAAAAAGATACCGAAAAAACTCCATTAATTATATTTCCAAGTAAAATAATAAAAAATTAAATTACTGTCGTGCGAAACTTACACTGTTCTGTCAAAATATTTAATTTTGTGTAAGATGTTGCGTTATATAATCATTTATGTCGTTTGAAATTTTTTGTTGAGAGATGACATTCATCGAGACATTTTGATTGTTTTAAAATATTTGTAGAAATAAAAACGACGGGCGTAGCGTTGAAAGTAATTGACAATAGAGATGTAAAACAGTGTATAACTTTGGATTTTCATTCATCTACAGGAAATTTGGGCAACACAGCTGCAACGAATTATAATGGCGCTTATACAATATCATAAATTACGAAAAATTTTGTATCATACATTTGTATTTGGAAGGATAGAAAATAGAAAAAATTTATAAATAAAAATCGATTTGAATTATTAATTAAATAAGTAGGACTTTATTTGTCTATACACTTTTGTTCCCTCACTACACGTTATTTTTCAGTCGTATAACTCGCAAAAGTTTAGCCACACTCGTGATATTAATCATAATTTTTTCTTTTTCTGAATAAATAAAATTCAGATAAACAGTGTTCTACTGCATTTTAATTAGTATAGTAAAGAACTGGTTTTTAAAATTTTCACCTCTCGACATAATTCTTTCTAAATTATAGATAAAGATAATACGAAAGAAACATGATTTGACGAAACGTGAAAGAAAAAAACAAAACTAAAAGTATTTATGCCGTACGAAAAATTCGCAGTGGTCTGGTATTAAAATGCAAAGTTGCAGAAAATGTACATGGTATAAAAAAATATATAAAATATCCAAATTTTTTTTATCAAAATCCTGTTTCTTGCTTTAATTATATCCCCGAAAATGCAAATTTGTGAACAGATTGTTTCAAATGATTCAAGAAAGGAAAAAAGTTATCAAAAATATCATAAATATCAAGTTAAATACTAAATCTCCAAATTCGAAAAATTGATGATATTTAAATTGTTGTAATTCCTCTACCTGCACAGTCCTGGATTCATCTTTCACAAAAATGTTTTTATATCACGTAACAAAATGGGAAAACGAAGGTACTGTTTTTCCTCGAAAATGTTATGAGTTCAAACGTCTCTCGAAAAACACAGAAAAATTGTTTTCATAACTGAACTCAGTATGAATTTGTAGACTGACATTTCCCCCTTTGTAACAACCTCCTAAAAGTTGCTGTGTGGTTTTTTATGCAACTTTGAATATTTGGGTTAAACGACAAAAATTGAAGAAGTTCCGTGAACTCGAATTTTCGAAACCACGTTTATGCTATTTCGCAAGAAAAATTCCACGTCAAACTAAAAAGACAGCAGGTTATTTACTTCCTTCGAATAATAAATAACCACGATGGAATAGAACGAATAGACGCAAGTTCCCTCTGCGGAGTTATAATTTCGCGAGCAATTCGCATTGGAAACCGGACGGGATGCTTTCGAGGAAATAGAAAACGCGGGGCCGAGTTTAACCGTGAATTATCGGCGTAATTGATCGATTACAACTGGTCTTGATTGGTCGGGGCTGTGGCAGCCCCGGGGATCGATAATGAGTCGTGTTCGATTTTACCTCGGAAAGAGGGTTGCTTCTCTTCATCGCGCGGTGCGTGTAACAATCAGAGCGCTCGTTCACGCGATCCAGCGAGATAATTATTACGATGCCGGCGTGCAGTTCGTCAAGTGATATGCGAGCAATTGTGTGCAACTTCACCGCGAGCTATCTCGGCAGGGGTTCCGCTCGAGAGAAAGAAGGAAAAAGAGAGAAAGAGAGAGAGACCACTGCTGAAGCGCTATTATTCCTTGGCGATTATTATTCTCGTATACGAGCAGGAGAGCACGTGTGTAGAAGTCGGCGAGGAACGGCTCTTCCGAGAAGTGATATTTAATTAATGGGGCGGCGGGCAGCGACCGAAGGGCAAACATCGGGCACTCCGTTCGCGTAAATCTTTTTTCCAAGCAGACGGCGATTAATTTACTTTTCAAATTTTTCCTCTCGCCGCAGCCGCGATGGAAATTCGATTCACTCTCGTTGGACTGTGACGTGCTTCTGCCGTTGAGAGATACGGTCAAGGAAAGTTCTCGAACCATTGGGTTCACAACATTACGTAAGCAAAACGCAAGATCACAGTGATGACTACTACGTCCAGCATCCCAAGTCGGAAAATTTTGTGAAATAAATAAAATTTGAAATAAATAATAAAATAAAATTGTTACGAAGAAAATACAACGCTGCTGAAAGAAATTACAACATTCTGTGATCGGTGCAGAGGAAAACTATATTTTTGTCTATTTTAACAAAATTGTTTTTAACCCTTTTCACTCCTTTGTCGACATCAGTTTTTGTCATTTTATGTCGAGTTACACTCGACATTTTCAAATTGCCAGTTATTTATTATTATTATTATTATTATTATTTTGGAACATCCCATATTTTTCATTAAAGTAAATGGTTAATAAATTGTTTGTAAAACAACAATTTTCTCTTCGATTTTCTCTAGACAGATTAAGTATTGGATTACAAGTTTTTATCCCTTCATTAATTGATATCATATTTTGCGAAAATAATTATACCAGCGGCTGACGTAATGTTGATATAATGAATTGATTTCAATCGTGCTAATTAGAGTTTCATTAATTGGCGTTTTATACATTAACGAACAGATCTGAAGTTCAATAACGTGGTATAATATTTTGTAATTACAACAAATGCTCGTGACTGAAGTCTGACATAAAATTAGAAATTAAAGTTTGTAACATCTTCATTCTTCGTTCTTCGTGAATTTGTCTGTATTATACATTGAATACGGAAATAGAGAATTTAATGAGCACTTAATTTTAATATTAATTAACATAATAATTTAAAATGTTAATATTATTTTAATATTTGAATATTAATCTTCGCATATTAAATATATTTTGTTCTCCAACACTCTGGAATTTAATTACATATCACGATATTAAGAAAACCAATTTGAAAGCCTGATTTGAAAAATAGGATGTTCGATTTGTGAAATAAAGTAAACCTCCTAGGTAGAGGAGATTAGTTCTGTTTCGCGGAAATTGAGCATAGCTTCCGCCAAACGTGGATTCGTTTTTAGACGATGCTTTACGTGTTACGGAAATGGGGATCGACGAGAGGCTCCAACTTACAAGAAATACTTGCGCACGAAGAAGAAGACCGCACATTGTTTTACAGCGGCTCGAAGAAACAATGTGGATGCCATCGAACGTTTACTATCCCACTGTACACTGATGTAAGATTGTACGTGAGATCACGTACAAGTCGTCATTATCATACATCTTGTTCTGCAAGTATGTGTTTTACACGCAAAAAGTGTGAGTGCATCATCGCGCAAGTTAAGATATGTAACAAATAGAGAATACAACACGAGCTGAGTGATGAGCCAGCCTATTATCAAAGTACGTTCACTTTAATTAGTGGTTAAAAAACATTACCATTTCTAAACGTAAAATAAATGTTCTCTTCGTGAATTTTAATAAACATAGTTTCTTGCCCTTAAAGAACCATTTTATTAATAATAACATAAAAATCCATTTACTGTTAATATTTGCAACGAAGAGCTCTAGATTTTTATGAAAATTCATATTTCGCAATGTGATAAAAAAAAAGAAAAAAATGGTACCTCTTTAGAAAATTGCTTTACAAATGTTACAACACGTACGTTACGAGCACCTTCAAATTTCCTGTAAATGCATAAGAATCCGCAATCTACTGATAACACCCATTCTGAATCGTGAAATGTGCATTTTCGTATCCCATTACTGCATGAAAATGGCCCACCAAAGGATTAAATATATACGTTAATAGCTTACATTACGTGTAGATAATGTACCTAATGGACGTCTAGAAATTACTGCACGAATGCAGAGACGATTTTGCGTGCCATATGAACGTCTGGGGCCTGGCACCCTCGATGGCAATCCACGTGTCGTAAACACTTGATACGTCACCCCGAGTAATTCGTGGGCACGTGGGTCTCGCGTTAGGCACGATCGTTTCACTGGCCTGCACCAGAAGATATTTGGATCCCCAGGGGGACCATCTATGTAAATGGTTAATTTTCTATCGATGTTCAAAGATTAGGGCAGCTACGTGTGACGTGTGAATTTAGTACCATTCTACGTGTTGGTATTCGTCGGTGGAAATTTCGTTTCAAACGAAAATTTGAAATTAAAATTCCACGCGATCAATAATAAATTTATTTTACAATTCTTTGTAATTTTCTTTTTTCAATTAATTTACATTGTCAAATTTTTCCACTAATTCTAATTTATCTTTGACGTTGGTCATTAAATTCGCGTAGAAAAAAATCAAAAAGAGAATTTATTGGAAACATTCAAACTAATTTGGGAGTCTTTCGTAAAGAAGTGTATGGCGAATATTTATTTTGAATTTATGTCACTTTTAATATCATTGTATGATCTAACTGTAGTGGAGCGATTCTGTTAAATTTAATTACACACTTTTACAAAGTAATTCAATTAATCAAACGTATATCTATAAAAAATTTAGCAAGTTTATTACTCTTGTTTCAAGGAAACTACAATTTTCAAAAACTCGAAATTCGCGCTACGTCTTTTGAAAAGAAAGAAATTCTTCGTCTATAGTGCAGATTAATGTAAGTAAAGGACGAATAAATATAAAAAAAAAAAAAAAAAAGAAAAGTCTATAAATAAAACTGAAATCGCAATCAAACGATAGGAAAAAAAAAAATGGTCTGACAGGTCTTTGTGCACGCTACTGCTGATCTTGTTACGTATCTGAAACGAATGGACAGCGTATCAGGTTCTCGCATGAGAGACTTTTAAAGAGGGTCGTCACGTTCGATGCAATCTGCCACCATTGACACGACGCGACTCCATGAAACTTCGAACGACGGTATTTACAGCTATTCACGTATTTCCAACTGTCTGCCACATATACGTTACAATTACGCGCATGTATATCGACTATTAAACAAATAAATTCGATGGTAATAGATGCGACAGTTAATTGCAATCCATTGAGCAGAAATCGTAATTAGACAGATCGTAATTAGACGCGGAAAATTCAGTGTGTTATGTTCGTGTATAATATACGACACACACTGATTTCGAGGACGAGAAATCAAACTTTGAGAAAGCTAAAGAAAAGAGAAAAAGTAGATCGACTCTGATTTTTACTTCCGTGGAGAAGTTAAATACACAGGGAAACTCGGTAGAAATGAAAGAAAGTAATAACATATAAAAGTGAAAAAGCTTGTAAGAATTTAATCTTGAAAAATGTGAGGTAAAATTAAAAAATTAAAAATAAGAGCGGTGTAAGAGGAATTGAAAGCGCAGAGAATATAGAAAAGTAATCAACTGAAAAAAAACTCGAGCGAACTTGAACGCAAAATATGTTATCTGCAAAAATTGGTCAAATTGTAGAAAATAGAAAGAAAGAAGAAAATAGAAATTATAATTTACCGAAAAGTTGCAGAAATACAAATGGCAAGAATACGATGAAATGGTAACTGCTTTAATTGCTATATTTGTGAAATTGATTTTATGGCGATATAACGAAAATAATCATTTATTAATATATACTTATTATTGTTTGTCATTTATTTTAAAATTTCCTGAAATCATACATTAAAAGAGCATGATATAATTTGGTAATTTCTTATTAAAAAAAAAAATTTGTTTTATTAGCTTAGAAAAACTTGACTAAAATCTTTGGGATTATAATTTCATATTCCGTTTTTCCTGGAAACTAAATTTTTCAAGAAAACAGTACGATTTCATTATTTAAATTTCAATATTTCATTATTCAAAGGATTATTCTCTTATTTGAATTAAATTCTGTATAAAAAAAAAATCATATCACTCAGTACGAA
Organism: Melipona bicolor; assembly: GCA_030673865.1. NCBI lineage: Eukaryota > Metazoa > Arthropoda > Insecta > Hymenoptera > Apidae > Melipona > Melipona bicolor. Next base: position 2,325,165 of record JAHYIQ010000016.1, on the reverse strand, counting down.
AAAGTGAAAATTAACGACATCTACTAATTTATAAGAACAGGACGTGTCTGAGAATTAATTTTTCAAATTTAATATTTCGATATTTCGTTTACCGGATGATACATTCTATGATCAAAGAACTTTAATCAGCTTTCAAACAGCGGCAAATTCAGAAATTTTTGCAGACTTATGCACGAAACGTTTTATAAGTCGTGGGACAATTTCCAGTTCTTTGAGAATTATTGTCACGCCACATGCGAACATTTATTTTCTGGAAGTAAACATTTTTCAGAAAGTTAAAAATATTTTGAACAAAAATCAATTTTAAAGTTTGACACGTACAACAAAGCATTGAAAAATTTCCTGCAAAATAGCCGCGATTCCTTTTACCGTGAGCTTTTATGATTGATAGGAACGTAGTAAAATTGTAAAATAAAAAGAAATTAAATGTTCCGAAAATTAATTGAATATATTAAAAAAAAAATCTGTTTTTGATAAAATTTAATTTAAAGCTTAAAATTTAAAAAATTTAAAAGCTTAAAAATCGAGATATCGAAAAGTTTAATAATATTGTTACAGTCACACGTTTATATTTTTCAGTTCGTACTTTTCGTGAAAAAATTGCGAATTGAAGAAAATTAAATAAAAAATATGTGTGAAATTTAAGAAAATTAAATGCAAAGAAATGAAAGCAGAAAACTGAACTGAAGAAAATAAAATTTCAAAAATTGCTAAAAACGTATTACATATTGATTGTACAAATATAATACATATCGAAATTATTATTATTATTGTCATTATCATAAATTGTATGCAAACTTAATATTCATAAATTCCAAATAATTAATTCCAACAATTATAAATCGATTGCGGATATATATACGGAAATTCATATTTTGACAAATTTGAAAAATGGAATTCCACACACGGAATTATTTTATCCGATAAATGTTACAACCGGTATCTACTATGCTCTTCAAATTCTCCGTAAATGCGCGAAAATCGCAAAAGCATGGAACGTAATTCTATGTTTCAGAAAATCAACGTGACACTTTGACAAATTTTTATAAAATATCCATCTGTTTGTCATTTTAGAAATTATTCGATCACGAATAATTATTACAAACGCGTATCGGTGAAACGCGATTCTCCTTGAACACTGTAACGATCCGACAAGCGAGGCTTTCTCGAGTCTGAAACAGATTGCGCCGTCGTTCCAAACGTTGGCGCTGAAAACGGCTCTCCTCGACGAAAAAAGGGGAAGAAACAATGGCGGCGCGTTAATCGAGGTTAAACTGGTCGCAGCACGCGTTACTCGAAATCAGGGCGCGCGTACGTATTCGAGAAATGCACAGGAATCATTCGAAGTTTCCGCGAAAGTACGATTGCGGCAGATGGTTTGACTTGGAAGAACATTCAGGTCGGAAATAGACGTTTTGCATTTCACTTCGGAACGCGACTTCCGGGAGGGTGGACGACTCGGCGCACGATATCCGCGTTACCGGAAGAAAGAGGCAGAGGTTGATATTTTTTTTTCTCCCCACCCCCCCTCGGAATCGACAGTTTCGACAGGGAAGCTGCTCTCCGCATCTCGATATTCCCCGTCGATTATTAACTTTTCGCGCCGTTAGTTTTTAATAAAACTCCCACCTGCGACTAGTTTTTTAATAAAACGACCCCGCCGGGGCCCGCCATTCTTCGGTTTTACACCGAGTATTAATCCATGTCGCGTGACCACGTCACCGTTATTGTTCCGCGATAAAATTGCACGAAGATCCACGTCCTACGTTGCCATTGTCTCGACGTTATACCTATTATATTTAAATGCGCCATACATATAGATAAGACGTTACAAATATGGGCCTGACTGATCTCTTCTCTGCGTTTGCGCGATACTTTGAAATTGTCAGTGAAAATTCGTGCTACCGATACCAGTCAATATTCGGGTGTCGTTATTTACGTTTCACATTGTTCAATTTTGGAATTTCTGACTTTGGTTTAATTTAATTTTTATTGCTAGTGATATTTATATTACTAAACAACTTAAATTTAATAAAAATATGATGCCATATACCATGTATTCATAGGAAATTTTTACAAACAAGTTTTTAATATTATTTTTTATCGTGTTTTGTTAAAACCTGTTTTTCTAAATCTCCAAATTTATTGTAAAATGTTTATTAAATTTTGTATCTGTACTAATGTGTTATTTTTATTCAAAATCGAAAATCTATCTAAAGCCATCGATGATCTTGGAAAAAAATTAAATTAAATAATAATTAAAATCTAATAATCAAAAAGAATAGTTAAAAAAAATTTCTTTCCCTCCATCAATGGAGTCTTTAGTGCAACTTTGTCTGGAGAAGTATTTTTATACATTTGGATGATCTCGTTTAGCCGAGACGTCTTATACAATTGACGATATCAAATCAGACAAATGGAGGAGGAAGGAACGAGAAGAAAAGTCGAGAAGAGAAAAGAACACGCAATTAAATCGTTCGAAGGAAGTTTTCCAGCGAAAAGGAAATGACATTCATTTGTACGTGTCAAAAGTTTCACGCTCTTCCCTGTTCGTGTGAAACTGATTCGAGCTTTGATAAAAGATTCCGGAATGATAAACGCTTCTTGCCTAACGGGATAATTAAAATTTCCACCCTATTATTCGATCGGTACGGAGATTTCTAGGAGATCCTTTCAAACAACGACAAAGCAACGTTATTGGTAAATATACTCCAATAACGTCACAACAATGTACACAGTTGGCTCACACCTTGCGAGATGATTAACCTGAACGTAAGATAAACCATAAACTGGCCATAAGCTAGCTACAACGTGCAACACAGAGTCCCTTCTGTTGAGACGATTAGATCATCAAATTAGAAAAACATACTAAAGTTATTACACCACTTTATTACGTATACAAAGTATCCTTCAGAATGGCACTTTTTATTCTTTCTCTAAAAAAAAAAAGAGTGTGAACTTCTGAGGTCCAGAATTCCAGAAAATAACCAATCATTTCATACGAAGAAAGTCTCTTCTATTGAGAAAAATCATGGATTTTAAACAAATTAGAAAAATATAAGATCAGAGGGAAAGTTTGGTTTCAATTGCTCTATTCGTGTACGTAAATCTTGCAGTTTGTACGATTTATAACACTGACCAATAATAGAAACATATTAGATGAACCTTACTGAAGTCTTGAATATTATTAGTATAATACAAGAGTCTCTTTTATAGTTTGAGGAAAATCAATTTTCTCATTAATACTCAAATGAACTGATAACTACGTGATGAAGAGTATTTTCAAATAAAATTAATCGGATTATTTCAATTATTATTATTGGAGTTCTATAAAACCAAATTCATCGGTTTTCATTAAGAATTCATCAATTTTCATCACTAAAAATGAATCGTAACGATTCCTAAAAATAAAACGTTCGTGTTCAACACCATGATAACATAATACGTTTAATAATATTTCTAATAATATTCATCTTGCAAATCATCCTTTGTAAACTTACTAGAAACTTTATAAATAAATTGCGTATTTTTATGCATTTCTAAATTTTTATAAGCCTGATAAAAGAAGTGGAACCCAAATTTTGTCTTTCCACTTATTATTATGACAAATATTCTTCTCTGGATATTTTACATACTTTTGTATACTATGTGCATTGGTTGCATTTGTTGCACTTTGAAGCTTTCCATAAATATATAAAATTCTCCAAATTATTTACAAAGAACTTGTTAATCATATTGAAAAGCATACTAATAATTAATACCAAACTAATTGATCATTCATCCTCAGACCTCACCAAATTTCATTAATCCTACCTTAATTATTTGATTTTTTGAATTCGAAATCAAACACAGCAATTAATTTAAGTATCATAATTATCATCCGTATCAAGTGTATCAATTTGCTTGATTGCTCGTTAATCTCAGTCGATAGAAAATTAGCTCTAAAAATAAACCGTATTCTAAATATAAAATCGCTGCACTTTATTAGTTTCGTTGATAATATTTCTACCATAACTATTGAAAAAGTTTCTTTATATTTTGAGATTCATTGCCTCAGTGTAAATAAACAAGTTACTGACTTCTTTTCCATACAAATTTTTGGGACAACTGTTACTTTTGAGCCTATGGTTTTTGAAATATCGATTGGACGTTAGTCATCTAATAGACGATGGAGTTTACAAGAAGAATTAACTATAATACGGTAACTCAGAAAAGTGTAGTCGTCACGTTTTATTTCTTTTTCTTCGCCACAGGTTGAAAGTTTTTCTTCGCAGAGGAGGCAAAGGAAGCGAAGATTTTCGTTGAAAGTGGAAGGCGAAGTGGAGGAAGCTCTTGAAAATCATAGCTCTCTCCGTTCTCTTGACGATGATTAACGAGAATTTTACGTAAATGCACATGCAATGCAATAACTGTTCGTATTACACTCAATTCAGTAATTTAGAAAAAACTGCATAACATAATATAATAATAAGCGATTATTCTTTTAAGATAGGTATGTAAAAATAACAGCCATAAGAAACAAAAATTTCATTTTACATTTCAACCTCTGAAACAGTCTGCTGACATTTACTGTAGAGTTTTTGCGTTAATATTGTGCGAGATATTATGTTTTCTATAATTTTTGTTATATAGAGGATTATATTGTAAAATTTAGAACGATATGGAAAATTTATTCACTATGTGCATCAAAATTTATTGATTAAATTTCATTCCCAGAGAAAATTTGATATTTCGTCAAATCTAGATGTAGAAATGCAGAAATACATTTTTAGAAAATGTAGAATAAAGACAAATTTTTGAATTATAAATAACTTCTTTCTCCTTGATTGTAATAAACTATACTATATTAATACATATAATAAACTAAATAAAAGTATGTTAGTACAAACAACTATTTAATATTACTTTCTATTTTCATATAATATCAATTATTGCTTTGAATTATTTTTAATACTAAACTATTCAAAATTAAATTACGAATAACGTTCATCAAGAATCGTGTAAATATTATCTAACACCACATAAAAATTATCTAAAAACTTTAATTCTTTCAAAAGCATCGAAATCATAAATTAATTTAAAGCTGAAAAGTATATTAGAAACGTCAGCGTTGCATACACACACACACACACATATATATATATATATATATAAATCAATAAATCAATAAATGAGCGAAGACAAAAATGTAATTTGCATTTACGTCATACAGAATACTTTCCCAAATTAATAAACATGTTGCAAGTTGCAAGTTGCAAGATAGGTCGGCAACACATTTACTAGTTTAATCCGATTAAGTTGTATTATATGCCCGAACACTGCGATAAAGCAGTCCACGAAAGACGCGTCCGACATTCGTGATATTTTCAAGTCTAGCTTAACCAGTTAACTAATTCGCTTTGTGCGCTCCCTGTTTCGGGTAATTTCCTTAGATTCATTAAGCAACGACGACCAAACCAGGCCAAGCCAGGCCAAACTCTGCGAAAAGGAGGTCATAGGTTCGAAAATTCGTTCAGAGGTACACAAAGGCGAACGAAAGTATTCGCTTGATTTATTATGATTTTATAAATTCATAAAAAAAAAGTAGTCGTGTAACAATATGGAAGTATGAAGCCTCCATTTTAACACACACGCGTTAATTTTTTCCTCACGAGCGTGCAGCAAATGGAAAAGCAAGGATTTTGTCCTCGAGAATTGTAGAAATTCAAATGACTCTGGAGACATTAAAAAAATCTTCTTCATGACTAAATCTACCATGGCCTTGAAGATTGAAGTCACCTCTTAAAAGAACTGTAGCTGTGTGATCTTTTTTCGTTATTTTACAGCAGCATTTTCAGCAATTTTGAACATTTCTATAATACTCCATCATTATCGAAAAGTGTTTCTATAAAAACAGTACTGAAGTTCCGCGAGAAAGTGTTTTATAATTTTACTAAACGTTATAAACTACCACTTGCCACAAACAACGGCAAACTTCGTATGGTTCGTATATTTTTTACATCGAACACCATCGATTTCCCGATAAACCACTAATCTCACCCGAGAGAATTCAGACAATCCCTTGATATTGAGAAAGTTACGAACTCACGCTTGCCGAGGTAAGTATCTACATGAATATCAATGGATCAATTAGAAAGACAAATAACAAAATTCAATAGATATTCATGACACAACTTGTTACGAAACATACAGTTAATTTACATTGATATACATGTATACGTGTATTTTATATACGCTCTTAAATAAAAAAAGAAAAATATTACAGTGTTTATAATTCATTTCAAGCTTGGAATGGCCACCGAGATAAGAGAGAAACAAATATCAATGATAAAATAGAACGAAGGGTTGTTTGCACGTAACGAATTTTCAAAGGCCGTACTGGCACATTAATTAGTCGAGTAAAATTGATGAAGTTTATTCAGTATTTAAAAATTTCAAGACAATCTTATAAATATAATTAAAAAGATATATATCTATTTATATAAAATATTATTAAATTACTTTTTGAGAAAAAAATCAGCAATAAAATTTCGCACATATTACAGTGTTTGCAACACATCGTTTCAAACATCGAGTTACTACCGAAATATAATAATAAGAGAGAAAGAAATGTCAATGATAAGATGGCACAATTCATTTCCTGTATAACGGCAGTGGCGGAGTGCTTAGAGCAAACTCTTCCTGGATGCAGAGGAACTGCATCAATGACGCAAACAAAACGAAAGGGGTCCAATGTCAGTTGGCATTACTGGTGAGCCAACCACCGCCTGTTCCATTTGTCGCGCAGACGCGTCATCATGAAGTCATATTTCACGACTTATGGTAATTACAATCTACCACCCAGGAGTCCCATACAGCGGTGTATACACATGTGCACGAGCAGCAGCATGGGAGACTCTTTATCAAGGGCTTCAATTCATGTTTATTTATACACGGTCACACACATGCACACACGCGACGCGGCTCAGACGTTCACGTGTAGAAAGTACACGAACGAACGTTACGTCCGTGTGAAACGACACATAAACTCTAGCGGGCGACCAAGCAGGCGCGTATTACGGTTTTCAAGGGACGAATTGTAGCCATTTGTCGGCTACAACCGTAATATCAATCTTTGGTATATACGACCCTCACCGCGACACAAATCGTCGCTTCGAATAGCAATTATTGTCTGCTTGAGGAGAACCTCCTCTTCCTCGCGCGAGCCTTTCCGCACCTCTTTGCGAATCGAACTCGAAGAAACGTCGATGGCTGCGTGCCGCGATTTCCAAAAACTGACATTTATTGAAATTTTGACGACTGAATTGTATCAGATCGTGACTTGCGAAACGTCGGATTCTGATGCACAGTTCACGTGGATATTTCTGAGAATATATTATTAATTTTGTTAATTTTCGACTTTAATCGAAGCAGGTACCATTTGCATTCGCGATATTTCTTGGTTTTCGATAGAGGGCTTCTGTCTCTGAATATTTTCTGAGACAGAGATGACTTTAAACTTTCATAACTTTCTCAAAGTATACTTAAGGAATATTAAAATATTCAAAATATGGCAATAATAATTTATATTTGGAACCAAAAATATGATCACAAATTGAAAAGGCACTTAATTAATGGAATAGATGCAATGGTTTCAGAATAAAATGAACTATAAAATGGCGAAAAGGACAAAAACAAAATACGAGGCATGGACGATAGTTTTATATAGTGTATAGACAATATCACATAAATCCTTTGTGGACAATATACTGAAAAAAAACATTGTCTATAAGTCGTACGTAAAAAAGAGAAATAAATAAATAACGAGTAAAATAAATATTACACACTAGGTGTTGGATCAGGAAACTGTCTGAAGATATAAAATTGAATAGCAGAAACTAGAAAAATTTATGGTTATCCGAGAGAACATAAAATGAAATCATTTGCTACAAGAATTTTAGATTCGTATTCAAATTTGAACAAAAAATATTACAAATGTAACTTAAAAAATTTAAGTAACTTAAATGATAGTAACTTAAAAATGAAAAAAAAGAGAACTTTTTCTTACAACTTGTAATTTGATTATGATTTTTTTGAATTCTTAGTCCTGTCAATAGTCTTCTTGTCTAGTTAATAGACATACTAATTCAGAAAGTGAAAATAAGAGAAAGAAGAATTATGTATTTATTAGAAGCGGATGCAGAAAATCAATATTCACGTATTACACGATGACAGATGAAACTTGTCAATGGAGATGTCATAAACGCCTTGACAAGGAACACGAGTAATTCATAAGCACAAAGGTCGTCCTTGAATCTAGATTCTCCATATAGATACCACCATCTGTTAATATCTCAGATGGGCCAAAGATTCGAGGACAAAGACGAGATTCCTATTCCAATTGGAATCGTAATTAATTCGATGACTGCAGAATTACACCTATTCTTCAAGTTACTTATGAACATAGCAATAATTTTTTTTATAAAAAAAAGTATTGACTTATTAGTTTAGGAAATATTTTAATTTTAATTTTATAAAACTTATGCATGAGACACAAGGACAACCTGAACACAAAAATATCGTCCCTGCGTTTCTTTGTCTTCGACACAGATTACCATAGATTTTATAGACTTAAGGTTAAAATATGTTCTAAACTAACAAAGTGAGCAGGTTGCATGGTTCACCTTGTAATTATACATCAAAATCAGAATTCAGTCTCTGAAACTCTTGAACCAGTTTCCAACAATGTGTTTACACGTTTCAGTAAATTATTTATCAACAGGTTGTATGAAACAGAACGTAACACTATTATTATATAATATACGATTGATCTTGTCCAAAATTAAGTTTGAAAGAAAACTACGTTGATGGAGAAACTTCGAACTTGAAAGTGAATTTAGTATTCGTAAAATACGTTTTTGATAAAATATTATCCATTATAACGGAGCAATATAATTATTAGGATGCCAATTCTACGAGGTTCAAAATTTTTATCAACATCGTTAATAAATAGAAGCTAAAAAATCCGTTTCATCTTTATATCTATGTGTCTTAAATAACTTGAAATTTTGTTCACAGCAACTTTAAATTCACAATACGTAATACTAAAAGAAAATAGAAACCCGTTGGAGCCACAGATTTTACGGACATAAATGCATATTATACGAGCAGACATAAATTGTCAATGTGTCCTGAATTCAAATGTCAAAATTTCGGGAAAATTCGTAGAAAGTCGATAAACTAAGAAAAAAAGGTCCTTTAGAAATTTATTCGTTTCTGCCCCACTTTAGAGAAAAATGTAAAAAAGAAAGGAACAAGTTTTCATTCTTTCACTTATTCAGTAAGTTTATTCGATGCCAATTAACTCAAGAAAACGACTGAGAGACCAAACCGTAGTTCGGTGTATCAAATATTATTATAACAATGTCTGTAATAAGATCTCTCTCATTAAATAGATAATACTACAGTATGATAATACGCATGATAAAATGGATGATAATAAGTGTAAATAAAAAACTGCAGAACTTATACCCCAGTACGATTCGTCTCATTGAAAGGCCCAGAAGCAATTGTTCCGACTAGAAAATGAAGACGACTTTTTTGCCATAAAATTTTATCGATATGCAAACATTTGAATCGATATAAAACAAATTACAGGGACAACGCTACTCCTACTCGAAGTCTACGCCACGCCCCCTCACGAATCACGTGACCCAAATTAACCAATCGCTAATTTTCGTTGCATTAGCGTTGCATCTGAAGAGGCCCCCGCTAAAATCACTTTCAGTGATAATAAACGGAACAACGAAAATTTCTTTTCTCGCGATTTTCTTCGAGATGGAGACACAAAAACGACGTACAGATTCTCTAAAGAACATTCTTTCTCAGTTTATCGGTCCTCCACACGAGTTCCCGAAGTTTCGACATTTAAATTCGGGAAATCTTGCATAAACGACAATTCTAACTGATCCGAATTTCAAAATGGAACAACATGGAATCTCTGAATAGCATAGCGAATAGCCACGAGTAATATCGGTGTCGGTGTATCGAGAATAAGCAACGCGAAGTCGTATCGTTGTTCCCGATCGGTACTCCTCTCTCCGAGAGTTCAATCCCTCCAGAGATCTTGTAAGTCATATCATGTTGGTGTTGCAGGGTTGGCCGCCATTGTGCGTTAGAGATTTATACCGAGATTTATAACATCGTTTCGATCCACGCCCTCGGTACTCGAGAGGTACACGAGGTGTTGTCAGAGAGTGTGCATTTTTATGAATTTGCGACGAATTCATTGCGTGGAATCTAGGTGTTATGACAGGCAAACAATTCGTTTGTCTGACACCGAGTGACATCAACGTCATTTGTTACGCGAGTAAATGTAACCCCCCTGTTCGACGACAATAAACTAATTCGGATTACATCGAAGGACCAACTGTGCTAGTCGATCGTTCACGGTCGGTCGCCACTCGATCCTTTTCTCGCGCGTAATTCAGTGACTTCGATCGAGAGACGAAAGACGCTACGCGGAGAATTTATCAGAGGAACACGACTTACCTGAGAGGAGTGCGCGGTTCATTAACATCCCTTGAGATCTTAAACATACCTGAAACATAAAAATTAGAATCGTGAAACAAATCTGTATCTGTGTCTGGGTTTTCGAGTGATTTTGTAGCAGAATGATTTGTTTCGTTTTAAATTTCTAAATGTAAAGGGTGTCTCGTTATTTTTGTTTCAATTGTGAGAAATCATTCACAAAAGTCGAATCAAATATCTGAACGAAGAATTAGTTTGTGAAACATATTGTCAAGTTGTAAATAATCTACATCATATTTTTAAATAAGTAAAACACGCAAGAATAAAAATAGAAATTTAATTTAATTTCAGTGCAACCAGAAAATATGCATTTTTCCCTTGACAAATGTATCGTCACGTCGCGTGATTCCAGTGTGTACATATACTGCAGAATTCTATTTACCGCGGTTAGTTGCACACGGTGCATTGCGTGTAACGTTAATCCTGAACGATTTATTGGAATCGGTTAATTCCCATAAGAGCAGCAGCAATGAGCATCTATGTTTAAATGGATCGCTTATGTCTGCAATTGTTCTAATTAAATTACGAAGTCCGGTGCAATGTCCGATCACAGTGAATTCAAATTGAAATAAATCGACAGCCCACGGTTTTAAACAGTGCCAATTTCGGACTGATTATAAAATTTTATCATAGTGTTATATGTACCTATACGATGAAGAATAAATAAAGACTAACTCTCCTTTTAATGAGATTTTTTCAAGCTACAAATACGTAATTCTTTTCTTTATACATATACCATTCAACGAACAAAAGTTCTTACTCTTTTCTGAAAGATTATTTCCTTTTTTCAGACTTGAAATGCAAATATGACAAGTGTCCTGACACTATGTGTTAAAACTATTTTCTTTTTTTTATATTCCATACCAGAAACACCTACTCTGATAGTTGAATTCTTTGTCATTATATTTTATATTACATTTTATATTTTATATTAAACACACACATATATATATAGTGATACAGAAAATTCATCGAACCAGCCTAATTAATTTTCTTCTTTCATTTTTATTCAAAATAAAGACAACTTTCAGTATTAAAATTATTTCGTAGTATGTTTTCAAGAAAAATATGATTTATTTTTCTCATTTATAATTTCGTTCAAAATCTGAGTACATATACATCAATATTTGGAATCATTTATGCCATGAAAATCATAATTATCAGACATTGCTGTTCCTGCTGTGTATTTGAAATTTTATTTACAGAGTTATTAAATTATTTTAATATATCGTAGCTATTAACTTTAAGAATATCCAATAAAATCTAAGAATTAATTAGAAATAAACGAGACCTTTTTTCACATGTATAAAGTTTAAAAGAGGATATTAACATGTCGAAATCATCAAAGAATTTTTGAAGCAGAACAAAAATTAGGTAATTCCATTTGAGACTAGCAAGCATTATTAAACGATACTTTTCTGAAGAATGTAAGCCTCTTATGTGAGAATTGAATGAGATAATGGACAATGCGCTTTACCACATAGGATTATTAGATAATGGAATTATGAAAAGAATTTCACGAGATAATTAAGTCTATTACGTGAATAGCGTTGTTTAATTACCAATCTACTTTCGTCGTACATTTTTGCCAAATCATGAAAATCAGTGGAAATTTGGAAGCATCCTTAACCCATTTTAACATTAACACATTTTATTATAACTTTTTACATGAAAAATTTAATATCAATTATTTACGTGCCAGAAAGTGTATTGCGGATATCACTGTGAATTAATATTTATACAATTGCAATAAATTCACATATTACCGTAATAATAATTTCATCACAATATTGATTTTCAAGGTCATGCGAAGGAGATATGGCCTCCTTTAACTGAAACGCCCTATATACATAGATATAGTTACGCATTGCTTCAGCTATAGTATATTTCACGCTCCACTATGAAAGCATTATTCCACGATATAGAATCTCTAACACGAGATCCGCATTGGATAACAAGTAGGTGTTGAGAAAGGTTGTACGCAGTAAGGTATCCCGTGTAAGCACGTAGTAACGCTACGAGTAATAATAGATAGAAAATCGCGGTAAGTTTAATCATTGTGGATGCTGCGAAAATTATACCATTTATTTGGAGTTATTAAGTTATATATCAACGTGTAACGCAACGCTTGAGATAAACGCCAACTGCTACATAAACTAATTTGTAATCGTCCAACTGATAAAAATAATATACAATTCTGCAGCAAAGGAACTTTTTTACGTACTTGTAAAATACAGTAATGGAGTGTGGCAAATAATATGTAAAAAGCAAGAGTACAGATATTATGTACATAAAAGTATACAAATATAAGTAAAATACACGATGTAACATAAAATTAAATTAATGCTAAAATATTATCTTGGAACGTGTCGATTCAAAGCAGGAATTGAAAAACAAAAATAACGTTAGATATAGAGTTAAAATAATAGTAATATTAGTAATAATTATATTACGTAAACGATAATAATGACACATAAAATATTACAACAAAAAATAAAAAATACATCAAACTATCACTTCTTTGCAAAAATAATGTGAGAACTATATGTACATATACTATTTTCTCTTTTTTTTACAAAACTAACGTAATAATATATATTATTATATTAATGTAATAATGTAATAATAATGTTTTAAATTTTTTTCTTTTTTCTACAGAACGTTATATCAATAATATGTTTCACACAGATCCAGGAATAATATGTTTCACAACCAAAATTGAACGAACATATTCCAATGAAAAATATCAGAAATTTTTATAATCAACTGGGATAAGGAAAGATGCGATTATTTATTGGCAACTTTCAAACGTACAAGGTGTTACGCAACGTACTTCTCTGTGACACGGGTGCATGCCTGGACGCGTGTATCACTCAACGACCTTATGAACTTCTGCAAGCTGTTTCAAGACTGAATGAATACCAGCACGTCTAAGAAAGGCGTGGCCAGGCAATGGTCGAGTCACGATTTATCTCGGGTATCGCCTCGAAAATGATTTTCTCCGATATCGTATCTCCGTCTATAAGGAAGAAACTTTCTCGTGACGTGACAGCCAGATATCCAGCAATTATAGGACACATCGAATGTCGATTGGTAGCCTCGCGTTACGTACAAAAGTTACAAAAGCTAGCTACGAGGTGTAACTGATACTTGATACAGTTGCAGTAGATGTACATGTCTTTCAATATGTTCTCGATTTTTATTCTTACATTCATGAAAGTTCACTTTTCTGTCTTTTTTTTTTTTAAGAAAGCAACTAAAACATTTCAAAATTGAAATAATTTTTTAATACATCATTAAAAAGAAAAAAATGTTAACAATTTCTAACTTTCTATTTTTTCTAACTTTAATATGTATCGTTTTTGTTTACTTTATTTGTATGTTCAAAATATCAAACGAAAAATTTGTTAAAAGAAAGTTGATTCTAAAGAAACTTTAATTAATTAAGATTTACATGATAAAACACACAGTAAAATATTTCCTTCTCAATTTTATTAACTTATTCTTATTATTAATTTCGATACCAATTTTAATATTAAAAAAAATATTAATTTAATATTAATATTGATCATCACAAAATTCTTAATTTTCTTGGTGCATCCCATTATTCTTATGAATATCAACAAATCCCGATTCAATAACGTACACAGATGTAAAGAGTCGTATCGCTAAGCGATACCAGCTAAATTTTAGATGCAATAATATCCGACACAAAATGTATTGGTATAGATCTGTTCTACATTTTACAATTTACACTTGTAATTTACACAAATTGTGCTGCTCTCAAATTCACATCGCTCGACAATACAGCAGAGTTTTCACTTTCTGAAACGCGTTTCGTACGTTGATCGTCAGATCGTTTTTCACAGTGAAGTTCCCTACGCTACCATTACGAGATTAATCTCTTCTCCCTCTATCTCTAATTATCGTATATCGCGTCTCAAGACCACGACGTTCCTAGCTTCCCCGAGGAATAATGTTTCCCGAAGCAGGAAACGGAACGAAGCGCGCTGGTATTACGAGTCTCGAGTGTCATCTAACGAGTCATCTCCGGTTTGGCGGGAAAAGAAAGACCCAAAAAAAAGAAAAAAAAAAAAGCGGATGTTCAGCGGAATGAATGCCAGCACGTCGGAGGAAGGTGTGGTCGATCGACTGGCAGCCGGCAGCCGACAGCCGGGGTCACGATGATGTATCTCGCGCGCGAGGAAACCTTCTCGAGAACGATTTTCCGCGATATCGTATGATCCCGCGTGAAGGGAGGCAACGTAGGAACGCGTGATCGAGAAAGCCGATGCGCACACGGGAGACAACTGGCAGAGAGAAGTAAAGGGCAGTGTCGGAGCGTCCAAACGAGCTTGGTGGTGCACTCGCATACTGGTGATTACGTCAAGCGACCGTTATTTCAAGCGCCGCAACCCCGCGCACTATGGATAGCTACGTGCCAGATGGCCGCACATATTCGAGGTGTGTCCGGCTAATATGACTGATTGCAATCTCCGATGGCGAGGGAGAGAGAGAGAGAGAGTAAGCCAAGGCTCGCGACAGCCGAGCTCTGGCTAGCTTCTAGCCAACTGCCTGTTGGTAGCGTGGCAGGCCAGCATCCGCTGCAGGTCCACCCGTCGGAACTTCGTCGGGATTCGTTGCATGCCTGTTGATTCTTGCCCGTTGCTTGTTGGCAACCTCCGATGCCCCCGGTCAGACATGCTTTAATAAATGGAGTCCAGCGGAGGTTACAACCTTCATCAGCGAAGATACACCTGATAGCATCGGTAATCTCGACACGGTGCCCGGGTACCATTACCGAACCGTCTACTGTGCGCTACGTGTATCCAATCCATGCGACTCGTTTTCAGACTCGCTCCTATATAGTTATTATTTTCGTGGTCCGTATATACGTGGCTCAAATAGTTTCGAGAAAATTCTATTGATTGTTGCGTTCTATTGATTGTTCTATTGATTGTTATCTATCACGTATCGATCTGTTATCAGATTTCTGTATCTTCTCACTTTTAGAACGTCGAATGTAACGAGGACACAAGTCCTGAAACTGCTAGTCGATGTCGAAACTTGGTTTTCGTACGATGATCGTGAGAAAATTAACTTCTGGGACATTGATGTATTCGTTATAGCAAACGAGTATATAATATATTAAATAAATTAAATCAAGAAAAATTGACACTATTAATAACATCTTAAATATGTTTCGTAAACCGTGTCGGGATTTATTTGTTGTATTAGTGAAGATTTACGATTAATTTATGATCAAAGTATGTACATATGTATGGACTATATCGTTGAAATTATTCAATATTAAATCATTTCTAATGCATCTACTTTTTTAATTGAGTGTATCTTCTGGCAACGTAGTTTAACAGCCGTAAATCACTGGTAACTCTGGTGGCTCTGCATAACACGTATGACATAGTTACTGGAATTTCTCATTGATTTATGGTCATACGATTCTGCAGTTCTTTCAGTAGAATTGATGCAACGGATTTTTCCTGATTTAACGGTTCAATCGGCGCTATGTTCATTTTTACAAAACTTAAATGCGAGCGAAATCGGACGACCAGAACCGCGCGCGCAAATTCACTGAATTATTTTATTATGGGAATTTATTTGCCAATAAATTTCACGACTGCGCAATGACCGTAAATTAGCAATATGATAAGCTGTTTCACGATAAATTTACAGAACGTGCAAAAATGTTTATGGTGTACTTAAAGTTCAAATAAATACTAAGTCAATAGCTTCTCGAGATAAACAGTTGAATAAAATTTTTCATCGTTCACTGGTTCAACTATACTCTACACTGTACACTTTGTATAAAAATTACATTTCCATTGGAGTTTTACTGAAATTTAACTAACTTTAGTAAAAGTGATTGAAAAATTTCTTTGCAGTACGAGCACCTGCAAGAAAAATACATTTTCGCACACTAGTCGATAATCCAATAATCCAGTATTACCCAATAATCGTCTTAGAAGCAATTTATCAGTTACTCACATTGTACTGCCGCTATTAATAAAGATTTATGTCTTTCTAGCATACGTATTGTGTGTTGATGCACCACTTGTTGCTACTAGTGATTAACAGAATTATATATATATATAGTTCGCAGAAATCATAATATTTCAATATGATGTACAAGTTTTTGTTAATTTTCGTCCTAAATTCAGACTATAGTTTTTCAAATATTTCCCAATGGCACGCAGTAAAGTAAAACAAGTTTTTCAAACACGTCTACTGTTAATTTTATTTAAAATGAAATGTAAAGCAAGTAATTAATTTCTTTTGATAAATGTTGGAGAGTATGTACCACGAATATCAAAATTTATATGTTAATTTATTCTTTTTTTTTTTTAATAATCAACTATTCGATTTTTACTTTGACTCTGATTTAATTAAATAAATATTTTAATACATTTTATAACCGCGTGCGTAAAATAAAATTCATTTTGTCAAGTTTGGTTAATTAAATTTACAGTAGTATAGTTAATAATTAAACCAAACAAAGCTATGCACTGTCAACAAACAGTTTAAAGATAAAAAATTATGTGTATACAACAGACCTGCTCGATTTGTACTATCAAATTCTTTAAGACAAAACGAGCGTATATATATTATGCATGTCACATGAATTTCGTGAATTTCAAATCTGTTCGTCATAACTGCGGAGGCTGGATTTAGGTGATTTAACACCGGGGATAAGTCCGCGATCATGACCAGTGAAGCAGTATAATTGGATTCGATTGTCTTGCGGGTTGGAATATGCAAATCAATTCATATTGCTCGACGATATCTCCAACGTCTGTTTCTCGATCGCGGTATAACCGAGGGTTGGAGGGAGACAACGAATGGAGCGTAATGAAAATTACAGAAACGCAATATCTGAATTCAAATTAAACTTAAATTAAACGAAGGAGAAGCGACAAGCGCTCGATTGAATTTTTTCCAATACAAAAAAGATCGCCCCGATCGGATGAGAAAGCCACCTAAATTCTACTTTAAAGCTTCTGTCGTTGTGCTTCATTATTCATTACTGTTTCTATCGTATATCCTACGAAATGAATATATAATGGTAATACCTAAAAAGCATCGCTCGTGCGCCTGATGATTATAATAATTTGTATCGTGTTACAAAGATTGAAGTCGTTTGCATTTCATACTAGTAATAACATTAATTTAATCAGATCAAAGGTTTCAGAATTAAGCATACATTTATATATATACGTTAAAAACATTATTTTTGGTGCTAGAAACAGATTAAACAAGATTAGAATTATATTAATGTAATAATTATAAAGTATCTCCCAAATCAACATGTCAATACTCTCTTTTATAGTAAATGCTCATAAACCGATCACTGCATTCGGAGTTATATGATTTCAATTTTTAAAAAACCACTCACAAAATGAGTCCTTTTTTTGTAACTTCGAGATACCTTGCGAGATACTTCCATTTTGTGAGATGAACAGAGCACACCCTGTATAGCTAAGAGAGCCAAGAAAGCACGAACAACTACAATGCAGTTTAATTCGATCACTCAGTTACATTTGCATACCTCAGTTACATTCACGGCAAAAAGAATACGTCTACGTTGAAAAGAAAATCTCCCTCGACGAGAGGACTCGGAAATTTAATAGCAGTTCTGAATCATGCAGCACTCTCTGCAATTTAGATCATCGAATCGTCGGAGACTTAATGTCAGACGCCAGTTTCTTTCGACTGATGTTGTCACGGTTCGAAAAACTTGATGCGAGGTTCAAAAGCGCACGAAATTGCGCGGTGGAATTTTTGCATTCTTCGTTCGTCGAACGGATCGTTGCTCCCAGGCTTCATCCTGGTATCGCATCTGATTACACGTTGCCACATCGTTATCTGGTAGCTTCTCGAAAGCATTATCTTGGATTATGATGTAAATGTAGGTTATTGCCATGGAATCTCGCTACGATTGAATTTTACGACGGCGGTAATCGAAATTCCCTTGCAACGTAGACGAGAGGACCCACGTGTCGTGCTTCCTCCAACAATTTCTGGTTTACTTGAACTTTCTTCAACTTCTGTTGGTCTCTTAAAATTAGCGTGTAAAAACTTTTAGCGCTTGAATGTCGACGAAAAAGATAAACTGATGTGGAAAGTCCGGCACCAGATTGATGTAATTTGATAAGACTTGAGGAAGAAAGTAATAGAAATTTAATTTCAAATGACGACTACGATTAAATATCACGATTGCGGACCATAACGAGTGACCAAACCGTACACAATAATTCGCCGCTTTCTTATTGAACTCGTCGAGTAATAAATTTATTATTTGTTTTGTCTGGGTTATACTTAAATATACTTAAAATTGAGAAAATATTGCAATTTTGGGACAAAAAATTGTCGACATGCGTGGCACGTCATTGCTGCGCAAGAGGTTAAAATTTATACGCACGGGCGAAGTAAGCATCATGGAAAAGCCATGTAGGTCGAGCAACCGGGCGACTGACTGAGTTCGGCTACCTCTCAGTGCTTCCCGATGCATGCTGTTTGCCAACCCCGCAGACAAAACCCGCGGGGCAACTTCGTCGCTGGCACATATTGCTTCGTCCGTCGAACTCCTACGTTCTCCCCTACGTTTCGTTACGGAACGGAAGTGTACACCTCCCTCTGACGGGAGGATTCGTACGTCGGTGCATGTACGCTTACACAAAAACACGAACAAGTGCTCTTCATCATGCGGCGGAAGAGGCTCGCCGGTATCGCGGAGAACCACTCAGAAATTCCATAAATTTTTAAAGCATCCTCGTAAAGGCGGACTTTTTTCGGAAGCGCCGTCGGGATAGCAGCGAAAGAGGAGAGAGGCGGGGACGGTGACCCGACGAAAGAATAATTCCTTTGCACTTTCAAGCCATCGCTGCGGAGACGGTCTGTCGAGTCTTCCGCGCAGCTCTCCACTGGATTTCCGTGAATTTCTTAACCTCTTGCGCTGGAATGTCGTGCCACGCACGTCGAGAATATTTGGCCCAAAATTGCAATAATTTCTCAATTTTAAGTTTTTATATTGAAATATAACCCAGGCAAAACAAATAATAAATTTATTATTTCTTAGTAATTTCTATCCAATAATATACCAATGAATTCAAAAAAGAAGGCGAATTATTGCATACGGTTTGGTCACTCGTTATGGTCCGTGAATCAGTTACTAGCGCAAGAGGTTAATATTTCAGTTATGTTCTCTACCGGATGGCATCGTCGATCTTAGGTTCGAATGGCGTGATAAAATCATGGCGATATTGGTTAACAGCTTTGAGACTCTCCAACACTGAATAAATGCTAATTACGCTTACATAAAGAGTGTAACTGCACCAAATACAATTGTAATTTGGTACAAAAAGAAAGAAGTCTCGTTTTAAAATGCGAAGCTTTTATTTTGACAGTCGTAAGTTCGTTCTTTCTCGAAGAAGATTTTACATCATGTAGCGGATGGGAAAGTAAGGATGCTTCCTCCCCCCCAAAAACTCGGGTGCAAAACATTGAACAACTTTTTTCATCTGGACTAAGATGGACCATAAATCCATCATGATCGTGAAGATTGACATTTTCTCTTTGTCCTCCAAAACTTGCTGCGCCGTTTTATTGAACTTTGAATGTCAGGATTAAACGACAAAAATCTTAACATTTCGTCAAAGTTCAATAAAATGATAAAAGAAAGTGATACAGCGAGTTTTGAAGGGTCGTCATAAAGAACTTTAACACAATTGGACAAAAATGAACAGCCAACCCAATTTAACGGTTCAATTTTTACAGCTTCTTAGAAACGACATCAGATTATTTTATTTCAAAAGCACGTGAGGCGAAATAACTGACAAACTCTTTTTTTCTTTTTTTTGCAAATTCTTTCCACTTTCATAATTACCGGCACGTATATTACGTTATAGGAAAGAGCAACGACGGATTTGAGATTCGCGAAAGGAATGCCGACGTAAACGACAAAGGTGTTCTATTCCCCGGAGAACCTGGGATGATATAATACAAAGGAGACTCGAGACGCAAGAAGGAACCATTTCTAGTAAGTACGAAAGGAGAAGCGCTAAGAATCTCTTCCTTTTACGTCGGTGTCTCTTCCGAAGCGGACTGTTTCTTCTGACGGGAAGAGCACACAGAGAGAGATAGCCAGGCTGTGATTTTGTCACTCGTTGTCAGTCACTTTCAACGCTCACCCGGTGAAGTTCTTCGAGTTACCCTATTGCCGCGGGTACGCGGGTTACCTTGGAAATATCAGTTTCCGTCCCAGCGGCCGCAACTAGCGATGGCAAGTTTCCCTCGTGACGCGTCTTTCTTCCACTTTCCTTTTAACCGGCGCACGGCCCTCTCATCCTTCGACACGCTTCGGCTTCCCCCATCGCGACCAGGCCTTTCAATGCGGTGAAAAATTCGCATAGCTACGCGGTTCTCTCACGGGTCGAACGGGTCGCGCACGTCATTCCGTGTTTTCTGGTTGGTGTGACATTTCCACTCGACGTCAGATTTCCTGCTGTCTCATCCGTACGATTTTACACGGCTCTCTCGTTCCTGCTCGCAGCTTTTCTTTCATACCGACGAGCTCTGTACAGCAAGTCGGCTGTCTGGCTCGTGAAACTCGACGAGGGAGAAAAGAAAGAGTAAAAAATATATTGCAAAGTGTCGCAAGAAACGATAATTAGTCGACGTATTTCTGGCTCGTATTTTCTCGCTTTGAGAAACGGAGATTATAAAGTTACTTCCGAAGCGGGATGTTCGTGGATCCTTGGCGAAGAATCTATGATACGATTTATTGACCACAGTATAGAAATGTGTTTTGTATGTGTTCTTCCATCGAAGTGACAGCGATACAATATAACGTGTATACGAATATTAACTTTACTTTGGAGATTCAAGGAAAAAATTTTTATAATTGAATAAATTTTAAATAAATAATCACTAATAATAACCAAAGTGGTCAAAATGACCAACTTATAATTTTTTAGAATATTTAGATTAAATAATTGTAATTATTTCTTTTTATAGAAACAGTATTGCATGATTTTTGTACAATGTACGAATGAAAGTTTATGTTATTTACTATGTTATAAACTTTTTCCTATTCCTTGCGTTCTAATTTCTTTGATATAATTTTTACACTTTATTCGTCGGTAGTTCTGTTAAAACTTGCTTAACGTGACGATTCAGAAATAATATTAATAATAACATTAATAATAAATACCAACGAAATAACATTAGGTCATTATATTAATACATAGTAACCAAAGATGAATTTAAAACGACGTGCATTGACGTCAGCAATGAATGTGTTAATACTAAAAATGTTCGTTTCGTTAATATTAATATCCGACTGCAAAAGCTCGTGTCGGATTTGAAAATAAAACACTTTTGAAAATCGGGCAGAAACTTTTGCAATCATTCGATGTTAATATTAATAATATCGAAAATAAATATTAGATATACTCTGCATGTCCATGAGTATTGAACATCTATTGATATTTCATACAAATCGAATATCGTTCGTCTCTTTTATATTTTTATATTTATATTTTACACTTTTATATTTTATATTCTAGTTATTTTGTTAAGAATCTAAAATTCCATTCGTGCGTTAGACTTGTTATTTGATTAGAAATCTCGTACGTAAAAATGTAAAAATTAAAATTTGTGTCATAAATTTTACTACCACCAACGTTATCACTATTATTTTCATTTCAATTTCTTTGACACGAGTGTCACACCTGAAACTAAGTAGTAGCTCCAATATTGAGATTATTAATAATCTCAACTAAATGATAAAAGAATAAATAATAAAAAGCCAAAATCCGAATATTTCGCAAAGTGTAATATTTAAAATGATTCTGTCGTCGAAAAAAATACTTTTGCCTTTTCGAGGCGTATTTCAGCTGTTGTCTATTTTTCTAATTCCAGGTGTGTTCGTTCAATGGAGCAAAACTGTTGTACAGTAGCTGACTGTACGCATGCTGTCTGGAATTAAATTTCGATGTGTGTTTTATCGTACTATGTGTTTCCCGCATCGACCAATATCTGTAATATCCGGCATCAGGAAAGAACTGCAGTCGTATGTTTCGGTCCGCAGGATGGTCAACGGCAGGATGAGGTTATTCGGAACTTCGTTTATCGACCGTGAGGAAATAACACGTGGTGAATAGGTATTCAGTTGTATGCAATCTTTTGCCACCGTCACACAGTGCCATATCTACGCGGTTACTTCTTCACTCGGCTTCGTCTTTTGACGAATTTCAACGAATTTCCAGAAAATTCCATCAAATGATAACACAACAGAAATAGACTGTACCGTCAAACAATTTTACTCATTTTTCCGTTAGATTTTACAAAATTCAGGTTAAAATCTCCTAAACTAACTCAGTATGACACAGGTTAATACACTTTTATAGAAAATATCGAACTGCGTCGATTAATAGAGTGGAGGTGACTTAAAGATTGTAACTTTTTTACAAAAGAAAGAAAAAAAACTATTTTATCATTGAAAGTTTAGCGGGGGTAACCCAGAAAATATTTTCGGGCTTCTTCAGGTGCAACGCTGATGCAACGAAAATTAGCGACTGGTTGATTTGGGTCACGTGATTCGTGAGGGGGCGTGGGGTAGACCTCGAGTAGGAGTGGCGTTGTCTGATAATTTGTTTTGTATCGATTGAAATGTTTGCGTATCGATAAAATTTTATGGCAAAAAAGTCGTCTTCATTTCTTGAGGTTGCATCCGTAGTTACAAGCAAAATTAGGGAAACTTATAATTCTAAACAAAACAGAGGCTAAAAGTAAGAAAACTGCGTTGGAAGAACGTTTATCTTGAAACCAAGTTATAGCGAATTTGATCGGTTTCTTGACAGAAACGAATGTACGCGAGAGTAAAGCGAAACGTTCGAGAATCATTTTCAAGAGAATACAGGGCTGTTAAAACTTCGCCGAGTAATTTGGTAATAATTCACAGAACCCCTTTGACGCGGAACGTTCAACTTCCATTTCATGCAGCGACTTCGCCGTCGCATCGCGGAAAAAGAAAGCGGATAAGCTGATGAGTAGCAACGGGGAGAGGCCAGAAGAGCTATCGCAAACGAAGCGAAGAAAGAGAAAAATATCGGTTCGATTTCATTTCTACCCGGTTCACTTTGGATCGCGAGCTCGGTGAGAGCTCGCTCCGTTTGAGCTTTTAATGGTCAGATACGAGAGCCGGCTTACGCAATTAAACCGGGACTTGTAACGAGTTCCACCCTCTGTGCAGAACGAGTTAAGTGAATTAAATCCACTCGCCACCGGAAGGGTACGTACGCTGCCTGCCACGAGCGAGCTTGCTAGTCGATACTGTTAAGTGGCCAACGAAAGATACCATTAGATTGCAAAGATGGATAGATTCGATTTACCATTTCCGTTTAGTTGTGCAAATATTTTCACGCGGTTGACTTTATATTAATTACCCTCCCGCGATATACCACACTCAGAGACATTGCATTTGAGGGATTAAGAAAGAAACAACATTGTATTCTTGATCTAAATTAGAACTACAGTGCTGATGCAGTGTCTCGCATTTGTGACGTTTCATTTCAATGTCAATAGTGATATTTGTAACTATATCGTAATATTACGGAAAAGTCTTTGCAGTTTCTTCACGCGAGAAATTAAAGAAACATAATTTAAAAACTCGTTTCGAAATGAATTGATTTATCAAAATACGAACTTTCGTATTTTATAGCTTTCTTGCAACTTTAACAATTTATAAATATCGTTTTTATAAAATTTTTATAAAATACCGTTTTTACTACATGAAATCAGACGTTAACTTCTTTTCTGTTTACCAATGCTACTTTTTCCCGTAATTTTCAACTCTTTCCAACTCGTCGCAATAAATATTAGCAACAGTTTTTTCCAGTTTCAAAAACTCGTTGTCAATCAGCAAAAATCCGTAGAATTGCGATCGACAAAAATCAGCAAGAAATAAATACCTACAAATCGTGACCTAAAATTGTCTGAGATTAACAATTACGAATCTGATTCGTGGTAGTGCGTTTTGGACCAAGTTATGTACTACAGGTCCGACTCGTAGTAGCAACTTCTGGTCCAGGTCATGCATTACCAGACTCGTAGTTTGGGCTGAATTAGGATTAAGTCTTCTGCGCTTTATTCTCTACTTGTTTCAACCTTCTATAATATCGTGCAATTTAATGTCCATATTAAGCAAACTTTGCTCGTACTATCGTATTTTATCATGTATCAAAAGAAAGTACCAAATTATTTATTTACAATTATTATTAGTTTCCAGGATTTAAAATTGAATTAAATAGCTATGATTAACTGACAAATATCAATATTATTTATTTATTACTGTGAAAAGTTTCCAGATTTCAATTTGAATTAAATAGCCACGATTAAAAATAAACGCAATATTTTTATGGAAGGTTAAATATGTATATACTGAAGAATTTGAAATAGACGTCCATCTATTTAATGATTTAGTTAACATGCACGAATTTAGTTAACATATTACGAATGAAATTGTGAACATTTCGAAACAGCTATAAATTATCTACAAATGAAAATATAGCGTCCTTTACTTTCGCTGAGATGAAATTAATTAAACTCATTTGAAACACTGTTTGTTCGCTCGTACTGGAGACAATCGATTTTGTACGTGGTTAACGAAAAAACAGAATCACAAAAGGTCCAGCCGATAAATCGATTGAATTCCTCCAATTTAATTGTCCATACAAACCGAATGGAACGGAAACATTGCATCGAAGATAGCGTAAAATCCGGTAAAGCAGACACGAGAAGGTAAAATAAACAAAATATTGAAACGACGAAGTTAAACAACGAAATTAAATAACGAAGTTAAATGGAAGTTTTTGCAAGTAAAATATGATTTTCCGCGCAAAATACGAACGATAGAGTGACTTGTTAATTATTGAATACGTTTCCAATTTATCTTGGAATTTTGAAAAGATGAAAGCAAATTTGGTTAAATGAAAATGAAAAATCGACGATAGAGGCTGTTCAAATTAATAGTGACGTATGACTTTCCATGTCAAATGATGATAATAATTTCATTTATTATTTGAACAAATGACAAGTTTTGAATTCTTATTAAATAGTAATGTGATACTATTCATACATTTATGTAAAATCTGATTTTGTAAAAAAAATTTAAAATGATCTGAGAAGAAAATGAATGGATGGATAGTAGTATAAAATAATTGACTGTATTATAAGAAAATTATATTCCATTGAAGTAATATTTAATATCCATCGTTATTTACTATTGTATTATACAAATATAATATTTTTAACTATAATGTAGTCATTAAATTAATGATGAAATAAAAGATAATTTTTATATAAAATTTTGTTTCATATAAAATATTAATTCTTCGTACGACTGATTTGTACTTATAACAGTTGACGTATAAAATACACAACAGAAAAAAGATAAAAATGTTTCATTTCATTTTTCTAATTCTCCAAAAGAGGAGAAAGGTACTCAAAGGTACTCAAAGAGGAGAAATTCTACTCAAAATCGAGCAAGTGTATAATTATAAATAACAATTAGACGTAAATAATTAATTTTCATAGTGTAATTTTAAGTGTGCACCGACAGAGTACGTCGGTGAAGCAAAATATAACTCGCAGAAAGAATGAAATGTTCAAAACGTGAATATAGGGATATATAATCTTCAAATTGCACAGCATCACAGACACTGTTGAGGTACAAAAAAAAGCACGGTGGAAAAAATTAAGAAAAATCAACAAACGTACCTCGCAATTACCGAAATTGATAAAAATACGATTTTCCTTGGACGAGCGTGGAAAAAAAGATCACGTTAATCACCCGGTCGGTCGCTCTTATCTCTTACGTTGTACGTTATGATTTAAACGAGTATTATACATTTATGTATGTAAATATGTACGTACGTACATACGTGCCGTATGTACACGCGAAGCGTAGACGATGTAAAGGAGATACGAGCTCACTTATTTGCATTCCGTAGGAACAGAAACGGAAAATTCGCTCGACGATATGCGCGGCCTGTCTGGATGTCGCTCCACGCGGATGACATTGTCGCGGAGAGCTGTTTAATCTGGCTTAATGGCGAGCACTGCAGATGCTTAGCGCTTCATCCTTCTTAAATGAGCGTCAGCCGTTCCAGACGAGCGTTTCATCGGCGTTGAAAAACTAATGAGCGCGATACAAACGAAACGCAAGCTGTTTGATATGTCGCGGATTTTTCCCAGCTTTGCCTCCTCCTAAATTGTAAATCGTACTTCGATCGTCGAGCGACGTTTGACATTTTTGTAACTTCGCGCGGAGCAAAGAAACGTGTCTTCAGCAGAGATCGAAAAAGTGTAGCAACTTTCCAATAGGAAACTTCTATTTGAAATATAGATCGTACAACTTTTTCGAAAAATGTTGCAAACTCCGATAAACAAACGTCCTTAAAAATTGAAATTTCAGAAGGACTGAACACCGAACACTATTCAATAAATAGGTACTCGAATAATTTAAATAAAACAAATTATTTTTCATGTTGTATAACAAAATATCCAAGCTATACTGTTTTCTACGATATTTGGAACAATTTTCTATCGAGATCCCATTTTTTTAAATAAAATATAAATATCCGTGGTTATTCAGTTCATCTACATTCTGAGCAAAGATTTCAAATCAAGTCACAAGTCAGATTTGAAAGAAGAAACACAAAACTTCCACTAAAAATTAATTGCTAAATAATAAACTATACAAGCGTAACAATTGTACAAACCACGTAGAATTGATAGAAATTGCACCACTCGCGTGCTTAGTTACGAATTTTGTTTATCCAAATTCGCCAGGTGTCTGGAATCACGTCGGACGAGCGCGTTGGACAAAAGGGCGAAACGTAACGCGCGTTTCGAATGAAAAGCTGAGGGTACGCGATCACACTTCCCCGAAATCGAGCCGCGCAAAACGACCGTGGTGCATGCCAGGTCGCGCATAATGGCACGCTCCACGCTCGCGATCCGGTCGGAAGATTGCACCGCGAAGGCTATACGATAATCATCTGGATATTGCTGCCTGCGTACGTTGCATCCGAATGCCGCGTACATCGGCCAATACGCAGGATCAGATAATTGGCATTCAACTGGTCGGCCATACTCGATGCAATGGCCCGAACCTATCGGCTGCGATCTCTCTTCTTTGGAAAGTGACTAGGCCTGGTCGGCGCGCGACAAACGTAAAGGGCCAGGCGGCACGCACCGTTTCGTTTCGCCGTGCGGAATATCGGCCGAGATAAGGCCTCGTTCGATCCTCACCTCGTGCTTTTCATATTGTTTCCTTACGCTGTTTCCCTCCCTTTGTCGATTTTTTTAAATCGACCCAACATTTCTACGCCATCTGAAGCGCAGAGTTTTCCCCGGAAATCGCGTGGAATCTTTTATACATACGTTGGGCGAATTGGCGAATCCTAAGATTATACTTGATCTTTGGAATAATTGCTATTAGCGATTGCTTGACGGTAACATGTATTTATAAATACAGAATAAGTTGACGAAATTAGGACAAATAACCGAGTCAAACAATCAGCGAGTAGTAAAAAAAACTGCACGACCCCAACTGTTCTGACTAGGAAATGAAGACCTTTTTGCCATAAAATTTTATTGATACGCAAACATTTGAATCGATAGAAAACAAATTACAGGCGCGATCGCTCGGTACCAGACAACGCCATTCCTACTCCAGGTCTACCCCACGCCCCCTCATGAATCACGTGATCCAAATCAACCAATCGCTAATTTTCGTTGCATCAGCGTACACCTGAAGAGGCCAGATTTTCTGGGTTACCCCCGCTAAAATCACTTTCATATGATATCTTTTACTGCGAGTAAAGACGTAGTTAATGTACTGTAAGATAAATGTATCTACAAAATTTCAATCGTATATTCGAAGAATTAAAAAAGTTATATTGAAATAAATCCACGACGGGGAACAAAATGTCCCGAGAGTTGTAATAGTATACACTTTATTGTAAATACATGCAATGTTTCATTTATACGATAAGTTCTAGTTTGAAATTATAATTTAATGTAACAGTAAGTAATTATACAAGCCATATTGTTCGGAAAGTTCCTCACGGTTTTAGTGATCGATATATTCTGTTGCGTATTTCATCTGATCAAATAAGTAATTAACTTTTGTTAAATGATGCACATTCGTGAAAAGTTTAAATCATGGTACAGCTAAATATAATTAACGAAGATTATAAATGAAATTACGTTTATACATATTTGTATAAAAATACGATAAATTTATAATTTAACAGATTGGAATTTCTGTAATAATTTCACTCGAAAAAGTTGCACGGACTCTCATAGAATTATTTCGTTTCCACTGAAATGCTAATTCTACCCGCCAATGTTTTACTTCATTTATTTCGTGTATAATTCAATGAAATATAAATCGTGGAAAAATTTTACCCAATTTAATTTAAAATGCAAAAAATATTTTCTCGAAAAATGTTTCTAAAATGTATAATCGAATTTTGTGATGGAACAAATTTTAAAAATCAGTTGATCCATATTCGTATTTATATGTAAGAAAGTTGGAAAATATAAATTAGATTTATTTAGACTGCACGTTAGATAAATAGCAATTTGTATTACAATAGAACTGTGTTTATCTAAACTTTTCAAAGGACTGATAAATTATAATTGAAATTCACTGATTTTCTACTAGTAATTAATTCTACATTAATTATATTTTATTCTTATTCGTAAAAACATTCTACATTAATAAAGGTTAAACAGACATTTTACGAAAGTGCAACGAAGAAAGCGTTAAAAATGGCAGGTGGTGTGCAACAGGGTTTCGACGCTCAGAAACCATTTTTCGAATGATGCATCGATTGCCATGAAAAGTTCCTACTAACTCAGTGGCTAGCAAATATTCCTCGCGCGCGTATAAACGTAAATCACGTGGAGCTGGTGCGCACGTGGGTGGATAACTTTGGAGAACGCAATAGCACGCCAAATTATTTGCGGTACATCTTGTCTTTGATTTAGTGCCACGGTAACTGCAGAGTACATTGTCAACAGCAGGATTTAATGCCAACTGCTGAAACACTAATTATCGCGAGCTCCCCGTAACAAATAACTCGCTTACCTCTAATGATCTATAGAGCGATACAGAGATTGTGTCCCAACTGACTTGACACGACACGAAGAATTCCACTTCCAAAGCGTGCTTTAAGCGTGTTCAATACCTTTCGAACATATAGCATAAATAACAGGAATAAAACGTAAATGTTGGTTTTATGACGTTTCGTGCAATGATACAACTCAATTTGAATATAAATGAAGTGAAATGAACGAAAATCTTGAATTGTATTACGTAACAGTTCTATACATGTTTTAATAGAGTGAATATTTTGAATGTGATGAAAGTCTGTTTGCTACCTTGTATAAAATTTATACTGATGTCATTAAATCTTTATTTATTTTATTTATCTGAAAGTTTAGTTTTCGTGTCTTGGAAACTAAAATTAGTCAATTTGGAAATTTGGTATGACTGACGTCTCGTCATAAGTTGTCATCTGCGTGAAATTTGGATTCGAAATCCAGACTAAAAACGGACGAATTGAGAATTATTATTAATGCTAGTTTTCTATCCATCCGAATTTATCTTCAAGTAAACTGAACAGAATTTTTAGCTACAATGTTACGACATGTTACTTTGCTTGTACGAACAATTTATTTTGTGCAATTAGAGTTCATATAATAGGAATTCACTGATTCATTCTCTTAGTAATGATTTTTCACAGTCGTATAATTCGGATTCAAATAAGCAAGAGTTCATTCAATCGGGTTGATTCAAATTTGATTTAAATAAAGAAATTTTACCGTGTAGACTGAGTATAGTTTTTCTCTTGAACTCCAAAACGCGCTCAATGATATTATTTGTAAAAGAGATTCAAAAGGATATCCAATTAATATTAAATTTTTATTTTATGTAATAAAATTTTAAGATATTTTCCTCAATTTTATTTTCATTATTTTTTCATTTTGGTAAACGTTTGTTGCACTCATATAACGGTTACTGAAATTAATAAGTACTTGCAGGGCATTAATCTTCACGTTTCAATCAATCCGCTAATTTCCATGCAATGTGCCATAATTACAGTAAAATTGTCGTTCATTCAATTCGTATAAAATTTCCAGATTTTTACTGAATTACTTGCACGAATAGTTTGTAATCGTGGCACATGAATTAAATAATTATCTAAGCTTTAATCTTTGCATTTTATAATATTAATGTTATATTAATCTTTTCTCTGCATACATATTACATTTCATTCCATACTGTAATTATTCATTTCGTGCTAATGCAATTAAATCATGCATGATTCATGTCAGTGTAGTTAAATTATACATGATCTGACATGATAATATACTTATATTTCTTTGTTTAATAATTTACAAATGTTAGCTCAATGTTACAATAAAAAAGAATTGTAATATAATAATTGACATACACCTGTTTGTCAACTGAGAAGTTCATATTAATATAAAGTACTGCACTCAATGGTTTTAAATTTTAAATTTCTAGAATATAAAATAATTACTATGTCTATTTTATTGGTCAGATTTAGACTTTTCATTTCATTAGTTATTTTTCTGGTCGTCCGGTGATGACATATTCATTTTGTAAAATGTGAGATGGTGGTTGCGATCGTAGCAGAAATTTATTGGAAATATTGAATCTGAGAGATTGGAAATTGCAAAGATTCACGAGCGTAACGATAAATTTGGACGTGGCATTTAATTCAGATATTAGCAGTAAAAATCATTTCGATTTTTATCTCTCACGCTGACAAACAAAAAATTTGTCATCTGAATTGCTAACGTTTCCTGATTCCACTACGGGAATCCGAATATTTATTAGAAACATTGTAGCTTGTTTTATTAGCATCGATTTTTCGACTTCGAGCACCGCGTCTAATCGACTTTGAGTCTAAAAATGGAAAAATGGAAAACAACTACACACTTGAAGTTCAAAATGATTGCTATATCTGTACTAACTTTTTATTTATTACGTTCATAACACTAGCAAAGAACTTGCAGCAATTGTTTCAGTTAATTGAAATTGAAATATAGTAGAAAATATGAAGATTAATTCTGTAACTTTATTCATATAGTTATTTGTCATTGTAAAATGTGAAGGAGCACAAAATGATTTTTAGGAAAAAATCCAGTGAGTCGTAATATTTTAGTCCAACAAATTATCGTTGATATCCAGATTATACATGTTTTCCAAGACCACAATTACACGAATGTTAAAACGAGAAGTGTCGTAACATAAACATGTTGGTTTTGACATTTGTAACATCCTTGCATCAGCAGTTATTCACACGTAGGAAAAGAATTCGCACAAGAAAAATTTTGAAAATAGCGCGTGGAATATTGGAAACAACACAACAATAAAAATATCGGAAATAACGCAACAAACGGAAAGCTGCATTCTGCAAAGAATCGTGTAAATATTTCCACATTGAAAATTTCTCACATTCCGTGAAATACGATGTTTTTCAATTTATCCGTTCATTATTTGAATCACAGTTTCCACCATCTAAAATTCGCCGAAAATATGTGTCAATACGACAGTTATGTAGCCAGACACGGGATATGGAAATACGTAGAATGCAACATGTACATCGAAAGTTGGACAGAATAGTCTATCTCCCGACTGTCAGCACATCGTACAAAAGTCAAATTTGACGATTGTAACTGGCACGACTACTACTGGTTCGCTGTTCGTGTCTATATTCTACGATACAACGATATTACGACTGAACGTCGAAACATACGTCTTAACGTCCACGTTTTTGTCATTGTCAGTTTAACCCTAAACTACTAAAATTGCCTAAAACTACCAAGGGTCTAAAAGTTCAATACTGAACGAATTAAGAGTGTACCGATTTTTTGAAATATAAATGTATCGAAAAGTACATTCTTTGAATCTTTAATAAGTAAACCAATTATTTTTCACTGATTTTATTATCTGCACAACATTGACTAAACATTCGAAATTAGTATATAATGGGACACATTATTTGAAAAGATGGTATTTAGAATACTAAACGAAACTATGCGGAAGATTAACAAATTTCCAGATAAAAAGAGAGTTTGCATAAATGTTCATTTAAAATCAGAATGTTATCATCAAAACTGACGGCGCATATTGAATTTGGATTCAAATTCAGGCTCTTTCTTTGGCCTGAGAAAAATGATCTGAGAGTTTTCTTTCAAAATTTCATACCAAATTTAATTATAATTATAATTTCATCTAGCATAGGTGAAGTCTTTTTTATTCGTAAATTCAGTCTGCTGGCAATTGAAATTAAATTATAGCAAATTCTTTATCTCAATTCAAAGTATAAACAATAATAAATATATAAGGTATCCTAATTCAAAGTACACAAGGCAAGCATTTTATTTCATTCGCGATATTTGTAAAAATAAGTTGTACAATTACAAAGTATATATTCAATTTAAATGAAATTATAGTCAAATTCGAAATCGTGATGACTGACAATTGACAATTGAGGATTAACACAATTAATCGATCAATTTCCTTTAATCAACGACTGAACGGTCCTATTGATCGATCGAGTCAATCACCGATTTTTCGTCGATCAATTCTATCGCGAATAATTGACCTGTCGATCGAACGAAAAATTAAATTTAACTTGATTGGTCTCGTGATAACGCGACAGCACCGATTTTCAACCGACTAACGCAAGGTACAACGCAAGAAAAGGAGTTAAAGCGACTCTCCCCTGTCCAGTTTCTGGTTTCTTCGATAGGTTATGAGCTACCGGTCGCTCTAAAAAGCCCAGTCTCCTGCTCGGAACACGCTGCGTGGCCGCGGTCTAACTGTCAATTGCTAGTTTAAGTGGCATCCTCGGCGAGATATGTCGATAGCTTTCAAAGAGAGAGGGAGGGTAGGCAAGGAGGAGGTGCGCGCAAAGGCTGGAAAGGACGAGCAAAGCCGGAGAAGAGGAGAAGCCATCGGACCTAGTCACGGGCTGCGCGAGCGTTTCTTTGCGGACAGAACCGCAGGCTCTCTCGCAGTCGGTTCTTGGCGCGCGTTACAGGCCGCCTGCACCAGAATTAAGTTGTCGGGAGAGATAGAAACCGAGCTGGCCATGTTATCGCGACACGCGGATCGTGGCCATGCACCCACCACCACCTGCACCAACGGCGGCCTCGCATCAACTCGTGCGCGCAGCGTCCTCTAACAGCCGATCTACGCCAGCCATCAGGACGCACCTATATACGCGAAGACACGTTTTCTCTGCAAATCGAACGGCTCTACTACTACTACTACTACTACTACTACTACTACTACTACTACTACTACTACTACTACTACTACTACTACTACTACTAGTACTACTACTACTTGAGAGAGAGAGAGATACTCACTGGAGATTTCTTTCCTCAGTGGAGAGAGCTTGGATGGACGACCTGCTCGCGACACTGTGACGCTTCGTAAATTTTCGTCCCTGTTCGCGATCTTAGCTCTGTCGGAGGACCGTTTCGTTACATTCCCGCGGAGATACGCACGATTCTCGCGAGCTAATAACCTCGACGAACGACAACTTTCGTTTGAAGGAATTTTAATCAGAGGACGAACTCTCGTTTGGCGAATGTTTACTTTCGTGGATTTCTGACGTACGCGATGAACTTGAATTACGTATTAGGTAAATTGTTGCCCCTCGACAAATTGACGCACGCGAACGGAGTTTTACTCGGATTTGATTTGAAGAAATTTTCTTTTTTCTGTTTTTGAACGATTCGTTTGTGAGGGTCGCGTCATTAGCGACCACGAAGATTTATAGATTGCAATGCTATAAATGGCATATCGTGAATTTTTTTGTATGTTTGTAATATGTGCACTTTGATTACATAAATTTTTAGTTTCTCGATAAATCTATTAAAGCTTAAACGGTTTTATTTGCTGAAATTGAAGAAATTTTCTATTTCTTCTATCGAGTTTATTAGCGACTACGAAAATTGTGCGTTGCAATGATGTATATTTAATTAGTATTAATATCATACTGATACAATGGACAAAAAATTAATAACTAGAATAAATACTTTTGCAGATACTTTCGTTGTAGCAAATAGATTAAATTTTTGTTCAACTGTCTATAATTTATTCTCTATTCAATTCTATAATGTGACCTTACATATTACTTTCTATTTTATAAGGAAAATGTATCAAACTGACACAAAAGACAAATGATTGTTAAAAATGCCACCGTGTAATATTTTTATCGACCTTGAGCCACTCAGACTATTAGGAACGTTAAAGTGTTTCTGGAACGTTGAAGCAACATACGTTCTATGGTTAATTCATAAACTCAAGTCACAAACTGTCTGAGAGTACTTCTTAGTAAGAAGAAACTTTCTTTTAGAAAAATTTGAATTGCTTGCTCGAATAATAGACAAACTATTAAATCTATCAACAAAACCTCATTCTCTGGATTTCAGACATGATAGCTGATTATAGTATCAAATTAGAATACTAAATTAAATTAGTATAGTATAGTATTAGAATAATATAGTACAGTTTGACATTCTACCTTATTATATACAATTTTTAAGACGTTCCATGGTTCAGTTTTTACAGCTCAAATTAGCACAAACCTTTGCCTTGCTTTAAATTTTCTAATTTTCTAATTTTACACCGACAGCACACGTGCAACTTTATAACTAGAGCCTGAATCGGCCACAGATCGATATCCCTCGACAACACACGTACATTCAATTCCTTTCGTTCACGCGAACGAGAACGCAATTCGTTACATTTCGAAACGCGATCTCTGAGCGGAGGCCGAGTTCAATTTTCGCGACTAAACAGATAAACTTGAACGTTCTATCGTACTGCGTAAGCCCATTGTGCGAGCGAGATGTAATCGCTGGTATCGAAGAGCAGAACGGAATGAGATTTTATAATAGACGTTCGAGCATACCGGGTAGATTGGCCAGCATTTCTGTCACGGACTAATCGAACGATAATAACCGCGATGCCGCGGCACGTAATCTCTTCGTTCGTTCTTCGATTCAACAGCGCGCGATCTGATGAATCTCTGTCGTTCTCTGTCATTTCGTCGTGATACTCGCACGCTAAAAAGTACCAGCGTCAGTGGTGCGCTAACGGAGAATCCCGCAACTGGTTCTGTTATTGCGTTTTAATAGATCGAATCCCGGTGCACGGCGTTCTTTGTGCCTTCGCGAACTGTATCGAACGGGTGCAAAGGTTTTTATCGGTTTTCTACGCAATAAAAATATAACGAGTAATCTTTCTTCTTCCCTCTCCTCTTTTCCCTCTTTTTTCCTTTCTTTTTATTTATTCGATTCCATTCTGCCTCTCAATTGATTAATACTTCTTGCACAGAGTTATTGCTCTTCAGAGTTTACGAAGTTATCGATTGCAAAGTCCTTTTAACTTGTCCTTCGTCTGTAAATCGTCCGACGACTCAACTGGGGTTGCTTATCGAGACGAGTATTCCCAGAACTAGAAGCGAATAAATAAACCCTCGGACTCGCGTCGGTGTGTTATTTTTTTTAAAACGTACGATGAATGAAGCGTGTGAATTTTAGTCTCCTTTATTCGTAGTCACCAAATATGTATCATTTCTCTATAGAATTAAAAACAGTGGCTGGAAGACGTACCAATGAAACAGATATTAAGAACAGAATCGAAGATAAGTCGCTAAAAACGAGTTCCAATGTTAAAAAATGCAAAATTGACCGAGAAAAATATTATCGCAATTTCATACGTTGCAAAATTATAGAGAGAGAGAGAAAAAAATAGAGAGAACGAAAAGAAAAAATTAAGAAAAAAAAAGACGATCGATAGATAAAGGAAGAATAAAAATGTTGCATCAACTGTCTTAGACTCAGCCACCGTAAAAATAGAAACCCGATAATCTGTTCGTTGCTCTCACCGAGAGAAATATCTCAGACGTTCGCGTTGTGTCGGATGGTACTCACCATCGCGTCGTCGCCTTTCGCCGCGGTTTCATTCGAGCCGTCGGCGATAATTACGTTACGCTCGATTACGTCCTGATTGTTCTATGCATATCAAGCCGCGGATAAGCCATGTTCGCGTATCTGTACCGCGACGGTACTACATACATTACACGTAACGTCGACTCGATCGCCAGCCAGGTCTTCGCGACGGCGCGGCTGTTGCTTCTCCCTCTCTAATTAATTATCAACTTCCTCGTAACGTCTCTACATTTTCCATTCCTATTTATTCTAACTACGCGCGTCTTATCGAGATTGATTTCGCGTATGCATGCGATTTGCATAAATTCAAGAATCAGTGGCGCGCAGCTCGGGCGAGCGCAGGCTGGCAGGAGGGAGGATACGCGGAATTACTCATCCGTGACCCAGCAGCAACGCGAGGGATACATATATTTTTCTAATAACTGACGGAACGAAGATTGCATTTCTACGTACCATTCAATAAAATAAATCGCCGGCAATGAATTTCAACTTGGAAACGTATTACTCTTGCGCAACGTACGTAAAATGTTTGCTCGATAAAGATTAATTTCCGAAGCGTAGCTACACCGGCGCTTGAAAATTAAATTTCTTACCGTTTATTTCATTGCCGGTGTTGCCGGTCGAGCGTTCGAAAACCACCTGGTTTCTTAATCTCGAATCATTTCGCGCGAATATTTTTGCCTCGAAGTTCGTCATGCAGCAGAATCGTGATTTCAAGTTGCGTGGGTGGACGTTTGAAAGAGAATGAAGATTAAAAAATTTTAACGAAAACTGCACGAGTTAGTTGTAGCTCAGTACGATTCGTCTCACTGAAAGGTCCAGAAGCCCACGCCCCCTCGCGAATCACGTGACCCAAATCAACCAATCGCTAATTTTCGTTGCATTAGCGTTGCACCTGAGGCCCAATTTTCTGGGTTACCCCCGCTAAAATCACTTTCAGTGATAATACGAAACACATTTAATAGAGATTTTGAAAATAAATATGAAACTTGGAAACGTAGAAAATTAATAATAGAAAAATCTTCGTCAAACGTGACAGAAACGTCAAGCCTTTAATGAACTTGGACTGAAAATGTCCCATTGTTTGTGCTCAGAAATATACAGGGAAGTTTTTTTTATGATAAATGTTCGAATACTATACTATAATGACTAATATTAATACTAATAATACTAATATAAGGTAATACCAACAAGAAAGTCAACAAGAAAATCCCAAACTGTCGTCAACTATCAAAGTTTCATTTAAGTGTGCCTGGCACAGAGTCAGAGAAATGTTCTGATTGTTGGAAATCGGGGACACGTGTATCTGATAAGAAATCAGGAAGGAAGGATACCGGAGACGAACTGGATGCGTACTTAAGAAGTTGCCAGGAAGTTGGAAAATACACAAATGAATTCCAGGAACCTCACAGTCAGAGATTAGTTTGGAGGATTACGTACGAGCCTGATGCGAAAAGTGATACAACTTCAGAGGCGAAGTTACATCGCATGGGGATGTTTAAATACCATTATAAGAATTGTTGGTTTACGTGATGAGTTTGAAGACTAACTCGACATCGGTTTCGTCGGATGAAAAAATCAAAGTATGTAGTATACTGGAGCGACAAATTTAAAGTATTGACAGTGAAAATGGATTATTTCTTTCTTCCTAAATGTATGATTATAGCGCCAAACAAACAATCGTTGACGAAATCGTGCATTTTCTTTTTCTGAAACACAATCAGCTATCAGATTGCACAATGAATCTGTTAGTTACATTTGAAGATGTACGCACATGTATCGAAGAAAAAAACGCAATCACTTTTTCACCAATCCAACGAGCAATAGACGAGTCTGAGTATTTCTGTTATTTTTCGACATACGAACTGTAGAAATCTGATAAACAGGCAATTACTTTTCATTGACAGTTCTGACAACATTTTAACTTTCAGTCTTAGATGTAGCACTCGGTATATATATATATCTATTTATATATTTCGCATCGAGCAATATCCGCGGGCTTTTCAATGAACGAAAAGCTATTAACCGAAAAAGTTCGGTTTGCAACCGGTTGACACCGGTTAAAATGGAAATCGATAAATTAAATATCCGGCGTAGTGGGGTAACGCGCACTTTGCCAAAGAGTCTTGTCGAAACGAAGATGTGCGAGACAATGTCAGAGAGACAAGCTCGGTATGGCGGCAACAACGGCAATTCGTTTGGCGGAATAAACGATCGGCCGAACCGCGGGGACAAGCCCTCGTTGTCGTTTGTCAATGCGGACGACTTATTTACGGTGACTTCGGACGAAGAACACAGGGGAACGAAAGTGAGAAAATACAAGAAGGGGGATATACAAGAATTCAAGCACCACCTTCGTGCCCGCTGCACGTGTCAAAGAAAACTGACGACGACTTTCGCGCCGCGAGTTGTGCGCGAGGTGGGGAAAAAATCGAAATTCTTTCTTTGCACGGAAAATATCGGGAAGTATTCACGATCCTGCATAACCTAAAGTGGTAAATAGCGAATAAAGCAAAGCGACAAATTTCTTTGCGATTGTTTGTTTTGACTTTATCTTAATTTTGTTGTTAAAACATTTAAACATTTAATTTAAATCTAATTTGTCAACAGGGCGCAAATATTAATTACTAAGCTGCGCAAAATTTAAATTTTTATTTATATTATCGAAGATAATAGGAACTAAATAGATTTTATACGTTTTTAAACATTATATACATTGTAATTTTATGTACATTGAATGAAAAATCCATAGTTACTGTTGATTACCATTACATGAATATCTATATATAAAATATTATAATATATTATAAATATAAAATAAATAAATATTATATTTAAACTGAATTCTTTTTACATAATGTCGTTATTGGAAATAATGCATAGATGCTCAGAACTATAATATTTCTACTCTATTCTTCTAAATAGGTATTGAGAATCATTAACGCTAATAAGCACTTAAAAGTTTTAATATTTTAATATTTCATATGTGAACAATATAATGTTCTACCTAGTACTTTCTCATTTTTCGAGATTTATTAAAATATCTGTAATTTCCTGTATTCTTTTCTACTTAATCCTCGTGCAACGGATGTTTCATTGATTAGCAGCGAACAGAAAATTCGTTCAAACTCATAATAAAAATTTAATTTCTCGCAAACACTGAAGAAATATTGAAATATAATTATTTTTATAAGAGCAAAAGGGAATTTTTATATGAGAATAGTAAATATCAATTTTATAGAAGCAATATTTCACGTCCATATTCAACGAAATATGCATATGACGTAACCGCTTTAAAGAAACGTTTCAACAGCAATGGAAAACTGGATTTCAACGAAACGATGAAACGGGATATTAAGAAATACGAAAACATTCAGGGCACTGTACGATATCGAGGGTGATTGTATCGGGCGAGCTTTGTGGCTAACGCGCAAGTCCCATGCCTCAAACAAACCAACGGTTATGCAACTTGGCGATATTGCGTGCATGTCGCTGAAGAATGCCAAAACTGAAAGCCAAAACAGATGCAAATACGGCGGTTGTGTGCATTAATGAAACCTTTTTAGCGTACATAAAGTTGCAAAACGAAACGGAATGAATATTCACGAGTAATTTGAAACAATTTGAAATAATAAGAGAATGACACGATACGAGGAACTTGCGGTGATACGATAATGCTTCAAACACGTACACATTGGACAAAATTGTGAAATTAATTTTCATTGTTTTATCGTTAGTTTTTTTTCTCCAATTTTTCATGGTTCATAAATGTTATATAAATGTTAATGATTTACTGAAACTGCGGTAACTTGTAATTGTTTACATTTGTATTTAAAGCGAGTAAATAAAAATAAAGTGGACTGGAAAAAATATAATCTTTCTTTTTAAACCATGATAATTTATGTTTATTAAACAAGTTATAATTTGAATAATTTAAGATAGATGATAGATGTAATTAATTTTAGTTATCTTTCTTATTTATTTAACGGAAGTATCGAATATTTTGAAATATTGGGCAGAAAAAAAGCTATTACTTTCTACAAACCTTTAATGTTTTTTTTGTTTTATCACTGGAAGTGACTTTAGCGGGAAACCCAGAAACCTAGAAACCCAGAAACCCAGAAAATCGGATGCAACGCTAATGCAACGAAAATTAGCGATTGGTTGATTTGGGTCACGTGATTCGTAAGGGGGCGTGGGATAGACTTCGAGTAGGAGTGGCGTTGTCTGGTACTGAGCGATCGCGCTTGTAATTTGTTTTCTATCGATCCAAATGTTTGCACATCAATAAAATTTTATGGCAAAAAAGTCGTCTTCATTTTCTAGTAAAAACAGTTGCTTCTGGGCATTTCAGTGAGACTGAGGTACAAGTTTTTGTTAATATTTGTATTTTGTGTGTGTGTGTGTGTATACAACAATAATAAATATCCCCTATTTGAATAAAAATTTGTAAAAAAGAAACTTTTAAATTTAAACTTAAAGTTTTCTTGAAAAAATTTTTTCTTCATTCACTGACAAAATGAGAGTAAGATTGAAATACAAAATTTTACAAATTCTTCAGAGTTGAGTCTTAAAACGTAGAACTTTGAATGTTTGTAAACCATCGTAATTAACAATTATACTGACAACGTTCACAATAACTTTCAGTACAGTGAAAGAACGATACTTGTAAATATTCGTGAAAACAATTTCGAAATCAAGAGAAAAATATTTCTCGTTCCCTGTGGCTCTTCGTTTCTCTCTCTTTTTTTTTAAATCAATTTTCAACATAGTGCGCTAACGAGAACGCCGCGATAATTATCCGATTCGTAAAAAATCCATAAATAAAAAATCTACACGCGGTTCGATTCGACGTTTGATCAGTTCAGTAACATAATCCGGAGATAACAATAAAAAAAAAAAGTAACAACATGAAATTTTAACGAATCCGCTGAAAAAAAAAAAAAGAAAAAAGAACAGCGGTACGAAACTTCAACGAATCAGTCCATGCAGCGACTACAAGTGTTTTCTTTAATTACTTACTGATGCGGCGTGGCGTGACGTAGCAAACGTGACTCGCAGGAGTCGTGGAAGAAACAAACGACGAGGTACGTACCTGAAGACAATACAAACGTCTCGTGATTAAGAGGACAAAGAGTCGTGTAATGAGATATTAACAATAAAACGCGTCAGAATAGTGCAAGAAATCAAGCGGAGACATTTTGACAGAACGTTAATGACCAATGTTTCCTGACCAATCGTAACTGGACTGCTGATTTTTAATCAAATTTATATTTTGACTGAGATCCAGGAAATTTTGACTTCTACGATTCAGGAGAAGGGTTAAATTTGTTCAACTGAAAAATTATTAATAATCTCTTACAAGAATGTTGATTAGTTTAAAATAATACATTATTTGACTTTTTATTAAAAACAGAGAAATTCCTTATAATTTATTGAATCATTTTTCAATAAATTCCGAACCGTCTGTTAATTTGTTTGTAATATTTTAAATTTATTTTTTTTTCTCATTTCCTTTCTTTTCAAAGTTCCTTATTTTAAATCGTTTTGCTGTTACTTCTCTAATATGATCGATCAGTAGTTAGGTATTATCTTGCTGACGATAGAACGAGCAGTATGCGGATTTTCCACCCCACGCATGCGTTAAGGTCAGGTTAGGTTAGGTTAGATAGGATAGATTCTTAATTACTGGGATTCTTAATTCTCTACACTTTGTAATTAAGAACCATTGAAATTTTCCTCGGTATTAACATCTATCTGATTTTCTTACGATTTTCTTACGCTTTCCTCTCTCTTACATTTTCTTAAAAATGTTCACCTAACCTTTACTAACCCAGGATCAATTCGTGTCGGAACAAATTTGAAATGTTTGGTTTCTCTTGGAACAAGCATTTCGATACTTGCAATAATATATTACAAATACTATAATATAATATAATATAATACTAATGCTAATATTATAGAAAATTAACGTAGAAATATATTGTTAAGAAATATATTGAAATATAAATCTCTTATTTTGATTACAATTTGAAAACTTTGAGAATACCACATTAATTTTTTTTAATTTCTTTGAAATCTTTCATTCTGAAAAAAAAAACAGGAAATGATGATTCCCAATTCGGATCCGAAGTAAAAATTAAAGATCAAACCATTTTAATGTTAGGAGCGAATATTTTAAATTTTCCAAGAATGTATATTAAAATTCAGAACTGAGAAATTGTCAGAATATTATATTTCTAAAGTATTACACGAGTAAATAATTTGTACGAAGAATATAATTTATACATATAAATAATTCGTAGATAATTAATAACAAGACGTGGAACAAAAGAATCAACGTATTTGTACAATTGTAAAGTACAGATGCAGTTTTATATACAACGAAATTTTTAACGAGACACAGACTGTTAGTGCTTTGTTTAATGAAGTTTAATGAAGCACAAAATAAATCAAATTACGGATAATTACTGTGATGTATAAGATAAAGCATTTAACTGAACGCTCTGCGTCATGGAACGTTTTATTATGAAGTTTATGACGCGGATGAAAATTTGCTATTTTTATGAGGGGATCTATTATTACGGTTCGCGGCAGTCATTAACTTTATGATCTCGGAAAAAGAGAGAGAGAGAGAGAAAAAAACGGTGAATACTTAATGAACATTTAAGTGCTCGCCGTTTTCTGTTTAATAGTAATTAACGTATCATAACTTCGTTCAGGAGACAGTTATACGAACCAGTTGCCGATTCTAAGTTCAGATATATCCTTCGCGAGCACGCCGTTTATTTAATCGTGAACACTCGAGAACGACTATATCTTCTCCACGGAATATACTTATTTTCGAAATAGATTCATTCATTCGTCATATTTCAACTTAAATTCCCTTTCGTACATTTTTTCCTAACGTTCGTGTGATAATTCGTATAAAATAAAACGATTACGAGTATAGTTTGATATGTTTCATAATTTCAAAAAACACTGAATTTACGAGATATCTTCGTTTCCTGTGGAACGTCAGTAATATTGTCAATAATAGTTGGCTTGCTGCAACAATAGTTTTGATATTAATTGTTACTTTTTCATATTCCCAACATTTGCACTTCAATAATTACACGTAATTGCAGTACAAGACGAACTGTACGACGTGTTGACATCAATTAAATTCAAATTTAGATTTAAATTTATCACCAATTAAATCGAAATAATAAGGTCATCTGAAAACGTTCGAATATTTCTTTGATACATTCGATGATTCACAATTTATTAGAGTAAACGCATTATAAATTTCATCATATAACAATATCATTGAATTATTTCCTTAATTTTACAAGTTTCGTGTTACTTTTAATACGCTGGTTTAACGAACGTATTTTGTTTATTAAAAAATTATGAATATATTTTCGCATGGACGTACAGAGTGAAATAATTCGTTTTTTTTCTATGGACTTTTTGAAAAAATGTTTGAAATGAAATTTACCGTGTCCGAAATTATCGCTCAGATGAATACATTTTGATTGCTTCACATCTCGTATTGTAGTCATATTTCACAAATTTTTGTTTCGTTTTGAGTTTCAAAGTTACCAATAAAAATGTGTCATTCCTAGGTACCTCGAAAAGTATGAAACATTCAAAGAACCAAAATATACTGATCTAATCGTCATAAATTTCATCTCGAATATTTTTTCCACAAAGTCAATAGGAAACGAATTATTTCAAGTGGACATTTTTATTGACTCATTCTGTGCATGTGTAAAATTTCAGAAAAAAATTCAGCTCTATCGATTCTTCGAACAATAGAATTGTTCCACTCTTTTTCATTTTAATATTTACTGGTAAAACTAAACGTTTCATATTAGCTACCTTGTACACGCTTAAAATTTCAATTCATGAAACAACAGTTCCAAAAAAAAAAAAAAAAAAAATAGAATCAGTAGAGAATTCACATTCAACTCATTTCACATTTCATTTTGTACTTACAAACGCATAAAAAATTTCAACTTGTAAAATGACAGTTTCCGAAAAAAAAACAAAAAAAGATTCAATTCTACCAATTTGCTCTTCGAACAGTAGACTCCACAAAGAAAGAACTCTTTCCCGTCTCCGATATTTGCTGGCAAAACGACATGTTTAAATCCATCGGACGTTTCACGTTAGCTGGACGAGTTTTACTTGCAAATTTCACATTGTAAGAGCAGAAT
Source organism: Melipona bicolor (assembly GCA_030673865.1). Classification (NCBI taxonomy): domain Eukaryota; kingdom Metazoa; phylum Arthropoda; class Insecta; order Hymenoptera; family Apidae; genus Melipona; species Melipona bicolor. Next base: position 2,280,301 of record JAHYIQ010000016.1, on the reverse strand, counting down.
GATCGATGAATGACAAAGACGTGCCTCGAACCGGAGACGCCCTCCCCTCCCCTGCCCCGACACTTGATGTACGCCCATATATATTTTTGTGGGTGGCTATGAAGAACAGTTATTCGCGATGGAGAGAAAGATTTATGGGTGCGTCTCTTGTCGATCCGCGCGATATCTCATGGAATATGCATGGCCGTCTATCGACGGATCGATCCTCTCGTTCGGTGCCCGGCGCAAAGAGTTTTATTGAGAATGCTATGTTCGTGAAAAGTGCATAATACATACCAGACCTTTGTACCAATATCGTTTACCTTTCTGTTTCCGCGTACCTTCCCTCTCACCTCGATCTCTACACATTTCCCTTGCCTTCGTTTCTGTGTTCTATATAACCTTTTGCTGTTTTCCACTACCACCTTGCTCTCAGAGTAAGAACTACTGCATACTTTTCAATTATTTTGATATTTAATTTTGATATCCAAGAAGATGATACAACTGGGAAATAAAAAAGATCATCACTCACCGCCAGATGATCGTTGTTGGTTTATTGCAGTGACACGATGATCGAATATTCAAATAAAAATTCAGTCAAAGTCGACTTTGATCGCACAGATCGTCATTTGGTTTTCTACGCGAAGATAAGAAATATATAATTAATCATAATTAAAATTTTTCACATATCATAAATCTTTTTTTAAAAATGTTTTATTAAATAATTCTGATAGTAATAGATAATTCCAATAATGAACTAATTCTTTCTACTATAGATCGTACGAACAAACTGACGACACTCATCTATATCATACAGTTTCATTTTATAAATATAGTCTCGAAGAAGATTATACATGATTTTTGATTTTATTATTATGAAAATATTTCGTCTCATTTTATAACATCCTTCTCATAATATGCAAAGTTATTTAAAAAAATACATATATAAATGCGTTCTAAGAATATGTTCAAAATTTAAAGCGATATTAGCAAATAAGTCACGATTAATATATTCCATGAAAAATTTTCATTTATTCGAGAATTTCTAACAATTATGATTCCAACAACAGAGTATCCAACAACAAATTTTCTGCGTCTTATTACAATGACACGAAAGCGAATGTGCCTGTTCGAACAGATAACTTCAAAATAAAAAATTGGCGCACAATTACAAAAATCGCTTCTGCGAACAATATTCCGCAAACATCCGTCTGATCTTTGTCTAAAATCAATCGAACGGGAATTCGAGCGAATAGAACGAGTTCCCATGAATAGGCGAGAGCTCGCCCGATCGAAGCACTAGGTCAGTTTTAGCCAATTCTCGTCGGTCCGTTTCTGCGGAGAAGACACGTGAAGAATTGCAGCGTCTTTGACGGTCCATGGATCGTTGCTTGGTTGCGAAGTAAGACGAACAAGTGGTAGGAAGGGAACGAAAATGAAAACGAAAACGAACACGAACACGGGATGTTCCGAGGTGAAACGAGGTGAAAGACCGGACAAAAAGATGGCGGTTCGTGTCTGGAGCTAATGCGTCCGTGATGCCGGAGAACAAAGAGCCACGGTCAATCTGGACCAGTAGCTGGAAAAAGGAAGAGGACGAAGAAAAGAGCTCCATTGACCTAGTGACACACTTCCATTTCCATTTTCAACAACACTGCTGCTACGTCATCGAGAGAATCCAGTGGACCTCGCACGTGTGACCGCACAAATCCACAACTACACGTACGTACACGTATATACAGAGTATCTGAGCCGTGTCACACCCACACGTTCGCATCCTCCGGCTTTTCCTCGCTGCTTTTTTATGGATTAATCACGCACCCGCGAAATTGTTTCACCGAGGTGTTCGTAGGACGACGCTGTAGAAATTTAGTTGTCGTCGTCGTGAAAATTTGTGCTAAACACTTTGAGCGATGGTATAGAGCTGTTGGAGGATTTAATACTTGTTAGCGTATTTTATGGATATGATAATCAAGTTACATCGACGAATGTTAGGTAATGATACGGCGATTAGATTGTGTATTTTTACGCATTCAGGGGAAATTGTATGGGATGTAAAGAAACATGTAAAATACCGGAGGTATGGTGCTTTCTATAATGTTTGGCGCGTGAAACTTTTTTCATTAAGACTGTAATTTCTTTAATTATAGTATAAGAATGTGAACTTGCACAAAAATTCGCAGTTAAATAATGATTAATGCAAAGACGCGATTAAAAGTAACAAATATTAGATTTCAAGAGTTTTCCAATATAAAAATTGTACAACTTCAGCTAAGAAATTAACAGCTATAAAATATTAAAAATCCTTGGTTTTTTTAAAAATATGTATTTAAAATCGCTCCAATGTATAGAAACAGTGATGTATTAAAGTAAGATTGAAATCATAGTTCCAAAATATCTCTTCAACTACATTCTTTTAAAATGAAATCACATGTAATGCATTGGTCTCCTAATTATACAAAAAACAATATTAAATCGTTTATGTCAAAAAAAAAAAAAAAAAAAATTTGGGTGATGTATAATACTTTCTTTTATAAAAAAAAAATATGTTCTACGTGATTGTAACAATATTGAAACGAAGAATACATTTTAAACTAATGTTACGTAGATATTATATTGCCGTTGATTAAAATTATCAGAACATTCGAAAATACGATGAAAGGGATTCTGTTAAAAATGGAAATGTAATCAAAAAGTTAAAGGAACGCTCGTGCAATGAAATCAAATTGAAATTGTCCTTCTTGCTCTTTTTAGAACTATTGCAGTTATTAATTTTTACGAAATTGACGTGTCGTTTCCACTGCAGTTACGTCCTTTAACTGTATAAAGGTAGTTTTACAAAAAATATGACTAAAAAACTTCATCGACGGCAGATTTTTCGCTCCGTTTTACTCAAGTAAATATCCAATCAATTTTGCCATAAGACTTCGTACGATACTTTGATACACGATAATACATAAATAAAATAGCTCTATATTTTTTTATTTTAATTTTAAAATCTTCTCGCTTACTCGTTATTATCTTTTTAAAAAAATCAGTGTTTTTGATTGTTAACAAACTAAAAATAGATTTCAAGTAGATCACACTGTATAATATCCCTAAAATTCAACCAAACAGAATCATACGATTTAATGTAACATCTTCGTTTTTTAAAGTAACATCTTGCTTCTTAGTTTTTCTCTTTTCTTTTTCCGTACAAGAAGAGATCTTTCCCGTTTATTTGAACAAATAAATACATAAATCAGTTTTGCGTCAGGCTTGATCTAACGTGGTTCGATCACGGGAGCTACAAACGTCAAACGTTGCTAAACCTATTTGTCCGTAATTTCATGTATACATACGTATATAGTTCCTTCGCTGCTTTCGAAAGGAATCGCTTCGAGTTTAATTCAATGTCACGGGGGAACGATCAAAGGCTTTTGTCAATGTAATGGGCGATTGTTCAAGAAGTCACGGTCATATACCGGAAACTCGGTATTGCGCAGAGTCCGTGAACCGAATTTGGCTTTGTTCCTAGACTTTGGCCGGGAACAATTGTGCCCGTGCAAGAACATCGGGGGAATTTCGTCAATTAAAAGTTCAATCCCGGGGCATCTTTTAAAATCGAACGAGACGACGCAAGTTTTTTCTTCCGAGGAAACATCACGATCTCTCGACAGTATTAATTTTTTTCTATAATTTAATTTTGAAAAGGAAAAGAAAAATATTAAAGAAAATTCTTAAATTCGTATTTTCTGTACCGCAGTGAAAATTCTTATCATTCAACTCTGATTTCATTTCATTTTAATTATGGTGTTCTTAAAACAATAAATATTATTACACGCCGTGAAGAAATTGTTCATGAAAGATTCGTTAAAAATTCTGTGAAGATAGAATCTTTTTTTAAAATTCTAAATTTACACGAAAAAGGTATCTTAATGAAGTATAAAATTTTGTTCAAAAGTAAAGCAAGAGACGCAAAGGAAAAAACAAAAGAACGATTAACGCAATTGCACGAGCGAGATCAAATTACTATTTTATTCGCTCTTGTTTTGGGAAACAGGTTTTTGCACATTACGAATAACGCGTTACAGCTTACTGTTCGTGTTGTTTTTCAACGCTAGAAATTAATTAATACACACTTCCTTAAAACTTGAAAAATTGGAGCAGTAATTAACGAAATTTATTAATTAAACACACGAGTATCTCTTCTTCACACCGCAAGAAATAAGAAATTGCAAAATTCACGGGGGAAGAAAATGTCGAATTACTTTGAACTCTGTCATCGTTCGTTCCTTTAATTAAACCTCAAAGAGTTTACATTTGCACGAAATGAACGCCACCGACGAGCGTCAGTGGAGATGCATACGTACGTACGTACGTACTTCGCATCTCGATCAATATGATACATTTCACGCGGACGGTCGACCGTATGATTGGCCAAGAGAAAATAACGTCTGGCAACATAGAGGCGGGATTGGTAGAGATCGACGTGGAGAAGCCGAGAGTTGAAATTGTCCTTGTCTCTGGGGAACACCGGCCGGCCACGTATACGTGCCAATGGTAAACTGACCCTAGATGTCCATCGCGTCGAGATGAAAAGGCCACGACGGATCTACTTTGCTCGCAGAGTTCCGTTAGACACACCACAACTATCAGAATCTAATCACCGAGTAGCATCAAACACTCGGTTTGTTCGACTGCGTCATCCGGTACAAATTGTCGGGAAGATAGGCATCGTTGGCCCCGCCGGGTCAGCCGATGTAGATATTCGGTCGGCTACATTTGGGTTAGCCCCTGGAAACACTGTTGCTTCCCGAGATTAAAAGCAAAGGTGAACTCAAAACGTGTGAACAAGCCTCGCAACGTGCTCGCGTTCTCTTTCTTTCTTCTCTTGTTAATCCTCGACGCATTTTTAAATATCAAAATATCGGATGTTTCTAAGATGTTACGCCGGATCGAACAAAGTATTGTCACGTCTAGTTTGTGGAAAGAACAAATTTTCCATAGTATCAATAGTTTGCTATTCCAACATCGAGCAAAGTTGCAATATCGAGTTATACAATAGTAGTACATAAGTGACATAAGAATTCGAGAATCAAAAGTATGTTACTATAAAACACAAAGGATTATTTATTATTTGCTAGTCATCGTTTAAAATAACATTTTAATATCAATTGTTCCGAATATTGAAATTTCGTCTATTTATTGTCAACAAAGGAATATGCAAATATTTAGCTACTTACTTTTTCATCATATACGTCGATTAATTTTTTATCATTGTGCCAATTCGACGCAACTGGAAAGGAAACAAACAAAGTTGGGAAAACTGGGAGAGATGGACTGATAAATGATGATTTCTACTGAATCGTGCAAATTATTCTCTGTGCCTTCGTACAGATTTTGTCACATTTATAAAACACGTTGCAGAACTGAATTCGAGCTGAACTAGCAACGCAAAAAACGATAATGATCATTGGGCGATAACGACAACGTGAAACCATTTTATAAATAGTACGTACATCGTCAGCCTTCGAACGGCTTTTACGAGTGGATTTCCATTCAACCGTCTGTAGACGTTGTCGATGCGAAGGGGAATTAATTCTTTTCACGGGGAATTAATTATGACAAATGGCAAGCCGTGATCTGCGAGGCACGTTCTCGAATTATCGACGGCTCGGGCCTCGAGAAAAATAATACGGCGGAAGATTATCGACGACGTCTGGCCGTGGAGGTTACAGAGGCGTGAAATTAATTATTTCACGAGCCGCTCTTATCGTTCGCGCCAACAGACATCTCGATATGGATGTATATCCGTAGGCACGTATTCTTATCCTCGCCGGGTTCGATCGTTCAACGCGATAGAAGCGTATGATCGGAGATAGAGAATCAGCGAGCCTGGGTGAAGCTGCAACGCACGATCGAAGTGGATACACCGAAGATCACGTTGCAACGTTTTTCCACTTATACGCGTAAGACGAAACGAGAGGAATCCCACGATAAAAGAACATTGTGGGGGCGTTTGTAAATGAACAGCGTGACACAGATGTGGTCGTTAGGTATATTTGGAAAATGTTGCGAGATAACTGTAAAACCGTAATGTAAAATATATTTAATATTTAGTTGTAGTTGATGATTGTTAATAGACGGTGGATTCTGATGCAAATTTATATTCCCGAATAATGTAAAAAGTAAAATTTTGGTAGAAAATTTGGTAGAAAATTTGTTCATGTACATTTCATTTACTTTCCGACATTGTATAATTGAGAAATTCTGATACTTTAAAGTTTCTCTATAAATGTATAAAAATGCGCAGTTCAATCATTAATATTTGATGTTTAACATTTATTTATGGTAAACAGATTTATGGTAAAATGAAGAAGGATGCAAAACACTTGTCAAGATCCAATCCATTGAAATAAGCATTATTTAACAATATTTTTGCTTACTAAATTCTGAATTCAGAATTTAGTGCAACGATTTAACGCAGTATAAAATTTATATATATTATTGTATATATAAATATAATAAAAAACATTCGTTCAGATAATTCCTAGCTCTAAAGATGTTTTTTACTCTTTCGAACAATAAAGATCATGAGTGCGCGTCTAGGAATGTGTTGTCTAGAGAGTGAAGTGCTTTTTTTCTTTACGCATGCTGATGAAATGCACATTGACTGTTCTTCTCTTTCGTACGCTTCCACGAATTTTTCGACATATATATAGCGACATACGATGCATCAAATAACAGCTCGACCTCAAGATTAGAAGTATAATACACGTATTCTAATAATTGTAGAACTATCGACAGTATGCAATAAAAGAAATGCTGATATACTGATTGATGCTTTATTTGTTTATTGTTGTTTTCGCAACTGTTGAAGCAATCTAGAAAAATTTAATTAAAAAGAAAGAAGAAAGACAGAACTTTGTCTTTTAATTCATTGCGCAAAACACATGACTCGTTGCTTTCGATGAAACAAAACTTATAAATTGAAATCATGCATATTTTTGATAAAATGGTCCTAAAGCTTAAGAGAATATACAAGAGAATATTTGCCATTTTTAAGAATGGCAGATCCACGTGTCCATTTTAGTATATTACCTTGCAATCGAGAAAGGAGCTTCGATTCGAACACGTTTTCTGCTCGATGGCCACGAATGTATCGTGATTTTATTCCTAGGATCATGGACCAAACGTGACAGTAACGATACAATGGATAGTTGGGGTAACGGATTTTAATTATTATCCACGTCAGACGGACGGACACATTCCGCAAGTAAGTGCACTTGGGAACGAGACGACCGAGGAGGCGTAGTTCCAGCTCAGGGGTTACTGGAACGCCCCCAATCTTCTATAGTTTTCAAGATTCAATGGGATTTTCTTCCTATTTGCGACGAGAGTTGTGCAATTCCTTATTCCGGAAAGAAGCAATCCCTTACTCATAACAAAAGACTGACCGACCGTGGACAGATATCAAAAATATATTTCGCGATTATACAACAGAGCAGTAGAATTCTGAACTTTCATACGTCGGTTATTAGTATAGGGAAACATTATATAAAAATTATGTAAAAATTCAAACCATAACTTAGTACGACTCGATGTTACAAGACAGAGGGTTAAGTCGAATTAAAAATTTTGAAGAGCAACGACGTAGAACTTGACTCAGTTGGGAGTTAAATAATTAATTTCATACGTTTAAATATATTTAACTGTACGATCAGTATAACACATGAAACGAGAATGAAAAAGAAAATCTACATCGTTTGATGCTGCACATTAAAATGGAATTATAAAATTCCACAAATTGTCAAAATTGAAGGTACTGAGTTTACGACTTGTATTTTGAAGAGGAATATCTCAAATAGTTCTTGAAATAGTTCACTCTTTGTTTTCGATTAATTTCTTCACTGAGTGTCTTGTCCCCTCTTTGTACCTTCAAATGATGCGACATCCTGTATATACGTACGACAATGTCGTAAAGACAAAAAATGACGTATTATTAAAGCCGGCAGGATAGTCGTTGGCACGCGTAACGACCAGCAGCGGTTTGGCTGCTGACAGGTCACCGATAAGAAAGTAAAAGGCAACCCTAATAGTCAACCGTACCCCTCGGCTCAATCCGCCCTTCATACCGCGACAAACGATAATGACATCCGTTATTGGTAAGCCGGAGAGATAAACGATTATCACCAAACGTAAACTTACGCGCAGGCCAAATTTCATCTACGATGAAAGATGTATGTAATCGGAATTTCCACTCCCCACGGCAGAAGAGTGATATTAAAACGCGTTAACCTCTCGTAACTAACATTGACTATAGAAATTCAACGAAATTTAAGGAAATATATATATGTATATACTTTTAATAGCAAATACAGACGAAAAAAACTCTCATCTCTATGTGGTAATAAAATTCACTCGTTAAATAATAACATTATTATATACTATTAATTTATATATTATTAATATATACTATGTGTCTTTGAAAATACCTTAAATATTATAATTATTGTTAATATCACGGTTGTAACATTTAATGTTATAACTCAATGTCTTTCTTTCGATTAAAAAAATTGAGCATTTCATAAGAATAATAATAAATCATAAAAGTAAATCTTGGTTTTATATCAAAAGGAGAACATTTGTATCCAACTGTCAATTGTATGTCAGTTTTGTATCGATCAAATACATTCATTAAATATGTTCATTTTAACCATTTGTCATAACCTATGTACGTACAGACATGCACCTAAATGAAATTCATAACAAGTATATAAAGATGGTATATAAGTGAAATTTATAACAAGTATATTGACATACGTTAATACTTTATTTCAATTACCTGTTCACTTATTTTTGTTCCCGACTGTATGACAAACGCGGATTATAATACAAGTGATTTGCAGCGATATCTGTCAGACCGAAGCGCAAGTAAACCCCCGTGTAAGCGCCCGTATTCAATAAATCTTCAACCTCGATTTAATCGAAAACGAAGCTGCGAATGGAAACATGTTACCGTGTATGTTTTCTATTTTTTCTATTTTATCATTGAAAGTGATTTTAGCGGGGGTAACCCAAAAAATATTTTCGGGCCTCTTCATATGCAACGCTAATGCAACGAAAATTAGCGATTGGTTGATTTGGGTCACGTGATTCGTGAGGGGGCGTGGGGTAGACCTCGAGTGGCGTTGTCTGCGAACGACTGATCTTTTATGAAAAAGTCGGGAATATTGATTTTTAATATTCTTAATATTGCGATACAGGTAACAGAAAAAACTGAAAAATGAAAACACTGAAAATGTGTTTTCTTTTCGTTGAAATATTCATGGCAATTGGAGAAATACTCCAATGATTTGAAACACAAAAGAATTCCACAAAGTTACTTGTACTAAAGAAGTTGGATAATTTATCATTATAGCAAACAAAAAGATATATTTTCTTGCTTATCGAAATAAACTGACTATTTCCTTAATCTGAAAATTTTATTAACCTTCATCTTTTTACTGCTTTGAATCCAAAAGGCTCTACAATAGCCTCTAAAAGCATTTCACTTTTAAACAGTGTGAACGTTGTTTAAACTGGCTTAAATCGCGGAATATAATCGTAGAACGTTGTTTGGATATCCGCCGCTTTCCACAATGCAATATTCTGCTCTTTCGCAGAAGTTTGAATGTGTTCTTGTTACTACCATTAGACTGACTATATGCAAAGTTTAACATGTCCTAATTCCCTTTTGTAAATTAAAAAGAAATCATTTGGCGATTGGTACACAACGGACTGCAGACAATGCAATATATTATTAATAAAAATATTTTTGAATTCCTTTTTTAATGTCTTTTATAATGTAAAAAAATATTTGCTGTCAAATATATTAAACATATTATAATAAACGTGAATTGTATTAATATATATTATATGTAATAATAGTATTTAAAATAATTATATATTATATAAATGTATTATGATATATGCATGTAAGTAAATATATATCCATTGAACAAACCTTCAATTTCAATTTTTATTATCGCCAATGAATTTTTGTTCAAGATTTTTTATTTCGCTACATAACTGAAAAATTATACATCGCGCAGCGACGAAACATGTCTATTTCTTTCAATTACGTCAATATGTCAATAATGGGAAGATAGATACGCTACGCTGAGGCAAAACTAAGCAAAGGTATTCCTAGCGAAAATCCCTAGAGTTTCCAAGAGTATGCAATCGTAATGAAGATGTGTTTCTTCGCAAATAGCTTTCATTCAAACTTCAGTACCTTGACACAGAAACACAAAGATGAATTGTAAGCTAAATTTCCGGTATGTCAGCGAAAAATATCATCAACTATTTACTATTTTATAAAAATAAAGTAAAATTACTATTTTATAAAAAGTGACTTGTACTAATTAGCATCTGAGCAATCTATACTCTCTCTGTAAGTGAGATTGGCCTTCTTATTCTTTTAATATATAATAGAAGAGATTAAAATAAATACAAAAGTACATTTGAAGACGCTCAAAGTTTCACGCAAAATTTTTTCCACGCTATTTTGATTGATTTGTAATGAGATATGTCCTTTAATTTCATTTTTTACTACTTTATAATAAGGATTGATTCTCCTTCTGCACGATAATTTAATTTGGCCTAATAAAACGGCTGAAATGGCGCGTTTCTGCGGACATTATTATTTGGAAAATTTTTCCCGCACTTGAAACTTTTTAAAATATTTTTTTCTTGAATTCGGATTTTATTTTATGATTTTTCTGGAATTTAATTACTGGCTGTCAGCTGTATTTTTCTTTTTTTTTTTTTTTTATGGAAAAATCGTACAAAATCTACTTCGTCCGAAATAAAATGGCAACCACAAGTTCCGGGAATTCTTTTTAATCCATTAAATAACGGAGAAGTTTTTTTTGTTTTGTCTGCAATATACGAGGGTTAAAAAGTATTATGTATATTTATTTGGGGTATTCATGTGCTAATTAATCAAGCGTATTTAAATTTTATATCATTTAATATTTTTATATGATTATAAAACGCTGCTACTACGAGAAAGAAATATTAAAATCTGATAAAAAATAATGGAGAAATAAAGTACGTGAAAATAATTTTTACGAATACCTTATCTTTCTAATTACGTGATATTGGATGATTTCTTCAACAAATATTAAATACCAACTACGAATATGCAATAATACTTATATAGTATTTCAAAAGATATTTTACTGATGGATTGCAAAGCAATGTTTTCAATCTATAGAGTACGATTCATACATTGGGCCGCGTAAAATTTTAACAATGGCTGTTCACAGAAATCGATTCACCGTAAGTTTAACAATGAGAATACCATTAAATAATTCTATACAAATCAGAATTACTCAATTAACTCTATTACTTTTTTCTGTATGAATAGATTTCAATACGATATATATATATATATATATAGCTTTCCAATATTTGGTTTTAGTATTTGATATAATTTTAGGATCTTTTGTATGTTCCACTTCTAACTACAAATAAACTATTGCAAAAAAGGAAGAGATTGGACATGATGAAAAAATGAAGAAGGCAATATGGTTAATTAAACACACTATTAAATATTATTTTGTTCCTAATACTCATATCAGAGTCTTTGATAAAGGTAAAGTAATAATTTTTAAGGTTTCAAAAATAGACTATTTTATTTAAAATCGTTGGTTTTTAATATATATTTTTCCATTGATAAATTTAAATAATATATATGTATATTTATTATTATAAATATAATATAATATATTATATATATATAAAATTGTGACGTGTTTACGAACATTATTACAACTTTAATAAATAATGTACAATTATTCCAGTTTTTATTATTCCAAGTATGAATATTTATATATGTATATTTCCAAGTATGAATTATTCCAAGTTCTTCAGAATTTTATATCATATGTCAAGAAGATCGAGAAACATTGATCTGAAATCTAAAAGTAAAGTATCTACTGACAGACCTCTCCAGTAAATATTCAGCAGGAAGATTTTAATATTTTACCATCGATTAAAAGTTCTCCCTAACGAGAAGAAACTAAAGAAACACGATCGATATCCTCTCTATTTTGCAACGAGTCAAAAATTCACGAAACGTTCTCCGTTTATCGAATTTTGCATGAAAAAGGAAAAAAAGAAAAAAAAAGGAAACGATGGAATTAGAGCGACGCATACAGATTCCTATGCATCTCGCCCGCAGCACCACCGGCACCGGTTTATCTTTTTTACCAGCGGCCCACGTTCCTCCGCATAAAAGAAGTTCCCAGGTGTGGAGAATGGACGATGCCAGACGAAGGTAACGGTACCTGGCCCCTACTCTAACCTGTCTCCCATCGCCGCCGCTTCCACCTGACCTGATTTTCTGACCCACTGCCAACGGCGCCATCCATGCTCCCATCCACGGACACATGTTCCTCCTCTAATTGAATTATGTTTTTTTATCGGTACGTACGTCTCTTTTGAATCCGGTTTGCCTTTTCGACTCCTCCTTTTTCCTCTTTTTTCTTTCCTTTTTTTCTTTTCTCTTTTTTGCTAGATCGTGACACATGTTCGACGAAACGACTATTTGTACTTCCTGTTTTCTATTTTCGATTATCGGTTCATTCAGTCACCTATGGTAAATACATATGCGTTGCGATTGTTAATTTTGTTTCTGTGTATCGTTGCAATACTGTACTATTGGATTTTTCGTAAAACTTACAAATAAAACCTTGCGTAGTTTATTACATAGCCTTTCTATTCTTTCACTTTAATGTCTCCGATGGAAATTTTATGCTTCAGTCGCCAATAGTCGGCAGTGTTGAATATTTTTAACAAAGATTTTATTCTCTTTTCGAATAATATTTTCAATTTACTTATCACGCGCATCGATTTTTGTTACAACAGAATATATCAATTCTGTACACTATCGTAATACAATTAACCCCTTGCGGTGGCAACTGCGGACCGTAACGAGTGACCGAACCGTATACTACTACCGTACAATAATTCATCGCTTTCTTTTTCTTTTGAACTCGTCGGTATGACATCACTAGATTGAAATTATTAAGAAGTAATAAACTTATCATTTGTTTTGCCTGGGTTACATTTAAATATACTTAAAACTGAGAAAATATTGCAATTTGAGACAAAAAATTTTCGACGTGGTTAAAATCATGCGATCAATGTACATTTATAATTAACATTTTTTTATTATTTTACATTTGATTACCGTATCATTGAAATGTTACTTTTAAAAATTTGTCCACTCCTTCCTTCACAGAAATATGTCCTTTGATTTATTATTAATTATTGTAGGCTTTCAAGGAAGCCTTGTCGACGAGACCAATAGTAGTTGGGACAAAATGCGTTTTCTTTTCTCCTTTCCTCTCTCATGTATTTTAATCCTTTCTTTCCAGTCTTTAATTATAGCTCACTGTGTATTAAGAGCGCTTATTCTCTCTGCAGTTAATTAAAAATTTTTTTTTTTAATTATTCAGGTTCATTATTCCGTCATCAGATTCAGTATATATTTCCAATTGCTCGATTTTCAAACGTTAAATACACATAATACTTGTGTCAAAATTCTGTAGATTTATAAATTAATTTCTTGATTAATCAATTACTAGATGTTGCAGATTTTGCAAAATTTACAATAGACTATCTGAATTTTGTAATTTGTATTCTTTTAAAGACAAATATTCCTAGTAGAATATTTTATATTAAGGCACATAATTTATTGAAACATATTAAATGAATTTTGAATCTTTAAAAAATTGAAACTAAAAGTTTCTTTCATTTAATTTGAATTCTTGAGTTTCTCATCTCCATACTATTTAATATAACTGCGATATCTCTGTGCAATGTCTCATTAAATAAATTTCGCAGAGATTGGAAATTTCTCTTAGGTATTTTAAGCGTATTATTAGTTATTTATAGAATCTTTCCCTATCATAAGTACAAAAGAAAATCGTTTGTCGAAACTTTAGACTTCAATTAGCGCTGGATTAAATAAATTCCTGTCGATTGAATCCACTTATCTCAATGTAAACTCTTGTTATTTGAACTAGAAATTACAGCTAATGGAAAGAATATGCAAACTTCAATTTTTAATAGGAACTCTAATTAGATAAAATATTTGTTCTTCGACAGATTTAAACGGATGGACTTTTATCATATGTATGAACATTTAAATAATGTGTACTTATAAAAATGAGCAAACGTCCGGTATTCCAATAATTTCGACTTAAATTCTCTTCAAATTAATATCATCAGTTCATTTATATCATTTTGCGATTTATAACAATTTACACTCTGAATCACACATCGACGTGTGTCGAATATATTGCCAATAAAAAAATATTACATATCAGATTTAAATGTACGTAATAAAAATATAAAGGATTGAGTGAATTTTATTATAACCTGTTCTTTTTTCAGTATAAAGTTACAGTACGAAAAAAACTTCGTTTACTCTCTTTGTATATTTGAATGACTCTTAACCACTTGTACTGGCAACTGATTGCGGACCATAACGAGTGACCGAGCCGTATACAATAATTCGTCGCTTTTTTTTCGAACTCGTCGGTATATCACTGAATAGAAATTATTGAAAAATAATAAATTTATTATTTGCTTTGCCTGGATTATACTTAAATGTACTTAAAACTGAGAAAATATTGCAATTTTGGGAACAAGAAATTCTCGACGTGCGTGACACGTCATTCCAGCGCAAGAGGTTAAATAAGATATTGTTGCGAAGAAGACGAAGATAAGTACCAATGAACACTTTATCTACTAATTTGTACTCATTTGTTATGATAACCAATTTGTTATGACAACTGCTTATCAATAGAATACTTTGAAAGAAAAAACATTCCTCTATATAGCATCTGTAACTGTATTAAAACGACATATGTAGATGCAATGGGAATTTATTTAGATTGCACAGGATACTATGCATACGTGATTCGACGATCGTTGAGCGAAATTCTGACAACTATGGAATCGTTGTAGTTGCGGTGCAACGAACTGTCGCGCAATCACAGCCCCGAACTGAATCGCGGCGTGTTCGCCATCCGTGGCAAGCTTTTGCGCGAGCCTTTGTCTTCGGAACTTTTGACTTCGGCCTGAACTTCTCATACCGTATTCAGGAAAAGCTCCTTTCCTCTGTCCTTCCTTCCTTCTGCCTTTAAGATTGCTTCGCTCGAAGCCCACTTTGTCGACTTGGCAGCCAACTTCTCTACAACGTGACAAAGCTCCGGCATCTCTCTTTTCCCACCATCTTTTTTTCCCACTCTCCTCTCACCTTTGTTGGAGAATAATATTTGAATTCGCGGAGAGACAATGGAGGAGACAGTTGTCATCGACACCAGAGAACTATCGAAGCACGTGATTCTTATCGGAGACATTTTTAAAAAGAAAAAATCGAATCTCTAAAGGTACACACTGTTTTGCATCTATCAAATTTCGAACTAGCTATTTTTAATAAAGTGTATTTTAAATACTCTCTGATGAAGGTACCACTTCTTTAAACCACGCATCACAAAATAATTTCTTTATGGAAATTAAAATTTTTTAACAATAAAAAGAAAAAAAATTATAAATTGGTCATCTTGACCACTTTGAGGGTTTTTTTTAAGTATTAAACTTTTTATTTTTATATGAAAATATAAATCACGAAAAGAATATTATAATGTAGTCTTCAGCGATGTAAACTTATGACATTTTGGACTCTAGGCGCAATTAATATTTTATTTCATATAAAACGATATTTAATGTGTAGTTTCGTTAATTTGTAATTCACGTTTCATTAATTAACCAAGTTCGGTGTATTCGTTTCTACGCGCGCCTGATTTCACCCCGTCGATACAACCGATACTCCGAAGGGTTTACGTCAAATATCTCTGCCTCGAAAAATGCACAGCGAACGTACGACAAACGGAGGGATTTGAAGATATGAAATGCGAAACACAGGTTGCCTCATCTTTTCGCAAAAGTGCTTCGTTTAATTCCTAAGCAACAACTAACGTTCAGGACAGCGGGAACAACTCTGGCTAAACAGGTTAGAATTCAATAACGTCGTAAATTACATTATATTCCATTTTCGTCACAGTCGTACGTGGCTACGTGGTGTCCCGTGTGCGACAAACGTGTAAGCGATAAGGGAAGAGACACGAACGGGCTTCTTGCGCATATTCGTAAATTTCATCCGAAACGTTCTAACCAATATTTCCTTCAGGTACGAATAATTATCCTTCTCCCTTTCAACCACGTGAATTTCATACGAACTTTCTTTATTCGAAATTTCTGGCTGGGAATTCTTGGAGTAGATTTCTTAAATAAAGTTTGCTTAAATTAACAATGCATGAATATGTATATATGTAAAATTATTAACAATAATATGTATATGTATAAAATTAATAACAATACATAAACGTAGGTGTAAATCACTAAAAGTTAAGATAATTTTAATGTAATTTCTCACGTGATCTGGTAATTTTATTTATTAACTTAATATATTATTGCTCGGTTTATGATCTACATTTGGGTTTCAACACTTTTTTTTTTGAAAGTCAAGACATTTAGGCACTGATATTTCTGAAATTTTATTATACCATATACTATGTTATTATAAATTTCAGACGAACGATCTATAGATAAATAAATTCATCATACAAAAATAATTTTTCAACTCGTGTCATTGTTACTAATGAATCTTAATGCCAAAGCACTTGTTCCATTCCTAATTACTTATAGTTATATTTCACTAGCATATTTTTATATTTAAAATAAATTGACTTGACAAATAACTCTTGCTAAATAACTCTTGGCCGTGGAATAACAAATAGTTTGCTTCAAAAATCAACCACACTGTTTCAAGAATATTTTGTACATCGTGCTTTATATGCGTTTTGTACATCGTCAGGTAAAAACAATACCAGTAATAATATGTTCCACAACGTTTGTTTGAATTCAAATTTTCGAAAAGTAGCGTGCACCGTTTCATCAATTTCTTAGCCTTTTATTTCGCGAAATTATTCGATTTGGGCGAACGGGCGTTTCACGCAGCGAAATGTTAAACAAAAGTATAAAGCACAAATGCAGTGAAACTTCTGGTCGATACTGTATGTAACGCGCATATATAATCAAATTATTCAGTAGAAAAATTTCCATTAAACCGGATCCAGCTGCGCTCCAGTAAGTAACGACAGAGTGCGAAACCATGCTCGATCGTGCGAATCTGAGCAAGAACATGCGAAAATTTCGTTCGTGTTTCGCAGTTTGTTCCACGGCGTGTAAAAAGTAAAAAAGATTGTTGTAATAACCGATCAAAATTGAAAACGAGCTCGAACCCCGGAGCAAATTAACTGCGATATCGTTCGAACTATTTAATTACGCGCGGCTGCGTGCCACGATTAAAACCTATTTTACCCCTTTCTCCCTCACGCTCTATCTTCGACGAGTTTAAATGCGAACAGCAGAATGCATCTGTGCGTCAGGAGACAGAGGAGTCAAAAGCAGCGTCGAAACAAACGTCGGCGTCAAAGTGTATCGACGACACGGACTGCAACGCTCGGAAAAGCGAGCAACGAAAAATTTACGCCACTCGTGGTACGTTCCTTCGAGCATCGATTCTTTTTATCAATTAAGACCGAGGAAACCATTGAACGACTTTTGCCATAACTGTATGTTTTATTTCGGAATACCACCTACAATTTCATTGGCGAGTCATCTCGTCACTGACGAGAGTGGCATCGCAGAAGCGAGATAACTCGTCAGTGGAATTACGAAAAAGAGATAATTCGTCAATGGCAGTATAAAAATGACACGATTCGTTGGAGGAGTTATAGAAGCGAGATAACTCGTCAGTAGAATCGTGAAAGCGATGGTGGTAGCGAAAGGATTAAATTATTAAACTGTTAATTGTTTATAGTGGATACATGGAAGTCTCACAACGAGAGAAAGATTTGCCCTCGGTGTAAAAAGGAAGCAATACCGACGCTTCATGCTCGGGGTGACAAGTTGACGACCTCGCATATTGGAGCCTTGTGCCTTTTAGGGTGGGTAAAATATTGCAACGAGATTTTATGAAAGTTTGTCTATTTTTTTTTTTTGGTAATTTTATACCTATTTAAAATTTATATCTAGTAATATATCTTCTAATGTAATATAATATTGTATGTTACAATGATTTATTCGTTTGTTGTAATATAATAATATCAATTACATCATATATTACATTATAATATTTAATTAATTTTTATACATTTCTAATTTTATATTTAATTTTGTATTGTTTCACAAAGTTTATGTTTAAAATATTGCAAATACGGCAACAAAATTTGAAGTTTATTTGATTTTCATATTCTCTAACTTCATGTCTAAATTTTATTTTCTATTTCAAACTTTATATTTAATTATTTGTTTCTTTATAAAGTTTATACTTCTATTTAATTTACAGAATCTCGCTTATATTTGATATTTTTTGTAAAACATTATAATTAAAAAATATCAGTAATTTCAACGATTTTGCTGTATTAATTAACGAGTTACAATTTGTCTTTTTTCTTTTGTTATGCCTGAACGGCAACGATCTAGAATTTAAAGCTGACAGATTTTGGCTGGCTTACAGGTAACCAACATTAATTTTACACTCGCTGTCTGCTCGTTCAGCTTTCCGTGTCAGGATAAAAGATTAATGAGTAAACTCGAAACTTCAATTAGGCTTCTTTGATTTTATTCGAAAATTCAGCGCATATATCCTATGAATAAATAAATTTCACAAAAACAATATACAATTTTAAGAAACTTTAATTGATTTTAATAAAAATACATGTTCGGAGCTCATGCTTGCAAATATTTAGTACTAAACTATTATAAACTGAAATGTAGCAAGAAGAAGAAATTATTTCGTGATTTCAAAAGAAAAACTCGACAAATTCGACACTTTTGCTGGCACTTTGGTCTTATGAGCGAAACGAAGAAATGAAAATGAAAATAATCTGTTAGACACAAAGATGTAATTCTTTAAAAAATGCTGACTACAGAACTATCTGCCTCGAAATCAAATAAAATAACGAGTTGAGAAGTTGAGAATTAGAATTATTAGGCAATGAGATCTAAGGCACTTTGAGTCATTTTGAATTTTTATATATAGCGAACGATCGTCATGAATATTATTCGAAGCTTGAAATTCTTGAAAATCTCCAATTTCGAAAGATTTTAAAATTAAGTGTGTACATTGCTTCAAACATATCACTGGTATAAAATATTAAAGAAAATCCAGAAAGTTTCAATTGTCATAGATATATTTATTTATGAAGTAAATAACATTTAAATAAACAAATCATAAACGTTGAACTTTCTGGACTTTTTATAATATTTTATATCAACAACACTGTTTGAACCAAAGTAATTAAAAAGATACTAAACACTCTCTTCACTGGACTGCGGATTTTTACGCAAATTCATATTTTTGAAAATATAACTTAAAAATTGCAGAGAACACTACACTTTATACATTTTTTCATGCATCATGTGCATTCTGTGCAATTTTATATCTTCAAATTTCTCATAAATGCATAAAAATCCAGAGTCCTCAAAGTAGTTACTCAAGGAGTGACTCAAAGGACTTACCAAATTCCACTGCAACTCTCAAGATTTTTAAGACACACCAAAACGATCAAAAAACTTTAAAGACTTTCGAGATTTTCATCAAAGAAAGTCCAGAAAGTTCCAATTAGCGTAAATACATTTGCAAATTATTTACGCAAATATCAACATTTATAAAATATATTGCAACTTATGCACGAACGAATGATACAAATAAATGTATTTGTGATAATTCGAACTAATTTCCTGGATTTTCGTCAATATTTCACATCAATGATACGTTGAAACCAAAGTAATTAAAAAGCTCGCAAGATATTGGATACTCATTACGCTGTCAAACTCGACCGTAACTTTCTTTCGTACTTATCCAAGATAATTGAGATTTCCAAGGTTTTCAAGAGATTCCAGACTTTCAACATCCGACTTTCAACGAAACTTCTCGAGATTTTCAAGATTCTCAAGAACCTCGAATCACGTCTGACGAAATTCAAATTTATAGTCAAACACAGAACACTTAGAAATGATTCAAAGTGTCTCAGATCATATTGTTAGTCACAAGGATACGAAAAATATTTTACTTTAACAACTGTAACTTTTACAATAAATTACGGCAAATTTTTAACTTACCGACTTTTCCCAATTTTCGCTATTTCGCTGGCTTGTAATTTTTTTGATACGACATGTACGTTTGATTTATTTTAACCGAACTTATTTCTATTATGTGACAACTGATAACAGATGTTGGCCGCTTTGCTTTGTCCCATTGATAATGAGGCGCGCGAAGAAAGTACGAATGATCTGTCCTCTCTGTGGATACATGTACGGAAATTTTCAATACAAGAACACCGGGTTGGCACCGTGCAAAACAGATTCCGAAGACTCGCAAGCACGACGTCTCTCGTCACCGCCAAGAAGCTTCCGTTTATGCGCGACGAAACAAGAACGTAAACATTGACCACAATGTATTCCGATTAAAAATTCGTGTAACAAAATACAATTGTGGTTTTGTAATTACGTACATGGAATAATACTCTCTCTAATAAAACAGTTTAACAATTCAATGATTCAACGGTCGAATATGTCAATGGTCGAAACAAAATTTTTGACAAGTTCTAGTAAATGATTTTGAGGTAAATTTAGTAAAATCACATTAGATGTAAAATAAAATACTTAAAAACTATAAAAACACAAAATGGCCCGTGTTTTGTTATTTGAACTTTGTCAGTGTGTTCCATAAACAAAAATAAAAATAAAAATTGATATCGAAATACTGATATTGAATTTACTAAATAGACTGAGTTTCATATCGATTTCGTTGAATTTCATTAGATGTAGTTTTGATTCTCGAAAATAATTTTATTTTTGTCACTGAAAGTGATTTTAGCGGGGGTAACCCAGAAAATCGGGCCTCTTCAGGTGCAACGCTGATGCAACGAAAATTAGCAATTGGTTGATTTGGGTCGCGTGATTCGTGAGGGGGCGTGGAGTTCATTTCCTAGTCAGAACAGTTGCTTCTAGGCCTTTCAGCGAGACGAATCGTACTGGTGTACAAGTCGTGTAGTTTTTGTTTGAGATGTATCTTAATAAATTCGATGAGTTACTAATATTAGGTATTAATACCGATTTTTTGGCTGAAATAAATGTAAAAAGTAAATTTTTCACTCTCCTCTTTTTACGTGTAAATCACGTATATTGCAGCAATTACTTGTGTCTGTAATTTCATTATAGTGATTACGTGTCAATCGAATAAGTTCATAAAACGCTCTGTTTGGTTAATGAAGCAGAATTGTCCACACTAATAATTCTTCAATTTGTAAAATTAAATTGTAAAGATCAACATACCGCAAAAACAACATTTTGATCTTTTGGGTTATGTATGTTTCTCGTTTGTTAATCAGCACCATCGGTTTTCACGAGGTTCGACAGTCCAATATCCACTTACTATAATTTTACGAAAAAAAAGTTAATCTTTATGTTAAATTTCATCTGGAAATTCTGGTTGGAGGAAACGGTAGTTTCAATAAATTGTATATTGATAATGTTCATAACTTGCATGTGACCCGTGCAATAAGAAAACTAACTAGCTACCGCAAGTTAATTGATTAGAGTGTCCTGATTAGTAAACAGGATTTGAATGCTTAATCCTCCTGCACATACATAAACGTCAAAGCGTATGCATACGCGTGGTTCATCAACATTCAGGATATCGATTCAATAACGGAAGCAGTCAGTTTCGAGTATCTACCTTTGCTTTGCCTCACTGATAACATAAATGTACTCAAAAAATCAGTAAATTGCTAGTTATGTTAATTCTTGCTGTATATATAGGATTCTCAATTTTAAGTAAAAAATAAAGAACGACGATGAAACATACTCATAATCAGTAAAACGTAAATAATATGATCATCGACTACATTCTACACAGACAAATATATATAATTTTCAGTGTCCTGATTGAGCTTTAAAAATTATCTGTTTTATATTAAACAGGAAACTTCGTTATTAAACACGAAACTGTACTTTCAGCTGTAAAGTAGCACTGCACGATGGGCGAGTTTCGAAACAGAGAAATGAAAATGTTAAAAATACTTGAAAAAAGACGCGGTTAAATTATTATATTAATAATTTTATTAATTGTTATTATATTTAAAATGTCAGTGTGCGCAAGGAATTTAAAAGTTACACAACTGCATTAGGAAAATTTTACTTTGCATAAGTACTTATGTACAATTCTATTTTGTATATTAGCTTGTGCAATAATCTGTTTGCTCATACCTCGAGATGTGAACTTACAATATTTTCAGAAGATGTGAAAATATTGCACACAATATGTCAGACTTTCCTTTATAAAAGAATAAATCCTTTAAACTAATAAACTGAACGTTAAAATTTATTTGCAAATAAATAGAACAAAATAATGCATACCTCGTTAACTAAATAAACTTTCTATGAAATTTGACGTTGCGAAGAAATACTTACTAACAAACTTATTGCACAAATACTTGATACACAATTGTATCTCGTCAATAATGTTGTATTGGAAAATATCAAATGATTTATTTATAGAAATGATTAAGTTTTATATTTTAAATTGGAGTAAGTAGCTACAATTAATTAATGTTTTTAATACTATTCTTTAATAATATTTTTAATGTAAATAAATGAAATTTTTATTACAGAGAGTAATATACATTAAGAAAAAATACCAAATGATTTATTTATAGCAATTATTAATTCTCGTACTTTAAATTAAAGTAAATAGCTACGCTTAATTAATATTTTTAACAATCTATAATAATATTTTTTAATATCTTTAGGTGAGTAAACGAATTTGATTACAGAAAGTTAACTGAAGGTTTTTTCCGTATCTTTGGGTCACAGTTATTCCCTATTGTATCTTCAATATCGATTAGGATATACCGATATACGGATGCGAGAATGTATAAATTATATATGTAGTGATTACGTCAATTAACACGTAGGCGAAGATAAATTGGAACTGCCGAATTGTGTCGTGAAACAATTACCATAAATCTCGTTTATCGATTCCAAATGCACGACTATAGGAAGTTGGTATTGCAATACCGCGTACAGATAGAAGATAGCACGATTATAACAGTACCGATTCGTCTAAGTTTGTTAATGCGATTATACATACATACATATTAAGCTTTATCCCTTGTGTCAATTTTTCTTAAAACATTTCTCTTTTTTTCTAACATATATTCCTTTTGGATATTTTCCAACACTTAATTATAGTCGGTGATCATTGATATCGTCAAGATTTCTCGCGCGAGAAATCATTTCGGATACGATTACTTGTACAGTTGTTGATGGAGCGAGCGGAAAGGCGAACTACTTCCTGAAATTTGCATGAAACCACTGGCATCCCCCTTTAAACGCTTAATGACTTTCTTTCTGGTCGCAGCGGCAAGAAATCAATTTGCGATTTTACGGCCACGGAATACAATGAGCGGATTCCGATGGTCTTAAAGTGGCAGTAATGGCTCCCAGAATTATTACGATATACGGACAAGCGAAGAGGAAATGTGCTTTTTCCCTGCTATGCACATTTTTGCGTTACTTCAGCGAACGTTACATTATCATATCGCATTACATTATACAACAGCAAGGTAAAGGTAACTCGCGGGGTCAACGACGAAATTATCAAATATAATACGTAATTATCAAATTGTTATGCAAAATGCAAATTGAAATTCAGTAAAAATGTAAGAATAGCTTTTTTCATTCAATTTTAATTTTCATAGTATTTTTCATTTAACTCAACAACCCTCGGTTGATTAACACATCTTGCTATTCATTTGTAAATATTCCATCACTTAATTCTGTTTGGTCAAATACACACTGTTAGGATGAAAACGAATAAATTATTGCAGGTATCTTTTTCTTCATTTATAGTTTTATCACTGTTGACAAATATTTTTCCAAGCTCGTTACTTTAATTATGGCATGAAAGGGCATGGTATGAAACAGAAGAACTATCATTTTACATATTGTCAAAGTAGGACACTCTTTCTATTTAATACTAAAACTACCAAAAGTGGAGTTTACATAAAAATTTGTTTCTCACTAACATAACACTCTCGTAAACTGCTCTTCAAATTTTATATATTATATTTGATATTTTATATATATTATAACTTTATAGTATATTATATTACACATTTACAGGTAAACTGCTTTTGACATTTTATATATTTTCACATACTGCGTATATATTCTCTCCCATTTTGCATTTTCAAATTTCCAAATAAATGCATGAAAATCTACAATCTAATACTCTAATAATAATATACAATAATATAATAATATAACACAATAAATGAATTTCCAATAATTTCAGAAGAAAGAATTCGAACACCCACCCTGTATAAAATATCCGTATTTTGAACATTTATTGCAACATTTACGCAAAGACAAAAGGAATTCCTACTCAGGTTTCATTCCCTTTGTTACAAAAATACAAAAGTGCATGGAAATCCACAATCGTGGTGACAGTGAACATTTGGGAATATTCAATCCGCATTATTAACGACCCGTACACTATTCAGACAGCAAAATAATCCAAGAGTAGAAGTAAGAGCGGAATTGTTCATCGAACGTTTAATTTTCGTAAGTATTTTCCCAGCGACCGTAACTTAGTTAGTTTAGTCTGTTCGCCGATACATAAATCCAGCGGGGAAACTCGCGCCGAGCAAAGTTCTCCACTTGGACGATTTAATCGTCCCTCCGAGTCTCTTTTGGCTTCCTTCGCGGTTCTTGGTTCCTCCGTACCAAAGAACCAACGCAGGAAGCAATATTCGTAATGAAGTCTCAGCCCACGGAAATACATAATCCTCCGAGTGTCTCTGATGATTACAATTAATCTCACGTTGCTTTTGACGCGTTTCTTCTTCGCGGACGCGATATTGCTAGCAACGTTCTCGACGCCGCTTTGTTTCTTAAGCGATACCACCACTTGCAACGCGATTCTTCAATTTCTTCATATATTTTAATCAAGTTTCCCTGCTCAATATCGAAATTGAACTTTTCACATGTACCATTCATTTTTGAATCAAATCAATTCTTTTTTCTTCAATAACTTTAACTTTTAATTGAAGATGTCATTGGACACTGACGACTGTAACAATTTAGGGTGAGATCACTCGATTTTGGAACTTTTTTATTTAATCATTTTTGGTTTAATTTTGGTTAAATTTTCTAGAGTTTAAAATGTCATCGACAATGGAAGGTGATTTATAAAAGATTTGTGTATAAGCAAAATATATATATAAAAAAAAGGATAAATTTACAGATAAAAAATTCTAGCGATCAAATACTGCTACAGTTATCTATAACCCAAAGATACTATCTGAGGATTGAACGTCAAAGAGCTTTTCAATGCAATCTGTGTCGCGTTTTAGTGCGACTTTTCATTCGTAGCATCGATGTCGCGCGCTGTCATTTGTTTCGCGTTCGCTGAAAATCATTTGAAATGGGAAACTCAACGGATATCAGAAACAGAAGACACACGAACCACACAGAGATCAAACTATTCAATTCCACCAAGATTAATCGTTTGGCCGCCACGAGCGATCAGCTTGATTTCTGATCGACTCGTGTAGCAGAAAACGTGATACACATTTTTTTCATTGCTATTACGTATTATTAATCGATTTATTTATCTTACTTTTATTTATTATTATTATTCGTGACATTTAATCTATAGAGTTAAAATTTTTGATAATAAAAGCTATTAAATATTATAATTTGTTGTAATGTTTTATATATTTTTTCGTACTACTCGTACTCTGTACACTTTTGCATCTTTAAATTTTCTATGCACGTTTAATACATAAATTACGTCCAAACAATTATCTACTTATAAACAAAAATAATTTAAATAAATTAAAATCTATTTCATCACGCTTCCAAATTATCCACCTTAAGCACTGTTTCTAAGTAGATGGATACTATACTTTTTCATCGGTATTAGCATATCTCGATATACTCACATATATCTATGTATTTTTTCCTACAATTTTTAAATATTTTTCCCTTTATCTTTCGTCCGGATTATACAAATAAATAAACGAGATTGTGACTGATTGTTTGATTTTAAAAAAATTCATTTTCATTGTAAAACATCACAAACTAATCATGTTTAAAATTAAAAAAAAAACTGCAAGCTATAATAGACGTACCATATCTTGAGATTCTCCAACATTTTATCCTCTAGATATCCTATCTACTAGTTCGTCTAGATGAAATATAGAGTTGAAACACACGCGCGCAGTCGCGTGCACTTCCCCTTGCTGCACACACGCGCACGTTTAATATGAAATCCGTCGTTTGTATTTATTAAATCGCATTACGAACTAGCTATAATACGTGCATTTCACTGCAATTTGTAGATTACTACCAAGGCTCTGGGTACACAGCTAAGATTTAACTCGATTCCAAATGGGTGCACATAATCCGTCTGGTACATTTAATGGAGTTAGTCGCTTTCTGGTTATGGCAGAGCATTATGAATAAGCCTCCATGTAATGCCTTAGTTACTATTACCTTATACAGATACCGAAAGAGAATTGGGCAAACAACGATCCCTTGAAAAAACTTCGCGAAATGAATTTGAAGAATTGAATTTGAAGAAAAAAAAAAAAGAAAAATGATAATTTCAAAGTTACAAATTTACGTGTACACGTCACACGTGAGAAAAGAATGAATTTCCGAATGTTTTGTTCTTTCGATTTGTAAAAGAGCTTATCGCACTTGTTTCTTCGTGCATGAGAGAATGTATGATTTATCTACATCTGTAAAGTCTGGTTAATCGTAAGGAAGATATCACGAAATTAAACTCGGCTTCAATGTATAATTTGACGTGTAAAGGAATACAAAATTTATCTACCGTGTGTGCGCATGAAAAGTACACTCTGGCTTGCAACAGGAATTGGGTTAATCGTATGGAAGATATCGCGAAATTAAGCTTGACTGATAATTTGCATTTTGCATTCCATTTGTCAAGGACTTGTCGAAGAAATCACGTGCAACCGTATGACTCTTGGATTTCGTTTCAAAAAATCATTTTTTAGTTTAGACAATATTTATTTCCCTCTCTCTTTTCTTTTTAGCAGAAATTTTTCAGTAAACTCGTCGAGATTCTCAAGAATTAAACATTTATTTATCTCTTTAATTGAAATTAATTAAAATTAATTAAACATTTAATAACCAATCTACACGTGTATCGAAATATTTTGACAAGTATAAATCGGTATAATTTAAACGATAATAATTGAAATAAATTATGTTCCTGCCTAAACAAAAATCAGATATCACACAGTAGAGACACAGTAAAGATATGCACTTCGAGATATGCCTGTACTGTGTAGTAATAAAATAATATTTGTTTATATTCACGATGCAATTACACGCGTCGATAAAAAATAGAAGCAAAGTGGCGACAGGCACGTTGCACGTGTACACATGTATGTAAATCACGAGCGGTTGTTGGCGATACTCTCTCATCACTAGGAAGTGAAGTTTCAACCTCGAGCCTTTGCTTCGCACCTATATTGCTCGATCTGGCTAACAGTAACGAGCCAACTCCGGTATAATTAGACACCGTAACAGGTACGTACTTAGACGGAGTTTATGCCTCTGTTCCCTACTCGGTTTTTCTATCGTTCGTCGACGAGTCATAGATCAATCGACTTCACTAATTAACGAGAGAGTTGGCCGATCTGGGAATTGCTTTACAAAATGCGGAAAGAAGTTCGTTTTTTTAACTTCTCGAGTGTTTGTTCGCGCGCTTCGAATTAGTTCAGATTTACTGCCTAAATGTTTGATTTCATTTTCATCGAGAAACCTTGGCAATTTCATCAATGTAACGGAGCAATTAACGCGAGTAAGAAATATAACGTGAATTCAATTTTTTCATTTTTTTCTGACGACTATCATCGAGCAGGATGACGTTAATTAAGAATAAATACTCGCGTATTATGCTGATGATGCTTGTTTCGTGAATGCTATTCCAGAGACTAGTAAGGTAATTCTGAATCTATTAAACGAGGAGAATGTATCTATTAACGAGTAATTATTGCATAATGCATGTTCAAAGCGCAAACATAATGTTTCGATTTGTTTACACAATGACGTTGATTAATGCATCTGGATTCAAGAAAATCGATTTATATAATATCAGATCAGTACGAAATCTATATTATAGACCATCTGTATTTTAACTAAATTGTAGACCGAGTCTATATTTTATACACTAATAATTACTACAGTATACTAACGGTATAATGCAATTGGTAGTAAAATTTAAAATATACTAATAAGTAAAGTCCAATTAAAATTTAGAAAAATAAAATATTGTAATTAAATTTCGTACCTGCGATTATTTAAAAACTAAACTAACAAATAATGAAATAGTAAAATGAATTTCTAATATCACGATTAAATTAAACTAATAAATATTAAGGAATAATTATGCTCGCTCTTATCCAAAGTAAATGGTCAAAAATCGATTTTAGAATCTCTGATGTCAAGGAGACTTTGTCAATAGACTACAAGTATATAAGCACAGTATTCAAAAGAATTCCAAAAATATACATTTTTCAATAAATGAAAAAATCAGCTCACCTCTTTCTCAAAGGAACAGCGGACTCTTTCTTATCGAACAGCTCACTTACCTGGAAAAGAAACAACAAAATTCGTCAAACAATAAATATGCAAATGCAATAACAAAAAAGTGTATAAAATTACAACTCTGATGAATATAAATCAGAAAAACATTTTTAACATTTAAATTCAAACTGCGACATAATCAGAATATCAGATTTCTATTCGTGAGAGTTAAAACCACGTGTCTCGTCTCGTCACAAAATCTCTCTATTGTACGAGAGATAATACAAGTGTATACATATATACTGAATATTAAATATTATGTATATATACATATATATTGAATATAAAGTGAAGAGAAAGTATCGACAAATCTTTCTCTCGATAACTCAAAGGATCTTCTGTTGTAACTCTGAACTCTGCCAGACCAAATCGCCGCTGGGTATAGCATAGTACACTCTAGTCTCCAGCTATCAACGAGCGAGTCACTCGGTTGATTATCCAACGATTCTTTGCTACCCGGCAAAATAGTCGGTCGTGAAAATTTTAATATATTAATATTACGATACCTCGGAGCAAGAAGCTAGAACAGCGTTAAGTAACGGCAAAGGCAAAAGCTCAACACAAAGGTTTCTCCCTTTTCTCACACAGTTGTTGATCAGTTAAGCCGGCTTTTTATCGACCGGATAGCGAGTTTCTTTTATGCGAAAGAGACGACAGCAGCTGCCTTCTGCTAAAGGACGGGCGAGCCAAGCTTTCTCGTAATTAGTTTCAGGAACGTCGAAAAGCCCTCCACTGGATTGGCATTGTTTTAAAGTAGCCAGGCCATTGTTCCTTTGGAGATCAAGCGCGAAACGTTGTGAAGCTTCGAGCAGTTAACGAACCGATCGAAAGAAACAAAAAAAGAAAGAAAGAGAAAGAGAAAGAGAGAAAGATCCAAACGGATGACGGGGCAGAATTTTAATGGCGAGGCTGTCTGCGTGCGATCGAGGATTCGTAATGCAGCATCCTCTCGACTGTCATTGATAACTGTGCAGTCTCATCGCAGAAACTTTGCCACGACTGCGCGCTGTGCGTACAATACGTTTTACAGTTACGCACCATCCAGTTCCGGTTCTTTTCGAGTTTCGTTCTTTCATTTATTTCGCTTTGTCGGTGCAGTTGTTGAACATTGAATGTTGAAAACTGCGTGAAAATGGAATAATTGTACGTTGCAATAGTGGATCAAAAAAGTACTGGCACATCTAGTTTCTTGGTGACACCTTTATGCGAAAACAACTGATACATTAACGAAACATCTGTTTCCATATATTGAAAGTTTGTAACAAATGTTCCACGAAGGATTGATTTTTTTCATGAATTGTGAAATATACTGTCAACAGTGTTAATATATACAACAGACACAAATGTAATAGTATAGCTTTCAATAATAATCTGTGACAATTTGTAATGGTAATAACATAGTTCAATTTCTCCAATTTTGGTCCTGCAGTTTTCAATGAGTACTGTAATGTCGAAAAATATTATAATAGCAATTTTCAAGGCGTCGATGTAAAGAGAGGACCTTCAATCTTCAAGATCGTGAAATAAAAAAATAATTTTAGAAATGTTCGACGACAAAAGTCCCAATCTATCAAACTTTTTCATCGACTACAAGTCAGATGGATTGTCATACCTGTGTATCTTGTTACAACAATTTAAAATATCGACAATTTTTCACGAAATATGTGCGAGATATATCGCGAGAGCAAATGTACGCATTCAATAACAACTGTCGTAAATATCAATAACTGGGCTGATAAGTTTATTTACCACGACGTGATTCCTAAAGCGAATCAATCTCGCAGAACGCGCAGTCTATAAACGTAACTAATGGATCTCCTTTATCGGTCTCTTTTATCGTACATTGGCCTGTGCGCATCTGCAGGCGCGCACGGTGTGCTACTCGTAAGTTACGTGATATGGAAATGCAGCTTCGACTTATCGTAGACAGGAGGAGCCTGCTTTATCGTAGCAACCGTACTACGTGCATACGTGTATCCATGTACGTGTACAAATTTGACGAATCGTATGGCTCAACGTCAACTTTCGATGATCGAACACGACACATTTCACGACTAACTGCAAACATGGAATGTGAATTAGCTTTCAAAAAATATATAAACAAATAAATATATTTTCAGCACCGAACTACGTATGTACATAGTATATATATGTATATAAACTATACTATGTAGTATGATTTAGGTTAGGTTTAGGTCAGGTTTAGGTTAGGTTATTATATATACATATATATAAACTATACTATGTAGTATGATTTAGGTTAGGTTTAGGTTAGGTTTAGGTTAGGTTATATATATAAACCATACTATGTAGTATATGAGAGTCATACTATGTACATACGTAGTTCAGTGCTGAAAAAAAAAAAATATATATATATATATATAGACGAATAAATAATTTTCACAAAAAGCATCTGAAACAGCAGTACACCGATTGCACAATGGAACAAATTGAAATTGCGCGCGTATAATAAATATCGAACGCTTCTCCGGACTAGTGATTCTAAATTATCCGGAGCAGATGTAGCTCGTAAATAAAGCGGAACACGCGAAAAGTGACTTCTCGATGTGTACTAACCAGAGATAAATTATTCTCATAATACATTCCCCAACGCTGATAAACGCGAATAGGGGGGGGGGGGAGGGGGAGGTGCTTAACCCGTATAAATTTCTCGTTGATCTTTGCTATTTGTAGGCGGTATCATTTGGTTATTCGTATCGCGGCACAGATAATTGTACATTGTAGGCTCTCTCTCTCTCTCTCTCTCTCTTTCTCTCTCACTCGAAAAACAAGCTTCCGCTTTAGTTTATCACGTTTTTATTCAAACAACGTGCAGCGTACACGCACGTACGAAAAACTGTGCGGCGCTGAATTTATTACACGTGATTGCTTTGCAAACTGGGCGGCTCATAATACCACGAAACGCACTAAGGATTATCTATTTCAGCCACAAGTGAAGAAGAAACGGATTACGGGGAAACGCGCGCGCACTATGAAATTCTATTCTTAACTTTAAAAATTAAAATCGAGAAAAATGCTGCTGTGTTTTTTCTACGGAAATATTACGGTTAAAAATATGTTTTCTACCGTGATCTTTTATTTTGACGAACAACGTTTTATATTTTTCAGGTCTTTTCTCTCACGAAAACGCGTTATCAAAAGATGATTCATCGAAAAGTTTGGAAGGATATCTATTTTAGGAAATAAAATGATGATTTTCAACTATAACGAAACAAACGACAAAATTTTCTTAGTTGAACATTTACCTGTTAACTAAATCTATTAATCTTTTATCAATGAATTTATCTATTATCTATTAACTTGAGTAGTTATCAAGCTATATTATAATATGCAAATATGCATATAATAATAGGCAAATTATACAAATTATTATTAAATAGTATATTAAATCACTAATAACATCACTATTGAGTAACGTATTGAATATTTGTAAAATAATAAATGAATCTGACAAATATCCATCATTTTTGTAATTATTTATTTTGTAATTTTGTAACTATTGTCTGTTATCTTCATATCAAAATAAGATATATTTAAATTACCAATACTACGTACGTAAAAAACTATCATGTGTGTATAGTAATTTGTAATTATTTTACGCCAAAAATTAGTTATAATCTTTTGTCATACACTGAAATACATTATTATTAACGTCGATGATATAGAAATTAATTATAGCAAATTACATAGTATTATCATCATAGGTAATCTATGAGATACGGAAGCACGATTTAGGATTGAATCTCACGACCTAGGGGGTCGATGTTATCAATTCGTGCAACCTGGTTATCGAGCCCCACGACTTACTGTTCCGCGAATCATTGAATATAATGTTACAGTATTCCTCGTGTATACCATATTTTTGTAACCTGTAAAATTTCTATCAAAACTCAAAAGAAAATTCATAATTAATACTGAAAATTATAATTATATTATTACAGAATTATAATTACACAGAATTAATGTTTACGTTAATTAGATTTTGTCTGAAAGATCAATATAATTATTTGTGTTAATTCGGACGATCTTTGGAAAAGAAAATTTGCGAACGTGGGATCTAATATTCCAAGCATGGTCATATTCCACTTCGCCATGCATGCATTGGACATGAGATGCACGTATACACGAGATATATGCTGTTTCAATGAGGCTTTCTCGCGGATCCTTCATGCACCCTCGATTATGCTCGTACGACCCACAACCCTTTGGGACGATAGCTCCACTCCACAGTTTTGATGTTGTAGTAGTCTGTGTCTTCTTATCTTCGCGATGCACGGAAATTACCGCAGCGCTGATATTTTTGTTTTTTTTCATATTTTTCCGATCTTTTCTAAAACTACTAATATTTAATTCGATAATATTTTCTGTTTGTACAAAGACATTAGCGACTTTTTAAAAAATTATTTAGACAATAAAATAAAAATACGGCAACGAATTAAAAAGAAAAAAGAAAGAAAAACACAGCTTAATAAATGTATAGAAAGTGAAGAAATACTTGAGATCAAAGCAAACTATACTATCGCGACGACGCGTCTGAATTATCGCCCGGAATTTGTGGCAGTCGAACTGAAAAATGATCGATCCCCGATAAACAGACGTGACAGGCAGCTGTTCAAAGGGCAGCGGTAATTGCTCGATTATCATTGTCGAGTGCCGCATTTCGCACCGAGGATCGCAGCTTGATGACCCGCGCAGGATCAACATCCGAAATTCCCGCATCCCTGGAACACCCAGACGAGTTTAAAGCCCCGCGCGGTTTAGTCGGGAATTAACGTTGCCGCGCGTTCATCGGTTCGCGGGGATACACTCGCTCGCTCGTAATTTATCTCGGTTACGGTACGCTGGCACGATGAGAAGGCGTTCTCCTCCACGGGGAGAGACGCGGCGCGTCACTTGCCACGGCAGACAAGAAATTTCGAATTTGTTGTTGGCCAGGGGTGACGTCCTCCTCGCGTTGAGCAAGGGTCCTCCGAATAGTTTACGAAGAGCGCGCGCGCGCTGGCACAATGAGCGTTATTTTGCCGCGAGTTCATTCCAGTGATACTGTGCGCGACAGTTCCCGATAGCTGACGTGAATTATGGGCGGGGCTAACAACAGCGTAAGCGGGAATTAATAGCGGATTAAGAACACCGCCGAGCTACGGTGGTATTCTTTGTACCGTTCTCCGTTTCTATTGCGAGCAAGTAGAACGTAATTAATTCGTTCGTATACACGAGGACGACTCGATAACTACCTACCTACTCGCGAAACAACGCGAACGAGTTGAACGTTACTTTTCAACGTGGCAACTTGTTTGCTTGCGAGCGCGGGCTACCGCGTTTGTCTTTGCTTTCGAGAACAAGCTCCTTTTAATATCCTTGGGAAAGATATGCTTTCCTTTAACTCTTTGCGACAAGATTGAGGAAGAATATCGTCCCCTGTATTGTGCGCCAGTCTTCTGTTGTAGATTTCAATTCCTGATAAGTGATATTTCTTTGGACTTTGAAAATGAAATAACAGCACGCTGTTCTTTTGTGGTACACAAACGTGAAAGTGGCCCGGCCATTGTTACTGCTATGACGGAAGAAGAAAGAAAGAATTGGACCCGGCTCGTTGAAACCGTGATAAATGAAGATCGACAACTGCTATTGTACGAGCACTTTAATGCTCGCGGCCAATATAACAGAAAGTACTGTTATGTCGCAAATAATTATTGAATCATCTTCGCATTGTGGCATGCGATGCTTTTAAGAGTATGTATCAAGTATAAATCATACGTATGGTATTGTATATCAAATACAACAAAAAATATCAATTACTGAACCATCTCTGTACTATAGCATAGAATGGTTCTAAGAATATGAATCATCATTACGTGTGATATCATTGATAAGAAAAAAATACCATTACAAGAAGTGACAATGCTCTGTATAGTTTACAAAATATTTTTAAAAAAAGGTCTTTTATCACTGAAAGTGATTTCAGTGGAGGTAACCCAGAAAATCGGGCCTCTTCAGGTGCAACGCTGATGCAACGAAAATTAGCGATTGGTTGATTTGGGTCACGTGACTCGTAAGGGGGCGTGGGGTAGACCTCGAGTAGGAGTAGCGTTGTCTGCTACTGAGCGATCGCGCCTATAATTTGTTTTGTATCGATTCAAATGTTTGCACATCGATAAAATTTTATGGCAAAAATGTCGTCTTCATTTCCTAGTCAGAACAATTGCTTCTGGACATTTCAGTGAGACGAATCGTACTGGGGCACGAGTCGTGCAGTTTTTATTTTATACCTGTAATAACATCAAAATATATTCTGATCTGTCAGTATCTGAAATCTAATCGAAACTCAGATGTGAAGAGCAAAAGAAGGAAAACCAAATTGAGATCAATTCAAAGTCGGTGTATTTCGTATCGACTGACGGAAGAACGCAGGTACATATACGTACGTCGTTTAAAGGGACGATTGTTGACATTTCACGTATAGGCGGCCATCAATCGCCTTCTTTCCAATACTCGATGAAAGAATCTTATCAGGATGCAATTTCGTTCTTCCAGACTCGAACAAATAGTCGGGCGTACGTACTCTAGAATCTTCCCTACGTTGGCACGCCTCGCCTCGCGCGTTTCACGGTCGTGATTCAGCCGAGAGGAAAGGATTAGAGAATGATCGTGCTTGTTCACATTTTTACGAACGCGCCGACCATTAGTCGAGCTGAGGAGAGGATCCGAGAAGGGCTGGCCCGACCGCGCGTAAAAAAAGAACACGCCGAGGCTCTTGGGGAACGTTTTAATCGAAACGGTCGGAATTACACCGACATGACGTCGATGGGTAGGAAACGCGACGGCAATTATGATGTTAGTTGGTCGATTTATTAAAACGCGCGATCGCCGTGCCTCTCAGTTGATTAATTAGCGGTTACCACTTGTCTTCTTCCAAGGCTACCAATTAAAATCGCGCAATAAAATCGAGCACTATGGTAAAAAACACGTGAAATAATATTGGACGATGAATTTTAGTTGATTGATATTACCGTGATTTCTTTTTTTTTTATTGAAATTAAGTTTATCGTTTAAAACAAGAATTTCTTAGTGAACTTTGGAGATCTCCTACTTGAACTTTAGTTGATTCTTGATTGCAAAACAGGTCCGAATTTTAAAGCAACAATTTGTTTTTAAACTTTTCGTGAAATCGTAAGTGAAGGTGTTTAGATTTTTTTTTTGAATTTGAAAAAAAAACAAGTAATTTAAGTTTGGATTTGTTATTGAACCTACAAGCTTTATAAATTTGAACTTCAATTGATTCATGTCGCAATTCTTTTTATTCTTTTTATCAAACCAAGGCGAGGTTTAGATTTCTTACTGAACTTTTGAGATTAATTATCTCGCTGAACTTATTCATTAAAGTTGAAATAAAATTTCAATTATAAGTTTAGATTTGTTATCAAACTTGCAACATCTTTTGTTCCGTTCGTTAACTTGAATTTTAATCAATTCATGTCACAATTCTTTTCGTTAAATTGCAAGTGAGTTTTCAATTTCTCACCAAACTTCCGAGATTAATTTTTTTGTTGAACTGATTCGAAGAAGAACATTGAGACAAAATTCTAAATGTCACGCGACATACTCTAAGAAAAAAGACAGTGACATTTGGGAATGAACTTACGACAAACGTAATAAAGCGGAATAAACGTAAAAGATGTAATATAATATACAACGAAACATAAAAACTGCACGACTTGTACCCCAGTACGATTCGTCTCATTGCCCAGAAGCAACTGTTTTGACTAGGAAATGAAGACGACTTTTTTGCCATAAAATTTGATCGATATGCAAACCTCAGTACCAGACAACGCCACTCCTACTCAAGGTCTACTCCACGCCCTCTCGCGAATCACGTGACCCAAATCAACCAATCGCTAATTTCGTTGCATCAGCGTTGCACCTGAAGAGGCCTGCTAAAATCACTTTCAGTGATAAAAAGTACGATAACACGTAACAAATAATGAATACATGATAAAACAACGAAAAAGTGGCGAGCAATTTGTATCAAACGCACAGTACAAAGCGTATCGTTTCTTTATGACCGACCGTGAAAGAGAGACGCAAAGTTGAATGTAATCGCTTTTACACACGCACTGGTAAATTACGTTAACCGTAATTATCGCGTCCGCCCATTCTCTCCCGGTTGCTTTATTAAATGCCACCCGTTTCAGCAGCCGAGGAAACGCAGCGTTCGGATTTTCATCCGGCTCGTTCTCCCGTGACATTAAAAAAACGGCCAAAGTAAGTAAACGGTTAATCATACGATGCAACCCTGTCGTTACGCGGTGTACATTGTCTGGAACAACTCTATTTTTCGAACAACCTGCCATTATCCTTCCATCGGATCGAGCCCCACCGAACAACGCGGATATCGAGCGCGGCAGCTCGAGGAACGAAGGAGTAGGGGAGGAAAAAGTTTTCGAGATACCGTACGAACGTTAACAGAGTAATCTAGCGTTAATCCAAAGCCGTTTCGATTCGGTCATTAACAGCGCGCCATAATTACCGCGCGAGCGTGCGAGAATGAACCGCGGGGGTCATGCAAGAAAATATCCTCGGCCCGTGCCTATCTTCTCTCGTCGCGAGCAATCGACAACGAGACTTTGGAGGACAGGATCGATAGCCGATCGTACGACGTTCCGGGGATTTACTACAGACACGTATCATAGTTCATAACGGTACGTGATGGGGTTTACCGGCGAGCGGGTGAAGAGGGGGAGGGAGACGACCGATTTGGTCGAACGTCGACCGGAAGGGAACCCGAGAGAAAACGAAACGATAGCGCGTCAACGACAGATGCATCGCGATACGGATGCCGCTGCCATCAACTCGCAATTCTATCCTTCGTCGGTTTATTGCTCGGTCGCCGCCATCCTGCACCCAGCAAATAGAGTTACCGTCTCTCCTCTCTGCATCGGCGACGCTTATTTCAGAGTGGAGGAAATTTTCTTCTCTTCGTTCGTACCAGGATATCGCAACACGAACTCTCTTTCGAACGATCGATCTTCTGGCCAGCGCGAGACTAATTACGCGTGGAAAATCGAACGAGTTGGTTCGTGCCAACATTCGTGATTCGATCTTTTGTCATTTGTTGCTGCGAATTACGCGACGTTAAACTATCCTTTCGACGATAGTTTGAAACACGAACGATGACAACGTACAATTTTTCAGTTTAAAGTTGCTATATCAGATTGTTACGTTTTATTAAAAATTATCGTATTGCGTTGATTACTAGAGAAATTGTGTTAGAGACGCAATGTTAAGCGGCTTCCTCTGTTTCTCTCTTATTTTTATTTTACTCGCTAAGTTTGAATTTATCAGTTATTAATCATCAACCGCACTAAAGAAGAAGTTTATAATGAATTTACACATAGTTTACATAAAAGCTAAATGCCCTAAAAATTACTGAACGACTGATTAATTAAAACAAACTGCATACGAAAAAACATCGTAACAGTTTCACTCCAAGAATTTTTAAACTTTCAAACCGATAATTTTTATAAATTTGGAATTTTTTAATGAAAATATATTAAATCACGTAGAAATAATTAATTCAATTATACATGTATAATTATTACAAACTGCATAAAAAAAAAACACTGTAACAGTTTCATTTCAAGAATTTTTAAATTTCCAAAAATAATAATTCTTACAAATTTGGAAATTCTTAGTGGAGAAAATATGTTGAACCATGTAAAAAAAATTAATTCAATTAAATACGCAATAAATTAAATAAAATCTGGGAAAGCTACGTACAAACAAGATCTCGCGTGCACCGACTTGGTATTTATTTTCTAACTGATTGCAAAATGTACGGATGCATATTGTAAATGCTGCCGGTGTAAGAACTAATGGAGCATTAATACACTCACTGCGAGTTAATGGAGTTGAAAGCTTTCATGACGTAGGAGCTATGTCATGTCATCTGCAGTTAACGTCTTGAAATCATTTTACAAGAAAACGGTTCATTTACGAGCCACTGATATTTTCGTTTCTTTGTAGACAACTACTGTACGATACAAAAGTCAAGGTCAATTCTGCAAGAATCAAACTTGCGTTAATAAATCTCGAGGTAAGTTGCAATTTTCTACTAGTCAGTTCGAGAATCATCAACCGGAGGACTGTATGTAGTTGATTTTAAAAATATATTATTATGCTAATAATTTCCACCTATCGGGGATATAACATAATAATTTTCATAGACTTTTATCATACGAACAGATTTTAATCTCTTGCAAAATTTTGGAATTTTAGAATCGTCGTTGTTATTGTAATTACTGATAAAATTTGAAAAAATATAGAGACTGTCCGTCATGAAAAAAATTTTTCAATATTTCTACATACTATGAAAATTTATGGCGTTAATTTTTCGACGAGAAAAGTGTCCTTATTTAACCACTAACGAATAAGACGAATGATATATTGAAAATTTAATTCTTCTTTTTCAACTTTTTTCTACAAAATTGTAAATTGAAATATTTAATATTTAAATACTGACCATATGAACTCGATTTGTTTTCAACGTTGTTGCGCGTCCACGTGTATTTACTTCGATACAAATTAGATAAATTAACGTGCAGCGGTAAAATTCAGCGTTATTTATTATTATTATTATTATTGTATAGTTTATTTTTTAAAGTGTGACAACTTTTAAAGAAATTTTCTAAATTCCAAAACGAGTTCACGGCAAATTTGTATTGCCACCTTCAAAGGGTTGATAGGATACGGGCGCGCGGTCTCCTTCCCTTATCGTTCACGCATCCGTTTACTTCCCTGCCGATCTGCCGTCTTTTTCTCACCGCTGCGCAATTTGCAGTATATTTACGCTGCAGAATGCAGAACATTCGTACAAATGCATATGCATGCGCCGAGTACTTGGCAAATTAGCACCTTACACGAGCATACGAGCGAGCCATCTCTGCCTGCTGCGTGTATCTGACCAACCTATCTGTTTTTATCCTTGCCGTGTCTGTCTTTGGCCACGCGTACAGTAGATACAGCATTCGCGCACGCGAACACGCTGACGTACACCGCATTATTTTCCCCCCTTTCGTTACCTCCTGCGACCAGTTCGCCTCCCTCGGGTTTCCTGTTACGTTTCAACTAATTCGCAGTTTAAAAGCAACCGGGAACACTGGAAGCAACGGGCGATCTCCCGTTCGTTTTATAACCGATCGTTATAATTACGTCGTGTGTCTTGCGCGGCAAATATTAGGTTGGTGTAGGAGCTTATTATTGCCGAGTTGGCTCGAATTCGATACGATCATCGAATAGAATCGTTAATTTCAATTTCACGTCATTTAATTTGTTTATCGTTAATAAATTTTCAAATTTTAGATTAACAGAAAATTTTATGTCTACATGTACTTTCTCAAATTCATTAATTAATTATTTTTTGTTATCAAGTCAAATAAATTATTCATTATAAATGAGAAAATATAAAATGGTAAATAAATTATTTAAATTTGTAAATAGACATTCAATTATTTGTATTTCTAATCGTGTTAATAAAACAAAAATATCAATAAATATTCGACATGTTATAACGTATAACATAACTGTGCGTGATTTTTATTACAATTTTCCAATTATATTCGTGAAAATACGAATTTGTACAAAATATAAAAATGAGTAAATTTATAAATATTAAATATCATATAAATAACATTATAAAAAACTAACATTGCAATATATTATTATACCAAAACATTGAAACAAAGTGCACCATGGATTTTAAAAATAACAACAGATACAGCCAAAAAAAAAAAAAAAAATCAACAAAACACAAAAGTGTTAAAAAATAATAGTCAGACTAGCAGAGATTTTATTTTCAGATGAATATCGTTCCGTGGAAAAATCAATTGCACGCGGTAGCACAGCGATACAAGGACGCGATAAAAGGATAGTGGCTGTTGTACAGAATCAATAATCATGCGAGGCGAGTGTATCTTCAGGCCAGCTGGGAATCTTATCTGCTCATCGGTTAGCAGCACGATTGCTAATTTTGATTCGGCGATGGTAGTGGAACGATTTTCTAAATGCGCGCTGGAAACAGAAGACACGCGCGAGAAACGCTGTCGTTACGTTGCGTCGAGATTGAAACTTACTCGCTTCGAACGTTAATAAAATAACGTGGTATCACGCCGCTAATTATACTAATTTTACAGAGTATTCACGGAGACGTTTTTATTTTTGTTGCTTGACTTGTAAAAAAATATCCGTAGTGTTGCAGCAAAAATAAAATTATTGTAATTACTGACGAATCGTAAAATTTGGTTTCGCGTAACGAGATCAAGTCATAAAACGAGAGAATAAAACTTTTTACCGAGCGAAATAAATGGATTCTGTGCAGCGCATCGTTTAACAAACAGAAAGATTTTGCGCGTGTATTTATTCGCTAATTAGTTTTAATGCGAGGATATTAAATTAAGCATGCTCTATCTGAAAATAATTGATTTAAAGATATCGCAACTCTAATTTTAAAAAATTTAATAAACAAATAGAGAAACATAACTGACATTTATGCTTTGTTTATAGTGATTTTCTAACGTGTAATAATTGGAAAGAATCAATGAAATCCAATGACTTCAAATTTTTTCAATTCTTTACTTTGACATCCAATGATCATTTTGAACACGAATTCCACTACTCGTGATAATAAGTTTACCTTTCGGGTCAGTATAGATCGTAAAGAAACGTTAAAATCCTCGTTTGTTTGTTTCAAGAGAACGCTATTAACGTTGGAACTACCGACGACTAAGGCATAAAATTTCCATCAAAGACATTGAAGTCTTGGTGCTTTAAAAGCAACAGAGGTGCTTTATAATACAATAGAGTACACAAGCTTCTTACGAAAAGTCGTTTAAATCTCTCAAAAGACGCCGTTTTACGTCCGTAAAATTCCAAACGGAAGTTACAAATTGATCATTCTACAGTGACTGATGAGCCGTTTATTTTTTGAAAGCGGCACAATCGTCACTTCACAGTAACGAAAAATAGCGACTATTCGAAACGAGAGGTACGAGTAAATCTTCTCGAAAGTTGGAACGCATGCTCTCAAATATTGTATTTACAAAGACAAAGCGACTCTGAAAATAAACAGATTCTAATGCAGCAGAGACAGACCTCGATGAAGCATGCATCTGTCACGCCAAATTAGAAACGTTAACCCGTCAATTTTGGCAAAAGTTTGCTCCGCGCAAACGTTCGCTGCGACAACTTCGTTCGTGACTGCTAGTGATAATATTGACGATAATTCAGTCGCGAGTTAATAGAGTGGCGCGCGGCGTTAACGCAATCTCGGCGGGGTAGTCAAACTTCGGGCCAGACCGACAGACACTTTCCTCTTGTTTGTGAAACGCGAGCAGGAGTTTTAAAACGAAGAACGTTTGGGAAATCCGCCCGAAAAACGACCCAGACCGCCTAGACTAAATTACTGGACCGCCCGGATTTGCAAATGCAAGTGGGTATCCATAATTACCGGCTGAAATTACGTTTGATTAAATTTCGATGGCTACGACGGTCGAAAAGGGGTAATCCTGGCATGCATTCTAAATACTTGACGGGGAAATTGATTTTCCATAATATTGGAGAAGCGAATGGTATTTGTAACAGATATAATTTGAGAGGCGTATGCACGCGGCGAATGATGATACAATTTATTCCCGCGATGGAGTGGAGTCGAAGCCGGGGGACAGAGAGATCGTTCGAAAAAGAAATCGTGGAAACTATCAACATCAATTTATTGCGTCCATCCAGGAAAATCGAATTCGCGCTTTTAATCGCGGATGCTCGAAAGGAAGCGAACCCGTTTGTTTCTTGATGGTTCGATAATGGAGCGCTTGGAACGTACAAGTTTCAATGATCGTTCTACGCGCGTTAATTACGCGCCGGGTAATCATCTTCGGATGTACGCGCGTTACAATTCTCACGAAGAAAGCGAGTACTGAACACGAGATTGGACGAGGGAATATCGACTTGGTTATTATTTGAATACAATACTTGAAAATTAATTGTTTGAATAATTATTGATATAATAAAATTTGGTGTTATTTTGAAATAATCCTACGTCACTTTATTTGGACAAAGGATTTTAAATTTAAAAAAAAAAGAAAAAAAAGATACACGATCTTTTATTTTGTCTCGTATTTTGTATATTTGTTTCTGCAAATAATTTTCGTTCCTGATTCTATTGCATAAACCTCGCCTGTTCAATTTAATAAATTAAATAAAATAAATAAATAAATTAAATAAAAGATTATTTAAAAATGAATTCGTTTGATTCGGACTCGAAACGAAGTTATTCTTCAAATATTATTCGAACTATTGTTTTTTATTTTCATTTCAAATAAAAGTCGTTCCAGAGTCTAAAATTATTACCTGGATTTAATTAAAAAATCTCACGATCTCCTGATGCTCCCTCCGTTCCTCGTATCATCAGTTCACACCTCCATTCTGCTTTTTATTATCGACGTTACGGTTATTCTTTCCAGTACGGAAGCTCGATGTTTTATATTTACGATGTGTACCATTTTTAACTTCTTTTTTAATTTCCTTTAATTAAATCGATAAATAAGCGATCGTTTGCCTGGTATCCTGTACCACGACCCGAGATCAATAATCTTCGATGACGGCAATAATAAAACGCTGAAACTTTAAAGCGCCTCGCCCGACACTTTCGCGTTTATAAGCTTAATTACTTTTCGCTGATTAAAAATAATAACTTCCTGCTAAATTTTTTCACTAATAATTTTTATCTTATTCTGCTCGCCCAATTAAAATCGACCTAACTACAATACCGACTTTGAGCAGATTGTACACATAGGTGATTCTTTAGTATTTGTTGATTGATTACTATTCTTATTCTTCTCACTGCTTCTTTTAATAATTATCCAGAACCTATGTGTTTCCAAAATATTTATAATATTTATAATATTTAAAATATTTACATAATAATTCTCTATAATTTTTTGATCAATTCTTGAAAGTTTGATGTGAAATAGACAATTTTAGAAATATTGTTTGTAATGTGTCGTGCATCCTTGAGAAATTGAAAGATTTAAAATGCTACAAAATGCATGTAATATGGAGAAAATATGTAAACTATCTAAGCACGAGTAATTGTTACAATATTTAATTTAATGAAATGAGTTTCTATTTAAATAGTATTTCTAAATTTAGCAAAAAATAATATTACTATGTAATATGTTATATCACAATTATCTTGTTCAAATTCATTTTTGTC
Source organism: Melipona bicolor (assembly GCA_030673865.1). NCBI lineage: Eukaryota > Metazoa > Arthropoda > Insecta > Hymenoptera > Apidae > Melipona > Melipona bicolor. The sequence continues at coordinate 2,236,239 of JAHYIQ010000016.1, read as the reverse complement.
ACCCGACATATACACTAACAGGTTTAAATATTAAATCTTTTTTTTTAAAACAGACTATTGTCGTGTCTTTCTTAACATAATGAAATTACGAATAATTAAAATTTTGTACTGTGTAAACTTGTATTTTGAATAAAGTGTGAAAACTATTATAAAACTATCTCCCTTTTTTATAGACTTCTTTAACATAGTTAAATTATAATATAACACAAATTTATAATTGTGTTTCGAGGAAAATATAAAACTATCTCACTCTGTTACTCGATAAAAGATTTAAATAAATATTAAATCCCTTCCTTCCACTTTTTTTATTATTGTCAAGTCTTCCTTAATATAATTAAATACAAATCTCATAATAAATATATATTTCGAATAAAATATAAAACTGTCAGTTATCTATATATATATATATATAATATAATATATATTAATATATGTATTATATATAAATATACTAATATATGCGCTATATATAAATATACTAATGTACTAATATATGTACTATATATATATATATAACGTCACGTTAGTACACATTGACTGGAAATAAGAAACTGGAAAATAAGAAGCGCAGGGTCTCGTGGAGCGTGGTAGTTGAAGCGAGACACCCCGTAGGTAGTGGTAGTGCGAAGCAAGACCATTGGTTGTACACGGTTAATCGTTTCTACACGCAAATTGAGACTCTGTCGACTGGACGAGGTTATTTAGTTCGTAAGGAACGTTGCGCGTCGCGGTCTAACAGCGGCCAGATATTAACCCTAACGTCGTCGCAGTCTCGTTACCCGTAAATCGATTTTACCATTATTCACCGAGACGATACGGTGGCCTATCGCGCTTTGATGGAAATTACGTCGAAGCAGGATCACAAGGGATCTTAATGAAATAAACGATGTCCGACGCGTTTCCATTTGTTACCGTCTCCGACACGTACGGGTATAATTAATGACAAACCGCGTGAAATCAACAGCGGAGAAATTTCTGCCACCCTAATTGAACGTGCACGAACTTCGTGGTTTTCTCTTTCGCGTGGGAATTTTATTCGCGGCATTGTTCTCAGCGTACGGAACGTATTGTAATGTACAGCGATGAAATTTCATCGCGCGACTAGCTGAACTTTGCTTTCTAATTTTAGGAATGCGTTTAGCCACGGGTGTATTTTGAGCAACCGCGTTTGTCGGACACATCGGAGAATGAAATTAATTAGACCTTAAGTGTAAGCTAATTAATTTAATTTCAGATAAATAAGTATCACTTAAATTATACCGTATCATATTAATTTTAGACGAACAAGTGTAATTAGAAGTAAGTTAGGTTTACACAAGTCTGCAAGGCAAGCACGGTAAATTAAAAATACTGTCCTTATTTTTTATTTAAGGCAACAGTATGTTTTTGCACTTCTAAAATTTACCACCACGTACAAAATCTTTCTAAACAATTCTGCAATTATGTACAAGGACGTGAACACACAACTACCATATTTTGCAGAATTTTATTTGTTTGTCAAATTTGGAAGTATAAATTGCCGAATGACGTTCAGAAGCCATTATTTAAACCTAGACTGTACCAGATTAATTTTACTCAAATTAATTTTATATAAATTCCTATTAAATCCCGAAATCGTCGAGAATGAGCGTAAACAGAATTTATAGCCAGAATTTATGCGAATTTCGAAAACGGATTACGCTATGCGGGGCACTACGAATTAATTCATAGCCGCACACAATGGAACGCTTACAGCATTTATTTATTAAAATAACAACACATAATTTCCAAATTCTTTCTCATTCAATATTTAAAGTCAGCATTCTAATATAAAAGTTAATGTAAAAAAAAATATTTAAAATTGCGCACAATTTTCTAACCTAATCACTTGATTAGATCAGACACTCCTGTAATTATAAAATTAAAAGTCAAGATTCAGATCGATCTTAGTCTTTGCGAGTGCGATGTAATTTCTTCGTAAGAAAAAATTGTTGCAACAATTTTTGTTATTTATGGATCAAGGGCGTCCGCAATAACAAAAATTGTTGTTCCAAAATGATTGGGGATCTGAACGAGATCAACAGATTAATGTACCACGAAGCAAACTATGAATAAAATTTCAATAATTTTGGAAGCATGCTTGCGAATTTTAATCACGGCAGAAACTTGCACATTTCGACGTCGTATTTAACGGAGAGGTCGCCCTCTCTTTTCCAGCAAATTTATGACGTAATTGCACACGCGATGATAAAGAAAATAAGTTACGATTTCAAGGAACTGCATGCGAATTTTATTACTGACGATTATATTTTATTATTTGTGATTATATATATTTTTTTTTAATTTGAGTATTTTGGTTTCATTGATATTTATTTTCCCAATTTCTTCAATTTATTATTTTCCCAATTAATTGCCAACGAACGTTATTTCAAAAATTTCTTTAACAAATTATCATTATTCGAAATAAATTTCGCCCACGTCTGACATTAACCTAAGCTGAGATATCCCGACGAGGATCTATGCTACGATGCACCAGCAGGGCAAACGTTTTACGTTTCGGCAAAGATAATCCTGAGACTGTGAGAAGAATGTTGCCCGCATAGTGGACACGTGTATCGCCCGACAGAGGAATTTGCCGGACACGAATGAAACACGGTACGGCGAGGTGTTACAGAGCTCAGGTTACATAGAAAGTGACGTAACTGCAGATAAACGTAAAACGCGTTAACTTTGAATAACACGACAAGCATCTTCGGCTCGCGATTTCCTGGCTTTCCCCGATACGTGTACACTCGACGTTGTACACTTCTCTGCCATTCCTTCTTTTTTTTCTTGTTTCTAGAATTTTCAATGAGTATAAAGTACGACTGACGTCCAGATTCCGTGTTCGTTTAGAAAACACACGTTCTCTGATTGCGAGAAAAGTTTGTCCGTGGTGAACATTGATGAATTCTACATCTTCGATTTGATGGAAATGCAATGATTTCAAGGTTAACTTTTTTTTCCTTTTTCTTTTTGCATTGTATTCTACTCATCGCGAAGGTAAAATTTTCCCAAGGAACTAGAGATCGAAGAAAAAGTTTCTTAATCGTTTAAAACACTGCGGACGCACGCGTCCTAACAGCGACTTTATGATTCTGGACACGTGGATGTCTATTTTATTTTACGCAATGTTTATATTTCGAATAATGTTAACAGTTTTAGCTTTGTCATTTGATTATTTAGACTTAGACTAATGCTACAACTATGATAAATCAAATGTTAATAAAACCTGATACGAAAATTGCTTTAACTATAAAGTCGCTGTAGCACGAACGCGTCCATTGTGTCGAATGATTAAGAAACATTTTTGCCAGTTTTTTAAGAGAATTATTAGGTTGTTGAAAACTAATATGGTTCCTTGGAAAAGTTTTATCTTCGTGATGAGTAGAATATGCAAAAAACAAATTTTTTTAATCTTAAAATCAATGTATTTCCATCAAATCGAAGATGTAAAATTCATCTGTGACAGTCACGAACAAACTTTTCTTTACACCCTGTATCTAATTGTTGGACACTTTTATTTTTTTCAGTTATTCAAAATTTTAAAACTTCATTTTGTTTATAAAATGAACACTTGTTGAGATGACTAAAGTCCGGAAAAACCGCTAAACTAGAAATTTACCGAATAATTAACAGAAGGTTGTTTTACGCGTAAAACGCGTAGAATAAAACTTTTGTATAAGATTTTGCGACATCGTTTTCCGGACGATCAAGTTTGAAAATTGATCGAGTACGCGTGCAACAAGGCAATTTTGAACAAAAAGTCTGCTCTCTCGAAAACGAGGTTTTAAACGAGAAAATTTTATTCCACATTTCCCACTTATTTTCGCACGCAGGATTGTTCTATTCAATCTGCGATCGGCTAAATTCAAGCATACTCGACAAATCGCCAAAGTCGATTTTCTCGTAAACGAAGCGCCTCGGATTAACACATTTGATCTTTTTTCCCCTATTTTCTTCGTGAAGAATCATCCCCTGCCCGTTCGTGCATGTTGCTTCGACGTACCCCGTGTAGAGCGGGACAGCCACGATGCGGAAGACGTCGTTCGGATCGTCGTACAGCTCCGTAACGCCCTTGTCTGGCCGGGTCTGTGCGACTAAGATTAAAATGTACGTCTCTCGAATGCGTCGAGGGTCGACTAGTGGCGAGGTCGAGGCCTCCTCATAAATCATTCCCGCTTGAAAATTTCAAGTAGCGCCTAGCAGGCGAGTTTGCTCGCGCGAGATCTCTCGTGTAGCTCGCAACTTCGATCCGTGACGGACTGAATATACTTTGCACGGGTGTAACATGCCGAGGGTAAAGCAAGGGGAACGGACAAGGGAAGAACGGAACGACGATGGACGTGAAAGCTTGAGAATTTCGAAAAGTTCGCGGAGATCGATAAAAGTGTGAAACCGACAAGGAGGGCTTCGCAAATTATTATTTTAACGATTCGCCGCGTGCGGAACAATTAAACCGGAAGTGTACGACGAATTTGATTAAACTGAAATTAAATGATCGTTTGTAGGTATACGTTTTAATTAAAAGTAAGTGATTAATATAGCTTAGTTGTATTCAATTGTAACTATGACTTTTTGATTGACAATTAAAAATATAAAATAGGAGTTGACAATTATATTATTTAATTATTCTTTAGTTAGATCTAGAAGGAAAATTTTTTTTTGTACAAAGTATGACGTTAGTGTTAGAATATTTGCATTATATTGCAACGTACAATTATTATACTATCATTATTTATATCATATTATTTTTATCTTAGTTTTATTCTTACTCTTGTCATTATTTATATCTTATTATAAATTCACTGATCTTACGTTAAACGAATGATAAAAATAAATATGTTTTAATAATATCTTATACATTATCTTCGTGGATGTCGAAGAATCATTTTATTAAAAGATAGATAATTTCGGTGTTGGAGAGAAACAACAGTAAAACATGTATTCATAAAAAGAAGACATTCGAAAAACAAACTTTCTTTAGATATTTAATTATTTAAATTTATTTTCCAGCCTAAAATAATAAATAATTTGAACAAAATTTCATGCAACTCAAAATGAAACTTCAAAATCTCAAAAATATACTCTTTACACAAGTGCTGTAAAATGGCTAGTCATTAAGTCTTTTGTACTTCAATGAAGAAGAGAAAACATATGCATTCATTCGTCTCGTGTCGTTAATTTTTAATGTAATTTTTACTTTATTATATTTCAACTGCTGATGCAACTGATTCGCCACAGATTAACGGTGGAAAGGACGTGTATTCATGCGTATCTGACCACTATTTATTTAGGCTCGCGTTGCACTTTGCACACGTTTCACGTAACCGCGATGGAGCAAACGCATATCTTAAGCAACGAAGCGTATCTTTTCTATCTTTCATCATCTTCATTTCTCGCACGGCCATTGACAGGCGGCATGCATTGCGCAAAATGGGTCATAGGTCAATCGACATTCGATGCTTCGTCCAGTTTATCACCGTCTTACAATCTATATGATGTACACCGCCGATGAGCCCGGCGCGTTTATGCGAGGCAATGTGAGACCGTTCCTTTAACGGGGCTGCGAGTTACGCTTGTCGACAGAATGGATTCGTGTAAAGGCGCATAACTTCGTACTTCGAGTATCTTATCGTTATCGTCCGATCAACGGAAATATTTAATCGGGGCTCAACCGTGAAGAATGCACGCGAGATTTCTACTCTTTTAAATCTTCTTTGAATTACGAAGAACTGCTTCGAGGAAGTAGAATTGCCTCGCTTTAAGAAGCCGGCCATTTTGTAACGTCGTTGAGTTATGATTAGATCAATTTATTTCACTTAATTCATTTGATGAATAAAAGAAACAAAATGATGAGAATCAAATCTTAGAAAGCCAGGAACGTAGTTCTACGTTCATTTTAATTTTCTATACGTAACAATAATGTATGTTAATATGTGCGCTGGGATATCTAATTTTATTTTGTACTTTACATCCTTCGTAATAAAATTCTAAGATCAAGCAATTCGAATCTCAATCATTTTCGTTCCCAATGGCCCAGCTTGAGCAGTTAAGAAATTACAATGAATATAAAATACATATATAGTTTGCTGTTTAAATGCAGTTTTGGGTTAACAGAATCCGACATCTTTTTTCATAAATTTATTTTTAAACACCACTTTCTTAAAATTTTTATATAAAATGTACAAGTGATATATATTCCATATTTAATATACAAATTATGGAAAATTATGAATTTATAAATTTAACACGTAAATCAAAGTCGCGTAGTATTTAATGAATTTCTGCTTAGCCTTCATTTCTTCAATAGCATTCGCAGAAACTCGAACATTTAAAATAATTCTTTTTCCTATTTTACATCGACATTTGCAACCTGTTGTACGGCTCGAAACAACACAGTCTGCAAAGACTGTAGAATCGTACCATGTACATATACTGTTAACTCAATTTCCACCACGATGTAACATAGATCATTATTCAATTCTTGTATCTCGCCGCGATTGAAAAGAAAGAGAAAAATCCATCGAAAGAAAGAGAAAGAGAAAGAGAAAGGGATGGGGGAGGTAAAGAAAAATGGAAAAACGTGAACGGGAAGCAGTGTCTCTCGCATCGCGCGCAAACAAGAATTTACACGATTGCAGCAAAGCCACGGTGTAAGCCAAGTTACGAGACGGACGTTTCAAATAAAGATGTCCGCACGCGATAAACAGTGGCACCGTCGCGGCGCGTTTCCACTAAAGATTTCTGGCTCTGGTTTCGACCTCTTTCTACCCTCTGTGTATACCGAGAGCCATCTTACTTTCTATCCACCTCGAGCTCCGTTTTCATCTTTATACTTTTCAATAAAAGCGCCTCCGACTCGGCGATGGGATTTACGTAGTGAAATACCGGAAGTCCGAGCTTTGCCATGCAACGTCTGTCTTACGAATGAAAAATCCCAGATCAGTCGTGAAAGACCCACGAAGACAGACTCGAACGTATTTACGTTTTACCGTGTCCGATATGATGCTTGTGCTTTTTTTTTTCTTTTTTCTTTTTCTTTTTAGGTGTGTCACGTTGTTCGTTCCTTCTGATATTTTTCGCCATCATTAGGAAATTTTTCATGGAAGCAACGCTAGTGCAACGAAAATTAGCAATTGGTTGATTTGGGTCACGTGATTCCTGAGGGGGCGTGGAGTAGACCTCGAGTAGGAGTGGCATTGTCTGGTACTGAGCAATCGCGCCTGTAATTTGTTTTCTATCGATTCAAACGTTGATATGCATACGTCAACATACTAGATGGCACATGTTCATCTTATAATTAAAAATAAAAGTAAAAAAAAAAAATAAAACTTTGAGGGATCAGTGTTATTATACATATGTATGTACATATTAAGCAGTCACAAACGTATTTTATGTTTTACAAATTAAATGTAATTATATTTTATAACACAATCTATTTATACATTTTTATTTATATAAACATCTTAAATACGTTTACTTCAATTCACACGGCATAGGAAAATATAACTCGTGTAACGCGAGTTCTGTGTTTACGCGATAATGAAATGAAACTAAATACTGAAATTACGTACGATTACCCGCGTGGCTGTTAAAGCAGAGTCGACGCACACGCAAGATTTAAGCGACGTAATAATTTACGTGATTTTGCTCGGGCGAAAGCTATTGATTTCGCAAGGTCGTTACTTAACATAATAGAGAATAGAAATACTATCTGAGCATGGCCAGATTTAAACTTGCTACTAACGGTACTGTTCATCTGGTGTACGTGACGCGCACACACACACGAGAGAATCATTTTACATTGACGGAGGCATACGTTTACACACAGATGCCAGGAGGAAACCCCTTGTAACATGACCGAAAAAAATATATATCTACAAAGATGATATCAAGTTGGTATCTAACATACGAAAAGACACCAAGAACGAAATTAATGTCTAACGGTAGCGAGGCTTAAACGTGAACGTAAGGTATTTATGTCCTGGTCATACAGACAAATTGTCGCGCAGGACGAGCATCGACTAAATGTTTGAGGTCTTGTCTTGTTAACAATTTAAATGTAATAGTAAAGAAGGTTAATTTGTCACGTATATATATACTGGATCGATTAAGTTTGATCGATATTATTTATATGGTTGATATTTAACTCGGGTAAACAAATTGGAAGAATCATTAATACAATTTGTATGATTAGATATCATTTAAATTACGCACTTTTTATTGTACGAGTTGATATACAATGTGAAGAAATGAGGAGATTTATTAATATTTTTTTGGTCTTTTACGATCATTTTTTACATATACGATGTGATATTTTTAGTGTAACAAAAAATATTTTATCAAAGTTAAATATTTCGTGGCAAGCAACGTGTTACTGAAGAAAATTACATTTATTATTACACTGAAATTACTATTATATCGTTAATACAACGGTATAATATTCTTAAACTTCAAAAACCGTGTGAATCAAGAAAAATTCAGACAATTACAAAAATTACATATAAGCTGTTATTACGCCAGAATCTCACTGTGACACCTAATCTCCTTAAATTTTCAAAATCTTTAACCTGATGGAACAAATAACAATACGTTCAAAGAAAATCAAGACTAATATTGCCCGCTAATTGGATTCATTCCACACGTCATTCACGAAATACATAATTCACGTCCATTTAATAATCATGAAACGAGATATTAATAATTAAAACGTGAACACCGATCTGTAATTATAATCAGCTTTAATTCGCAGGTGTTCACACGTTTGTTAACAAGCCTCCTTCTTACGAAATGATCAACGTAATTCATCATCTTCGATTCAGTATATTTAATACAAAATACGTTATTTTAATGCAAACGTAGGTTACGTCTTTTTTTTTTTTTATAAAAGAAAATTTAGTTCCCGAGGAAAGCAAAATTGGTCTTCTATCAATCTTTACAGAACGGATAATCTGACAGAGTGCACTGTCGAGACGATGGTAATTCAACACAGTTCCGCCCCAAAGACGTGTTCCCGTAGATTACACGCGTACACAAGAGACGATTGCACACATCTAAGGAAAGACATCATGCGACCAGCTGGGATAAGGCAACCGTATCACGTATGCATATACGTGTGTAACAGCCTTTCGTAGATGGCTCCGTCGTGGGGTGGGAGCTAATTACGCGGAACTGATGAGATCTTCATCGTGGTCTCGTCGTTATCTACTCAGAATCTACCTGCAAAGCTCGTCACCTTGTGTCAAGGTTTCATCTGCCCGCGTAAATGTCCTTCGTATCACGAGCGTAGGTACCCTCACGTTGAAACACAGAAATTAAAGAATTTTATCGTTCGACGTCAAGTTACTACTCTGGATCAGTTGATGATCAAGCTGCGTTTAATTTATGCGAAAAGTTTGTTTTAAAACTAGCAAACTATCGTGGTTAGTGGTTTGCGAATCAAGTTACAGGCGCGATCGCTCAGTACCAGACGACGCCACTCCTACTCGAGGTCTACGCCACGCCCCCTCGTGAATCACGTGATCCAAATCGACCAATCGCTAATTTTCGTTGCATCAGCGTTGCATCTGAAGAGACTGAAAATCACTTTCAGCGGTAAAAAGAAGAAAGAAAAATTGACGAAAGTAGAAGATGAAATTGGAAGTGGCTCGAGTCGCGTTTCATCCACTTCTTATTTTATTTCGAACGCAGACGGCTGAACGCAATTTGCTTCCGAAGTGTGTAATAACCAGCAGCACACCACCACCACCGGGTCTCCGCTCCGATCTCAAAATTACGTGATATTTTCAAATTACACACACGTTCCGAGCAACCGATGTGAGTGTCATTACGTTGCTTCCTTGAACAACCAATATCAGCCGCTCCCATTTATTGTACAAGTTTATGCACTTTATTATTATCGTCTGAACGGCCAGTATAATCCCATTCCTCTCCCTGCGCCATCTGCTGCGCGCTGTCCGGCATGCTTAGCCTGTTCCATGCCAGCGACGAGCGCATAAACATGTTCCTTGAATGGCTTCATTCATTCATCCTTTCCGTCCTTACGTTTCTCGTTTCCTTTCGCGTCTCGCTTCGATCCATTCGTTCCACTCGCGCCTCTCCCAACCGGCAACAACGATTAATTAATTTCGTATTAATTTCACATTTATACCTGCGATTTTAATAACTATCGCGGTCTACTTTTTTTGGTCGCGAGAAACGTTGCGGGTTACACCTTGGAATAAATTGGTGTTGCTTTCCTTTTATTATTACTGACTATTAGCTTTAACACGTACGTACATTTATACAGTACTTATTTGTTTAACACGACTTCAAGTTTTTGATTCATTGAACGAGAAACGAGCAGATTCGATCTTTTAAAATTGTAAAATATTATTAGTGATTTATCTGTTTAAATTTTAAAATAAATTGTTCTTCTATCGTTGCGCGGTAGTTTTAATAACTGGATAGTACATTTAGATTTATATTTAAACTTCAATTTCTTAATCAGCGATGTTGGAAATATTTCAATCTCTTTAAATTTTGTAGACTTCTAGAATCTAAGTAACTTCCTTTCACAACGCCAACATTAAACAATTATCACAAACTAACTGAAAAGAATCGCAAATTAAATACTGCGTTAACGCAAAATTATTGAGTTCATCACGACTTGAGAAACCACGTGAATGGAACGTTACAAAATAATAAAAATGACAATATAGAGTATTAACTCCAATGATCCCCATCAACGCGACAAACGATAAACATGCAAATATAAAAGACAAAGTTGTTTCACGACGCATTCTGCTGTTCAATTAAAAGTCAGATACGCATCGAACAGGGAAGCGCGGGACGTCCCCTTGAGATCATCTGCCTTCAATGACATCGACACCAGGGAAACAGGTTTCGACCTAACGAACCGACTGTGTGCGGTTGGGATTCAGCGTTTCGACGGCACACGCTGAACCGTGGCGCGATGTAACTTGCAGTGCACCTATGCACCGACCGTAAGGATCCGTTTGTTGACACGCACGACCAATGAGCGGTATAACTTTCGTTATCGCAAATACGACGCGGCGATGAATCACGTTGTCTGGCACTCGATCGGTTGTACTTACACGTGGGTGCGATAACTCCGAGTCACATCCCCCTCGTCGCAGATTTATTCCCTTTTCAATCGACCGCGCCCCGCTCTACGGCTCTACCACCAAGGACGCTCGTACAGCGCGACTGTCCCGACGTATTGTATTAAAATCTGGCCAACGCTGCGTTCCTCTTTTTAATTTTATTCGTTGTCGTACGCCAACTGACAGATGAAAGAATTACATAAAACGTTTTGTACAACTGAGGGAGACTCTTTTAGCTCTTAAAATTATCGAGTTATTAATTTCTTTTTAATTTGATCTTGACGTGTGTAGTTATTGGATAGAACAGCTGATATCACAATAATTAAGTGGCTGAAGACTATGTCAGAATGTTGTCCACTTGTTGGAGTTTTACAACGATAGAAATATTAAGAGGGTTTAATAGACAGATTTTGCGAAGCATCGTATCTCAAGATGTAGAAAATTAGTAAACAATCGTTATTAATCATAATTATAAAAAAATTCTTGACATCAGCAATAACTAAAAATCGCGATATGAAAAAAATATATAAAATCAAATTTAAAGTATAACATTTTCCATAATGTTTAGCAACTGAAGTGACTTTCTACGGATGATTCTACCTTCTTAACCGTATCTAAATACGAATTTGCGTAAAAATCCGTAACTGCAACCCAAATAAACCGAATTATCAATTTTGAAATTTCTGCATATCCAAAGGGAAAGGTATTTCGCTTCGCTACGTTTCCATTTCAAATGAGAACCTCGTACGTACGATTATCGGAACGTACGGCTCGCTCAGTACAGGAATTTCTATTTTAAAGTAACCCAGAAGTATTACATTCTCCTCCACAATCTCTCGACCATAATCCGATAGAAAATTTATCAGATGAACTAGACCGCGAAATCAGGATAATCTCTATAAATTCGGAGGAAAAATGAAAAATAAGAATACGCGAAGGATGGCAGAATGCGAGCCTCGGTTATTTGGAAATAAACGGCGGTATCGAGCGTGTCTAAACGGTTGAAACGTCGATTAAAATACAAGGGTTATGCTACGAGCTATTAAAAATATACATCACATTTCCTGACATATACTTCGTGTTAAAAATTATTCATCTAAGAGTTTCAATATCTTTGGAGATGATTACAGAGGTGTAAAAATCAACTACACATTCTTCCCTTATAATTTAATTAAATAATTTATGTATTATACATATAATTTAATTAAATAAAATTCCAAACTTAATTTAATTAACAATTTAACAAGCAAACTATTGTACATTTAAGAACTTGTAATTAAAAAATTACGACGAAACGTAACGCAATAAATCTTGCTATAAATCATACTATTCGAAGCTAACATTTGGCCGATATTCGGTGAAGAAAGAGAAAAAGCTTTACGGTTCATTTTGTAAAAAGAAGAGGAACAGATGAATAAAAGTGTACGAAAATCGATACGGCGTGCGGAAGATTTCATAGCATTCACTCATTCGTTTCGATAGAATTGCTCGGTTATTGGATGAAATTCATACAGAGCCTGGTATAGCACGAAATAAAATAGTGGAGACAATTACAGACAATGGGGCGAATTTCATCAAAGCTTTCAAAGGACACGATGTACGACAGAGGAAACAACGTACAGCAGAGACATTGATTGGTAACGCGGCAGTGGAGCGCGGTCGCGTGCGCGAAAACGAATTTTCGAGTTTGAAAAAGACTCGAATCGACACTGAGGAAGAAACTGAAAAGGAAAAAAGTAATTGTTCTTTGAACGGTTCAATTTACTTCTAGATGAGTTACAGCCAGAAAGATTGGCTCTTTCGCTAATGAATTCGAACTGATATTCTGCAGACTTTTCCATAGAATGAAATATTCTTTGAAAATATGACAATTTCAATACGTACGATGTATACTGGTTGTAAGATAGCCTGTTGATACAAAACTCTATTTTGAAGATAATCATGCAAATGTTTCAAGTGTAGCGTTTAAAATTATTATATGTTAAGCATTGATAATTCTTTAATTTCTAGTACAGACATAAGATGATTTTTTGTAAAAAAAAGTTAGGAAAAAATATACAACAAATTTTTTTCCATCAAAGTTTTTGGAGAATATAGAATTTAAAATTTTATTCCGCGCGTATGAATTTGGCTGATTATCGACTGTCGATATATCGCACGAATAAACGATCGGCAAAAGGTAAGGTTAGTTAGCATATACGAGAAAGCACATACAAAATTTAAATGTTTTCAACATATGTAAAATTTAGATGTGTTTCCGTTTAAAGCTTCGTTTCCAATACGGAAAACAGAGTTTAAATATGCACAATGTTTAATTAAGAATTAATTTCGCACAAGTGCACCTGATAAATATTTAAGCTTAATTTTCTCAGAAATGGAGCATTTTATTCAACATTTCCGACTTATTTGAACGCGTTAACTGTTTATTGCTATTCAATCTAGAATTTGTCAAGTTCAGATATAATTTTCTCGAATGAGAAAATGTCTCTTTATTCGTTTTTGCTTATTTTATTGCTTATTTTATCATGCTCTGTACAATTATATTATATGCACATATAATATTCTGTTTATATCATAATTACTTATAATGACAGCAAGTAAGATAAATAGTTCAATCATGATTAAACAGATCTGAATTTATAAAAAAAAAAAAAAAAAATGCAAAGTTTGACTCTACAAAAATCATTGAAACGGCCTGTAAATCAATGAAAATTTGCACGCAAGGATTTTTAATGGATTCATTATTAAAAATATATTAGTGTGGTTTCTAAAATGTTTACATATAGAATGCTGATGTTACTATCACTGCTTTTGTCAAAAACTGTCCATATATCTAAACCACTAGAATTAACATGCAACTTTGTGCAACTTTAAATAAGATATCCGTATCTTATATTCGCAAGTTTCTAGCAATTCGTTCATATATGTAAATACCCTAGAGTCTACTTCTAAACTTTGACAGGTAATCAATCCGCTCAACCAAATACTCCGGAGTATTCGAGTAAACTTTGATGTTTGGTGGAAACTAATATAAACGTGTAAAATGAAAAGGGGAAAGTATTTCACTCTAATAATTTATTGATAGTTCATACACCACTTGTATTTATTATAAGTTAAATATGTGACTGATTACTTGGATTGCACTTAAAGCAATCAAACATTGCAGCAGTCATAAGTATCAATAATTGTAACAATTTCTAAAACAGTAGTGCATACATTATTAATTATGACAATACTCTTGTTGCAATAATTCTTTTATACATAGTAATAATGTCGTAACGAAACAACTTTTATAATTGACAAGGAGAAATTTATTATAAATCACGTATATTAAACGTTAAGAAGATTTATGGTAAACCAAACGAAAAATCGTAACAAATAATTACAATATTTCTTTAATTTTCTAACTTAAAGAAACAAAAAAAAAAAAGGAATTTAAAGGAAATGATATAAAAATTCCTGAAAATATGAGCTTAATACTTAAAAAGGATTGAAGGCCCAATTAATTGCTGAATTAGTCGAAAAAATAAACTGTAAATGAAGAAACAGCAACATCTTCGTGAATTCTAAATTCTTCTAACTTCTAGAGCTGATAACTTTCTAAAGTATGGACACTAATCGACACGAATCGTTGAAAATGCGAAGTATACGAAATACTTTGATCAAGTGTACGTTTTAAAGAAATTTCAGACATTTCAAAGAAGAAGAAAGATTATGTTTCACGTGCACCAATCCGACGCGTATTAGTTTGCTCCTCGCTACTAGGACGAAATTTCAGAGCAAAATTAAGATCTAAATATTAAAGCTCGGGAAGTTCGCCGCCGCGTCACTCAAGTAAAATTGTCTAACAACTTCGCCTGATTCCTGACAAAGTTGCGACCTGAGTTCAGTCGCTCGTCGAGATTAAGTTCAATTCCCTGTTATAGCAACGTCTATACTCAACGTACCATTAAATACGTACACTAGACACGTTAACTAGACTCTATCTTCGCGTCAGCTCGACGCACGAACCCAACAGAGAGACATCTCCGATTTAGGGTCTTCAACTGGTGTTTTTTTCCTTCCCCCGATCGAGACACACAAGTCGACGTCAAGTCGAATTCGCGTAATCCTATCGAACATCCATCCTACCAAGAAATTACTTGGTAGTTTAACTAACGGGTAATCCGCGTCGATAGCACGTTTACAGCTCGAGGCGTATCGCCTGGGATAGCAGGTTACGAGATGCACAACCCTTTATCCAAGTGGTTTTCCCAGCGATCCCAATGTGGCATCGGTTCCGTCCACGCTTTCCATAAGTGGCTTCTGGTGTTAGCTATACGAAAGCCACGGTAATCGTGCGCCACTGGTTTGTCCACGTTTACCCACCCCCGAGAACTCTCACGGCTCGTTCGATCCTTTGCTGAGAATTCCGCCTATCCATAAACCGTGTCCAGGGCTGCCTGTGCAACTGACTCGATGCTTCAACCACCCGCAGCTACGACACTCCTTTGCTACGTGTGATTTGCACATGCTCCGCCAGAGTGAATTTTATATATATCAATAATTATGCACTTTAAACTATTTTTCAATTTTTTTTGGCAATTTAAAAATATCGATTCAACACAAGAGTTCCTGTAAATAAAAAATATGATATCGAGGTGCGTTGGAAATTTACGTTTAAATAAATGGCTCCAACAAGTGAGAGTTCACACTTGGAGATAAATGGAGTTCGTATGAACCAAGTTTCACTGCACAATTGTTAATTACAGTATATTAGAATTAATAGAGAGACTTTCGAGTGCTCAGTTAGATTTACAGGAATGTTCAGATAATGAAAAAACTATTTTTTCTGATATAATATTTATTGCGCCATTAATAATTTCAGCTATTTCGTAGATTGAAAAGAAAAGAAAAAACTGTACGACTTGTATCCCAGTACGATTCGTCTTACTGAAAGGACCAAAAGCAACTGTTCCGACTAGGAAGTAAAGACGACTCTTTTGCCATAAAATTTTATTGATATGCAAACATTTGAATCAATAGAAAACGAATTAACAGGCGCGATCGCTCAGTACCAGACAACGCCACTCCTACTCGAGGTCTACTCCACGCCCCCTCACGAATCACGTGACCCAAATCAGCCAATCGCTAATTTTCGTTGCATCAGCGTTGCACCTGAAGAGACCCGAAAATATTTTCTGGGTTACCCCCGCTAAAATCACTTTCAGTGATAAAACGTTGATTTCGATTTCATTCTATGGTCTTTTATTTTAACTATCAAATTGAACGTCCGTCATTATGATTCACAGAAAGCCACGAAATTTGTATGTTTCAATGTCAAGATTTCAATGAAAGATCGTAAGTTGAATATTAAACAAACGCGCTGCTAAATATTAACAAACGTACCATTGAACATAGACAACTGTAAAATCGTTCCTGTATATTTATTTATACCCGATTCACGTTATTCACGCGACAGCGAATATCACGTATAGCTATTTAGAATATTACAGTTCTCCGAAAGAGATCATTGTTTCGAATTCAAACAGCGAAACACGATTCTCTATTCGTTACGGTTTCGATCGGTCCGTTCCAATTTACTGAAAACGATAACACTGCTAGTGTACTACCGGTCACTTTGGGCATTACGAGAGCCAACGCGTTGCGGTTCACGACACAACATCACAAAGCGTGAATTACCGTGGCAGATGACGAGCCGCTTAACAGCGAACGATACAAAAACGACAATAGTCGTAGCGGCTCGTTTTTGCTTGCATATATCGCATCACCACGCATCATGTGTATTTCACCGAACACGCTTGCTCGTTTCAAACAGAATGATCGTCGCCATTTTCTCGCGTAATTTTGTTGTTTAATTTTGATGTGTTCATCTAGTTTATGTAGCGACAGCTCGACGCGAAGTAAATAACGTGCGCGCGTCGAAATAATAATGCGAAACTTGAGTACTTCGACACGAGTTGCCAGGGAATTTACAAAATATAATTTATGAGGGGACAACGAGAGTGTGTCGATCCAATGAATAACAATCGCGAATAAATAAGAAAAAAGAAAACAAAGAAAACGCGGAGCGATGCGAGATTCGAACGAGTATTGTGTCTTTTCATTTTGCACCTTATTAATAAATAAACTGCAATGTTCGTTTACTCGATACACGTGAAAAGAAGTCTGTGTAAAAGAAAAGTGTAAAATACAAAATGACCGACATTATTTTTTCATTTCTTTCCTAACACGATTGACGCGCGCGATTTATAAAAATTTGGTAGCATAAATTAGCGATTTAGTAAAGATACGTGTTTTTCACGAGTAACTGATTTTGGCAGAAAGTGAAAATTTGATGTCACATTTTTGTCCACATAGGGTGAGACAATGTACCCACTTGCGTCATCTTGCTATGTATTGCTTTCGTAATTTATGTACATAAAGTAATTTTTAATTTCATCTTACCATGCTTTGCAATTTATGCATCTCGAAGTTGCTTTTTAATCCTGCAAGATTACATTTTAAAATCAAGCAGACAAGTTTGATCACAAAGTACATTGTTTGAAACTATGCGCTGGATAAGTGGATTAAACTTAACGTTTGAACTAGGAGCACTGATACGAATACGGAATTATACTCATCAATAGAACTATTTCACTCCACTGTGTAAACATATCCAACAGTCGAGTAAGATATTCAATTTACTCGCAAATTGGTGTTCAATTTTAAAGAATCGCAGTAAAACTATTTTTCTTTCTTTGCGTGTGCATCTTTGTTTCTAAAAGATAACTTCATTTTACTCGTAAACAACAATTTTAGTGATAATTTTGTTCGTTAAAATGCTATTTTCTTCTACAAAAAAATAAAAAAAAGTTACACTTACAACCATTTCATTCAAATCTCCCCCGAAACGTCTAACGCATGTATACTTTCGGAGCGACAGCAGACGCGAGAAGAAACTGAATAAGAAATGAAACGAAGGAAAGAGAGAGACAGCAGAGGAAGAACGAGAACAAAACGTTATTACGTATCCCCGTGCCGAGAAGTGATATCATTGCCGTCATTTGTCTCTACCGGTGAAGAGACGATATCACTTTGACTCATTTTGCTATTCCACCTGCGTCACGAAACTTTCATGTTTATGAAATGGCCCGTCGCGCACGCCAGGAAGCTCGCTGAAATAACGTAAATCCTAGGAAGTGAAACGAGCCGGAGTCGCAGCGCGCCCGAGTAGAATGCAAATCTTTCGACGCGCCGGGCGAGCATCGCCTGGCTGGATAACATGACCAGGCACGAGGTACGAACCCGGTATGTACTGGGAGGATCCCTCCTGGCGATATTGAAATCAAAACAACACCGCGAGCCTTTGCTGGAATTACCGGCTCGCTACTTCGTTCCTTTCCTACGCGCCGCCATTGCTCGCTGCAACGCAAGTTTCTTCTACTCGTTGACCTCGTGCCGAAAGTGTCGGAAGACGCCTTTCTGCCAACGCAACAGTGAACTAACATCGTGTTCCATCCCTCGGTTGGTCCGACTGGAAACGCTTTCGCTGCGGAATGCGGTTAGTCCGACTATCTTTCACCAGTAGGTAACCTAGTTATGGTTCCGATGAAATATAGAGCGAGGCCAAATACTTAACCCCTTGAGCGTCTTGTTCTATTTTGACAATGTGCACTGGTGTGTTTTAACTGCTGTGTTTTAATTTACTATTTATTGCATCGCGTTGTATCGATTGCGCCAAATTCCCGTTCACTTTCAAGTACATACTTTCTCTCCTTTGTTACCTTGGAATATTCTAAAATGCTGAAGCTACAAATGTGTTTTATCTAAATTTTGCGATAAATAGCAAAAGCGAATTTTTTATCACTGAAAGTGACTTTAGCAGGGGTAACCCAGAAAATCGGGCGTCTTCAGGTGCAACGCTGATGCAACGAAAATTAGCGATTGGTTGATTTGGGTCACGTGATTCGCGAGGGGGCGTGGGGTAGACCTCGAGTAGGAGTGGCGTTGTCTGGTACTGAGCGATCGCCCGTGTAATTTGTTTTCTATCGATTCAAATGTTTGCATATCAATAAAATTTATAAGTCAACAATATATAGCGTATAATTGTTTCTAAAATAATTAAATCGATTTTTCGAGAAATATGCCCATTTCCACTCGCTCGTCAATTTAACAAACGTGTTGGTAGAAACAGGAAAATAAATACAAGAAATCCCCATGAACCTAGTGTTGATGGTTTGACCAGAGCAAACAGTTAACCTGTACTAATCGTAGCGTCGCGATTAGGATGGGAAAGTGATTGTGATTCGTAAATCGAGAGTTCGTACGGGGAATGTTTCTCGATCACTATCGGTTTTGTCGCCCCCAGCTGGCAGGTAGAAACGATTTGACAATCGCCGGCAATTTGGCTGATTAGCGGGTGCCAGTTATCGATCCTGTGATTGCCGCGCAATCCGTGCCCCGATTCGTCGTTGCACTTTATTTTCAGCTTTTCGCGGCTGGCAAAATTGCACGGCATACGGCAATCGGCGTTAATTAATCACGTTAATCGATAGCCGTGTCTGCGCAGATTGCACACGGTTAGCAGCACGAGCACGTCGATGGTTACTTGTGTAATGCCCGCGTGCTGACGGAGCTACGAAAATCGTGATATTCAAATGATCGAACGTACCCCCGTGCATTTAACCCTAGAAGTGTTTTATTTCATTTCGAGAACGTGCACGTATGGGCTTAATTATTGCTGCAGACCAAAAGCGGAGTAAGTGTTTGTTGCAAGTGTCGTAAGTTTCAAATGTCAGAGATATACTATGAGAATCAACAGCATAATACAAACGGAGCACTTTAAATTAGAGTGTATAAAAAAAAGTGCAGGTCGTCAAAAGTTTTAATTGCATATGGTCGAATATGGCCCAGGTGTGTCTTGTATGCTGGTTTATTTAGATTGAATGAGAGAAACTGTGCAAAAAAAGCGAGAATATACATATTGACAGAGAATTGTTAGAATATTTTGCACTGGAAAATACATATTTACGAGAATAATAATTATTAAATGTTAATTAAAAATGATTCAATAATTTCGTTTTGTCTTGTATTATTATACTGAAATGTATATTGTGTACAAAAGTGTCTTATTGTTAGAATTCAGTTAATGTTTTGCATGTGCAATTGCACAAGAAAATAAAATAGGAATACTTTACGAATACATATATCATGTATGTTGCATAAAACATTTCATAGTAAGATTCGATCATCATGATTATACTGAATTATTACATATATTTAACATTTACTATATGCTTCAGACGGCTATTAATGCTTTATACTAACTTTGCAATAAGTATCATATAATTTTTATATACATCTTTCGATTAATTTCAAGTTTTATCAACATTTTATCAATGTAAATATCAAAATATAGTGTACATATGTACCTATAAATGTTTTTATAGTCAATGTTGAAATATTTTCACGAGCCACTGTATATATACCTCAAAAAACAGAAAGATGAGATGTCTGCAATATAACAACAAATAAAAAGCAATAAGAGAATAACAATTTATATTCACAAACGATGACAACTTATAATGTACTATGATTTAAACAGTGCTGGGTAAAATAATATTTCAGATGAAATATAAATATATTTACAGAGATTATTTTCTACACAATGTTTCATTTGTTTATTTGAAATGACAATTTGCTTTTCTATTAACTGAAATATTACTTGAAATTTATTTGATTCTACAAGCATATGAAAAATGTATTTTAATTGCGAGCTTGAAATAATTATTTGAAGCAAATATTTCTCTCGTCATTCATACAACGAAATATTTGAACATTATATTTGTGAAATTATTCCCAATTGTTTGTTTTTATACATGAATCAAGTTCTATATATACTAATTAATATCTGTTTTTCCTCCATACTTTTTTTTCTTTTTAGTCAATTTCCCTCTGAAATAATATTTCGAAACAATCAATTCAAGCTCGAAGCACGGAATATCATTTTAAATAACAGTTTCTAACAACTTTTACTTTAATTAATAATTCCCGCTCGTACGATTGAAATGAACAACGTCAATACACTATTTGACTGTATATCACTGTCAAGTAAAATAAATTTTATTTCATCAATTACATTTCGTTTCAAATAAAATTTTCAAACGAAACCAGCACAGGGTTTAAAGCGTCGTGGAGTAATAAGAAGTGTTATTTTCGACTGAATGCAGTTGCACGACAAATAAATCTCGACGCGAGCCAATACCTTGGCTGGTGATTTATCTAGGCGTTCTTTTTATTCGCGTACAAAGAAGACGCAGCAGTAATTAAGCTCTACGACTTTATCTGCGTTCCTTACGGGACCGGTAATGAAGCGGTAGATATCGGAACGAAAATATCGCCTATATGTGTATACCGGTTGTCTTTACGCGCCGCGTCTCGATTCGCTCGCCGCTTCGTGTGCGCTTGCATGCTCTTACACTCCTCCAACAAACGCGATATTATTACTCGAGTCGAACGTCAACGTTCGACTGCTCGAGACAGAATAAGTAGATAAGACGGAAGGAGAAAGCAAAAAAAGTCCACGGGTCCGATACGTAAACGTAGTTTATCATTGAACTAAATACGTGTATGTACTGCTATTGATACACTAAATACTGAGACGTTTGATTATAGTTTTTGTAAAATTATAACTGTTGTGATTTTGTGAAAGGAAACGACAAACTTGGGCTCATTTTGAAACCTGAAGCCCTCTATTTTCAAAATGTATCGTTCACTTTACATTATAATTTTGTAAAATTATAAATGTTATAATTTTGTAATTTAAATGTTATAATTTTGTAATTTAAATGTTATAATTTTTTAAAATTATAAATGTTACAATTTTGTAATTTAAATATTATATAATATATATAATATATAATATTATATAATTTTGTAAAATTATAAATGTTACAATTTTGTAATTTAAATATTATATAATATATATAATATATAATATTATATAATTTTGTAAAATTATAATTGTTGTAATTTTGTGAAAGGAAACGACAAACTTGGGCTCATTTTGAAACCTGAAGGCCTCTATTTTCAAAAATGTATCGTTCACTTTACATTATAATTTTGTAAAATTATAAATGTTACAATTTTGTAATTTAAATGTTATAATTCTGTACAATTATAAATGTTACAATTTTGTGAAAGGAAACGACAAACTTGGGCTCATTTTGAAACCTGAAGACCTCTACTTTCAAAATGTATCGTTCATTTTACATTTTGTAGTAAATGACAAAGTAAAGATACTCCTCTTCTTAAAAATGCTGTAAATTATCATAGTACATAAAAATGTTGAAAAATTTTTTTTCATCGCTTACTACAGATATATATATATACTACAATTTAACAGATCTATCTACAGCTTAGTACGTAACAAAGTCATTCCTCCCTTGAAACTTCAAATAAAATTTGAAATGACGTCTGAATTAAAAAGCTTCTTTGATCGAGTAGACCAATAAATAATAAATTAATTAGAACACCTCAACGGCGCACTTTTTAATTTAACAAACACGCAATTTAACCAAACGAAACAAAGAAACAAATATATAAAATACGTATCGTTTCGAGTCCGTCAAAGAAAGATCCCTTTCTCCTTTTCCCGGGCGTGGAGGAAGAAACGAGAACGAGAGGGAGAGAAACGAAACGACAAAAAGGATCCCGAGAGTTATCAAATCAGCGACAGCATGTCCGCAGAACGATTCACCGGGGATTCGATCATCGAATTGAACACGTCGCTGCGGCGTGTGCTTCTCCTCCTGGGAAGGAGGAGACGAGCCCTTCTTCCCCAGGAGTAACGAAAAACGAAAGGAATTCCCTCTTTTCTTTCGAGTCGTTACCCGGAGTCTTCCCCTCCGCTCGTCCCCGTCGCGATTTACAGCGGCAGTGACCCTCTCTCTCGCTGGAAAAATCAGAGCGGGGAACGCGGATCGTCCCGCAGGCAACAGCAGGGGGTCGAAGACGAACAGCCCGAGGAGCAGAGACGGCCTTAACAACGTCTTTATACCGCGCGTACCGGCGTTCAATGGCAGCCGCGCGGCATGTCCTTAGAGGGAGGCGAAAGAGAGAGAAGCAGCGGAGGAGAAGGCAGCCTCTCCTCCGGTGGAAGTGGGATTGAAATGTATCTTGATCTTGGAAGTGGATTTACATAATTGCTCCTGACTCTGCTGCCTTTTTCATCCCAGGATCCGACGGCCTTCCGCGTCGCTAGAGGTTTCTCTCCGCGCGATATTGGATTTTGCAGCGTAATGCGCGGTGAGAGGAAGTCTGCGAGACGGGCGGGAGATGGGGGGGGGGGGAGGAACTCGCGAAAGGGAAGACCGCCGATGTCGGGACCGGAAAACGATTCCACGACCGTCCGATCGTGGCCTCACGCCCCCGCTGAATCGATGCTCGTACAAGCACGGATGACGACACGACTATGTCTCGCTGTTTAGCGTTGCTGTTGCGAATAGATTCACTTGTTTCGCGCGTGCCTCGCTCGACGTGTCGCGAGATCCGCGATCGTTACTCAAAGACCGGAAGGAGCACAAGTCGCGCGTATTGAAACGGCGCAAGGAACTCGAGGAAGAGCTGTTTGCTTTGGGCGAAGAGAGCCGATTCATCCGGACTGATTGAGCAAATTGATTTTATCAGCCGGGCTGAAAAGCTTTTAAGAAATTACCGTTCAGGGGAAATTTAAGTGGTCCAACTTACATCAATTATACTAATTGCTTCGAATAGTTGTTCCACGGCCGCGTTGAATTTAATATCAATCCAACGTGGAAAGCCTCTTTAGGGTTGTTTAATTTCGCAGAGAGCGGAGAGTTGGGGAAATTTTGTTACAATTTGCAGCATAAACTGAATCAGTCTGTTTGTATTTTTTTTTTAGTTTGCCTCGTGTCGTGCGATTAAAATTGCAGAATTACGCGTGTTTGCCAATTTTCGAAGGTTTGAAACAGAAAAGGGAGAATCTTGGATCTTAATTAATTTGTCAGGCTATTTATAAAGTAACGATAGTTTCTACGTTGTTGAAACACGTTCGTGCGTGAATTCAAAAATCTAAAATATAACATATTAGGAAAAAATAAATCTTGTAATCATTACGTTAGATCATCTTTATATTTAAAACGGAATTCAATTCAATAAATCTTTCATCCAGCAGTATTTTCAATCTTTGAAAATTATATTCCCACTTCTATTTTCATACTTCGATATTTAAAAATATATTAATAACGATATTTACAATTTTACGTGAAAAATGAGGTGGCGATACATTTAACTCTAAATATTAAAAACGGTAAAAGTTTATGAATAAAAAACGATCACTTTGTGTTTTGTATTTTTTTAATTTTACACTTTATATTTCTTTAATTTGAAACAAATAACACAAACGCAAAATGCAATTTTATATATAAAACCGATATATCCTCTGTCCGATTTCATTTGCTCTGCCTTTCTTTACAAAAGAAGCGGAGAGGTAATTAAGTTTAAAATCCACACGTCCAGCGTTCACTCAGAATCTCGTGTAAGAACAGAATCTCGCGTTACACAAGCTGGAGATCAACGATCTTACTTTTTCCATGCATGAACGTACGTTTGCAGCCCTATTTACTTGCAGTGGCCACAGATTCTACGTGACCGGATGACGAAACGGCTAGCTACCGTTTCCTACGCCGGATGTACCAAGAAACGAGCATTCTTCTTTCCACTGTCTTTCCACAAAACCCTTATAAGTATCGGCAAGAAGGCCAAAAAGTTTAACCAAGTTGCTGTACTCGTTGCAACATGCGCGCTAGTGATTATCCACCTATACATGGCGTGCAACAAACTTGCACTTGGTTTTGTTGGTTACGTTGGTCACGTAACAAATTCTTGCGCGAAGAAAGTATCGTAAATTACTGACTGCAAATTACTGACCTTATGGCTATGAAATTGACAGAGGTCTAAGTATTCAAAATACTGAATGAAGTGTATGTAACAAATTAAAAGTACATTCATCTTTTTGTATCCCAGTACGATTCGTCTCACTGAAAGGCCCAGAAGTAACTGTTCTAACTAGGAAATGACGACTTTTTTGCCATAAAATTTTTTTGATGTACAAACATTTGAATCGATACAAAACAAATTACAAGTGCGATCGCTCAGTAGCAGACAACGCCACTCCTACTCGAAGTCTACCCCACACCCCCTCACGAATCACGTGACCCAAACCAACCAATCGCTAATTTTCGTTGCATCAGCGTTGCACCTGAGAGGCCCGAATTTCTGAGTTACCTCCGCTAAAATCACTTTCAGTGATGAAATTTACAAAACATCGAAAGAAGAAAAAGCTTGTTGCAACATTTAACAACGAAGACAAATTCCTACCTAAGCTTCATTCTTTTTAATTGTATTAGAAAAAATTGGAGATTGCATAAAGATCCGCAGTCTAATTATAACATTATCTGTATCAATCAAATTTAATTTTCTTATTCATTGATAAATCATTGACTAATGTCGGAATATATTTTATTTAAATTATACAAACTATTTACGATTCGTATTATTTCTGAAACGTCCCTGTATAGTGCATACACGTGTAACTTACTGGACGTAGACGAATGCTACTAATGTCGCCGAGGACCATTTTCACAGGCCAATGAATTATTTGCTAGAATTGCGTGAACGTGATGAGCTGTGTATACCGAATCCTGTCATCGAATGTTTAATGACGTACAGCTGAACGGAAATTCATGAAATTATACTACACGTACCTCACAGGAACGAGGTGACGGATTACACGAATCAGTGTTTCTCAGAGTGATTATTTGTCCGCTGTTGAAACAGCTGCTAGAGATACCCGTGTGAGAATCGTTTCAAAATATTCTTTAATCCCTCATTACGCAACGTCAAACATCGTCATTAAATATAGATAACAGAAAATTAAACACAAATTTAACATTTGTTCTGCCTCTTTTCCATTATTTTACATTTTAAGTTATATTTATTATCAGTAAAATAGTAATATTTATTATTTTTCTTCGTGGTCACTTTGTGAAACAAGATTCGTTTCTTCAGAAAGAATTAAAATATATTTTAATTATTTGAGTTAGATTCAAAATACTTAAAAAAAGATCCAATGTCAACGAATTTGACAAAAGACTAATCGAAAATTCGATGCTGAATTAATTTCGGTAATAAAATTAATTTTAATTGAAATGACCGGATAACAATATTTCGAATAAAAATACATGAGTAGCTGTGTGAATTTGTAAAACGTTGAACTGCAATGTACCAACGTGGGTATATTTGTGCAATCTGTGCAATTTACTGTGTTATTTAACGTAAAATTAATGGGCAACGATAACCGATAGAGTACGTGTTTATCTGTAGCACGGTTTAGATGCACTTCATAATGATCGCCGTAACTTCCCCGAGTTCATTCGAGATAAGTTGTAATCAATCGCGTTGCCCCGTCGAAGACTAAATCAACGATGTGATTTGAGTAATGATTACCGTTTCCACGATATAATATCCCCGTGTATTCCATCTATTGAAGTTTAATATATGTTAATATCTAGCAAACTGAATTCTGTAATACTGGCCACCGTTTCACGTGTAATACTATTTATCACGCATGGCGTTCAAGTGTGGTACATAGCAAATTACGTAGCGAATTTATATTTCCTTCATTTCATATTCTTGCAGCAAAATTTAACTTTATCCTGTAAAACTGTAACTGTTCTATAAATTAAAGTACGCTTCCTGAGTGCATCAATGCACTCTAAAGGAAATTAGAGATTGCCTAAAAACTACTACGTTCGATATCACTTGATTTTATCTCATAAAACTGTTATCCATCTGTAAGCGTTGTAGAAATTAGATTTGTAAGCGCACTCTGCGGAGTATCGAAGAGATAAAATTGTCTAAAAACTACAACTCGTTCAACTTGATTCCATCTCGGAAATAGAGGATATTAAATCACTCGATGCTGAAGATTGAAGATGATGTCACTTCTTGAATGCACCGATGCATGGAGAAGATAGAATTATGCGAAACCTACAGCTCAATATCGTTCAATTTTATCTTATAATATTGTTTCCTATCTATCTACGTGGAACCGTTTCGAAGATACGCATCGCAGGTGCTTGCATAATCGAACATTCGAGCCAGGCTAAACCAGAATCTCGATATTACTTCGGGAGGTCTACGTTTCGACGCGTCACGTGGTCTATCGGTCTATCTCGAAAGTCCCATTCAACAACGATAGACGCGTCGTAAACCCACGAAACGATACACGAGCAATTCGTGAGCACGGCACGCCACACTCCGTACCTAATCCCTCTGTTGACCCGTTAACCTTCCAATTATCAGCGAGGTATAGCGAGCAAATTATACTCGTCGAACACAGTACGTGTCTAAGCAGTTTTAAAAACCAAGTGCTCAATCGTCTAATAAGCTTCTCTCGATCGATCTTCTCCGTGGATTGCTCGACCATTTCGCGCGCAAGTGTGCTTGGAGATAATATTCACAGCCATTAACGATTAAATATCGAATTGCTCGTCGTAAATATCTCTTTGGTATATTTGTTTAGAATCGACTACACGAGCTCGGGTATTAGATTACGAATCACTTCTGAATACCTTTGTTTCTGCATTTTTAAAACTATTGCTAGCGTAGCTAGCACAACTTGTGAATGAAATGCGAACATATAAATAGAAACAGTGTATGAATAGTAGACAATTTTACTTTGTGTGATACTTACATTGAAGTGAGTCGGTTGGAACACTATCTTTGGCCCCAGCGGTAAAAATAGCGAATACTTTTGTTAAAAACTTACCTGAAACAGAAAAAAGCATGTTCTTTTGTTCAATTTTATAAAAATTACTCGTTACTTAGAAAAATGATTGTGTCTACCATCATTGTTGATGATACTATACCATTAAATGTAACAAGTATATAGGTACAAGTAGACCTAATAGCCGCGCTATTTCGTATTAATAGGAAAATTAATATTTTCTTTTGTTAATATTAATTTGACACTCGACAGAATGAAATCTAATATAGTATTATAATATACAAGACTCGGAAGTCAATCAGAGCAAGTTATTTTTGATATAAATATCCCTTTGTTAAAACTATTAGTACCAGACAACGCCACTCCTACTCTACCCCACGCCCCCTCACGAATCACGTGACCCAAATCAACCAATCGCTAATTTTCGTTGCATCAGCGTTGCACCTGAAGAGGCCCGATTTTCTGGGTTACCCCCGCTAAAATCACTTTCAGTGATAAAAAAAGAAAGGTAACGACTTACACTGATCTGTATCTATAATTATATTACTTTTAATAACACATTTATGATTATTTATTATTATATTACTCTTTACATGAAATTATCTATGATCGTAAATCCGAAGAAGATGATTTAACACAAATCGATACAAATTAAACCAAATGAGAAATTTATTTCGTTGTAACAAAATACGCGGCGCAAATTCATAAATTACTACGAATGAAAAAAAATACTGCTTGTACTTGTTTGAAAAGTTTTGAGAGAAAAAGTGAAAAAGCGAGAGAAAGAAAAAAAGAAGTTGGTATAACTGTAAATTTCAATTGACGATGCGCAATGTTTCTTAATTACGTAAACTAGGTCTCGAGAAGCGTGTATCCAGCAATTATGAAGAATTAAGGGGACGCCGCGGCTTAATTCTCACGGCCTGGCGAGAATTATCCCTCCGCAAATTCGGTGTAATTATCAAATAACTCGGCTAACCGCTTTCCTATAATGATAGCGTAGGCAAGGCTCGTTGCGGCTTGCACCGATCGAAAGACGCGAATCGTTTCGCTTCTCTCTCTCCCTTGCGCCGCTCTCTATCGGTCTGTCTCTCTCCTCTCACCGATAGAACCCCGTACTTTGTAGAAGCGAAAGAAACGCATTTCCTACTTTCTAGTTAAGCGCAGACACTTGCGAGAGTTTAATGGGAGCAAGGTCAAGGGTTACTCCGCTTGATAACACGTATACACATTGCGTTCGGGCATTAATATACGATTGCATCGGTTCGCTTGATACCACGGGGAGGAACCGTGGTTTTCAAGCTACTTTATCGTGAATTATGAGCCACGTGTCCGGGCTTAGCTCGACTAATACGAAGAACAAGTCAAGGTACTTCCATCGAGCAACGGGCATCCCCACGCGTCGCCTTCAGTGACAGATTCTCTTTCCTTCATCCTTTTGACCGAAGGTGGGCGACCAATTTGTGACAGTTTTATAATTGGATCGCGGAGTTCACTTTTTTTCTGAAGAACTGAGGAAACCAAGAGATTTGTTCTCTGAAGTTCACTTTGGATATTTTATATATTTTTGTACATGACATAAAAATTCGATGATACAATTATATACATTTTTTATATTGAGAATTTCGTATCGAGCACGTTCAACATTTGCTTACAACTTTGTAACAAATTTGTAACATTTTTTTTTTTACTTTCACTTGTGTTATGCTCCTATAATTGTACTTGAGAAGTAGGAAATATATCATGTAACAACTGAATAATGTATATGATGCTAATGTATATATTGGGTTGTCCGGAAGTTCGTCCCAATTTAATATAAATTAGATTTAATATTTAACAAATGTATACTAAAATTTAAATCTTCTGCGTTTCAATTTTCCTTCAAAATCAGCACGAACTTCCCGGACAACCCAATTTTAATATATAACGAATATAAATTAATGAGAGAATAAATTTCTACAGAAATTAACAAACTTTGCTTTGTACCTAAATCATAACAACGTTTCTATATTAAAAAAAAAAAAATAATAATAAATCAGAACTGAATCTGAAAATTAAGGAAACAGGCACGTGGGATACATTCCACGATTCTGCGGTTCAAAATTTAATTTTTTAGTAAGCAGAGAAACTGTATATACATGTAACTTTAATTATATTGCACATCGAGATCTATTGAACAGATATTTTCAGAAAGCGAATTTTTAAAATACGACGATATAATTTATACTCCATTTCACTTATTAATTCAAATTTTACAGAAGAATGCACGAAATTTAAATAACCGAGAAAGAAAAAATAATTAATTAGTTCCGTTATTTGCTAGAAACTATATTAATTACTTATTTTCTCTGCTCCTGTTTATATATTCACATCACTAATGAATTATCAATAAATCTTGATGTAAATTACACACGATTAGGCGATATAATATTATTTAACGACAAGCATTACTTTCAAAGTAACTTCGATATTTCAATTTGCAAAATGTACGCCCGTTCGGCTAAAGTGAATTTCACTCCAGGCGGAACTTATTTTCCTAATTGAACTAACGAAGTTCTGAAGAAATCAAGTTCTGAAACGCAATACCGCGTCACACGTATCGTTTACAAGCACGTATCCGCGGCATATATATACCGCTGTTTCAGGAAATTACATCGCGTTCAAAGCAAGTAACGCAATGAAATTATCGAGCGATTCCATCTCTCGAGAGCGAAATTTAGTATTCAGGAATGGTAGATTCAGAACGATGATAAGAAAATTGTATACATATCATTATCCGAACCATCATTTTCATCTCCCCTCGTGGCTGGAATCTTGCTCGTTTATAATGAGAAGATGCTCATAGCTGTTGATTGTAGTTTTTCTTTTTTCATTTAAAATTCAGGAATTTATAGCAATTGTTATACATAAATCGTTTAATGCTGAAGCAATGACGTGTCGATAAATAGTAACTTTAGAATAACAATATTTTTTTATTTTCAGGTAAAATACGACCCTGTGGAATCGTGGGCAATAATAAAATAAAATTTAAACGTTTCAAACGCTATTTGAATATTTTCTATCCTTTACGAAGCAGCTTGAGAAAAGATCGTAGTACTTTGTTTGCATTTGATTTAAAGAAAAGAAACTTTTAATTGCATGCAAGAAATAGTACGTTTTGTGCTATACCAACTGTGTAGTTTTTGATGAATAGAAAGAATACAAATTTTTTTTAAATAATTCATTGTTCGTTTTAAATACTTTCATTCACCAAGATATGCTTTTACTGTGTTCATCCATCTGCATCATGAAACGAAATATTTTCCGAATAGTGTTTGCTCCAATCGCTCCAATATATTTACTAAATTTATTGTAATTAAATTATCAAAAATAATTTAAGGTTGTTTGTAACGTTAAAACGTAGTTTAAATATCATTATTATTCTTATTTTATTATTACTATACTGTAATATTATTGTTATTATTTTACTATTGTTGCTATTTATTAATAGTGTAATATTAAAATAAATATCACATTTGTAAAGTGCAATAAATTTTAGTAGACAGTAGATACAATGATCTCTCACATGTACGTACGAAGAAATAGAAATTCTTTTCTGAAAACTAATGCATATACTTCGTACATAGAATTAGACAAAATACAACAAATTGCAATATAATCACAAAATAAAAGAGAAAGACTGTTCCTTTCTGATCCAGTTCCTTGTAATTCAACGAGCTCTTGAAGAGTTAACGATATTATCAGTGTTGTATCGTTATTTGCACTTGTAATTTGTAATTTGTAATTAATGCTAATAGAAAATAGTAGATGTACATTTCAATCAGATAAAATTATCTATAATTTTCTAAACTACAGACTTCAATAGAAGATTAAAGATTCGTATAAATAATGCAAATGTACTAAAACTTTCTGTCGAATTTCCTCACGAATTGTAATAAAGATTAAGAGGGCACGCAAATGCTGTGTGTTCAGTATTCTAACGTTGATACGACGAAAAATGTCGATTTTGACTCCGCGCTATCGAAAAACAAATTCACGAAACACGGACATACGTGGACGTATAAATCAGATTCGCAACACTAGACAGTTTTCAGATATAGGAATGCACGATGTTACATACGTGACACGTTCGCGAGCATAAATATATTGATCGCACACGCGAATCACGTCCACGTGTATTTGAGTAGAAAATCCTCCAATTTCGGGATCGACAGGGACAAAATTTTGCCCCTTTGTACGTACGCGCAGCGACGTGCGAATTCTATCGGCGACGTTTGTCATCATAACCATAAGAAACGGTTAAGTAGCGCTAGCGACTAGATTAACACAGAGAGGACTGACACGCACGCGACGTCCCTTTTGATCGAGCAAAAAGAAAAAAACTGCACGACTAGTACCCAGTACGATTCGTCTCACTGAAAGGTTCAGAAGCAACTGTTCTGACTAGGGAATGAAGACGACTTTTTTACCATAAAATTTTATCGATATGCAAACATTTGAATCGATACAAAACAAATTACAGGCAACGCCACTCCTACTCGAGGTCTACGCCACGCCCCCTCGCGAGTCACGTGACCCAAATCAACCAATCGCTAATTTTCGTTGCATCAGCGTTGCATCTGAAGAGGCCCGATTTTCTGGTTTACCCCCGCTAAAGTCACTTTCAGTGATAAAAAAAGGTCTCCGTTCAACTGATACCAAAATGGACGCTTCTTAGAACGTCGAGGTTACAATTTGCTCGCTCGGAAACGAGATTATTTATCGATAAACGAGAGGCGCGTGCAACGAACCGGATATCCCGGCAAGAAGCAACGTAAAAACTAAATGAATTAAAAACGCGGAGGAGAAGGAGAGACGTGTCTGGACGCGCGCGCGCCGATGTCAAGGGAAAGGGAATTAGTTTATGCCTTCTTCGTCTCGTCGGCCGATTGCTCTCGTCGTACCAACGACGAGAAGCCGAAGAGCGGAAAATTTATTAGCGATAAGAAATAGCGTGGCGATGGGCGTAGCCGCCGACTGCGATTCGAAGAGAAGAAAAAAAAAAGCGGTGGAAGTGGTGGGCAGAAGCAGCTTCACTCTTAAAGTTCTCGGTCTCGATATCAGCGGCCAGGGGAGGAAGCTATATCGGAGCGCGAGGTGTAATTATTATAAATTTAAGAAGGCGCGAGTTATTGCGGCTGGCCGCCTTTTGTCGTGACTAATAATAATTTCGCTGTGCTCGGAGATGGAATCGAGTAAGTAAGTTTAATCGTTCGAATTGCTCACGAATGGTTCTTACGATACTTCCAAATATAAACTGAAATTAAAACGAACATGAATTTAAATATACTCGAGAGATGAAAAATATATTTTTAAGTGATAACTGGCGAATGCTAGAGTACCAGAGATAGCGTCAAGTTTGAATTTTTAATTATTCATTAAATATTTTTCTAAGAAGTAATGACATTTTCCAAGTATAGTGGAACCCAAACGGGATAATTTCGAATGTGAAAATAATATTTTCAAGTGAATGTAAATTAGTTGAATATTTTAATTAGAAACATAGATTCGAATCTTTTTTGAGTAAATAATGATATTTTCAAGCATACTAGAATCTATGCAGGAGCTTCGAGTCTTTCGCGAATATTATATTTCCGTAAATGAAAATAATATTTTTAAGCAAACTTGAATATTGAATAGCGAATATATCAGAATACTAGAGATAGTAACTTTTAATTTAGTGACAAGAAGATTAGAAAAACAGGTTCCACGTAGTATATCCTTCGGTCACGTACGATGTCAAACATTTGACTCACTGAGAACGAAGTTCGACCGGATCGATTTACTAAAAAAATCGCGCGACCAATGCAGAAACGCCGGTGGCTATTTATTTATTTGGTCGAGATTGATTTGACATGTTCGTGTCGAGCTACGATCGTGTTTAAATCTTTCCGCTATTTGCTCGATCGTGTACAGTCGTCGTACACGCTGCTCTGATCATTCAACAAAAATGTTTTTACACGGCACATATTTATCTCTTGTTGATCGACGATTTTTTTTTAATTCAATAAACACAGCCGGTTATTTATCGAGTTACGTTTGCTCGGCTAAATCGATCCGAACTTCCGAATTTCACTCGCGCAAAATAAAACAATTGTGAGTTATGCAATATACGTACTGTATCGATAACTAGATGGCGGATTTTTTTTTTTTAATTTTTTTTTAGAGAGAAGTGAAAGCAAAGTTTGTTTCATAAAAAAAAAAAAAGTTGGAAATTTGTTTTACAATGAATACCTCGTTTCAAATGTTACACGTCGTTTCTGCGTATTATTTTATTCATTTTTCATGAAAATGCGAGAAAATATTATACGCGTTTAAATTTATACCCGTGTTTAAAAAAAAATTGCGCATTTTCGGCAAAAATATCGACGATAAACAAAGTACCGATAGAACACTCTGAAAATGCATAAATCGTTGTACGATATGCAAAACGACTGCGATTAACATAATGTTCATTAATTAAACCGTTATTTCGAGTCGGGAATATATCATATGGTTGGAAATTACCTACTCTTAACGGACGTGGCAACAAAACTACGTGAAAGTTTGTACAAGCCAGGCGCAATCTTCTGAAACGTGATTGGATAAGAACTATTTAACCCAATGTGAGTCTCTATAAACTACGCTAAACGCCCAGGGCTATCCGATATCAGCCCACCAGCAGAACTTGATTAAAATACTACGTTCCACGATATTACTATAAATTACCGAAATATTGAACAAACGGTTTTTAAACCTTTATGAAACTGATTAAAACGTTTCTATAGCCACTCTTGACTCTATATAGAGAAGAGGATTCGCTTGCGAAGAAAGTGATCTCTTTTGATTTTTCTGAAAATGTTTCGTCAATTTCATTCCGAATTTTATAACGTTTGTTGTTTCATTAAGTGAGTAATATTGTAACTTAGCTTAGGTATATAAATTATGAGAATTGGAGAAGTTTTTAATATTTTAAAAGCGATGCTAATTAACAACTCTTTTTATTCTATAGTAAAAGAAAAGTTTCTTATTTACTACAGAGTTTCAGTATAACAATCTCATTCATTGGCAAATTTTCATAGTAAAAAAGGCTTCGAACTTTACTTCAATTTATTTTATTATTTCAAAAATAATTTCTTAATAAGAGATACATCAGCTGTTAAATACGCGAAATGGTACATATGTATCTAGAGAATGATCGAGACTAAAAGATCAATTGATAACACATGTTGGGAAAATTCCTAGTCAAACAAACGAAATAAACCTAACTTAAACCAATTTGTATTTTTAAAAATTTTTAATTCGGGATATCGAAAGGGCCAATTTTTAACTTGCTACGCCCCGCGCAGAGTTGAAACGAAAATTCGCGATGAAGGTGGGGCAATCGCGGCAGCTTGAGATTCCTCTAGACAACTAATTTGCGTTCCATAGAGTATCGTCTCGTTCGCCAATCTTCCGTTCACGATAATTTACGTTTATCGACCATCGTAAATTACGCGCAACGTCTTTTCTCAAAGCAGCAACGAACACCGTTACGCGACTCAAGAACGAGAAAGCGTCTACTGGCGATGCGAAACAATGCTTAAAAGGCTAGAACTTATTTAAAAGATTACATTCAATCGATCGCAGATGCCTGTCTGTAATTGTTTTTAAACTACAAATAAAAAAAAAAATAAAAGGTATATATTTAATCCACTCTGACTGATTAAATAAGAAACTGTAGTGAGATAGTTCAATAAAAAGTAGTAGTATTATTGTACAATTCAGAATGAGAATATATGATGTGACATATGTGTTCAAATGGTTTTAAAATTTATTCCATTGTTATTATCGTCAATGAACATTAGATGAATCACGAAAAACTGCAGTGAAATTCTTAATCGTCTCTGATTTGCTTTGATTTGATTAGGTTTGATTTAATTAAAATCGTTCATTAAAATTGGTTATAGTCATCTATTAATCTTGTTAAGTAACGTATGTATTAAAATATCAAAAAAATATATAATAATAATAATAATAATAATATTAAAAAATTTATTTCTCAAGTAAGAACTTGAATTACGAAAATATGATGCGATATATTTAATAATATCACGTCATATTTGTACACATTTCATTTAATTATTGATATTTCTTTTCAAATTACAGACTCACAATTGAATCGTTAGATTGAGAACAGATTTTTGTTTTAACAACTACGTTTTATGATGATGAAACGTTCTGATCTTAAACAACTATTTTCGACAATATCATTTTAGAAATACATTCGAATCGATTTGATTTTTAAAATTATTTCTCGCAACTTCAAAGAAATTGTTTTTAAATTACTTTCGTCTAGCGAAGTAAATATATAAATACAAACACATCTGCTTCGATACTGAAATTATTTTTTACTTGTACGTGTCGTATCTGAATTCAACAATTTCATTCCACGCGCAATAATATTAATTTAAAAATAAATATCCAATGAATAAAATTTGTTTTCATTAACGAAAACGTATTTGCTTTCATCGCAGTTTATGCATGACGACAGAATGAAATTTATACGTTATTATTTTGTCATTCATACGTTTATTGATTAAATCTAAAATTACATCTTGCAAATGGTTTAAAAATAAATTAACGTAATTATGAATGGACAGGATTTTGTATTGGCAATTATTTGAAGGATTCAGTTTTCAAACCGACAAACTGGTTTATGGTGAAATTTTATCATACGTAAATACTTTTCGTATCAATCGCGTGTACACGACGAGAAGCGAGTTCGGCTATTCGACGATTAGCTCAACCACTTGGCTTGGGTCAAGGTGGGACGACGGTACTATAGTTTAACGATCAAACGTCGTTGAAATAAACGTCTCTGGACGTTAGGATTTCACCGTTTCAGATAACAGTGTACTTCACGCTAAGACACGCTCTTAAACACAATGTGCTATTTCCGTTGATTCTGCAAACGCAAACAGCCGCGGCTCTTTATCGCGACCAAGTATTAGAAAAGCCCTCGAGGAAAGCTCATTAGCTTTATTAGCACTTTACACTTGAAATCTTTCGCCTCTGCGTTTGCAAACGCGAGCGAAAAAGGTCTCGGATGACGTACTACTCTATTTCCATGTTGTGCAACACCAAGAACTTTCTTCTAATCTGAGAATTTAATCAATTTCATCTGAATTATTCACAGATTCCTAATGTATAATTTAAACTGATTGTACAATGCGTTATAATTGATTATAATATAAGAAGCTTTGCAAAAAGATACTAATCTGAAAAATGTAAATAAAATTGACTGAAAAATGTACATTTCTCAAAATTTTTTATTCTTTTGCAAATAACATAAACCTAACCTAACCTAACTTAAACCTAACCTAACCCAACTTAAACCTAACCTAACCCAACTTAAACCTAACCTAATCTAACTTAAACCTAACCTAAACCCAACTTTTTCACAATTTCATTGCATATCTAAACTAATTATATACTGCGTTACATTGATTATGACGTGAGAAGCTTAAAAGAAGGACATAAACTAATTATATATTAATCGGAAGATAAATGTTTTGAAAATTTCTAAGATTCGGACAGAAAAGTAGAAATTCATTTTGATATAATCGAGGAGAAATTTCAAAATGGCTGCCCAATTGAACGCGGATTAGAAGGCATCGCCAGATTCGATTGAATGGCAACGCAACGAGGCGGCCCAGTGTGATTCGAAGTTGAGCAACGCGACAAATTGATCGCTAATGTGACCGACGAATAAATTTGCTATTCAGCGATCCGGCGAACGGTAAACGTCAATTTCCGTGCGTCAGCCTGCGTTATACACAGTGGCATAGAAGTGTTTAAAATAATGGGACGCGATAATACGCGCATTAGTAATGCATCTGTTTCCAATCAGTCTGCGTTCGACGATAAACGATCGCCTGGCTCCCATCCCCGTTGGGAGCGACGCGCACGATACACAACGGTGCGCCGTGTCTCCGAAACGTTTCAATTGTATCACCAAATGACATTATAGACGTTTTATCGGAACGTTTCATTACCTCTCGGGGCGAGCGAACGATAATTTGCTGCAAAGAGCGCTGTATTGTCAGAAAGTCGAGAGACCTCTGGATCTTGTATAATTTCATACTTACAATTGGAAGACATATGGCACAGAAAAATTAAATAAAATAATCTTTTAATAAATAGTAAGTAAAGCTTCACGCTTTCTACGTATACTTGTAATTTATATTCATGTTTTCCAAAATTATTTTTCGGAAAGAGACTTTTCTTACATAGATTATAGTGTAGTGTATTGTTTGATTTTATATACCGTCACATTTTTGTAAGATTCAAATCAAATTCTAAAGAAAATTAAAGGAGATATTAAAATACGTACATTCAGTGACGTGTAAAATTAATATAGATATCATTTTTCTTTCTTATTCCCATCAAGGATGCAACATGTCTTGTATCATTTTTTGCTACATTATTATTATTAAAATCTCAAATCATAATCAGCAGTAACATTAAAATGTAGCAAGATTGAACGTAAGAAGTTTTTTTCTTTAAATTGTATACATAGTTTGGATCTAACATCAGTTTAATTATTGGTATCTATATCTTCTTTTAAAAGTTAATAACTAGAATAATAATAGTTTAACGTTTATGAAAAGATTGACTGGTCAACATCTCCTAAGATGATAACTCTACTACATGTAGATGAATAATAAGAGAAACCTTTCATATATAAAAATATATAGATAAATAAAGTATACTTCTATCATTTAATTTCTAGCTGGTAACACTGAACATTGGAAGCTGTTAAAGTTGCTCAATTCTGGAAGTTTCTTATTTAATTTAATTATATTACTGATCTCTATCTAGGGAGAGCATAAAATACACGATATAAATGTGTAACATAAATTAGTATAGTTATGACTTCAAGATATCACTTGAGAAGTCAATGTATAAAGAAATACTGTACCATGTGACCTTTTCAGATAATTCTACGCTTTCAGATTGGTGGAAATTGATTAAAAAGAACTTTCTTTTCGCAAAACAGACGTCCACTTTCAAATTCAGGGGCAAATTTTTCCTTCTTAATTCTAAGATGTGAATCAAAAAATATTTTGACTCTCATTGCGAGAACCAAAGTTATAAAGGGATCTCAGCTCAATCGTTCGTTGCGAAAATAATGTTAAATTTCCATCAGCTCTTACAATATCTTTAGGATTTGTAATCATGCAGAAACGTTACTAACGATGGAACACGAAATTGTTCTTAACCCCATTTGCACTCCATTTCGAACACTCGACTCTAAAGCGTCTAACTTTATGACGTCAAATTACTTGAAGATTGCTTATTGTGTAAGAAAGTGTTTCAAACGAAGGTTGAACGTTGTCGAAGAGAACGCGACTTGACGTTACTAGCATTTAGGCAATCTGGACGCGCAAAGAATATTGAGTGGACTCATATTTGAGAATGTAACATTTTCTCTTTGACCTCGAGTTAATTTAATTTTTGGCATAAGTAATAGTATCTTCAAAAATTCTGTGCTACCTCGACCTAAGTTTCACCCCAGATAGTCGAACGCAGTTCTTTCGAAAATTCATTTCGTTAATATTTCCTCGAGTTTTCGCGTCACTCGACGTTGAATCCAGGAACCAGTGTACCATTGTAGCAACATTCTGGATGCAGCGAACGCGTAGCTCGAGCCCGAGCATTTACAACGACAGCGTACAGTGGGAGCTGTGTTGAAATAGTGGCGTGCCGTGTTATTCTGGCACGGTCATGTTGAAAGCGATGCATCGCGAGACGTCGCGGCAACTGGGCGAACATCGTAGTTCCATAAACAACCTCGAAGAGAGGCCACGGATTACGAGTGACGAAGCTGCCCCTATCGACTTGGTTTGTCACGCGTTGGTTTCTCTGCTCGTTTGTTACGTGCTCGACCGAGAATTCATGACGCCGTCACGGGGAGGGGATGGAAAGATGAAGAACAACGAAAGAAAGTGACAAGTAAGAGTTTTCCAAGATTCGTAACAAATGGCAAAGAGCGAACGCACTCTTCTTCTCGAACATTGAATAATTATTGAATAATTGTTTTCACGATGAACTTGAAAAAAAATTTTTTCGCCAATTCACTTAACTTTGAACGTTATGAACGATGAAAATTCAAGAAATCGTAATATCCTTGATAATATTCGTCTGACGAAATATTTCAGAGATATTTTTATGAATGGCGCAAATTAAAAGCGGGGACTTTATTTTTTAATGATTTAATATTGTACAACTTTTTTTTTTATATAAAGTTTTTATGACAGTTTCAACATCTCGTGTTCGAATATTAATAGGAGTTGTTGTTATTAAAAATTAGAGCAGACTGTGAATAGTCCACAATTGAAATTTATGTGAATGTGATTGAAGATATAAAATCTGGGCAGTGATTTGTAGTATCTCTATTAGTAATTTAATAGATAATATTCATCTTTCAGTATGAAAAAGGATATTGATTTTAAGTTTTTTTATTTAAGAATAATCATCATGTCCTTTTTTTAATTGCAGTGATTTCTAGTATCATTATTAGCATTTAATACATGCGCGTTACATTAAAATTTGTTGTTAACGTAATGCATAATAATTTAATGGACAATCCAAATTTTCAGGTTCAAAAGTACAGAAAAGGACACGTGGTATGCGACAGTAATCTGAAATTTCAACAATTAAAATTTCAAATTTCAATTTGACTTTTAACGAGAGCTGTTGATTTTTTCCACATTTCGTTCAGATGTGATTTCAAATACATTTTATCACGCGTATCCAAGCTCGATACGGGCAGGCATAATTCTACAAATGTTTGATATTGATTTTGCTGAAGGTAATCGGAGACGTTCAAATAACTCCGGATATTCTATCGCAGTACGGTGTACTTTATACGTGTGATCTACAAAATCTATCGATATTGCAGACTTCGATACATGCGCGTTTCACGTTATTAGATATTTGTTAACGGAAAATATTTCTACCGGAGCTGCTCGTAATCCAAATAACAGATACTAGTTAAAATTGTTTTCAGAAAAACAATAAAAGATCTCGAACAGTATAAATGTTTCGCACGTTTTCATTTGTACATTTATATGTTTCTACTGTGCAGGGGCAAAGAATTACTGTACTGTGTTCATACTTTCGTTATCTGAGAGTTCTAAATAAATATTATTATTAGTAGCCATTAGTGTCATTCTAGATGTACTACTTTTTTTAAAAATATTTCGTACTAGGTAGGGGCAGGTGGGTAAAAATATTTGATATATTTTTCACTAAAAACGTTTGCTAGTTCCCCGGTGGAATATATTCGGCAAACAAATAAATTTTTTCATTTGCCAATAACACTGCTTTGGAATACACGCGCGCGGAAACTTGGCTGAATTAATTCCTACATTGCTTTCAATTGGCGAGAGCGCCGCGACAGGAAACGCAGAAACCGTGCAAGAAGGGAGCGAGGCGAGCGAGCGTTCGTTCCCCAGGATTGCAATTGAAATTCTGCTCGTGGAAACGTGAAACGGCACATGGCACAGCCGAATATTCATTTTGCACATAGTCGTAATCTACCTAATACCGACGGTTGTGAAATGAATTTCATTCTTTTGGAAAGAAATGACGTCGAATTCAAAGGAAATGTTTTAATACTCTAGTTGACGATATTAATTGTTAGTGTAATACATTAGATTGCAAAGCTGCAATGAGCAATCATACACTGCCCTGCTTAAATATTTGGACGCTCGGTGCAATTTTGTTGAGATATTTGACATTTTTGTTACGTTCAGAATTTAAACATTTCTGTATATTTCAATGTCAATTGTTTTGCATTAGTTTCCGCTTTAAAAAAAGAGCAACTGATTGTGCTACCTTTGCACAGTTTTAATTAAGTTACCATCATTGGAATGATAGATCGAAATTACGATTGAAATTATTAATAAATGAGACGTTAATTAATCAACCGTGATTAATTCTTTGCATTTTCAAGTTTGTTCATAAAACTAGTATAAAATTTTTTTAAAATTAATACAACTACAAACACGATACGAAACAAATTATAGACGCGATCGTTCAGTAGCAGACAACGCCACTCCTACTCGAGGTCTGCTCCACGCCTCCTCGCGAATCACGTGACCCAAATCAACCAATCGTTAATTTTCGTTGCATCAACGTTGCACCTGAGAAAGCCCGACTTTCTGGGTTACTTCTGCTAAAATCACTTTCAGTGATAAAGCCAGACGAGAGTAATGCACGTTGTACGTATGTACGTTACTTATCATCTCTAATTTTCAGTGCTCGCCAGGTAATATGATACCGTTCAAAACTTTGTTGATTTTGCTGATGTGTTGACTTAAACGGACCAGCTTCATACGGTGAACAACTTTTGCCGCGCAACATGACTAACTAACGTCCAAGTACATATACCGTTTTCCCCTTTTACAGAGGAAGGAAGGAGTGGTTCCTATATTAGCGAGCGGTACGTAAAGTTTGATAACGATGTAGAGTTTCCTTTGGATCAGACTTTTCGGTTTCCGGAGAGATGTCACGACCAAACTTACTCCTTTGGAAGCTCGTAGTTTACGACACATCCTCGAGCAATTGAGAACGAGAGGAACGCTTTCCTTCGAACTCTGCGTAAGCAATTCTTAATGCTTTCGACGGAGTGTAACGCGACAGATGCGAGAGCAATAGAAAAAAGGGGGAAAAAAGCAAAAAGCTCCGAACTGAAATGAAAAGTCGATTTCCTTTGCTGTTACGCCGTAGAATATGTACAAAATAACGAGAAACATATTCGAAGAGTACGCATTTGTGAGAAAATATCGAACGTTTTAGGAGCTAGGTAAATGTTGTCGACGAATCCTAAAGTATTTGCGAAATTTGATTCGTTTTTGTTGCCAAATGAGATTGAAAATACGATAACCCAAAGGCATCACAAAATTTCCTATTTTTTGCGACAATGTAGTGGAAATTCGTGAAAAGAGGGAATACGTATGTTGTTAAATTGCTACAAAAATTTAACTGCTGATCCTGTACGCAACACTAAACTATATTCAATACATATATCAAAAGATATATAATCAAATGTTAAATATTCTTCGTTCGACGTTAAACTTTCAGATTTTTAGTAACTTTATTAACCAGCCAAAGAGTTAAAGCGAGTAAGTAAAAATTACTAAAATCTCTAAAAATGCATTGTGGCGATTCTAAAATTCTCTCAAAAAATTGTAAAGTCTTTCTTAATTTAACATTTCCAAACGTAGCGTGCAACCCTTTGATCCATCACACGCGCGGAACAATTTTGATCTCTCAGTCTGCCTTTAATCGATGTCCTTTCCCAGAATATTAACAGGTCCCCGAAGTTAGCCACCAAGTTTCGGTATAATTGCAATTAGGGACAGTTAACGTTTCACGGTTGCAGCGAGTTATCAAGGATTAGGACTAAGGTGGCCTTCCTCGGCCAAAATGCGACCTTTCCCTCCGCAGTATAACTCGCAGCATAGTGAAGTATCTACCCCACCGAGGGCAGAATTTGTGGCGCTTAAACTTACCAAGTTACCAACTCACCATCGCGATCGGTCAGATAATCTATCTCCTGCTTCTACCGGCAAACCTCTCCAAACAGTCTTCAACGTACACGGCCGTGCAACA
Organism: Melipona bicolor; assembly: GCA_030673865.1. NCBI lineage: Eukaryota > Metazoa > Arthropoda > Insecta > Hymenoptera > Apidae > Melipona > Melipona bicolor. Next base: position 2,192,640 of record JAHYIQ010000016.1, on the reverse strand, counting down.
ACAAGAATGTCTGACTGAACGTCAGTCGTATCTCGATACAACGTGCAGAACACAGCCCCGATAAGCGCCGTTATACTTTGCCTGATATTGAACTCTGAACACCGAGTGTATGGTACAAACACTATACTGCCGGTCACTTCCAACCAGAATGCAAGATAAAATCACGGGAGGAGAATTCACGAGTATGGCGCGTGCATTTCCAATGTTCATTGATTACACATTGGAAATCACGACAGTAGTCTATCTGCTGACTGTCTCAGGACGATACGGTCAAGCGACAGACAAATTTTGTTTGATCAACGAAAAACCGGCACCCGTCATTTTGACGGATTTCCGATTTTATGAGCGAGATTAAAAAAATCTTCACGATCCTCTGTCGCCAGTTTTTGTCGACTTTTATTAACCACTTTTAGGGTGGGCCAAAAATCACTTTCTATACTGAAATAAATAAATTTTTTATTATTTGTTTATTAATTTGCGAATACTCTGATCATAATTTTCTTATTATTTCTTTAATCGCTCTCAATATCTGAAAGAAATAATTTTTTAAAACATGTAATATAAGAATGAACAAAATCAATTTTCTTAAATTGAATTGAACGACACATAGAATTCTTAATTTTACTTTAATTTAAGAAACGAATTTTTTTATTTGCTCAATCAACGCTTTCTAGCGTCATCTTTTGCAAAATTTTCTCTTCAACGCATTACCCTTTCATTTTCTCATCAAAGAGAGATCCTCAAAAAGGAAAACGGCAAATTTTTAGGTTAATGTCTTTGAAAATATCCCGGTCCATTATACTGGAAAAATAACGAAGTGGTGAAAAAGACTGCACTATATACGTGTAGGGTATAATGGTTATTATTCAGGTCGGCTAAGGCTATTAAACAACGATGGACTATGAGAATCCTGCTCTCTCTCTTTTGATCCCTTAAGCATGGTCAAGCTTCAGCTTACACGGAAATTGAAAACGGAAGGACTCGACTATGCGTCGCAGATCATAAAGCTTCATCCTCTTATCGTACAATAGTCACTTGGACAATGGACAATTTTGTAGAAAATAAATATGCTATTATTAAGAACGTTATCGAGAGCTTCTACTAGCAAAGGTAGAAAGAGAAAACATTTGAATTAAAGCAATATTCCATTTGCATTTCTCTCCAATTTGTATTATTAAACTCCATTTTTAAATGATTTTTTTATACGTTCCAGTGAAAGGAAATCCCAAGAATTCGTTCCACATTTCTTCATTTGGACTGTACGATTTTGTGATTTAAAAGAAATCAAAGTATTTTATTAACGTGTTGCTTCATCCATTACGAAATTTTCCCTTTCTTACGTCTTCAAAAGTTTTTCTAAATTTAGTAAATGTAGTTTGCACTGAACAAATAAATTAATATCATTTAATTTATAAATTAATATTATTAATATTATTTATCAAAAAACAGAACAATCGTTTCTTTCCATTTTAAAGTTTTTAAAATGTTCGTTTCCCTTAACGTAAGTAAGTATCTAGAAACAAGCTCACCTTAAAAAAGTAAATTTCTACGTTGCTCCACATCTGAGAAATAATTAAAAGTAAAATTAATGGAATTAAAGAGGAAAATTATTTTATACTTTTTGATACACACAATCGCTCGATAAACGTATAAACAACCGTTGGCTTTTGGCTGCGAGAAAGCGAGTAACGTGTTTGTAGTTCAGTTCTTCTTCGACGTCCAAGGCAATGAAATAAATATTAACCGCTTAAGCGAATTTCCTCTCGCTGGGAGGAAAGGGAAGATTTTAAAATTACACAGCGAAATACGAACGTTTTCCAACGCAGCCTCCGCAGTTTTATCAAATCGTAACGCGTGAGAGAACTTAATCTTCCAATTCTGCATAGCCGCGTGCATGCATATTACACGCGAAGGAAGCTGAAGTATGAGTTCCGCAAACAAATTTCATATCATATCTCCGGGAAGGACAACTCGTTAGAAATCCAGATGCAATTTGTAACAAGCGTCAGGGATAAAGGATTGCTTAACAATTCGACGTGACAAAGTTAAATTAGTTTCGTAATTACCGGATTACGTGCGATCGTCTTCGACGTTTGAGTGACACGGGCAAACTGCGAGATTTAATTTATACGACTGCATGTTCAACTTGATATTGCATTAATATATTTTCGTTCGGCGTCGTGTGTTTTAATAAACGTGCACACGCCTCGTACAGACGAGTATAACGCGTATAAACGTACAGAGTCAATTTGACTGTTGCCATTTAAATTTTCTTTCAGAGTCGTAGCTAATTGAAAATTAAGTTTGTTGTGCAAAGTTAAAATTGTGTCGCGATTAAACAAAAGTTGTTCGACAGCAAATGCAACGTAAGAGGCAGTAATTAATTTTTCTGAGATTTCGCTTTTTATAGAGACACGAGGACTTCCACTTTCGGATTTTTTGAACAATAGATATATTTTTATATTTATTAATCGATGTAGCTCTGTATAAAATTAAATACTGTACGTAAAATTAAGTTTGTTCTTCCCTAGAGACGTGCACGAAAAATTTCATAGTTAATTCAATATTGATTCAAGACATAAAGGATTGAATGTTTCTTTGACCTTCTTTAAATGTTAAATTCATACTTTCAGAGATATTTCAGAAGGATATCTCTCAAATTCAAGTCGCAAAAATAACAAACATACAGTAGACATTTCCTTTGCAACAATCCCCTGAGACGTTCAATTTTCTACAAATAAATAGGGTTGTAATATATTGGAATCCTATTTCAAACAATCACGTCATCAGCGCCACTCCAAAAATGAGGTTAAATCACGAACGGCGTTGCTAATCATCGTCAAACGGATTGGCAAAGCGGGCAATCGAGTACAGAACGAGCCCTCCCCGCCTCCGCACCGAAAACGGACCCGCCAAAACGAACACGTCGATTCTTGCGGCAAAGGAACAAGGCGGCCAAAGCTAATTAGAGAATCCCCCATTGACGATTGACAGAACACACACAGCAGGACACTCTCGGCTACTACCTATTCGACACTCCTATTTCCGTTATATACCGGTGCCGCGCGCACGCAACAGAGAGCTTGTTGTAGCTGCAAGCGTTACGTATACGCATCGGGGTACGGCATAATGAACAAGCATGTCGCGGACACCAGCCAACCTCTGGGATCGGCGTAGGGGGCGACGTTAACAACGACACCGTTGCCGACACTACCGACAACCGCCACGACACACAACCACACTCCTCCAAGTAGATGTGTATCTCGCGCCAAACCGGTACACTGACCTACAGCACACCAGACCGCGGCTACTCGTATTGCCAGACGTCCATTATACGGGTTTCGCACGCGATAATTACAAAGAGGCAGCGAGAATGGAAGAGAGAGAGAGAGAGAGACAGAGACACAGAGAGAGAGAGAGAGACAACTATTGACGATAGTAGTTTCGATGACAGACGTTGGGCTATGTGTCATCGGTTGTCTGTGTACACGACATCAACGTCAGACGCCCCTTGGATCGTAGATGAACAAGGGAAACGTGATTTGCGAAAATAGCGAACTGGAAAATGGAGAACTTTCGATGTTACACACGGGATATTGCTCGCGTTGAATATTTCGAAACTGCTACTACCATCTCGATTTTATCACTGAAAGTGATTTCTGGGGGTAACCCAGAAAATCGGACCTCTTTAGGTGCAACGCTGATGCAACGAAAATTAGCGATTGGTTGATTTGGGTCACGTGATTCGTGAGGAGGCGTGGGACTTCCAGTAGGAGTGGCATTGCCTGTAATTTGTTTTGTGTCGATTCAAATGTTTGCATATCAATAAAATTGGTAATCGTTCACGCTCGCCCATTTTGACGATCTTGAAATATATCGTTGGGGGCATGATTCTGAACAACTTTTGTCTATACCTGTTATCGCTACTCGGCTTCGGTTCTCGAGTTCTCTGCAGAAATATTTTTGAAAATTGACTTTGCATCTGGTTTATACACATGCAACGTTAAATTAGAATTCGGTTTGAGTCAGATTCCATTCCTCTATCGAAATAAAAATTCATTTCAGAGAATGGGACGATATTATCCTAAATCAATACCGATTCTCGATTATTATAAAAAGGTTACTGACGAGGACTCAAAACGCTCACTGAATTCTATTTGGGAAAATATCAAAAGAGACAGGAGTCTAAAAAATAATGACGCACGTAACGGTGCTGAACACGTAGCTGACACGAGGATCTACATACGTGGCAAACACGTCGCCGTCGTTATCGTCGACGTCGTTGTCATGGTCGTACCGCAAGGGATGCGAATAGGTGTCGAATTCTCCTGGATTCTACAACATTCTTGAAATGGAATGCTTTTACATAATGTGACTCCGCAGACGGCATTGTGAGGAAGCGAACTCTCCAATTCCAGCTGTTTTGGACAGGATCCAACCTTGAAAAGGAGAGGAAGCAAGAGACCACGTATCTACACGACCGCGCGTTGTCGGAGTTTCCATCGTCGTTCCAACTGAACGAGGAATTCTTTAATTAGCTCGGAGATTTCATATCAGAGTTTCATAACTGGTTATCAGCCGTTTGGATGCATTAAATTCTGCCAGAAAGATCCTTTGATATACTCTGGGGCTCTACGTACTATCGTAAAATTGAGTGGCTGTTCGTTGAACCTGCAAAGATGTGGATAATTTAAATTTGTTGATACTTCCCGTGAGTTTGAATTATATTAATAATGACAATGTTTTCTAGCTTCATATGGTGACAGTAAATAAATTTCGTTAAATAAATGTCTCCGTTGTTTTCGAAGATATGGAAAAACTTTGCAGTAAACATTTTTTTTCATGCAGAGCAAGCCATAATATAATACCATAGCATTGAATATCATGTAGTATCATAGAATAATGAATCACAGAATACTTAAAAATTTATACACTGCATTATGTTAAAAGAATAACAGCTTTTTTATAACATGAAAGGCAATATAAAATAATCTATAAAATTAAAAGTATTTTATAGACTACGACCTAAAAAACGTTTTTAATGAAATTTTTACGGATAGAAAATCGATTGAAGGAGGTTAATTATACGCGACGTGGTTTAAAATTAATTAAGATTATTATTACGAACGAATAATAAGGAGAAATAAGAATTAATTAATTTTATAATTATTATATATTACTATAATATCTTTTATTAATATTTAAAATATGAGATTTAAAATATTACTATAATATCTTTATACATAAATGTAAAGTAAATTATTGTTGTTATCAAAATTGTTATCTGAATCTGTGTGTAAGTACATTCCTATTGTAGAATTTGATTATTTTAATTTCTATTTGTTTTTAATCCTGTACACATATATTAATTAAAAATTTTCTTATCTGATTCTATTAACGATTGACTCGATCGCGGCGAAGCGTACAGACTGGCTAAAAGATATACATATAGCGTGCCAGTATACTGGCAATTAATTTCGCCACAGCGAAAGGATTTCATGCAACATGCATGAAATTGATTATTAAATTAACGTTTAATAACAAGTGCTGGATTTTTATGCATAAGTCGATTTTAATAATATACAAGGTCGTGTATTAATTACATACAAGTAATATTATGGTAATTCATGGTTTCTGTAGGGAAAAAGGACTACTTGTATCTTTGAAAGAAACTCAACCACTGTGAAAGTAGAGATTCATTTTCACGCTTGAAATATTATTATAATATTATTATAATATTGCGAATATTTTCCGTATTCGCTGTACGTTAACTTCAAATTACTTTGAATTTGAATTTTGCAGGGAATTTTTACAAAGCATACTGTTTCATCAATGATTTTGTAAAAGGTTTGTGTTATGCTATCAATTTCTCTGCTTTTTTTCTTGTATGCAGTTAATGGATTTGATAAACGAACGGTTCAAGTATGTCAAAACCAAGAAGTGTCTTAAAACTTTTGAAGTGTATGTAAGGTTCCACATATTCTGTTGAATCTAGTGGTTCGATAAACTAGGTCGTACAAGAGAATATATGGAATCTCCAGCTACGCCCTAACTGAATATCGTTATCCATCAAATAGCAGATAGATAGGTGAATAACAAATTCAATTTGTATTATACTTGTACATTATTCGCATGCATCATATATCACTCAATTTATACTACAACTTGTCATGTTGGGTATCTTATATTACTTATAATTCATTTGAATATTCTGCTCTGACAACCAATAACTAGTATAATGAAGATAACAGTTACCAATCTATCAGATTATACCTTATCTATTCGGTTAGATAATCAATTTTCTACTACACTAAAATCGCCAACTTGAGATTCGAAGTAGAATCCTTGTATATTCATTCAAAAAATAACATGGAACATCTGTCTTTTATACACATCTGTCTTTTATACAGAATGCTCTCCACAGAGTAATGGATAAGTGAATGGACTCAGTCGTATTCTAACGTTCAATTATTATAATAACTCGTCATGTCGAATATTCAGCCCAGACAATCAATAACTCGTACAGTAGCTAATATACACGGGTAACAGTTTCTATCAGATTGAATTTATCCTATTTAGGCTGGATAATCTATTGAACTCAAATCACTAGATCTCAGAACACTTTGATTTAAAGCGAGATGGCGTCAAACATCTGTCTTTCATGTACAACGTTCAACTAGTAAGTTCAACTAGTTATTAAGAAAACAGGCAATAATATAGAACAGCGTGGAATATTTTTTTCCATCTAATATAGATAAATACCAGATTTAATTGTACTAAACAACTTGTATTATATTTATACATTATTTGTATGTATTTATATAGCACTAAATTTGTACTATAACTAAATTTACACTACAATATTTAGGGGAATATTTTGAATCTATGTACTGTGTCAAAGAAAATTATTAAATACACTTGCACGTCTAAAAGTATTATTTTTGTTATCGTTTGTTTCAATTCTTTTTGCACACAAATCTTTGGAACCTCTTTATGACAAAGTTGCTTCAATTTCTATCCTCACTCTACAACTTTACTTTACTTTCACAAACAAGTGCCAACCACTCGGCAAATGTCGCCTGCCCATCTACACAGTGTCAAGAAAACCGGCAACGATGCATGCATAAGAAGAGCACGGAATAATGCTTTCCATCGAGTAACGGATTATAATTGTTTAATCATAGAACGGCGATATGACACGACGCGAAGAACGGTGTAAAGAGTTCGCGCCGGCTATTTACATTCCTAAAGCGAATACCCGGCGTGTGTAACGGTTGTCAGACACCGGGTTTCGGGGTGCACCGTGTCGGCTTTATAAATAATCATAATAATTCAATCGCAGATTTTTCGACGGTCTGATCATTTGAGAAATTACGGGGCTGCATGGCGGGAACACATTGATTGTATCTACAATCGAGCAAACGTTCCGAGAGAGTAAACGTAGTTGTCCACTTATATTAACGGTATCTCTAGTGGGAAACATATATGGGTGCAATTACGAGCGATCGTGGCCTTTAATCGTGGTATTTGCACCTACGCTTTCGATAGCACCGTACAGACGCGACGATATGTGCCTTTCGGTGAACCGTCGATGAAGCAATTGCACAACACGTTCCGATGTGGACGATACCTTTAATCCGCGCAATTATACAACTTGGCCAGCAACAAGTGGAAGAAGTTACACATCCACCGTTGTCGTAATAATGTAATTATGATGCAGAACTGATCAGGCGAAACATCTCGGTTTTGACGATACGAGGAAAGGTTGCAAATAAAATTCATATTATCACTGAAAGTGATTTTAGCGGGGCCTCTTCAGGTGCAACGCTAATGCAACGAAAATTAGCGATTGGTTGATCTGGGTCACGTGATTCGCGAAGGGGCGTGGGGTAGACCTCGAGTGGGAGTGGCATTGTCTGGTACTCAGCGATCGCGCCTGTAATTTGTTTTCTATCGATTCAAATGTTTGCACGTCAATAAAATTTTATGGCAAAAAAGTCATCTTCATTTAAAACTTAAAATCAGATTCACGTATTTTAAGAAAAATTATTTTTAATTTTCAACAAAAATTTTACAAACACAGCGACGCATTTTTGGAGATTTGAATACTTTCTTTAAAATGTGTATGAATAAAAGCTTGTGCTCTTGAGTGTGTCAATAAACTCCTTCTTTACACTTTCATCGCTCTGATAATAAGTTCCATACTTTAGCTCTAATGTTATTAAATTCTTTATCTGATTTAAAAAAAAATTATTACACATGGAATTAGTATGAATTAAAATAACACAGTAAAACAAATTTCCCGAATAAAACAGACTGCGCGTCTTTTGCGCGTTCATTTTTAAGATTTAAGTTTCAAGATGAAAAAACGCGTAATGCGTAAAACCGTATAATATATGCAAAGTACCTCAAAGTACTTGAAACATAAAATATGGACGCCGCTTCTTTAATATGCCTGTGCACAAAAATTTAAATTTACACAAATGTGCTCTAACGGATATATATATTACTAGTTAGATCTGCAAACACGTGCAGACATATCCCTGCATAAAGATTCACGACGTTTGAATAAGCACGTGTTCACCGCGTCATTAGTGCAGCAGTTGCAAGTTGTTCAGTTCCACACGAAGGCTTTCTTATAATGATGCCTACTACTTCATACGTTATATTTTCCCTACATCAGACTGACATTTCTAAATTAGACACAAGGTTTTTCCTATCATTTTTTACTTGCTCATTTTTTCATGTCATACTATCGTTTACCACTATTTCCCCTCGAGATATTCTTTCCAATGGCTTACTTCTTCATCAGTTGTTTTTAATTAATTTATTTATTTATTACTTGCATGCTCGTGTAAGTTAAAACATGATAATCATAGTGTGATGTGTATTTAAAATATATTTCTGTATTGGGCAAAAATAAATGTAACATTTAGAACACAACGTTACTATTGCAAAATATGTTTCATTATATATTTCCATGATCTGACTAAAAATGTCGTACGTCGCAAACACTCGTCATTTTTGTATACGTAGATTAGTTTTAGTTATATATATATATGAAATAAATACCAAAGACCTTGCTACCCTTTCGCATCTATCGTTTTCACAATCAGTATAATCACCTTCATCGTACGGAACGTCACACGAAAAAACGTTACCATTTCCCGACTGAATTGATTATGACGTTGTTCCGCGATCATCTAAGCAGGAAGCGTATTTACCGTGTTATCCAGCGGTGATTTGTGATTCAAGACTATTCTTCGTAACGGATTCGTCTCGTTAAGAAACGCGACACCTGCGTGGTAGTAAAATCAAAACTTCTTGCTCCGCCATACACTCGCGGTTTCTCCTTTCTTACTCCCATTTCTTTGCACCGCTCTCGGAAACTTTGCCGACGTGTCTCTCTGATAAATAGAGAAGATCATTAAGGATACGCAAATGCACCAGACGCACCGGCACAGAATCTTTTTCACGCTGCAACGCGCGATACCACCGCGACAGAATCGAGATACTCATCGCTAGGAAACTCGTGAGACGTGACGATACACGTATACAGGGCGGTACAATCGAGTGAGGTCATCTAAGTATATGTTTTCGAATTGTGACGATGCAAAAAATATTTTCTGCCTAACACGAATGGTATCAAAAGGCCAATAACTGGTAAGAATATTTTCCCCCATTTTTACATTGATGTATCTTTCATATAGTTACACATATATTTCTTTTTTTATTATTGTATCGTGTGGTTGGTTTTGATGTGTGAAAAACATGACCGTGGAAAGTTAAGTTTTACGTATAAATTTATCTCTATCGTGATCACACAGCTTAGCCAAGCGTTATTAACGCTTACTTTCTAATCATTTCTACGCTCTTTATTCCTATTATTAAATTAAACACAACGACAATTTCCAATTTGCCTCAAAATGAATAATATAATATTCTCTCTTTGTGACATGCCAAGAATCACTTCCTACTAAAATATAGATCCGTAATTTTCTTAATATTTCTTTTTATCACTGAAAGTGATTTTAGCAGGGGTAATCCAGAAAATCGGGCCTCTTCAGGTGCAACGCTGATGCAACGAAAATTAGCGATTGGTTGTTTTGGGTCACGTGATCGTGAGGGGGCGTTGTCCGGTACTGAGCGATCGCGCCTGTAATTTGTTTTCTATCGATTCAAATGTTTGCACGTCAATAAAATTTTATGGCAAAAATGTCTTGATTTCCTAGTCAGAACAGTTGCTTCTGGGCCTTTCAGTACCGAGGTACAAGTCGTGCAGTTTTTTTCATATTTCTTTAGTCGCTCTCGATACTTGAAAGAAATAATTTTTTAAATCACAATGAAAAAATCATGTTTGAACTTGAGTTTAATTTAAAATTAATAAAATTAATTTTTTTCTTACATTTTGACGTTTTAATAGGTCAGAAAGAAACTTTCGGCCCGCTCTATATAATAGATGTTTCCAGACAATAGCAACAACAATTTAAAATCATTCTAAAATCGTGAGACAAGTGATTGAATGTATTTATTTAATTTTCCCATAATATCTTCATTTCGTTTTCATTCGATGTAACGATAGCCACGTGAGAAAGTCCCCGATCTGCCTAAAAACGGATAATATTCTCATATAGACGTTCTCTTTCTACTACTGTATCTCGATATCACAGACTTCCGCTTTGTTTCGACAAAAAAAAAAGAAGGGGGGAAAAAGAAAAAGAGAGAAAAATAGGTCGAGGATAATACCAAATGCTGCAGCAACGCTGCGATTTTTTAATGGAAGCACTTACGTTCAGTCGTTTAAATCGCGTCGTGGATAAAAATCCGAGCGTCGTTTATTACCGAGACAAATGAAGCATTAATTTGCCGGATTAAAGCGTCCACGAGAAAAATATCGATAATGTAGCGACTTCATTACGATGACAGTGAACGAGAGGGAAAAAGCAAGGGAATCGGTAAGCGAGATTTGTTCCACGAGTGACCCTTCAATCTTTAAGCATTGCGCCACTGATTGCTTTCTACGGATGCATGAACTGATATAAATGTAGCCGGTATTGATCCCAGCGTGCCAACCTAATTCTTATCAACGTTCTTTTCATTTCTTTTCCTTTCTTTCTTTTTTTTTTTTTTTTTTTAAATAAATACTTTATGAACACTTTATGAACACATAAGTAGAGAATGTCGAGCTACATTGATAAAAAAATATATTATTTCATTTAAAAAAAAGTGGAGGAACTTTTTACTACCATGTTCAGATTATGATAATGAATAACTTTTATTAATAAAGTTTATCTGTGCCTCTAAAAAGGTGAACTCATTTAAATGGTGAATCGCATATATTGCACGAGTATTTGATCACTTTTAAATTATGTTTAAGTTACAATATATAATATAAAATAACTTACAGTAGATACAGTTAATTATAGATATTGATAAAAAGAATAATTGACGTTGTAATAATCAATTGACTGAATGTCTTTGCTGTTAAAATTTCAGAACGATTGAAATAGACGTCTTTGACCACATTTAAGTGATGTAAACGTATTTCACGAAGCGTCGGTTGTTTATTAAAAACGAACGTGAAACTTGAAAACGCAAAGAATTAACGATAGAAAATCGTTCCGTCAATCGTAATTATCGAAACGAAAATATCGAGGTTTCAATTGAATTCCGTTACACGTCCAATTACGATTTAATTCTTTTCGATTATTCAATCAACGACGTGAAATTTGAAACGCACAGTTTTTTCAAAAGCCAACCAAAGTAAATTGAATTTACTGCGATAAGAATAAATTCACTGTCGTTGTTAGTTTGAAGGAAAATTAAATTAATTTCATATATTTAAAACTCTGCGTATACGATAGGGGGGATATCCATCGTTAGCATAACTTACTATATTAACAGTTAACCCATCAAGGGCCAACGTTGCATTAACGCTTCATTTGCAATTCATATCACCAAATTCTACCTTTTAATATCGAAGCTAAAGGAAGGGAAGTTTCGAACCTTAATTTTAACTTGATATTTTTTCATCATCATGATCTTCCATCTGGATGAATTTTAAAGAAACTAAACTATCATAATATCACGATAAATTACCGCTTGGTTTAAGTAAGTTTCATATTCGTCACATTCATAAATCTATGACAGTGACAATTTAAAGATGACCAAAATATTTAAATAAATAGAGAACTTGAATATTTCTGAAACTAGTGACTTAAAATTCGCGAATATGCAACTGTATCATTATACAGACAAATATTTTTAATTCTCTGCATTGTCAAGTTTCATATTCGTCACATTCATAAATCTATGACGGTGACAATTTAAAGATGACCAAAATAGAGAACTTGGATATTTCTGAAACTAGTGACTAAGAGTGTTTAACTTAAAATTCGCGAATATGCAACTGTATCATTATTTCAGTGTACCGATTGTATATATATATATCTAAATTTGATTTGCATTTGAAGATAGCAGCGTTATCTCACTGGGAATGCACATTTTATTACACGTTTTATTGCACACTTCCATCAGATAAACAGACAGATAACAATGTGAAATTATCAGAATTTGGCTTCGATTTCTCATCCAATCTTCAACTGCTTGAGAGTGAAAGAAGATTTATCAATTTGATTCGAATTCTTTGGCGAAGTCATTTGCAATTGATAAAATACTATAAGCAGAAAGCAAAAATAATAACATTTTTAGTTTTAACACGAAGGAATTTATTATTTTATTTTCGAGCTAAGTTCAACGTTAGAATTATTCAAACTTACTAACATTGTTCTGTATACGCTCGTCACTTTGTAATTACATCTTTCTTAAATCTTCGCGTTTAATCTAATTTCGTCTTATCTGCAACATCATCTCCCACTTTTTTCTTTGCTAAAATTTAGTCCGCTGGTTGATCCATCAAACACCAACAAAAAAAAAAAAAAAGAAAAACGAAATTACCATCGTCGAGCGCTATCGCCGGAGATGGAATTCAAAGCGCAACGCGCGTTTAACTTCGAATAGACGTTCGCCATACAATGCTCTGTCACACGGCCCCGGAGCCTCTCTGTGCCTCGTGCTTCGCTCCACTCCGAAATCCATATAGGACGAATTCACAAAAAAAAAAAAAAAAAAAAAAAAAGAAAAAGGGAGGGAAAAAAGGGAAAAAGGAACAATTTTCTAGAAACAATTCAATTTGTTCGTGAAAGTTCACGTCATTCCCAGGGAAATAACGCGCGTATCCGTGGCAGAGATTCGTGTCAACAAAAGCGATATACCGAAAACCAACGCACCCTCGATGAAGCGTTTCGTCAATGTCATGTTTTCAAACACATACACATACAAACACACACGCGCACACACACACAGACACGGACACACACACACGTACCGAAAACCATTACGACACTCGTCGGCACCATCCCCCGTCGCCGTGTCCCGTCCATATATCATATCCTGTCTCCCGCGCGTAGCCCACATAGTATTACGCGGCGAACGGCCATGAATCAAAGGCCGCGGTGTGGTGTATCTCTGAAAGCATTTCGTCAATTTTCGTTCGTTCGTGATGAGGGGCCCAGCCAGGCTAAGCGCGAAAAGAGGAGAGGGTGAGACAGGAGAGACAAGAAAAGCGAGCGCGTCGTGGCAAAGAGCAGCCTCGCGCATACACGTAAAGTGCACGAGGCTCGCCCCCTCCCCTCCCCCCCTCCCGTTAATATTCGTTGCATCATTTGCGTCGAACGCGCGCGTTTTCACAGCGACGTTAAAACCATTAACGTTGCAGGTGCAGCGATTTCGAGTTTGTTGAACCGTTGATAACGAGCGAACGAATAAAACGGGCAAGGAGGGTAGGAAACGCCGCGAGTGAGAAGGGTAATGACGCGTGATGCGATACGAGTGACACGTGTGAAACGGGCTTGCATAATAGGGAGGCCAACGCTGGTGACACGTTTGAGGGGGGGGGGGGGGGCACGTTTCTTTTTTGCGTACCTCGCCTAAGTAAGTACTGACAACTATATCTACTCGTTAAATTAATTCGATCTCTCTGTTGTATTTTGGGAATTCGAAGTCAATTCTGTTTTGTATACAACCAGGGCTCGAATGAAACTGTTCAAATTTTCAATCGGTTTCTGACATGACACACGTTTCCTTACTTTTAAGTTTTCTGTTCTAGGAGAACAGTTTCATATATTCCATAAAAACTTTTTGGATTCGATTGTCAGTGACATAGACGATGACAATTCAGCGTCACATATTCGTTGCGGAAAAAACAATTCGGAAAGTGATTCGACCGAACTACAAAGCAAACGACACAGTCTCGAAGATCAAAGTTTCCTCTTTGCTGCACGATTTTACCGAACTTTGAATTATTTAGAGTGAAACAGTTCAAAAATTCAAACAGTTCGTCTAATATTAACGTTCAAAGTTCAATGAAACTGCAAGAAGAAGAAAAGGAAAGAAAGAAATCGCTGTGAAGAGAAAATTTCAAATTTTCAAAACCACGGTAGATTGAGTTACGAGAAAAATTTTCGAGTGTTTCCACAGACGTTTGAATTTTACTTGCCCATTTTTGAGAATAAAAGTACTCTTACACAATGTAAAAATGTCTTTTAAAGAAAGCTTTTACGCTTTAAAATAAGACCAAATAGATTCTTTGACGAAGTTAGAGTTTTACAGTTTCAAGCATCGACAATTTTTCGTTATCGCATATTTACACCGCAAGTTCACTTTTAACAACAGTTTTCAATAATTGTACGAGAGAAGAATCACGCAACACGCGGTAACAAATTTAATTTAATTTGGTTTTACACGTGTACGTCGTTCGTGCCGATTTTGAAGGAAAATTGAAACGCAGAAGATTTAAATTTTAGTATTCATTTATTAAATATTAGATTTAATTTATATCAAATCGGCACGAACTTTCCGGACAACCTAATACATTGTTCCACAAATTGCAACGTAGGTTCTAGTTGCGTGTGTTAATTGAAACACAAATTATTACCAAATGAAACAAACTACTCGTGCTGTTTCACTTACCTCGGTTCTACATTTTATACACGCCGCGTGTCAAAGAATAATAAACAAGCGCGTTTCAATCATCGTCGAATCAAACATCATCAAACAGCACAACATATTCGAACATTCTGACACGACGATTCTCCCTTATTCGTATTCACCATTTCTTTTTTTTCTTTTTTTTCTTCCGAGACAATAAACTCGTTATATTCGACTCGTTAGTCGACAAAGAAGTGCTTTCGCGATATGTGTCAAGCTATTATTCTTGGCCATGAATTCGTAACGTTTCACAATGGAACCTTTTTTTACCAGCGTTCAATGAGATTCGATTTTTGCCAGTCTCTATAAGATGTATTCACAGCTAGCAGAAATAGAGGACGCGGTACGGCAAGAACTTCATAATGGCTCTCACGATGGATCTTCGTCGTTCATTGTTACGCTTGGGCATTGGTTGCTATAATATAAAAGGTTATAGTATAACGTACGTGTATCGCGATGTTTGCAGTATCACGTATCACGTTGTATTTGAAATTTCTTTTATCGACAAACGAAATTTATATATTGAGATTTATGTTCAATTATACATCGAATGACAATTTTCTTTGATACAGGTACATACTGGGAACGACACGAATTTTCGAGTCTTAGAACACTGTTACATTGCAGACAGAAATACTTCTTAAAATTCTGATGCAATTGAAATTTATGATTAATTTGTGATTAAACTTGCAATATTTGTATAATTTGTGAAGAATCTAATAAAAGTGGTATTTTTTATTTAATGAAATTGTTTCCCGTTTTTTCAACAACCTCAGATCATCGAATTGTGTTGATACAATTTTTATCATCGTTTGAAAATTTATGCAATTTTCTATTACATCCACGCGGAGAAGAATTTACTTCTATTCAACCAAATGCTCCTTTTCTTCTATTTTACATCGATTTCTGACGAATAAACTGAAACAATTTCCAGAGATTGTAGTTAACTCAGTTTCGACCAAACTGTTAGACAAACTATTTCGAATTGTTAACAAGTTTGAATCCTCGAAGTCGAAGTCTTCTGATCAAATCGATTACACCATCGTATACACTTAATTGCCCTCGTACATTCAAAGGATCTCCTAAACCAATATTTTCGCAATATAAATACGTCAACATTTATAGAAAACGTCTAGCTAAACCAAGTAATACATTCGAAATTATATGGTTCCACTTAAAAAAAAAAAAAATTTGTCCCATCATGACCCATTTCAGAAAAATAGTTCACACCATACAACGTCCTCCTTTTTTTCATAACTTTAATCGAAGTTCGAGTCGTGCCCTGATTTGGGGCATGGCCGAAGTCTCGCGCTATTTTTGAAGAGAAAAACCAGCAAGAGCTCTTACTCTGATCCTCGTTAGAACTGAGGATCGGATTATTCGATGGTTACGTCCGTGCACATTTCAATAACGTACAACAAAGACATTCTGTTTCCTTTCCATGAAAATTAGTTTCTACTCTGTTCGTTCTTTCTCGTCGCAACGAGTCACAAGCAGCTTTTCCTTTGACTCGACGTTGGCTGAGCCAAAGCTGGAGTGGGGAGAGCGATGCAGTGGAGGGGATCGCTCCACTGACCAAAAAGTGGGGGCACTAGCCGCCAGCTCGCCACCTTTGGCGTACAGCGGTACCATAAATCATAAACAGATCCATTCGACTTTTTTGATCGGTACGATGATCCCTTTCACTCCATCTCTCCACGTTTGCAAAAGTTTTTCTTTTTTGCGCAAGTTTGAAGTTGCACAGGACATGTGGGGATAATACTTATTAATTTTATAGTATAGACTTGCGTATTCGTCAAGTATTGAAGTGGTTTGGAAAATCAGGTGGGGTCTGTCCTATCACTCAAAATTTATGCATTCATGTAGAATGTATGAATAGATTTTTGACATCTGGAGGAATTCAGTTTTCTTCATAGATTATTTTATATTAGTTAAAAATACATTAAATGTCTACTTAAGGTACAAGAGAATGCACTTAAGGTCCCTAGTTTCCACAAAGTATAAATACTTGTAACAACAAAGTACTGGACGAAATAAATACTGACGCTTCCTTTGACACCAAACGGCACAGTCTGTCTATACGTACACGTAATTGTACGTCGTGATAAATCATGCATCGCGCGTTAATGGCCAAAAACTGTCGATCGACAACCGCGATCCAGAGTCACGATACGACTCATCCAAGTTCGAACGTCGTCGTTCCGGATGCGGAGGCGAACAAAGAGACGAAAGGTCGACGACCCTGTTTTGCCAGCGCAAGCTCGAAAGATCCTTCTCGACAATGAAAAGAAAACGGTCGTGCGACGCGACGTTCTATGATGCGAGTCATTGTCGGCGTTGTTAGCGGAAAATATCGATGATCAGAGCAAAAGGAGAAGAGCGCGAGAAAGAAAGAGACAGAGAAAAGGGAAAAAATAGAACGAGAGGGAGAATGAGAGGCGGACAGAGGAGGCATAATATCTATTGGAAACGGATCATCGTTCTTCTCTTTAAGCGACTCCCTCTCTCCCTCTCTCTCTGTCTCTCTTTTCTTCCCTTCGTTTCTCTCGCCACGGGCATTTTCTTCTCTGGATAAGCCGCGGGAATTGAAGCCGCGGCGAGACTAGGAAGAGGATAATGGGCCCAACCGTTCGAGAGAGTGTATTTACCTGTTGTAGTGGGCACGTGGATCGACAGAATGAAGAGTAGGTTCATTGTCTGGCGGGGAAGATCGCGGCGCGTAAGGACACATGGGTGCCACGTTGTCTGCTGCCGGGACAAGTGACCACTTCCTCCGGAGTAAAGAATCAACGATCACATTCTCTCTTCGTGACCGTATATAATCAACGTTGCATTGAGCTACTCTTTAGTAACTGTATAGGCAGACACTCCAGACTCTCGCATGCGCGATGGAATCTATCAGATCCGCGACGTCTTAATTATCCCCAGTAACACTGTCCCGATATACTTAAACTGTCTCGAGTTTAATCGTACCACGGCGTGATGCTCCTTTACCAAATATTTACTATTTACAATTAAATTTTCAACAAACGGGTAAATATCCGTGGATCTACGTAGTACAATGTAGTTGTTGCGGATAAAGGGATTAAGGACTTTATTTTTTGAAATTCGAGGCACTGCTAAATTTTGAAATGTCAATTGAATTTATGTACAAATCTGTTGTTGCACAGAAAGTATCGCAGTTTAGAAGAAATAAAGAAATGAAGTACTGGGAACTTGAATTTTTCGAAATTCAAAATGCATTCAGCGCACTGTTGGATTTTTAAAAATCCACGATCCATAGATGTAGTTGTTACACATTATTTACAAGATACATCGCAATTTAGTAATTATTACACGAGATAACGAGAATCAATCCAGAGGAACACAGAAATTCGAGACTTTGTTTATCAAAATCCGAAACGTCTTGGAACGATTACTGGATTCGTTTCAAAACTGGAGAAATTAAATGACACTTTATACAAATAAAATATATATACGCGCGAAATTTAAAAATTTGATTGTCTGCGACGAATACTGAATTTTAAAAATAAAAAAAAAAAACAAATGATGTAGAGTGTACGTCGCAGTTAAAAATAAATCGCATTTCTATTAATTTCAGTCAGCGAGCGGAGAACAACACCGAGCATATCTACGATTTCTATCTGGTACAGCGATTCTTCTGAGAAAGATAACTGGGACATTAGATTTTCAAATTAGTTTCGATAACCGGTTCAAGAGAAAACAGGCATCGAAGAAATTATACTTTTCGGGATAGCACGGCGCACGGGGAATCAACAACTCAATTGTTATGTATACGAATTCTAGATTTCACGATCCAGGGGCCTGAGAAACAAGGTCTACTGAAAATTGAACGAATTACCACGAATACAATGGCACTCTGTTTTCTTCTTATCTATGCGAATATCTGCACGCTAGGCAGCGCACTGGCTTATGAAAGTATTCGAACCAAGTATATATTGTGCATATTATACGAAAGACTGTGAAATTTCATAGCTGACGTGAGATTCGATTATACTGTGTAAATATATAATTATCATACGTATGCGACGATTCGGAACAAATCTGAAAGTTATTAATTCGATGGAAAGAGAACTGGGGTACATTGTGCAAAAGCTATCGTCGAAGTATAAATCACACAATTTGCGATCTTTATTTTGCAAAACGTATTTCCCAAAAGAAAATTTTTTATGACACGAACAAAGACAGATTTATATTGTACGTGAATTTCTCCATTTAAACGTACCGCCAAATTTTTGTTACTTCTTATTGAAATTTGTTTTTAAAATAAATAATCTTTTATTTTACACGACGTCTATACTCGTCATTGCTTGATTCGAACCTCGCGAGGGATTTTTCAAACAAAATTCCGCAGTTAACCCGCCTAGCAACTGCGGACAACATTTACATTCTCGTTTATTATCTCTTCAGGAGATAAACGTCTCGTCAGGTAATAACCTCAGGTAACACTACTCGTACATCCACACCCAAGGATACCGATGTAACGATCTACTTTACGACACACGACTGCAAGAAAGTACAGAGCGTGCCATCGTTTTTGCCCCGAGGTATACTTTCGCGAACAAGTGGATCTTGGAATCGTATCAGTTGCTTAATTACGAAGACAAACCGTAGACACAATCGGCGATTATTTATTATTCATCCAATGGAAATGAATTTCCTCGTGTCAAGGGGGGACGACTCTGTCGGGCGATCGCGGCCACGATGGCGCGCGCGGACTGCTGTCGGCTGGCAACAAAAGGCGTTCAAGTGCTTTTCGCCAAATCGGGACTCTCGCACGTGCTACTTCGCGTTGGTACATAGGTTGGTACCAACGCGTATCAGGTTCAGCCGATGGCTGTGCTCGATTACAGAGCGAACTCGAACGAGAGCATGTGCCCATCTACCCCGTATACACATTGATCGCGGCGCGTCCTACTCTACGCAGCCTGGGTACTGTTAAACGAGATAAAAACAACGAACGAATGAGAGACAGGAGCCGAAGCGTGCCCACACGTCTTCAGGAATGACTCCTTTCGGCGGCTGGTGCGTCGAGACAAACTCTCTCGCAAGAAACGCCGAGGCAAACGTATGTAGGTACACGCACCCGGCGGTGAAATTGTACGGCGAGGCACGGCTTTCGCGTACCGGTTTCTCTCGATTTCCTATCTTTCAACGTCCGCGCGCGCGCGAGATCAACGACAGGGGACGGATTAATCATCGTTAGAGAACACACGCAGCCGGCCGCGAGAGTTTACGTAAGATCCGCCAAGTCTCAAATATTTAAGTAACGAGGATTTCAAAGATTTTGTATTAGGTGGAGTTATGGCAGAAGAATCACGACATCCTTTTTTATGCTCGTTTGATGGAAAACAGAAGTAAATGTAAGTGCGTTTTTCTTATCAGTGTCGCTATAAATCTTACTCACTTTATTCAAATATACAATTAAATAAATTATGCGTGTGTTATATATATTTAATAATGTATATATATATAGTACATTATTTTTTTTTATTTCTATCCTTGTTTTCTGTTGTAAAACTACCTTCAATCTTTCATTTTAATTTTTCGATTATTCGATTTGATAATTTGGAACTTGAATAAAATGATTAATATACATTGCAACATTTTTTAATATCATTAAAATTAATATTACATAATTAATCAAGTCCAAACGTATCAAATTTCTCGTTGTTCGCTAATGGTTTCATATAATTATAAAAATAAGATATTGTGAAGGCACAAATGTAACAATCTAATAAAAAGAACGCGAGCGTGCAAATACTCTATTCTTTAGCTGCTTAATCCGTAAATTAATTTTCAATCTCAAGTTTTTTTTGAAACGTTAATAGCAAAAAGAGAACGATACTTCGTCAGATTGCGCTTTGACAGAGGGATTTAATGAGAAACGTTGACTTCTCGTCTATTACACTTGACGCGGTATCGCTCCAATTTGCGAGACGAGTTTTAATCAAAGAATGAATGGAGTTGAACTATATATTATGTAAATGCACGAAGCTGCTGCGAGAAAAAAGAACGAAAGTAAACAACGAAATCTATTATCCCGGCGAAATGAAAAAACCAAAAAACAAACAAAAAAGGAGAAGAAGAAAAAGGAAAAAAAAGGAGAGGCTTTCGTTCCACATTGTTCTCCGTTGTGTAAGATAACGCAGAAGCGTTTCACACCCGAGATTGTCTCGAAGAATACAGCGTTAACTAGGTTAATGCCAGGAAATAGTATTGCTAAGTTGTTGCTGAAATCCCAGCAGTAACGTAAACAGCAGCGCGCGTAATGCGCTTCGCGAAATAAAAGCCGAACACATTTTATTGCCATGAGAGGACAAATTATTGTTCGCGGACCGTAAAACGTTGTATTCTGTGTATTCTGCGAATGATTCGTGATTTTTAACGTCCTTCGAACAACGTTTGATTATTCAGAAATAATCAAATTGAACTACAAAAATACGATATTCACAAAAGTAAAAAGAATATGAATTTGCAAAAGTGAGCAGATATGGTATTTCATGCGAGTATCACGTGTTATGACATACTTTGATATTTTTCAAGTTAGTATTACATTTTTGTTACATATGTATAAAGTTATTAGTATCTGCTTTCCTTTTATGTTACGTTCCTTAATTTTAATGAATATTTATTATTACGTTATTAAAATTACGAAAGCAATTTATATTTAATTCCAGCTGGATTAAAATTTTCTTCCAACGGAGAAATGAGTAACAATATTATTAGAAAATGTAAGTTTTCTATATTCGTTTTCGTCAAATATAAACAATATTTGACCGTGGGAAATTATTTTTAGTAGTTTAATAATAGAAATATGTTGTAATAGAAAAAACTGCACGACTTGTACCCCAGTACGTAATGAAGACGACTTTTTTGCCATAAAATTTTATTGATATGCAAATATTTGAATCGACACAAAACAAATTACAGGCGCGATCGCTCAGTAGCAGACAATGCCACTCCTACTCGAGGTTTACTCCACGCCCCCTCGCGAATCACGTGACCCAAATCAACCAACTGCTAATTTTCGTTGCATCAGCGTTGCACCTGAAGAGGCAACCTGAGTTACCCCTGCTAAAATCACTTTCAGTGGTAATATTCTGTATAAAATTCAATATATAATATAACATACGCAATATAATATTTTACAATATATTTTATAATACAATATATAATGTACAACATAACGTTTCGATGTTGTCAATGCAATATTCAAATGATTTCAGATATCTATCGTAAATTATAAATTTCATTCAAATACTTTTTGTAAAAGAAATCTGTTTATATAAATAATAATTATCTATTAAATATGCATAACGATTGTTTTTCCTCCACTTTTATTAAGTTTTAAATACTTACAAACAATATTTCCACATTCGAATTAACTGACATAAATAACGTTTTTATAATATTCTCCGAAATGTATCATTGATAAACAAAAAACGTATTACATAATCTAACAATAAGCAATGTATCAAAGATATTATATTATATTATGTGTTATATTATATTAAAAATTATATTTTTCCAAGTATATTTTTCCTGAACAATTCAAACGCAGCAACGTAAATTAAATATTACAGATTAACAAGATTATGCGTAATACCGAGTCACCGAGCTATAACAAATTTAAAAAACATTAACAAATTTAGAATACGAATTTAGAAGAATATGAATACTTTTAACATCTCAACGGAATAATAATTACGTCTGTTCCAAAGAGTGGAAAATGATCTCTCGAAACTCTTATTAAAGAACTGGTTTGAATTCGATAACGAACCCTGAATTTGGACTTCCGAATCCCGGGCACGGGATCTTTCTATTTCCGACACGGCTGCGATCGCAATTCGCAAATTGAACTCCGGAGTACGAAATTGAAACTTCAAATCCAAAAGCCGAAAGTGCAAGGTACGAATATCGCGCGGCGGAGCTATTGATTTTCGTCGTCGCGAGGATCGCGCGCGATGAATCAGTCCGCGTCGCGATTGTTCCCTTTTCACGGAAGATCAAACGGAATCGTTTCGCAAATACACGATTTCACGGGTCGTTAGTCGGACGTACACCCGCCAGTCCAGTTGCTTTTTACTCGCCTGGAGAGCTTTCTTTCGCCTGTAAACGCAAAATACCGTAAAGCTGCGCGAAGTGTGAACCTCCAACAGCCACGGCAATCCCCTGGTTTGCGTATTTACACTCGCGAGAAGAAGACACGCGAACAACGGAGGAAACAACAGAGTATCTCTCTGTAACAGTTTATAATTTTTACTTTTGCTGTATATTTTGATGTATATTTTTTCTGAGAAAATTAGAAAATTAGAAATTTCCTCTCGACGTTGAACATTTGTTCGAATATTACCGAGCTACGATTAATCTTTGTTTGAGAAAGGAACTGAACAACTGACGAATGGAACTTGAATGGAATTTAAATGCAACAAAAGACTTGATTTTAATATACGCTGATTTTAATATGACTCTCAAAAATAATTCCGTAATTTCTCGCGTATGTAGTTTCGAAAAAAAAACAAAATTGTGCTTTTTAAATTAAATAAAAGAACGCTTGAAATAAATAATAAATAGTGATACGCATCAAAGCTCTCCGCATAATTTTAAAACATGTAAATTACGTAATGTCCTCGTGTCTGAAGCTTAATTGTTTCAACGTTTATCTCATAGTTAGTTAGGATTATTACCGGCTTATTTAGTCGCAACGAAAATCAATTATTGGATTCCTTTCAATCGAACTTTCGTAATTAACGACAAACCGTTCAGAAATTACAAAAATTAAATGTACGATTCAATTCGTACGAAGAACAATCCTTCAAGCAAAACTACGTTTCAATCAGCTTTTCATAACCAGAGCCTCGGATTTTTATGCAAATTCACATTTTTATGAACGAACGCAATTAAAAAGATAAAAAGAACGTTGAGATTTGTTTCAGTTGTTAAATATCATAAAAATATTTTCACGTATCTGTACGTTCTGTTCGTTTTTTTTTTTTTTTTTAACTTTCCACGAACGTATAAAAGTTCGCAGTTGGTTCGTTCGTACAGTTGCGAATAAATAGAAAATTTCGATCAAAGCATAAAATGGTATTAAGAACTAGTTTATGGCGGTAATAATGTTCAAACTATTCCAATTTTTCGAAATTTCATAAAACTACAAAAATCGAAGAAGAAGAATTTTCTTTCCGTAAAAGTATCAAAACGCAGAATTTGTAATTGATTGGAAAGAAAAAATTACAAATGAAACGAAATTAATTAGTTGTTAATGAATCTACAAACAGTAACGACAAAGAATTCAAACATACGCAAACGTACTTATACAGGACAAACATACTGCAAACATACAGGATGATTTACTCAATTGTAAAAAGCAACAATTATTTATCGTAGTTGAAAGTAAATGGTCCAATATAGATTGTAGAATGATCGCACACCACAATTATGTTTTTCTCGCAACAAGTTTTTTGCAAGTTTCTTATTTACACGTACATTGAATTTTCTTATCGTTAAATTTGAAGGAAGATTTTTTCGAAAAATAATATGTAACAATATATAAAATAACAATAATACATAATAATTATACAAAAATATAACAACAATTGATTTGAAACATGTTTGAATGTAAATTAAAATACTTTTTAACAAAACAAAACAAAAAAAAACAGGAAGAAAGCAAAAGTTTTCATTACGAAGAACAGCGTAACTACAAAATATGAAAGAAACCAAGAAAAAAAAAGAAGAAAAGAAAAAATGAAAGGACACGACTCGCTGTTGCGTGAAGCAACCTGCTACATATTGACGCTGCGGTATTAACATTTTGATAGCGCGACGCTGCAAGCTGTCTCCGGCCGTTCGTGCCACGCTCCGGTGACAAAGAACAGCTTATGCATGCTCTACGACGCGCACGTTTAATCACTGTAAATTCCCATTTATCGACGCGACGCGAACCTTTCGACAAAAGGGATACCGAACGCCGTGTACACGTCAGGGGTTAGACGGCCGATCCCTGTCGGTTAATCGGGTCCCGCTATCGCAATAACAACGCGGCCAGAGATCAGCGCAAGCTGCACCCGCGGTTCACGGAGGGAGGGGATTAACCCGTAGGATGAACCGGGTAGAAACGCCAGAAACGCCAGAAACGACGGATACGTGGCCCGAGCGGCGACGAGATGGTTGGGCGAGTTGCCACGACGACGTCCACCCGGACCCCGGTCTTCTAGCTTCCAGGAACCTACAACTAATTCCCTACACGCGATCAGCTGCCAGTCTTCGCGATCCTCGGGCCTGCCTCTCGTTTTTATTCTTTTCTCCGGCGACCGGAGAGACTAACGGGTCGGGACAGACGGACGGACACGCGGCGTGTCCTTCTTTATATCGAACGAAGAAGAAAATCTTTCGAAACGCCACCGCTAATTAATTGATTGATCGATCGATCGATCGATCCGGTCGAGTGAAATTCCGTAATTAATTGACTAATTAATTAGGGCCTCGTTCCTCGTCGTCTCCGAATACGGTTGTCGGCGAGCGCGGAAGGAACGTTGATTACAAGCCTCGCCACCATCCCTCCCCCGACCCAACCACCCGCCCACCCGCTCCTTTCGAGGCTGATTGTTATAGGCAGTTAATTAATTGCTTCTGGTATCGGTCTAAATTACGTCGTTTCAGGTGTTTTCGGAGATTTATCGGCAAAGTGCCTTTCAACCGGCTCCCATCGCTCTGGAAGCAACGGTAAAAAGAAAAACAGGAACAGCGATTTTCTTGTTTGAATTTTCTACGAGTTTTCGACGTGCATTTTAACGTTCGACGGACGCTCAACGTTGCTGAAAGTTTTCGACAATTTGCACCGTCCGAGTGCTTCGAACAATCAGAATTCTAAATATTTAATGAAGAATGCATTTGGTTTTTAAACGCGTTTACTTAATACATCGTGATACCTTTCTTTTTTTGAATTTCTGTAGAATACTCTAATATGGATTAAACAAAAGGTTAATGTAATGAATTAAGAATGCATTCGTCAATTCACGAATAAATTATCAAAATGTAATTCGTTTAAGAACCAACAAAATTTGCAATCGTACGGATTTCAGTTACTGATCTAGCAAACGTGAATGTCAATTAATCAACTTGACTAACGAAATGTGTTTGAAAACGTAATTTGCCGTTTGTTCAGACGTAATACTGAACAGAAGTACTTATTTTTCAGACAGAGTATGAAATGCTATTACATTCGATGTTTGAAGAGTTCTTAAATATTATATAAATTATAGGAATATAATGTAACATATTTATGACACAATGATAATGAATTTAATATTCTCTAAAATATATTTACGAATGAATTCAATATTCTCCAGTACAACGAAGTAAATACTACTATATTCGTTACTAAACTGCGGATTTTAATGCAAATTCATATTTTTATAAACGAAACGTAGAAAACGGATAGAAAATTCACTTCAATTATTTATTTTTATTATCACTGAAAGTGATTTTAGCGAGAGTAACCCAGAAAATCGGGCCTCTTCAGGTGCAACGCTGCTGATGCAACGAAAATTAGCGATTGGTTGATTTGGGTCACGTGATTCGCGAGGGGGCGTGGGATAGACTTCAAGTAGGAGTGGCGTTGTCTAATACTGAGGTTTGCACATCGATAAAATTTTATGACAGAAAAGTCGTCTTCATTTCCTAGTCAGAACAGTTACTTTTTTGACTTTCAGTGAAACGAATCGTACTGGAGTACAAGCCGTGCAGCTTTTTATATTACACTATATTACGCACATTATTTGGTAAAATGACAAACACATAAAAACGAAGAACATTAGATTATTTGTACATTAAACACTCTGTACTTTTACTTCCGTCTAAATTACAAAATCATTCAAAGTCACTCTGCGTTACGATCGAATTAATTAATCGAGATCGACGATTCCGTTCTGACACTTATTCATCCTTGGCGAGTTCAACACTTTTTACTAGATTTATCCACCGTTCTTGCCCCTTTATCAAGCCTCAAACCGTTGCCAAACTGGGAATCGAATGCAGCTGCACGATCCTTCGCTTAATCGCTTCGACTTGCGAAACTTTTCACGGGGGCAGGTTTTACTGTCAACTTCTCGCGGCAACGCTGCAATGGGCGCTGCGCGCTCAAGCGGCATAATTTCGAGGAGTTTTGCAGTTAACGTCCACAGGCGGAAAGCAACGACAAGGATACAGTTAACTCAAGAAGCCCGCCCTCGGAATCAGATTACTGTTTCGGCCGAGGTTACCGAATGTAATTATCTTACGATTAGCAAGTCCTCCAATGTCGTTCTCCAAACCAGGCTACTTCTGCAGTTCTGACCGCTATTAGAACCTTCCGGCAAACTACGCCAACTACCGCCGTCGCCCCTTCAGAAACTTGACCGCCGCACACCCTAGATTGCAACCTAGCGTGTCGATAATGGAGCTGACGGTTTCGAAATCAATGAACCGCCACGTGATTAAACGTGAAATGTTGCCCGGTTTTCAATGGTTCTTCGAGTCCTGTTCTTTTTTAACGCGAAAATCAACATTCCGTTAATCTGCGCTAAATATTCGAGGAAATGTATTAAAATTTACTTGGAAGAATCATCGAGAGATTTTTTGAATATGTTTGAAAGGAATGGCAATTGCGTCATTCCTCGAAATAATCGCAAATGAGCGGATTAATTGACTCACTCTGGAGCTTTGTGACTGCAACGATCGAATGCATGAAATAGCGAAAAACTTTTGCAAAGAGCCGACGTTTCTCAATTGTTCGTCTCAAAGATCGAGTTGAAACGTTAAAATCAGAGTACGTCCACAAATTTCATTAATTAACACGACATTTGTCCTGATAACGTTAGTACGTCAGTTTTCAGATGCTTCCAAATTACCAGCAACATTGCATCTCCTCTATCTATATCGTCACAATTTCTTGCGTATTAAATTCGTTCAAGATTTGTCTGAGATTAAGACGCCGTGACAGGGCTACCAGCGACGAATATAAGCTGCCGATGAAACGTACCGAAACGGTTTAATTAATGAATGCAGTACATTAAATTGCAACACGAGCGGTTCCGAAAAAAACGAAAAAAACTCGGCAAACACGTTTACATAAGCGCGACTCCAAGTAGGAAGCCTAACGAGCGAATGTGCCAATTAAAACGGGGCTGTAATTAAATGACTGATCGATGATGGGATTAATGTAATTACGACAAAGTAACGTTGCACTGGACGGTATAATCAATAGATACTCGCTAATGACATCAACGAGAGTCGATTATATCCTATACGTCCTTGTATTCGTTTAATCCGTCATTAACCCGAGACCGTGTAAAACGACAACAGTCGCGCGTGGATAATTACGAAGTCGAACGGAACGTCAAACGTTACACTACCCAAATCTCTACTTTAGTTACAACGTTCGAGCTACAAATTTGCAGAGACTTTCTGTAATTTCTAGCTTTCTAAGGAAATTGGATGGAGTGAGAAGCGTGAAATTAGCTCGAAGCGAAAAGGGAAAAATATATACGTCGCACTGATGATACACGTGTGTATGCATCGAATGATTACCGTAGTTTAGTTTACCTGATAGTTGGACTGCAACAAATTGGTGATAAAGACCAAGCGACACTCACCTGAAACAAAATAAGACAGAATGTAAGTTAAAATTTCACGAAAACATATCAAGTGTAAATTAATCTCTGACCATTGAATTAGAACTAGTTGGAAACTTTTAGTTTTATCTACTTTTTAGTGAAATTTAAGATTCTCCAATTGTATTATAATTTTTAGTTTCACCTTTTATTTACGAGCAGAGAATTCCAACGAATTTTAATTGCGAGTTCTGTTAATTATTAAAATACGTACATATAATTTTTCTACAGACTTTCAATCATTTTTTTTGTACATTTTCAAACAAACTTTTCAATACATCATTTTGCAAACTTTGAAAAATTATAACTATAAAACAAATTCCTAATTTATTTTTTTTATAAATAATAAATTATATTATATATAATTATAATTATATATATAAATAATATTTATGAATAAATAAAGATATTTCTTCTCTTAAAAATTTTGCAAATTCTTTATGAAAATAGCATACATTGAAAATTGAATTCTTTATGAAAATAGGGAAAAATATTTTTCACAACTGAATCGATCATGGTTTTGAAGATTAAAATTACTCTTTTCATAAAGTAACAAGAGCTTAAATCAATAAAATTTTAATGCAGATAGAGAATATTTTTCTTAGAATATTGTACTTTCTACTTTCTACCTTCTACAGTCATTATACCTTATGGAGAAATATTTAATGATAAAATAACGTTTCTCTCACAATGGCAGATAATAAATGACACGATCGCGTGTCAAGCTCAAATGTTTTACTGATACCATGGATCCTGTAAATTTTATTTTATTTTTTTCTAATATTCCAAGCGCTGCTACAATTTTTTAGGACTACAAATTTTCCAGAGAAATGTTCAAAGATCACGCACATATTTTTTTGAAATGGTAAACTAAAAGGAAACAATGTTTCAAAGAGCTTTGAAGTTGAAATATGGTTATTGTACACGGACACAACACCGTTTCACTGTTACACATTCCATATCAATTTATTTTCCTTTCTTTTATCTCTGGTACCATTTTTTTAAGCCATTTACATTTCACACAAAATAGTTCAAGGATTAAGCTAATACGATTTTGAGAGGAGTTTGGCGTTGACAATTGAGTGAAATGAAACAACAAAGCAAATCACACTTTATTATTATATAGTACTACACGTGCCACAAGATTTTACTTAATATTTCATATATTATTTGAATATTGTTTTGGTTAAGATTTTGTTTCATTCTTTTGTATATTATTTTATAACTTTATATAATATTTTAAATACTTAAAAAAGTAGTATTATAAGGAAATTAATAAATTGCGAGAAATATATGATATTAATACATGTCATTTCCTTTACATGCAAGACAATGCGTTACAAGGAAATCCAATATTCCTTTCTAATCGAAAATTCTATGGTGAGGGTTTTGATTTACGTATGTTGTATCGTTGTTTTCAACGAGAAAGCAGGTTAAACCGACGCTTTTCAGTGAAGTGTCGCACAATCTTACAATGCTGAATGTCACATAATTTATCGCAGCTTGCAGCCGGTAAGCTTTTGTTTAATAAGATAATAGAAGGCGATAAATTTGAAATGAAGATAATCAATCGAATGTGACACTGCTAAGCATTGATCGCTAAAAATTAAATTCTTTTCAACTTTTTTTCCACGTGAAATTCACCTTAATATGTATCTAGAGGCGTCTGTTAAACATCATGAAAAATCAAATTGTACACGTTCATTATAATTATCAGCAAACTATAAAAAGACAAAGTCCAAGTTGTTAGGTAGATTTAACTCTCGAGTAGGGACAGTCGAGTACAAAACGGTGAAATCTCAACAACTACCAAACGAACTCGTCAATGTAATTCTTCCTCTGTCCATCCCTCATTTTCGTTTCAGTTCGTCCGATAAGAGCATCCTTTAAATTTCCCGCCACCTAGTGTATCGAATTCTCTTTCTCCGTGCGCGCTCGAAATTTCCGCCAGACGGTAAATTGCACCGGCGTGAATAAAAGAGGTCCCCACCCTCGCCGGAAGCTTCAGGCCGATCGATTAGTTTCATCGGCAATTCACAAAGCAGTCGATAAAATTCAAAGCAACGAAGGCCACGTATATCTAACAATACACGGCATTAAAAGGCTTGAATCTGCGATTCAAATTTTGCTTCTCGCTTCGCCAGTACTGTGTACGGTCCACTAGAGCTACATTGCTGTCGGCGGCACGCGTTTCGCCTTCCCCCCCGTGTATAGCATTAGCAAAAGGATTCTCTCGTAATATACGGTCGATTTATTTTTTCGAGTGCAACAGTTATTCCTGCTCGCTAGATCGAACAGCGATTTCAACCGTCTCTTGATTAATTCTCTATTTAACCTCTTGCGCTAGTAACTGGTTCGCGGACCATAACGAGTGACCAAAACCGTATACAATAATTCGTCTTCAATAATTCTTTTTGATTTCATTCACTGGATAGAAATTACTAAGAAGTAACAAATTTGTATTGCCTGGATTATATTTCAATATATAATACTTAAAATTGAGAAATTTTATTGCAATTTTGAACCAAATATTCTCGACGTGCGTGGCACGTCATTCCAGCGCAAGAGGTTAAACTTTGTCTAGCTCTCTCAATGATTTTGATGTTACAGATTCCCATTTTAACGCCGCCTAATTATCATTGTCGCACAATTTGAATTGCATTATCGCAACGATCTGCACCACAGTATGTAAATTAATCAATTTCCAATTTAGTGAAATTAATCAAATTACTTCTGAAATGAATTATTTGTTACTCGGAGAACAAAAAAAAAAAAAAAAAAAAAAAATGGTCATTCAGTGGTGTTAAACTCGATTATCGAAGAAATTGATTTCCTTAATAGTACGAAAAGTTAAGAGCCAATCAAGTGCTTTGACGCTGAAATTGAAAAAAATTTAAAAACTGGAGAGCTCGATTTGACAATCTACAATGTATGTGAGATCGAGGCCATCTCAACCGAACTCGCGCTATATATCGCTTTCCTGTTCCGACAGAGGCGAAATATTCATCGTCCTTCAATTGATCCCGTTCTGTCTCCCGATGTACGGAGTGCGCACTCGTGTGCATGACGCTAATTATTTGACTCGATGCTTGTTAAGGCTAATGGTCGCGACGTAATGGCGTTGCCGCGACGCGGTGGCTGCTGCTGCTGCTGCTGCTGCTGCGCCACATTTCGTCTTAACATTCGTTCCTAGAGAGGGTAATGCACGCCTCAGGGAAAACGGGAACATAACGGATCCGTATAATTAAGTCTGCCGGCCTATGCGAGGAAACAATTATAAAATCTAGCGGGTAATTGAAAAGCTCCGTCAGAGTCACTACTAGCCTACATACACGAGGGCAGGCGTTCCTTTTTTTTTTTTTAACGAGTGTCATCTAAATTTCCGCTTGCTTCTTTCACTCTCTTTCCCGTGTTCGGCGAGAACTTACGCATGCGAGTGTTTACATCGTGCACTTCCGCTACGTGACTTATAGACTTGGAATTTTCTGCGTTAAAACCACCATTTCCAGTTAATTTCATTTTTTTTTTTTTAATTTTGGGGCTATGGAAGGAAGTTTCGAATTTTACGATTTTCATATTGTGAAATGGACTTTTATACAATTTCTTCATTATCTATGTTTTCATGTTGCATTTGCTGTTTTATTTTTAATAGGTTAATTCATAATATTATATAATACCAGATAATAATAATCGACAATCTTTAAAATGCATAAAATATACAAAAGCATAAAGAATATCCAAAGTAGAGCACTTGTTACAGTATCCAGTCGACAAGACAAATTTCATCTGTTTAATTAATTATACTCATAAAAATGCAAAACTGCACAAACATCCGCAGTCATCAATTTCAATACTCATTGTTTGAACAATCTCCATCAATTTTCCCACAATTATAACTGCCTTGAAAAAATAACTTGATATCTATTCTATTAAACTAAATTACAAATAATAACTTTTGTAGTTTAAATAATCACGAATATAATTTCCTCTTATTAATAGCCGTTTAGGCTGATTTCTTCTAAACAATATACACTAAATCAGCAGTTTCTAACCTGTGGTACACGTACTCCCAGGGGCACGCGAAAACAATGTTGGTAATGGCGGAAAACACAAAAAAAAAAGAAGAAGTTAAAATAAAAACAAAGAAACAAAGTCACAGAATTTTGATGTGAAACGTGAGTCGTTTGATTATTTAGCTAACTTAGAGAAGAAAATTTAACAAATTTTTTTGAGGGATAGATGAAGAGGTTTACAGGAGAAGAGAGTATTCACAAATGAAAAGAGGGAAAAAAGATGGAAACCGCTGCACTGAATAACTGCACGTTCAATAACTGACATCGCTGGTTACTAGCTAATATCACAAACTTGAAACTTGAACAGGCTCTCGAAATTAATATCAGTCGCTAAATGTTTCAATTACTGCATTACATAGTTATTGGAAGGTAATTAGCTAGAGTGTCGTGTATTATGCAACGCGACAGCTTCGAAATCCCGGCGTTGTAACGCGGAACGTTTAACGTAGTGATGTGAAACAATGTGAATTTACGCGGCGAATCAAGCACCGCGGGAAACTCTGTAACCCGTACGTGTTCTCGCACGGTACTTACGATAAGCCACTACAGGAACTAACGTTCCAGATACGCGAAAAAGCTTTTTAATGGCGATATCTATGCACCCTGGGACGTTGCGCGGTTTACGAGAAGCGCAAGACGCAACAGTAATCTCTCCCGTACGAAGAAGAACTCCGGGGATATTTTGATCTTGTAAGTAAGTACTTGCATGCGTGCGATAAATTCGTCCTACAACGCTGTATCTTCATGGCACCAACATCTTTCTGCTACAATCGCCTTCCTCCTCTTGAGGGTGTTACCACGCAATCGCAATACGATACACGTTGTATTAGCTTTCTATTTGTATGTAGTTAATACATATAGGTATAAGGACAACTGTCTTTATAGTTGTGACGACCACAAACTTAAGTACACTGTCCCTCAAAGGTCATCGCTCAGTACCAGACAACGCCACTCCTACTCGAGGTCTACCCCACGCTCCCTCGCGAATCACGTGACCCAAATCAACCAATCGCTAATTTTCGTTGCATCAGCGTTGCACCTGAAGAGGCCCGAAGTGATTTTCTCGGTTACCCCCGCTTTTCAGTGATAAAAAGAAGAAAACAAGGGAGATGTTCAAATACTCTTGATCAGACGGCAGAGAACGATCAACAAAATTTGAAGACCATCCCAGCGAAGAAGGATTACTTTCGTCGAAGATTCGCTCAGTCGTCTTGGCTTTTCGTCGGAGAGAAGAAACGACAATGCAGCGTCGCTTGGAGGGTTGGGAAGAAGGAGAGGAAGAAGATCGACGAGGAAGGGGTTAACTGCTAACGACACGGTTTTCATCGTGCACGAGAGAACGACGCTTAACACGAGGATTTTTCTAGTTAGTCGTACGTGCTCAAGGGAGCGCCGCGGCGCTGCGAGTGGAACACTCTGGAGGTTGGCAACGTCACCAGAGTGTTCGCCCAGGCGTATCCGAAAAGGTTGGGTTATAGTGAAGTCCACTTCGCGTTTCAACGGTGAAGTGACCCGCCAGACAGCCATCAGCGCCCCGAACGCAGAGACGAGGCCAGTTACCTTCTTCCGCCCCCATTCTTTCCCCTTTGTTGGCTCCACCCTCGCCATTTCCCTTTTCTTCACTTCCGTCTGTGCACGCGTTATCCTTCGCCACCCTTCTCCTACCCGACTATGGTTTTTCCACGTTCGTTCTCACGTGCTCCGTCTGCTGCACACGATACACTGTCCTCGTTTCCTTTTTCCAGCTTTCTGTGTATTCTCACGCCCTGGCTCTTCTTTGCAACGTGCACTCTCTCTCTCTCTCTCTCTCTCTTTCTCTTCCCTCGGCTCGCTCGTTCTTGCGTCAGCTCGAGAAACGCGTGAGAAACTCGCGAATTTCGCGACAACAGCCGCGAAAGAAAAGCAAAAACGAGAAGAACGAGTGGAAGCGGGGCGCGACTTTCAACGTCGCCAACTGTGCAAATTGCGGTGTTTGGTGGGAGATTTCAAACTTTGAAATCAATTTACAACATCTTCAGCTCTTTTAATTATAAATCTAAAAACGTACGAAAAAGTAAACTATTCTAGCTACTACTTTCCTAAATTATAATAAACTGGAATGTGTTTCCACGTAAATCAAGCCGTTTGCATGAATTCCTGCCCGGAGGAAACATCTAAACAAAAGACAAGCATAAACCAACGCGTTGGTATCATTTTCCAGTCGTTTCTCTTGAAGTTATGTTAACATTACTTCGCAATCTTGCATCTATATAGTCTCAACACGCCGCAGATCGCTGATACGACCTGTATTCGTTCCATTCTATCATCCGACCTTGATCTGCACTCGTGTAACAACCGCGGGTCTAGCATCGGTCTACTACACTCATATTCTCGTACTAATAAATTCGTCCACGATGGCTATTCGCAAATCTATACACCATCTATCCTCGTTGAATATTATAACACGTACGTACGTACGTAGTTGCAATTGTTGCCTATGTAACGACAACCTCGATGATGAAAATCAGTTTCGAGACGTTTGAAAGTGAAACATCTTTTGCACGCAGTGAAATGGTTGCAAGAATTGTCTAAAAAGTTGTTAAAGAGTTTAACGCCCCCCTCCCCCTCTGTATTTCGCCATTAACGAAATGTAATTAGAGTTGTACGTAGTGTACTAATGAGTTAAATGAATTTCAATTAGATACATACACGTGTTCTTAAATCTATTCATGTTACTGACGTGAAGAAAAAGTTTATCAACAGTGATGACCTAAACATTTTCAATTATCATAATTATAACTTTGCCTAACAATGTATTCAGTAAGGTGAATCAATCAATTATTTTCCTTCTTTAATATTGCAATTAATGTTAATGATAACTTTTTTAATATCATTTTTTTTAATATATGTACAATTAAATACTATATATAATACAATAATACTTATTAATGATTCAATTGACAGTGAGTGACATAGACAGTGAAGGAGAAAATATATGAATTATTGATTAGACATATAAATTAGAGAATATTAGGTTAATGGTACAAGTACTGAATAAAGAAGAAGTTTAGAATGAAATTATGGTTCTGATATATTTTTACAAAATAAAGACCATAAAATCACCGACTTGAACTGTGTTTAATTAATTTTTTGTTTAAGGGTTGATGGCTCTCTGCACAACTTGGCCCATTTGAGAAAAATGTATTGAACCGATGGCGATGTGCGTGAAAAAGAAAAACCCTCAATGTTGTACCCTCTATTGTTACATTATGTTATACTCGACGATCAAGTAGAAAATTAGCTATGAAAGAGATTCAATTCCACGATCCATGAACTAACTAACTAACTGACGTGTGTTTAACTAACGTGAAGATTGAAAGTTTCTGAAAAATAAGGGAGTGTACGGTACGAAAACGGTGGTGTTACGGTGTTCAAACCTTTGTCGAGCACAGCCGCAGGGATGCAGAGAAGAAAGAGAAAGATAGAAAGAGAAGGCGCAAGGAAAGGAGAAAGCATCTCGGTGGAAGAGGAGGCTGCTGCCGGAAAAGCTGGAGGAGAAACGTCTGAAAACAAAGGCACAATCAAGATTTCCATTTGGAACAAAACAACAGTTAGCTGGTCGTCAGGGCCAAGGTTCCTCCTCCTTGTTCGACTCGCAGTTTTCTCGTCGAGCCTGCCTACTCGCCAGCCCGCCATCTTCCTCTCTTTTCGTGTACTCGAGAGACTCGGATTACGACACCGGCGTCGAGTAAATACGGCGAGAGCAGAGGCTTAACGAGCCACTTCTCGGCGTCGTGTGCGTTGTAAACGCGTCGCCGAATTTCCCCACCGTTATCTCGCTCGCTTCTTCGTACATCTGATTTTCTACGGCGAATGTCACTTTGCTCGCAGTTCCCATCGATCGTCACTACGACTTTTCGCACCTGTTGCGAAAGCGACAATGATCTCGAAACGTGAACGCTCGGTATGTTATTTCTATGAAAATACGCTAGACTTTGTTGATACGTTTGCAAGGTCGTTTTAAACAGAAAATGTTACCAACGACTGATGTGTCTTCAA
This sequence comes from Melipona bicolor, assembly GCA_030673865.1. Taxonomy (NCBI): domain Eukaryota; kingdom Metazoa; phylum Arthropoda; class Insecta; order Hymenoptera; family Apidae; genus Melipona; species Melipona bicolor. The sequence goes on along the minus strand of JAHYIQ010000016.1, from coordinate 2,155,802 downwards.
AATATAGACAAAGTCCAGTGGCACTTGTCTGAACTATTTCTCCATTTATTGAAATGTATGTAATTTTTTTCTCTTTTTGTCAGTGAAACTGATTTTAGTGGGGGTTCAGGTGCAACGCTAATGCAACGAAAATTAGCGATTGGTTGATTTGGGTCACGTGATTCGCGAGGGGGCGTGGAGTTGTCTGGTAGTGAGCGATCGCGCCTGTAATTTGTTTTCTATCGATTCAAATGTTTGCGTATCAATAAAATTTTATGGGAAAAAAGTCATCTTCATTTCCTAGTCAAACATTTGAAATTTTGCGTGAACATGTAATTTATTTGTTAAATTTGCTACGATAAAATTGTATAATTTAATCAGTAATTGTCGAAGGATTAAATATTGAAAAATATCTACTCCGATGTTTCTTTGTGACATAGTACTCCAACTATTCTCCCTTTAAGGAATTTTATTTCAAGATATTTTTTAAATTAATCTAACCTGTCCTCTATTTGATATATTGTCATTCAAAGTTAACTTTTTTATTTAACTTTTCAAATTATAAATATTTATACATCTAATAATTAAATACCGTTAAATATATTTAAATGAGATTTACGCATTTTGAAATTGACACTGATAATTGAAGAGAATTAAATCTCGAACAGCGACACATTAAACAAACGAAAATATATTTCCTTACAGATGGAAGATTCCATTGATCTCCTCAAATTATTGTTTATCTCTACTCTAAAATAGCGAGAGCAATACGTGATACGTGAATCGTAAAAATGATCACTTATCGTTTCACTTACGTAACATTGAAGACTAAATAACGAGCGCTACCGTCGGCTCTCGTTTTGTAAAGCAACCAGGAAGTGGACGCGCTTCCCTAGAGATCCCTTTGCGGCGAGATTATAAAAGCCGCGAGGAAACCTATTGTCTAACGCTAGGAATCCGCTCGATCCTGCGACTAAATTGGCGTTCCGTGTGATGTAACTGTGATGTAACTATGATGCTGATCAATTATACTCTTCCACCGTTTAAATCGTTAAAATTTGCTGCATTATTGACGAAGGTGAAGCACAGTGTGTCAATTACACGAACAAAATTTTCAGTTGAAAACGAGCGAAGAACAGAACGACGAAGTGACAGAGATTACAAAATGGATTAGGGTTTATGCAATTTGAATGTCATTTTCATTCATTCGCAATGAAAGCGAAAATAAATTTAACGTTCTTTTTAAAATACGTGTCTATTTCACCACTGAGAGTTGGTTTTTCAAACCAAGAATAAATTGGACCAGATTTTTAACGAATATGAGTTTGTAAGATTAATTTATTCCAAGCTGTATTAAATATAAAAAAATAGAAAAAAATTCATTACTAATAACACAGCGAAAGTTATTTAAAGAAACACAGTTATTGCACCGTGTATGTTATGATCATAACGATTTCAAAGAGTAAACAATTCGATTTGAACCTAATCTAGAATTAATTTATTTTCAGAATATTTTATAAATAAAACTGAGAGTTAATCAGCTGATTTTTGTGCAATAAAAATCGTCAAAACATAATCGCAATTTGAATGTTATTCAGTCAGAATTGTTCATCGTTAGATTCAGTAGTAACTGAAGAAATAAAAGCTTGACTTATGTATATTGTATGTCACAATTATTCCATTTTTAATATTTTATATAATTTCGTGTATTACGTGAATTTTTGAATTTTCAAATATCTCACGAGTCCGTAATTTATCGTATACTAATCGTATATTATTTTAAAGTGCAAAGTTGCACAATATAGATACGATATGAAAAATATATGCATAAAATATTCAGAAAAATATATATTCTAAAATAAAAAATATATATTCTAAAAAAAAAATTCAAACAGTGTTTTTTATAATATTTTCTGTCGAGATTTTATTTTTTAATTATGTTCCAAAAATATGAATTTGTGTCGTTAGATGTAACGTGCGATGAACTTTCAGAGCAAAGAACTGATCTACACATAATTTTCAACGTGAGGATGTAGAATGTAGAATTATAATAATTATCGAAATAATTCCGACAGTTCCCATACCGTCTCATTCCACTGACTAAATTACATCGAACGAATACGATACTCCGAGCTCAAAAATATCTATTTTACGAAATGGGAAACTTTGCAGGAAGTTGCGTTCTTTCTCTGGTCGGATACATGATTCCGCGTATGTTCGTTGGGATCGAATTCCCTGAGAGATCAACGATTCATTGTATTTGTGCAAGCTTAGATGCAAATCAAACACTGAGCGTAATTTGATACACCTTTGTAAATTTTCGATAATTTACAACTAAAAACGATTTGCGCAACTCGAGTGCGACGAGGTTTTGTTATACAAGTACGTGCGCGACGAGGTTGTATTTGAAATGTCTCAGGTAACAGAGAATAAACGCAACCACACAACAAGAGAATTAACGACAGCGTCGATAGTAAAACTTGATACGCGCGGAAGGCGGTGAAATAGAGTTGTTGAACAAAACTAAAACATGAGATTGCGTGATTAACCGTGCTTTCGGTTAATCTATTTTTCATCCACTTGCATTTTTCTAACGTTGCAAAATATCTCAGGTTTGATGATGTATGAAAAAGTTTTTGTTGGCACGCACATGATTTTATATTAAGAACCGGACAGTAGTTTGCAAATAGTTTGATTATATATATTGACATTGATGAAATAAATTGAAATTTAATAAAATATATTTAATAATAATATTTGTTGAATCATTTTTTGATTATGTCAGAAAATTACAGGTTACAGTAAACTTCCATCTTTTTTGATTACTTTTAATTTCTTCTTTCGATTAATTGCTTTTAATCTAATAACTTTTAGAATTATTTCTATCCATTTCAATTGTGCGAGAGAATTAAAATTCGAAATATACGCGTTTCAAGTTAAAATTAAATTATCGCAAAAATCGCAAAAGTACGAAGAAAACGTGGTACAGAAAATGTCAAGTAAAAACTCACTTCGTCAATTATTATTTTGCTTAAAAGTTTGAACTGAAAAGAATCAATAGTCAATATCAGTACAAATAAAATTAATTTTCCTCACCTATATTCACAGTTTCACGTTATTACAAATTTAATTAATTTAATGTGTTATGATATTCATGTAATTAATTGATTTCTATTCATATTATTAATTTTCTATCTATTTATTTCTTGTATTTCACATCAGAATTATCTAAGAATTTTCCATTTAATGCTCTATCAATTATAATAAGAGCTCACAAAGCCAACATAATTACAAATTTAAAATTTCTCTGACAAACTCTCTCGTACAAACAGTTATAATTAATAATAAGATGCAGATTTTGAAACTTTTATCAACATTGTTAAAATGGGATTGTTTTATCTACTATATATATTATACCATACTCTACTCTGACTATTTTATATAGATACTTTTGTGTACATGTTACACGCACCGTGTGTACATTTTCAAAGTCCAAATAATTATCGCACGTCATATTTATCACTGGAATAATTCCAAATTGCTTCTCCAATAATCCAGGTCGACAATTTTGATTTACATGCCGTGCGAACAGAGGCAACATTGTGACTACTTGCTATGTACATACGGAACGAGCTTCTGCAGGCAACACGTCCGTTTGATCTGCAATCACGACGCGTAGTTTTAAACGAACGTAGTAAATGCAACCTGGCATTAGATACCGATGACCGTTACCGGTATTATTCGTTCAATTTCGATCTCGCGAAAATTTCATGGCGCAAACTCACTCTCTCTCTCTCTCTCTCTCTCTCTCTTTCTCTCTTTCTCTCTGTGTGTGTGTGTGTCGAAAGGCGATCTGCTGAAAATCGATAATACAAGAAACCGTAACCGCCGTGGTCGAGCGATCTCGCGAAATTATTCTCGGTAACGGTACCGCGGGTAAACCTCCGATTCCCCGCCCTCGGGGCCCACGAGCCACGGTATTAGACGATTTAAAACGCCCGCTGGAATTTACTGTTTCGCGCTCGCCCGATTTTATTTGCATAGCCGCATCGCGCACACCCCGCCGGCCCGGGGTTCCGTTCTCCGCACACTTTGTGTTTTGTCACGTGGGCGTTTTTACGAGCTTGCTCCGCTCAGAAATCCCATAAAATCGCGCCCACCGGAAGGAGCATCTGGATTTCAATTATCCGCGGGAGAACCAGTTGTCCATTACGCGGTCTAGCCGATCGTGTAATTGCGTCTCTGCGAACCTCTCAGGACCTCTCGTTCCATCGTCGTCGGGGTGGTAACTCGTACGTTGTGCCTTGCTTCGCTAACAAACATCATTTGTAACGTAAAACGGTCGAAACGATTAATTTATAATTTTACATATTTGTAACGGGGTATTATTTAGAGCGGAGTGATTTTTTTCAGTGAGACTTATAAATACAAGTTTCGCGAAAACTTTTTTTTTTCTGTTCCCCTGCCGCAAATTTTATAATTTAGTCGTAGGTAGTTCTAGTGTTAAGGATAGAGAGAGAATCATTCGAGTTGGAAAATGACGAGTTTATTATCTGTCAAATACACGATGAAGATGCAACGTTTAAGCTGCAAAATTTTTAATATGTTAAAAATGTTAATTTAAAGGACGAAACACGTGGATTTACGTTTCTACACGTATTTCAATTGCACCGTAATTTTTTCTGGAAATGCGATGCAGCACATTCTTTCACCAATTGTTGAGAAAGGACAGAAAAAAGCCTTGCAATACATCTCAAAGAAAAAATGAGATATATACATATGTCAATTCTACTGGGTTCCACTTCGAAAGAGTGAATATCTTACGATATATCACACTTGTACGAAATACATGAGAATAACTAACTTCTAAAGTTACAACATTTCAAAAACTTGCATACGTTTCCTCAAAAATACCCAGAAAAAAAGAGAAAAAACAAAGAAAACGAATTATAGTCACGTGTGGTTATTATTAAGAAAATTTATACATTTGTGATTTCTTAATTTAGAAGAATACAATTTTGTGTGCAATCTCTGTTAACTTTGAAAATTATATCTATTGGCTAACGAACAAAATACTTTGCAAAATTAATATCGAAAATCAAAAAATAAAAGTAATTCTAATCTCAGTACCAGACAACGCCACTCCTACTCGAGGTCAACGCCACGCCCCCTCGCGAATCACGCGACCCAAATCAACCAATCGTTAATTTTCGTTGCATCAGCGTTGCATCTGAAGAGACCCAATCTTCTGGGTTACCTCCGCTAAAATCACTTTCAGTGATTAAAAAAGAAAAAGAATTACAGAAAACGGCGCGACAACAAAATGAAAAAGAAGATGTATAAAACACAATGGTCGGCAGCGATTAAATTGAAACAAGCAAAACGTCCAGTTTGACTGAAGAGGGGCCAAAGGGAAGAATTAAAGAGACAGAACAGACAAAAGGAAAGGAGGGAGGAGAAAAGTGGTGAGGTCGAAACAATCGGAAAAACGAGAAGAAACGGAGAGAAGAAACCGCGGACAGATTGGTAGGTAGAAGAGAGAGAAGCGGGAGGAGGTTAGGGTCGTGGGGCATTTACGTAAGAACCCACTTTGTATTCCCTGGTCGGCGGGGCTGTTTAAAATAATCGTTACGCGGCGCGCTGACGGCCGTCTTTGAAACGAGCGCTCGCGGGAATGAGCGGCTGATCGCGCTGGTGAAACGACGGCCGAGGCGAATGTAAGACTGGCTTGAAACATAAGCGCCGGATAAGACCGCGGCCGAAAGGATAACCCCGGATTCGCGGAGAAGCATTCAAGGACTCTCGGGGACACATTAGCTAAGCCGATAATCGTTACGGCGCGGAGCGCAAACGCCCGAAAGCTGTTGCCCTCGTGATGGGGTGCAACGCTCCCCTTCCGTTCGACCTGGAGACGCGAACACCACGTATTCTCGACGTCTACCGTTCCCGGCGATGCCGCCTCGATCCTCTCGAGACGCTCGCGTCTTAAGCTTGCACGCCAGGGATATTTAGTTCGTGTAACGCGTGTACAGTCGTAAATCACGAGGCTGATGCGACAAACACGCGTGAAGGGTGACTGATCATCGATTACCGTCGTTGTAACTTGGCAAAAATAATTCGTTACGGAGAGTCCCCGTTTTCACTAGACAGACAAAAACGCCTCTTGTCGACTTTTTCATTGAGAAGAAGAGAAATCGCGTGACAAATTTTGGGATCGTTGCGAAAGAGAGACGACACCTCAACCTTCGGTGAACTCAATCGTGAAAAGTTTTTCTCTCGGCGTTCGCAAGGACGTTTGAATTTGTTCGACTTTTTTCAAAGAGAAAGTTGATCCTTTCGATTTTCAAATTGTTTGCTCGATCTTTTGAATTACCAAGTATTTTGAAAGAGGAAGCTTTTCACACTTTGGAGCGAGTATAGGATCGACGGGTCATCGATTTTTTGTTAAAAGGTGCCGGTAGTTTAAAGTGTCGATAATTTTCTCGGTTCTGTGAGAATTCATAACTCGAGCAGGAATATTATCGACATTTTAAGCTTACAATTATAACTTTGTAACAAAAAACACCTTAGATCTATCAATTCTAGACGTATTTTGAAGTGTGAAGCTTCCACTGTCAGAACGTTGCGTTGGTTTTTTTCAACGTCATTTCGAAAAATATCAAGCGAAAATTTTGCAAATTCAAACGTCTTTGTGCACGCTAAAAAATATTTCCTTTCAACTTCATCACAGTTTTGAAGATCAAAGTCTCCCCTTTACGACGATCTCCTCAAATTTGTCGTATGATTTTTTTTTCGAACATCGATACGACGATCTTCTGAAATGATTGTGAATGAGTAGGTAAATTTATTATAATAAATAAATAAATAAGTGTTTTCTTAAGAGATATGTGTCTCAAACTTAACAGAGATATTTAGTGCGTGTTGTGTGTACAATCGTAAATCATAAAGATAGCGCGATAACACGTGTCACAGATGATTGATTTGTTACCGATATTATTATCGATGGAAGTTAATATCGTTGAATAAATAAATTCATTATAATAAATAAATGAATAAATAACTGAACAAAATTATTTACCATAAAATGGTAATTTATGTGAGCAAGCGAATAAACAAATAAACATTTTCTTAAAGAATTAACGTTAACGTTCTTAGGCTTATGAAGAATATATACAATCACATAAATCGTGACAGATGATTGATACATTCTCAATATTATTATCGATGATAAAATGATTTGACAAACAAATAAACAAACTCAACCGAGAGATATGTATTTAATACGTGTCGTGAAAATAATGTTGCAACACGTATGAAAAATAACCGACTCGTTGTCATCGATGGAAAGTAATATCGTGAATAAATTTACTGTAACAAATGAATAAACGTCCTCCCAAGACGTCTGCCGGAGATATTTCGTTCGTATAATGTATACGTAAATCAAGAAGATAACGTGATACAGTCGTAAATCACAAAGATAACGCGATAACGCGCGCGACTCGTTGTCAACGTTATTATCGATGGAAAATAATTTAATAAACAAATGTGCTGCGACAAACAGTCGTTGCAGAGAAATATTACACTTACAAATTGCAACGTTTTCATAGAACAACGTGCACGTGGCACGGGGCAGACAGGTTAATCAAAAACGAAATTTCCTGCGTGAAAACGCGCGGAAATACAATATACGTGCATATAACAAACGGGTGACCCATTTAGTTGAATAATAAAAATTTCATTTTTCAATTCGGCGGAAAGACTGCATTAATATTCAAAGAATTTTTTACACGGTCGTGTCACGCTCGTTTGCAGTAAATAATGGTTTTCAAGATTTTTATTCTTAATTTGCATGCAGGAGAATTTCCACGGAACGAATTTGCCATCAGATGGTAACTAAAATGTCAAATTGCTGAATTACCTTGTGCCCGAATAATCAAATTGGCAATTATTTTGAAACGATTCAGAGTAATTGATAATTTGATAATTACCTTAAAATTTTCAATCACTGTGAAATCAATCTTAAAACAACTATAGAAATAAATATATATATATAAAATTTTAATGTTACTATATGTATATATATGTGTGTGTGTATATATATATTTCAAATGAAATAAAATGAAATGATCCGTAAAATAACTCACTCTTTCGAGTTGTTTTCTATCTCATTCGAAATAAAGTGTATCCAAATCTGCTTCTGTAGAAATTTCGAGAATCGTTTAAAATTCCGCCAATGTAATCACTATAGTCGGGTATCGTGGAATGTCGAAACGTTTCGTCTGACGCGTAATGTGTTCATAAACTGGTGTCGACAAGCGTACGAATATCTTTGTGTGTTCGAAGAATACAGGAATCCTTGCCATAAATTTCTCAGAAATGCCCGGAAGATACCTAACGACAGACTAATCGAAACGGCATCGTTTTATTTATAACGCGAATTCTCACGAACGCTCTCGAAGTAGCGAGGCTAGCCGCATACCAGACACATTTGCAGGCCAACGTTAAGCTGTATCTTTTCTTTTTTTTTTTTGCAGCGATTGAACAATTTACGAGGATGCTCATGGCCGCGTTGCCGCCTTTAGGCATTTATGATCGTTTAATAACGCCGCGGTGGTCTCTTACAAAGTTATCGTGAGAATAAACGACGATCGCTGAAGCAAGGATTCCTTAAAAGCGAGCTGTTCACCACCGCTCGCTGAACGTATTCCACGCGAAACGATTTATACGCGCCACTTGATATTTATTAGAACGCCATTGATACGTTGGTATTTAATGACACTGTCCGACAGATTTGAATTTTTCCTTTTCGCGTTTCAACGTTCTTGCAAAATCTTGTACACCGAGCGTGAATACGAGGATTACTCCTCTCCACTGTTCACAGTTCTTGAGAGGAGAAAGCCAATCTTGAAACAAATGCGAATTCTTTACTGTGGAAATTTTTAATCGTAAATCTTGAGATATTACGTTAAAGATCAAGCTGATTCCACTAAAGTTTATTAAAGATTTATAGATATTAGATTATTTTAGAAATATTGGTGTATATTACATTTTACGAAATATGATAACTACATTTTAATGATAATAACGTTTAGCAACAATTTTATATATATTTATAATTTTATAAAATGACAGAAATAATGCTTTTCCACATGTTTTATTCACGGAGAATCTCTTTCGTCACCCTAAGATCAATCGTAAAAGTTGAACAAATGTTTCTTAAATAAAATAAAATAACTCTACAGATCCTTCCAAACTTTCTGCAACGTTCAAAATTATAAACAAGTATACAACAGTGAAAAGAGCTAATTTAACTGCGTTGCCTTAGAAACGTCAAAAAAATCATTGATATGTTTTTATATAAAATCCGTATTGTAACTTTTCATAATCAGTAACGTTTGTAGCAAATTTGAAAAATAAAGTTGCACATAATAACCGCAATATGAAAGAGCAAATAAAATATCGAGAGTGTTTTCTAGAATATTTCGTAGGTGAAACAATTTTCTAACGTGGTTCTATATTTTCTAATTATATTCACGAAAATCTGAATTTGCATTAAAAAAACCGCAATCTAGCAATTAAATTTTTTTCTGGATCCTCAGTTTCTACGATAAACTGAAACACATTCACAAAAATCAGCCTCGTGTTCACTGCGGGCATTTCTTAACTCCTCAACGGCGAAAACCGAGTTGTAATCTTCTTACGGAGGAAATCTACATAAAGCTGTAGAAAGCTGTTCAAACGCTTAAATATATGATATTATAAACTCTAGTCCCTTGATTTGCGCGAATGTTTTTCTTTTTTTTACGCCACAAATAATCCCTCTGGACCTTTTAATGTGGTTTCAATTTACGCGATTTTCCCTCCTTTTCCAAAGAAAAGATAATTATATTGATAATTATCCTTTGTAACAAACAACAGCCTAACTTAGCAGAGTGCCGAGAATACTTACAAACAGATTCAGATTTTCATTGACTCTTCTCTTTTTATTACTTTGGTATTATCACTGAAAGTCATCTTAGGGGGTGTTTGATTTTTTAATCGATACAAAACAAATTACGATCGCTCAGTACCAGACAACGCCACTCCTACTCGAGATTTACCCCACGCCCCTTCGTGAATCACGTGACCAAATCAACCAATCGCTAATTTTCGTTGCATCAGCGTTGCACCCAAAGAGACCCGATTTTCTGGGTTAGCCCCGCTAAAATCACTTTCAGTGATAAAATCAAAATTTACATTTAGAACACAGCGTATCGAAATCTTAAAAATCTAAACAATTTTGATCCTTTTATTGTCAGCGCATCAGGTCAAAGATACATCAAAGGATCGATACCTAGGTGTTTATGCGAAAATTTAGCCCCGCCTGTTCAAACGTGCTTTTGTGCAAAATTCATAAAAGCGTACACGTCAAACAGGCTATTTATACATGTACGTGTCGCAGTTACCGCGCATTTGCGAGTTAAAGAGGTCAAACACTCGCAAATTTCCCAAAATTCGCAAATTTCAAGCGTAGCACGGGCAAATTTTTCGACGAGGGGAGAGAAGAGTGCACGAAAATTTTGTTCTTTTTGAAGAATCGGCGAAACAACGCCGAACGACTCGACGAAATTACGGACCTGCAGATCGTAGCCGGCGTGCGCTTGAAGTTCTGATCTAATCGATGGACAAACCAGGAGAGATTGTACGTGGCGATGCGCTTGTATGGGGATCACGTGCGAATATATTATGCCGAACGCCGTTGGTCGTAAATGTTTATTTAGGAAGTGGCACGCTGCGATATACGATGTTATGATAATCCGACAAGCCGAACGCCACGATGATATCGCCAAGTCCACATGCCACGTCCGTCATGAGAATGAATTTCAAAATTAATACTCTATTCATTCTTCCGACAGGACAGGGGAGAGCGATCGATTCCCCGGGTATCGGCTTTGGATATGCGACGTGAATAATCTATTATAACGGATAATGAATACTTATCGAGATGAATATACTTTGCCTGGAAATTCGGTGGATATCTCTGATTGAGTTGAAAGTAGAACGTTGTGAGAGCGATGAGAGTTATTGCCAAAAGCGATTGATGCTGATATTAAAAGTAATTGCGTTGTTGGAAATGGACTGACTTGGTTCAAAACAGCGGTAAAAAAAGATAATGTGTAGCAATGAAATGATTGTGAAACGATAGTTATTTGGAATTAACATCTGACTGATGCTAAAAGTAATCACATTGTTGAAAATAAAGGAAAGTTAAAAGACGACAAGAATATAATAATGGCGGTAGAAAAAAAAGGATAATATATAATAATGAAATGATTGTAAAACAAACGATGCGTATTGGATGCTAAAAATAATTATTATTTTGAATAATTGTAAAGAGGATAGTAGAAACAAAGTGTAATAATTATAAAGAAATGACGGATATATGCAATTAATATCAATTAATTGGAAAAGTCATTGTTACAAATGATTGTAAAGAATCCAGTTTAATCGAAAAGACAGAAAATTGCAAAATAAAACATGACGAATATTTGTAATTAATATTGATTGATTCTCAAGTGACTGTTACAAATGATTGTAAAGAATTTGGTTTCATCAAAAGGACGATAAAAAAACAAAGTAAAATTATTATTTTAAAAAATGACGATTTTTATTTGTAATTAATATTGATTAATTCCAAAGGTAATTATTACAAATTTTGATTGTAAAGAATTTAGTTTAATCAGGAAGACAGCAAAACAAAAGTGAAGCGATTGTAAAGAAAGTAATGGACGGTACAGGCAATTGACATCAATCGCAAGTATCGCAAATGAGTGTGAAGAATTTAGTCATAAATCATAATTCATTATTGCAATTTACAATTTGCGATACAGCTGCGAGCACAGTGGAATCGAAAATTCACATTTTACATCGGTAATTCATATTTGCGATACGTACAGTGTGCTCTCTTATTGTCGCAGAAATATCTCCAACATTCTAAAGGACATCCCGAAGGATTTAAGCTGCGTGACGTATTTCACGTATCGAAAATAACGTGAATGCATATTGTACGATTCGTTATATTGAATTATACACGCGTGATAATCGCGCGCAGTACAGTTACGTCGTAATTCACATAATTCTATACACGCGGTAGAACATTGTTCTCTTTAAAGCACATGCACACAAGCGCGCAACATATTTATGCAATCACCTTTGCAACACAAAAAACGCGATTTTCGAAACTTTCGAATTTTCAGATATAAGAATTGTCCTTGGACAAAAATTATTTATCGATCTTCGCAATTTTAAATCGTCAAAAAAAGAAAGGGAAATAATTTCTTGTTTTTTTTATTTTATATTTTCTGAGAATTTTTGAAAAATTTAAATTATGATTCACGTTAAACATTGACGTAACAAACATTGTTTTTATTGCCAATATTTTATTTTCTTTCTCAAACATCCTAAATTTGATCGCATTCGGTGTTGACCAGAAGGGCGACCCTCGTCGACTATCGTCCCTTATTATTCACGACAGAATGGAGGAGAGTTCGCTAACCCAAAGGACGCGATTCTTTTGTTCGGGTTGGTTCGATACAGGCTCTTTTCAAACGGAAGAAAGGAAATGAGGGAAACCGAGCTGCCTCTCGTGGTGCCGAGCAGCATCGACGTGGCCGCGCAAAATCGATAGGCGCCGCGCAAGGAACGAACCAAGTAACGCGCGCGAACGAGTAAATTATTCGCGATGCGGAAGCACCACAGCGCGTTCCACCGTGTCGGAAAGGAACCGCGCAGCTGCAACAAGTTTGTAACTCGCTCGGATTTTCTTTCGCGGCAACCCCCGGTTTTTCCCCTCCGGAAAATTAGTTTGAGGCTGCTTTCACGCTTCGACCTCTCCGGAACGACGCTTGAAATGTTTAACGCGCGTTCAGAGAAATTCGCGAAAAAACCGCGACAAAAACGGCTCTTTGTTTTTCGCGCGGTGGAAAATGGAGTTGGTACAGTGGCGAGTAATCAGAAGTGCGACGTTTGTGTTCGTCAATTGCAACGGGACGGGAATGTATACACGTATATACGCGAACTGGGTAATATCGTTTGTCGTTTTCTCGCACGCGGTGACGGTGCCGTGTGCTCTAATTCTTGCGGTAATTCAGCAACATTACAATTATTCTTTTAATCGTCCACAGTCGCGCGAACGCGCGTGCAACAATTACAGATAATACTTTGGACGATTATTGTGCGAAGGAAAAGAAACGGTAACGCGATTGTTTCTTTTTTTTTTTCTTTTGATATGATTCTACTGCGTTTCTTTGTTTTAAATGAAAAAGCTGTGTTAAGATGTTGAAGAAATTTGAGATGATCGAAAATGGAAGAAAAGTTGTTGAAATTAATTGGAAGTAATTCAACGTGAAATTTAAAGCGAAACTTAAATCTTCTGAATGAAGACTTTCAAGTTTCTTTCTTTTTTTGTTTTTTATCTTGCACGATTATAATTGAAAAAAGACGAAGTTGATTGGTTCATACATTTGTTCATACGTTTTTATATATTAATTTCGTAATAAATATATTGTATCATATTTAATAAGTTAATATTACGAATTTTTAAACATTTATATGAAATTCTAAAGTGTTGCAATTTGAAAAAACCAATTACAATTATATTTTAATTTTAATTATTCTCGAAAATTGACATAGAATCTGATAAATTCTCGTGCAAAATTCTAAAAAATAACTATGACTATGACTCCGCAATTATTAATATAATACTGGAGATTCTGAGGAAACGTAGACAATCCTAAAAAATGAAATACAACGTGGCTGGAAATTCATTTCAAACTAACCAAGATTAATTTTAGATTTCACAAGGAACATCGTCCAAAAATAAGTATACTCGCCGCAAGGTATCTTTCTTGAAGCAAGATAATATTTATTCCAAATAATGAATAATTTTAGAAATAATCAAACAATCACGAAGCATATTTTTCGATATTTTAGAAAACAAATTTTATTGCATACGATTCCCTCGATTTGTTTATTTCCACTGGAAAACAAATCCGCGCGCATTTTTGCAACGCTGTACACAAGCGCGATCGCGCACAGTTTATTCTCCTTGACGCGCAATCATTACGAGGGAAAGAAAATTCAGAAACGGATCGATAAATCAAACACGACGTTTCTCTTTTTCCACGTCCGCCTTCGACAGAAGACGATACCGAAGAGCAAACCCGTTTCAGTAAATCAATGTCCAACATCGACTTACAAAACAGCATCACGAGAAAGATACGTTTCAAAGACGGAAGGATAAAGGTCGAAGAAAAGGTACTTGGACGATTTCTGGATAGCACCGTTGTAGATATCTACACTTTGAACTGTGTGAACTAAGGAAATTTTTGAGGGAATACAGTCAACCCTCCTGTGATACGGTGTCTGTTCTTTCCGTAGCGTATCGAAACTTACGACTGTTTGAAGCAATATATGTTAGAATCCAATGTTCCAAAATCCAAAAATTCTGTGCCACGTGTATGAGGGTCGTTCAAGTTTATCAAGTGTCAATAGGAGGATTAACTGTATTATTTCTCTTTAAATTATTCCCATTTTGAAAATTAGTCCAATCGAGCAAACTGTGTGTTTGCGAAGCAAATCAATTTCGAAGCATCGGCACTGAGCCCAGCGCGTGGCGGTGAAATCCGTAGCCAATCAATAAATGTTATTATTGTCAGTAATTACGTATACATTTTCCGTTCTAACGACTGAAAATGTATATGTCACCTTGTATCTTTTTACGTTTCGTCGCCTGACGGTGAAAAGTTCAGCTCTATTATTCATCTCACGGCAAGTACACGCTTTTGAAAATGTCTGCAGATCTAACTTCTCTTCGGAATTTACTTGGCGTATAAATTCATCAACAGAATTTTCGGTGGAGGTAAGTTACAAGCGATGCAAGAATCGCTATGGCGCGAATGAAAATTAATCAGCATTTAGTCTTCTACGAATTTCAAAGAGAGAAATTTTGTTTTTTTGTTTTCACAGAAACTCAAAGTTACCACTATTTTTGAACTGATAAATCTTGAAAACAACGCTAAAATAATTTTAGCCACAAAAACGCAGTTTCCGCACGAGGGAAATTCAGTGTATCAGTACCGGACTCTATTCTCGTAAATCTCGCCAATTAAAATCGACCGCCGGTGATGTTCAAATGTCGGCACTCGTGTACAACACGGCCAAAAATCATCGAAATCCAGAGTGGTTTTCGGCAGAACAAACTCCACGAATGATCGAAATAACCAGAGTTCCAACGAGTGGTCAAACACGGACAGACCGTAGGAAATAAATTCAACTCGCGAGCTTGTTAATAACAGGACCGACGGGGAGATCCTAATACTAATTGTGAGTACTAACGAGCGTCTCCGCTGCGATGCACATAGAGGCACCGCCGTGAGATAAACAGGGCTACGTACCACGAATAAAACAATTGCAATCGATGCCGGAGCATCGAAAACCACCTGAAGTCAAGTGGAGTAAATTATATGGTCGTGGCAATTATCTGGTCGATCGGTGTATTGGGTGGTCGCGCGAGAGATAGGTGCGAACAACGGTGGACTGGAAGGAAGAAACGAACGACGAGAGATAGATAGAGAGAGAGAGAATCCCGGAGGCGCGTAGAGACGATCGTACGCACAATGCCCAGCGTCTGGCAACCGTTAAATTCAAATCAGTTGAGATATAATATAATGGGCCTAGTGGTATGCTCTAACTAGGATGAATGCTGCACGCAGAGAGACGGAGAGAGGGAGAGAGAGGTTGAGGAAGAGAAGGCGGCGAAACGAAACGAAAGGCGAAAGGAAAGGAAAGGCGAGCCGGAGCCGGTGAAGGGAAGAGAAAACAAGGTGGATACGTGGGGGGATCGACCGCGAGGGGATTTATAAATCGTGTGGGCGAGAATAGTCACGACACGCGAGTCGCTCTCAGCGAGGGATACCGGTGTGCCGCCGCCGCACACGCGGCATAGTTACCGCGCACCGACCATGCTCGGATTAATTCCTCCGGTACCGCATCATCGGGTTTCCACGATGCGTCATATCGGATGCATGTTGCACGAGTGCGAACCATGAACTTCACTGCGCCGCGATATTTCTATACGCGTGCGTGTGCTTTGCATTGTACGCCCTCGCTCGGGGATCGCTACGTACGTATTTGTACGACAAAAGTAGCGCAACAAGTACAAATAAAAACTGCACGTCTCACTGAAAGGCCCAGAAGCAACTGTTCCGACTAGGAAACGAAGACGACCTTTTTGCCATAAAATTTTATCGATATGCAAACAAATTGCAGGCGCGATCGCTCAATACCAGACAACGCCACTCCTACTCGAGGTCTATCCCACGCCCCCTCACGAATCACGTGACCCAAATCGACCAATCGCTAATTTTCGTTGCATCAGAATTGCACCAATTTCGAAAACACCAGTGAACTAATAGATATTGATAAATTGAATAAATTTATACAATTTTAGTTTTGGTATTTCTGTTATAACTTTTTAACAGAGCACTTCTTCCGTACTTTTAATTAATAAAACATGCTAACGAAAATGAAACACTCTGTATACACTATGTATTATCTTGTCATTGTTGAATGACAATGTACTTTAAATCAATTTTCGATCGTTCCGCGTTGCACTCAGTAATTTCATCAGTAGCCTTCAACTTTGCATTTGTAATAGTAAACGAGTTTGAATCAATGGATAAGGATTCACACTCTGTCGAACGTGTATCACACAATCGCCGAAGATAATCAATTACCGTAGTAACGAGCAGTAAGTAATTGCGAGATAAAATTACACGTGACATTTGAACGACTCGCGATGCTATTTCACGCATTCTCCATATATTTTGTACCATAATTAAAACATTGCCTTCCTGTTTCGCGCAACACAGTAAAAACGTTAATCCAATTCTTCGTCGCAGGAACAAAACGAATCCATCGAATCAACATTCCGATCGCATTAAATTAAACTGATTTATGACGCAGAACGAATATTTCACGATCGAAAAAGCCACTAACTATTAATTCCAATGCGTCGTAATTTCCCAGAGATATACGTATTCTCTTTAAACACGTTGAAACGAACCGCGTCGGATTCATTTGAAAGTTAATTCCTCTATATCCGAACCGCGTGAAATTGTGTCATGAAATGATCGATCATTTGCCGAAACGCGGAATTTCACAACTTTTAAAGGGGTGCCGATTCTCCCAAATGTAATTTTTCACGCGTGTTACAAAACCGCGGAAAAATAACGTTGAAATTTTTTACGTTTCATTTTTTTCATGTCCACTGACTGTAATATGCGACGAACGTATAAATATCGCAAGGATGTCATTAATTGTACAGTCTAATCTTGAAAACATTAGCTCGATCAATCAGACTATGAATTTTACGGATGCAAAAATATATATGTACGTAGAATGCATATAATTCATAAAAATACATAAAATATCGAAAATTACGTTTGTCAAATATTCCAAACACATTTCTGCCAAATTTTATCAAAATCAGGTACAGACGACTGATTTTGAAATTCCCACACGCTCCAAAGTTTGAAGTGGAATTTCGTCTTAATAGCGGAAGCTGTAAGAAGATTACGCGCAATAAATATTGCACGTTCGCTTTGTGGAAGATTACAGATTCGTTGCCAAATAGAGGTACTATTGTACGCGTTTAAAGGTTAAGAGGACTGCGCCGCGTCCGGGGTGGACTAAAATTTGCATCGGAATACAATCAAGTTATATTAACATTTACGAAATACCAGATACATATGGAATACCTGCCGTTCCGTGATAGCCGTATTAATTCCTGGCTGGCGACCGCACGCTCGCGTTCCACGGAATTCTCTGTTATATGCATCGAAATCCATTATCCCCCCGGCTGATAAATCAATAGAGACGCGTTATCTAGCGTTACTTCTCAATACTATTTCCACCGGCACGGCAAGCACGACCGAGTGACTGGAATAATTAAGTGATGATGAAATAGAGCCACGAACGACATAAATGCCAACGTATTGCCCCGTCGATGGTGATACCCGACGTGGCATTCGATTCGACGCAACGTTACGTTTCATAAACGCCTGCGTGCGTGTTCCACGTACGTGCACTGTCCTCGCGGCAATGCAAGAGAACGCTCGACCGTACTTTTACTTTACAGGTGTAACAGAGTATCAATTTTTTCTGAATTTACCTTTTCAATAGTTTTTCAAATTTTTGCTGTAGCTGAACGTACCTCGGCAGCTATGAAAATTTGGATATTATCACTGAAAGTGATTTTGGCGGGCCTCTTTAGATGCAACGCTAACGCAACGAAAATTAGCGATTGGTTGATCTGGGTCACGTGATTCGTAAGAGGGCGTGGGGTAGACCTTGAGTAGGAGTGGCGTTGTCCGGTACTGAGCGATCGCGCCTGTAATTTGTTTTCTATCGATTCAAATGTTTGCATATCAATTTTTTAATATAATAAATATGTACCAAATAGTCTTAGTCGTTTACGAACGCTGCCTCGACAAATTCCACGCATTCCAATTTATAATTAGACCCGCCCACGCAATCGTGGCGCTAGCCGAGAGGTTCCTAGCCATTTCATCGACTATCTCATCGTTGTTGTTTCGGGGACGTGCCTGAAACGAGCCGCGAAAGGTAGACAGGTTGTTCGACGTAATAACCAACGCAATTGTACGCAAATAGCGTTAATACGCACTCGTGGCTGTCGATACACAAATCATTGGACGTTGGCTGGCGTACAGGTACGCGCCTGAGTGTACCAGAGAGAGTCCCATGGTCGTAACGAGTCGGGACGAGTTATCAATGAAATACTAGTTCTCCTTGAGTCGTTCATCGCCTGGTGGGCTTGAAAACGTAAAGCGATTACCGTTAAGTTACCTCGGGACATCGGGTGGGAGTGAAAGCTCGCCGATGTTCACGTGCATTACGCGGATCTTGGGCTGTTATTTCGCGAGAGGTATAATACGGTGATAACAGTGGCGTGAACGTTGCGTGGCTAAAGGGAAACACGTCTTCTGCATCTCAAACCTCGCTACTGTGTCCAACGCACACAGACACAGGGGGAACTGTAGACGAAAATTTCTCCACTTTCTGCTGGGAAACATCGCGAATTTCAATCTCGACGCGTGCACGTCAGCGATCGAAAAAGTTAGGGAAAGCTATCGTCAACAGCCATTATCCATAAAATACACGTGTATTCTCATGGTAATCTTCACGAAACACGAATGTCTGGGTAATTTTGTAACTTTCGAAGAAATTGAAATCGACGTTTATTTCGCTTGGATGAATACTCCTTTTCTCGATATTTTTGTTCCCGTGTATTTTACCTTTGGCAAATGTAAAGACGCGAGTACATTATTTTTTGAAAATGACACGAAAATACACGATTCTTTTCGTGCTAGAATAACGAGAGAATTCGATTTTTATAAAAAGATATAACACGCGTAAATAAAGCGACTCTACCATCGATTTAAATCATCTTTTTCCGAGGAATTAACATCTTTTTATAGGACGTGACGAGCATCAATTCATAAATCTGACGTTTTCTGAAATAAATACCGTAATGATTCACGCTGTGAAGATTATTTCGACGTAATGTCGATGTAAATAACACGTAAATAAACTACTGAAATGATAAATTTGATGATGATCAATTTGACAAAATTCGTACGTGTCAAATCATGTAAAATTATACGTAGATGATATGAATAAAGATTTGAAGATATTGCGAGTAAAATAAAATGTAAAAACAATTTCGTCTCTTTTTAACTCGTATACGCTTCCGCTTGAAAATTTAGAACATGTTAATTAAAAATATTCGTTTGCTCGAAGAAGCAATATCCATTTTTATTACTGAAATTTTCATCAATCACCAGATTGCGGATTTTTATGCATTTACGAGAAATTTAAGGAAAACGCACAGCATACAAATATATAAATTATTTAAGTATCAGAATTATCAATTTTACAAATGTACAAAATATGTGAAAACAAATGAAAACAAATTTCTGTTTAAGCTCTGCTATATAAAATAAACAAATCGGCAAATTGGAAGCTGAATAAAAATTCTGTGCATTCGCTTAATTTAGAAAGTTATAATTGTATAAATAAAATATTCTAGTTTCTTCGGAAAATATACTACGGGGAAGTTAGTTCCGTTCAAAGAATACACACGCTCCAAACACCTACATTCATATTCAATTTTCGAGACTCTTTTATTCAAAATAATTTCATTAACGAATACCTGCTTCGAACGGAGCATAAATAATCGATTTGCAAGTATACTCTTAAAGTACGTGCATCGGGGTACAGGAAAATACAGTCTGCCAGTTTCCACCATATATATATGTATATGTACATATATGTGTGTATCATTATTTAAATAAAAAAAATGTATACGTATCATATCTATTTCCAAGTCTAAGGCCAAGTCCTCCAGATCCTCCCTCGAAGTTTATCCCTTAAACCTCCAATTTAGATATCCCTCCATCTCGAGCCTAAAGTAATACAATGATCGTCGTTAAGCGAACCAGTATCATCGAATACGATGTAAAGCGTGTGACGGTCCCAGCACTTTAGATAGATCTTGCACTGTTATTTCGAGAACGCTGTAATACGTTGATGACAGTGATAGGTACCAAACCGCGCAGCGACCCAAGGGGAAAACGGGCACACGCATATCCATTCTCCCTTCTGCCACTCGGACATAGTTTATGACACACCTGTTACGACGATCTCGATCGCAACGGGATGAATTTTTTACCATTTCCTACGTCGTTCAATTGTTTATAAAATACGAGCGCTTTACCATTCATGAAAATAGTACGATTCGCGTATTTTTTCGGAATTTACTGCACTGTCAACACACACGCGGCATTTGCAGGAACGTTCCTCTGTTTGAACAGTTTGTTTCCAATTGGATCTTTATATCGCTCACATCGCAGCTTACGCGAATTTCTTCTCAATAAAAAAGTCTCCGAGTGTTTTGAAAATCGCTTTCGTTTGGTTTCGACTTTGGATTTTAATTTTGAGGAATAATTTGGCTCGACTCAAAATTTTGCAGACTCACAATGGTGAATTCTCCGAAATTTCAACGATCTTTCGTTAAATATACACGTGGGAACTTGTGCCATAAACATTTTTTTATTACTTTTATTTTCATTTATTTGGCATGAGTGAATGTATTGTAAGAAATTAATAATTTAATTTAAATGAACTTATTGTAAGAAATTAATAATTTAATTTAAATGAACTTATTGTAAGAAATTAATAATTTAATTTAAATTAATAATTTTTAGAACGTACTATCTTTTTGTTGGTGGATATACTTGTACGAATACCTACACTTTTAATCACGAACGTCTCATCGTCCCGAGTTTCCGTAAAATTTCCTCGCGAAATCCAACACGATCCAACATTTTCTTTGCCGAGAATTTCGACACTTCAATTTTCGTTACACCGATGTCGGGGAAAACTCAATCGTGATCCAGCTGAATCGCGTTCTTTCGCAGCTTAAAGTCGACGCGATGGGGACACGCGGAGGCCCGCAAAGCTCTCGCGGTAACGAGAAGGGATAATAACGGAAGGGCGTAACTTTGCGTTACCATTAGGACCGACGAGCCCGGGATGACTCGATTCTGGAAACGAATAGGAAGCTAAGTGAAACGTATTCGACGTACGGCCTCTTTGCAGTTACGCTCGGTCGTCGGCCGAGCCCACGCATCAACGATCGTTATTGTAAGCCGAGTACGTATATAACGTCATTACGAAACAGTGTCGCTTCCAGATTGCCGGGGCACCGTGGCCGAGTATTAAAGGGCAAATCCGTCGTGAATGCGCATGCTCCGTGTCATTGTTGGCGTCGCCTCTGCCTAACGGCGATGGACCTAACCTCTAATCCACTGAGGGAGGGTTCAACAATTAACAATCATTTTGGGCCGAGGCAGATGACGATCTTGCGAGACGATCAATAACTTTGTCCAATATTTGAATATTCCTCCGTGCCAAACGATTTTTCTTTTTTTCTTTTCTTTTTATTTTAGCGAGAGTTATTCAGTACGGAGGGACGCACAAAATGGCGGCGATGATTTTTTCGTGGACGAAGGAATTTCGAAGATGTTCAGTTTTTTTTTTTAAATTGAGCGACATATGTTTTTTCTATTCGTAATTTAAAATAAATGCCAATTGAACGAATTAAATTATTAACGTTATGTATGATATAGCGCACGCGCAATGCAAATGACACGATTCAAAGAATACGATGTGACAGCACAATCACCCACCCGTCACGCGATGAAGAAGCGGAGAAGATATGGAAAATAGAGGCTTGCGTGCGATTTCTTTTTATAAAATTATAAGTTTCAATATATAAAATAATATAAAATGTACAATGTTGTATGTAATGCGGTAAATTCGTCCGACTTGGTAGCCTCTAATCGCGCGTTTAACATTCTCGAAATATGTTCCCTCCCCGATGTAATCGTTACACGGAACTGCTACATGGAAGGCTCAATACGGATTACAGGGCTCCGGCACGAGAAAGAAACTTCGGACGTATTGAGGAAAAACGTTATACATGCTCCGTTAAATCCTGCGTTTCCCTTCGCAGATAAGAATCCGCGGTAAACAAGCATCCTGGGAACACGAGTACCTACCGTACTGTACTCGTACGATGCTTTTACGGCCGGATATAGGATTAATGAGCTGTATAAAAGCGCCTTTCTTAGGGAATATCCGCAACACGTCGATCTGCTCGTCCGATAAAAATATAAATCAGAATTATCGTATCAAAATTATACAAAAAGATAAACGAACTAGTAACACAGGGAATTGGAGGGAATTCTGTCCGAGTTGCGTAAAAATACCTTGCGCTGCAGAATCTTGCAATTAACCGGGCACGTAGCGATAAGCTTCGTCCTGTCTGATTAATTTTATTGCACTCTGAATCTTAATTGTTTCAGATTTTCTGTCACAGAAATTTCCTCGTTCGATTTATGCAGGTGGAAGTGAAGCACAATACGTATAATGATCCAAATTTGTTACGTATTGATAATGTTTAAGAAGAGTTAAAATATACGGATGAATAATGAAGATTGTAAGTTGAAATTATCAGTTAAAAATATAATGGTATAATAGTAAAAATTGTCAAGTAGTAAAATTATTATTTGGAAGAAAATTAATATGCTGATTTTTGAATATTTATATGCACACTGAGATTACGATGCTTGTCCAGTGAACATTATCTTATATAATTAATTTTTCATTCATTGAACAATTTTTTTCCTTCTCTGTGAACAAATAAAGTTCTCAACAACTCACAATATTCACTTTACAATGCCTATTAAAATGTAATTTTGGTTATTATAAAATTTTCTATAAAATAATTATCGGTATTTAATTTCTTTTTTCGCTGCTAATTATTTTATACTTATGGAGCTTTTTGTATTCCATGGTTTTTCTGTTCATAGTATCTTTATAGTATCTTTACGTTAACATTTTATATTTTATTCTTTTAATACTCATGTCACAGTTTTTATACTACAAGGAGGCTTTGATTCAAGTTTGAAACAATCATGCCTGCTCAAAAAAAAAAAAAGATTAAAAAAATACACAAAACTACAGACACAAACGCATCGCATCGTCAATTTGTCTAACGCATTCAATCATCCGGTTTTTCCTTTGATCTCTGTTCCAAGATTACTCCTGGTTCATAAAAGCGAACGTCCCTCTCTCGCGCAAGATGCTATCTTATTTTCCAACGAAAAGAAAAGAGAGCTACACTTAAAGTTGTAAAACGTCGGTCCAAAGTGGCTGAAACAAAAGGAGGTAATAAAAGGAAAATAGAGAAGACAAAGAGAATACGTAAGACCGATTTACATTCATGGCTCGAGCAGAAGAACGCCTATTAAGTTTCGACGAAGCGTAATGATGGTAGGATCGGCTTTTTCACTCGATCGATCCTTGTAAATGGTCTTTCAAACTCCTGTTTTCCAATCTATCTTAACGTTCTTCCCTCATTCGTCCACTATTCGCCCGTTTATCTCTGTTCTTCTTCGGCAAACGAAAAATAACGCGGGAAAAACTCAATGCGAATAATGGACCCATTTCCTCGCATATTAGCTGTCCATTTGGACAAGGTAAGAGAATTTCTAACATTTCCATTTTTTTTTTTTTTTTTTTTTTTTTTTTTTAGATGATATCGTATATTTCTTCATGCATCGATCAATACAGCTCGACATTCTCTATTAAAAAAAATTAACCTGCGCGTGTTGAAAAATTGCTGGTTTAAGAGATATTTCAACTTCAATTTTATAAAATCCGTGAAAAATATAAAAACAATAAAAATTTCCTAGTCTTTTATGCGATAAATTTTGCGACAAAATTGAAGTTATTAATACTACTTTTCGTCGATGTGTATCGATTAATGGCTTCAAAAAAATATACAATTCCATTAAAAAAAAAAGTGGAGGCAACTTTGAAATCCTACTAACTAAAAAAAAAAAATTGTTATCACATCATAGCTTTTTCTATATTGAACGACTCAAAATCTCCAAAAACAACGATTCGAGTGCTAACTCTTTTTGTTGGATCACAATTGATTATAGATAGAAATTTAATCCATTTACTTAAATTAATAAAAGAACCTTACTATTAATAAAAAATTCAGCTATTTATTTTCTCATTGCAAGTATCAATTTTTTTACCACTCAAACGGAATCATCGCGAGAGAGATGGATATTTCCTTTGAGAGAACGAAATGATTATTAATATTCGATTGATAGCAAAGTCAATATCTATAAATATTTCAACTTGCGAATAATTCCAAGAGGATTCTTGCGACTCTCGCCCCGATTGGACAGAATTCTCGAAGAGAGAAAAGCTTCGATAACCGTCGAGTGTCCGAGGAAAGTTCCAAAATTGGAGATTGTTCGTTAAACAAGAGGAGAGGGCGGAACCGGGCATTTAAGGACGAAGAGAGAAAAAAAGTAACGACGAGGCGATGTCGAATCTTACCCGGCGAAAGGGGAAATGTCGGAGCAGTTCGAGAAGCGTATTTGATCAACAGCAATTGACGACTGAAGTGAGCAGAAGCTCGCCAAGCTTATATTATGGAATCGTGTCGCTCGCGATCGGGGGAGAAATTGAGATTTATGCGAAGGACGGCAGGTATTTCCCGATGTCTCTTCGTTTTGTACACACGGGTGCGTCGAAAATGGGATTTATCGCGAGAAAGGTCGTTCCTGATAAATACGAACAGTTTCTGAGAGCAATTATTATTAATGCACGATGTGTACCAATTTTGAACGTCGATACAAACGCTATACAGGGTGTGCAGAAAGTGTTTCTGCACATTCAACGAGAAATTGTCGATAATTTTTGTGGAAAAAAAATCGTACGAGTTGAAAAAGATTTATCGTGCTTTTGAATGTGCAAAATTTTCGGGGAAAAGAGGTATTTTTATTTACTACCTCCAGAACGACGTGAAAAATATTTTCGAGAGAAACGAAACCAGTATATTATTATAAAATAATTACTATAAAATAAACTAATTATTACGTAATAATAATTATTATAAAATAAGAACCAGTATATTATTATAAATATTTTGAAATGAATTTATTGTTTATTTTGAATTATAGCACATTACAATACAAAAGTCAAACCAACGTTAATTTCAACTATAAAACAGGTAAGAATTGACTTTTTAGTTTCAGTTACAAGATATACTCGAGTGTTTAGATAACAGAAATTCGTTCGAGTGTGCCTAGTGGAAAGCGAAAATGAAAGTGACATCTTCAAACTTGCGTCCCGCGTGGGTTCGATCGATCGTTCGCAGAGACCGCACGGAGAACTCGATGGGAAAGGGATCGTACAAAAATCTATTAACAGGACGCCGGTAAAGAAACGGAATTCTCGTTTCCCCTCTGACGAATCGTTTTATTAAATCACGCACAATGGCTATCGTATTTCTTGTAAGCCCGAGCTTTGCCGTACGAGGGAGTCGCGAGAATGCGCGAACGCGCCCGCGAGCCAAACGAACAGGACACACGTAGACAAGCCTCATTAATATTTCATAAAAGCGTGTGTGAAACATGCAGCAACGGCGGCGCATGTGTTTGCATAACGGGCATTAATATTCAGACGCCAAAACTCGAACTCTCGTGTATCCAGCAAATTTCTGGCAACCGCGATCGTCGTACGTTCGACGTACGTTTCGTCGCATCCGTCACGCGCTTCTCCTCACTTTTATAAAATACCGCCGCGTCACGTGGGTCGAGAAATATCGAAACGAAATATCGAACGTACGGCGCACGCGCAGCAGGCGTCAGGCAGAGGAGGCATTAATTTCCATTAGCATATGAATGAATCGAGCAGCGCGTTACAAGAGTTACGCACGCGGCGAGCGCGTTTCATTCATCCTTTCATATTAAAATCACGATGGATCGATAATTGGGATACACGACGCGTTAAATGGTTGCTGGTAATTCGTCGAAAAACGAATGTACCCCATTATACGCGTCTCGCTGAGTAATTTCCCTAGACGGTTTTCTACGGTTTTCTGCGAGAACTGACTGGTTCCTTCCTTCGATTAATCATCGGAGCAGGATAATTTTCAGCGAGCGGAATCGCGAGAATTTATCCACGGGACACGGACCGAACGCGAGATATTTTACACAAGCGTAATTTACGCCCGGTAAATGTCGTCATGATTTCGAGAGAATTTTTGTCGTTTCTTTTCCTTTCTTTTTCTTTTTTTTTCTTTTACGTATTGGAAATCGTAAAGCGACGAAGTTTCGAGTGGAAGTTGGGCGTATCACGAGGCAATGGAAACTCGAACTTTCGCTCGTTTCTTTTCTAAACTCTGTTTATTTTTGAAGAACTTTGAGCTCTTTGTCAAATCAGCGCGCGTGCTATTTGTGAATATCAATTTTCATTAGATACTGCGTTAAGAAATGTAAAAATTTGAATTCTATTAGAAATTTAAACTCAATTAAAATACATATAAAATTAAAATTTTACATGTTGTCGTAAATAATGATGACTATAAATTTATACATATATAAAATTTGAACACGAAAAATTACTACTCGATTACACAAAAATAGATCGACATGTGATAGATTCAAATTTGAAGTACAATAGTACTATGCATGATTTGATAATATCGTAATACAAACTTCAGCGATACGAATCCATCGTCCAAGTTCAAATAATTATGCAAATGAATTAATTAATCAACCTGTCGTAACCACAGAGTATTACCAAAAAAATTTCAAACAGCAAAAACGCGAGTGATCAGAGTGACTGAAGTGAAGAGGAACGAAGGATTTTTGTAATTACTAGAAGTTGCATGCAAATGAAGGAAATTAGCTCGTACATGGCGCACACATGTATTATCGGAATCGAACCTCCGGGGCATCGCAGTCGTAAACCGTGACTCGCTACACGAACACCGTTAGAGAGCACCCTAATGGCAGATCTCGCCGCGTGACGACGTTGCCTCAAAAAATTCGAAATGGTCCCCCACTAGTTTCCCAAGAAACACTTTGACGTTTCCAATTACTCGATCGTATGTAAATAGGTTAAAGAGAGACTTCAAGAACGCTCGATTCGAAATGCACACTGTATTTAACGATGTGAAAACACTCGAGTTGCACGAGATGAGACTGCAGTACTCGTTTAACTGTACACGAGCAAGAAAAATTCGTAATATCAAATTAAAATCGAATTGGTTTCCGACTCAACCGGTATGAAACAGCGGCATATTCTGGAATAATACCAACACGTGTTGATACATTGATTTGAAACAACTGAAACTTTAAAAAACTGCACTTGTACCCCAATACGATTCGTCTTACTGAAAGGCTCAGAAGCAAATGAAGACGACTTTTTGGCCATAAAATTTTATTGATGTGCAAACATTTGAATCGGTACGAAACAAATTACGGTACCAGACAACGCCACTCCTACTCGAGGTCTACCCCACGCCCCCTCGCGAATCACGTGACCCAAATCAACCAATCGCTAATTTTCGTTGCATCAGCGTTGCACCTAAAGAGGCCCGATTTTCTGGGTTACCCCCGCTAAAATCACTTTCAGTGATAAAAACAAAATGGAAAAGAAGCACACTCTTTCGAAGAAGATACAATTTTAGATTACGTAAAATACGTTGAGTTATTTTTGCAGGGACCATAAATTACTAACATTTGTGGTTTACACGTTACTCTGACTATTCTTTACGTAGTCTTCCTCTAAATCGAAGAACGGAATCAGACCTGTCCGCGCAATAACGAAAGAGCAAAAAATCGCGCAAGATAAAAGAATTCAACGCTCTATATAGAAAAACCTTCTCTGTACTTTTCAACTCTTCTCGCGATAAATGACCGAGTAGTTAAATCAAACTGCACACGTTGTAAACCAAACTCCACGTTCCGCCAAAGTTAATGGCTCTCGTCGCCAGTGAAAAACTGGTGGAATTACGTTTTCAGCACGGACGTAAAACGTGGACCACGCACGATCTGTGAATGAATGGCGATTTCAGATATGCAAAAGATGGTTACAGCGTTACACCCGCTGTCGAAAGAATCCTTGACATCTTTAGCAGAGAGCTGATTGATTGGACGATATTGACGGGTGCGAACGAGAAAAAAAAAAAATTCGCGATGGCCACACGATATCTATAAATACGCGGCTACTACGATGATCTTCGACCCTACGTCTTCGTTGGGATATTTTTCCCTTTCAATTGCTCTTCTATCGCTTCCACGAAGCGTTACGGTTCACTAGCATCCGCTTCCACGCTGGACGTACTATTACGTTAATCACTATCGACGGATTATCGACGACAAGTATGAATTCAGTGTTAATATTTATTAATATTTATCACGTATTTCGTTGAATTAAGAACATTCCGCGAGAGATGTGCTCTGATCACTGTAATTAGCCGCCATTAAGCAATGGGAACACCAATGTCGCGGACTTTCTACGCTGTTTCGAGTATTATTGTTATTATTATTATTATTATTCCAAGGAATGACCAAGACATCTCGCGGACAGCAGTTGCATGCATGCGAAAATAAACGAGTCCTCGCGATGAATCTTTCGCAACTCGTAACCGCCTCCCACCCACTCTTCTCCTCTCGTCAGCGTGTTCCATCATTTTTCAAACGTAAATGCAAATGCTTGATACGTGACTGCTCGTAAATCTAATAAACGTCTAAACGCGTTTCCGAGTGAATTCTTCAAAGAACGAATCTAATTGCTAATTTCTGTTGTAGAGACTGTATCGTGAAAGGAATTGCTTAATTGCGATTAAAAAAAATATGATGATGAACAATATTTCACAGTACGAAAGTGATTGCGATTTAAAAAATTCTGTCATTATAGATTATTTCCACACTGCCTGTTACGTGTATGTATATTAATTTAAATTGTTAATTAATTATACATTAATTTAGTTAGAAAAAGATATAATAATAATATTTACCGTGATAATGTAATAATGTTCGTTACACGAAACAAAGTATGAAATGTTAATGTTAGAAAAGAACAGCATGCAATTACATAAACATACGGTACATTACCATTTTCTTTCTCACAACTGTGTAAATATGAAAGAAGAATACCTATTGCCACTTCTTACATACCTGAAACATAGAAAAGAAGTTGTTTTTTAAAAAAAGATTCGTACAACAAACAACTCGTACAGAATTTTTTATTATTGTTAATATAGTGTGCAATTACACTAATAAATCACGTTATTGTTCGTTATATCAGTATAGATCGTAGAACGCAATAGCACGCGTAGCATGATGAGAAAATACAAATGGTTGGCGAGGGCTGATGAGACTAACAGCAGAATCACTACAAGCCTTGAAAATCCCTCGCCTTAGGGAACACCTTAAAACCCAGAATAAATCCAGAAAAACCCAGACGGATGGCAGCCTTACTTAGGATCTATTTAGAATGGACCTGGCATCCGCTTTTATCGTCTTTAATCGATCGACATCGCAGGTAGGTAGGCACTACAAAATCCCTTTATCTTCCATTATCTTGTTTCAACTCGAGGGGTAACAAAAGTTTCTCCAAGGATAACAGAGAATAGTGCAAAGACAATAGTCCGCGCCCGATAGCTAATTAATCATAATAAGCATCTCGATTCTCGATTATCGTGCGATAATCTCGGAAAAGTGGGGTTGGAACATGGCTGATAGATGTCAAAGGCAACCGGAACCCGGCGTGATAGCAGACTGCGACACAGTTGTCCGAAAACCGCGTTTTTATATTATATTATTACTGAAAGTGATTTTAGCGGGGCTAACCCAGAAAATCGGGCCTCTTCAGGTGCAACGCTGATGCAACGAAAATTAGTGATTGGTTGATTCAGGTCACGTGATTCGCGAGGGGGCGTGGGATAGACCTCGAGTAGGAGTGGCGTTGTTTGGTATCTGAGCGATCGCGCCTGTAATTTGTTTTCTATCGATTCAAATGTTTGCATATCAATAAAATTTAATAATAATTTAATAATAATCTAATATATTAATATATTGTAATTATAATTATACATAATTTTTAATATAATAAATATGTAACAAATATGTATTAAGAAAATCAAAGCATCTTTGTAAGAAATTAGAAAGGAATACATCGAAGCTATTTATTACGATTTTTGTTAATACACAGGGGAAAATATAATACTCGTTGATAAAGCAAAATTGCACAATTTACTTCAGTTCAGTCGCCATTGCTGGCATCTAATTTCATCTTACTACTCACAATTTCCTCGTATCAAATTTTCATTAATTTGTTTGGAACATTACATTAAATTTTAAATTTCATATTTATATGACATCAGTTGGGAGGTAATTTAAAAATCGTCAAAAAAAAAAGGACGATCTCGCCGAACGAAAATACAAACACGCCAACCCTTTTTGATTAGAAACCTGTGTGGCCGTTAGCCGTGAAACCATGAGCTATCAACCAGACTTGCCTCTCACAAAGAACAGTTTTTTCCGCAACATCATAAAACCATCTAGCTTTCTTTTGTATCGCGTCAAACTGATCAGGCGCAAAATTGAAAATTTGCATCGTGTTTTCTAGCGCACTCGGCCGTACTATAAACCCACCCACCGTTTTCAAGCTGGTTACACGAATGCAACTCGAAAGATCAGACAATGTTGTGCAGCGATCGACGAGAAATTTGTTTGTCATATCGCGAGAAGCGAATGCATGCGAAACATGAATGCGTCTAGCGACACGATGGGCAAATTTAATCAATCGTGTTTAATACAAGCAAACAGCCCGGAAACCATTTTCTGACAATGTTTAAAAACAACGCTTACATTATTTTAATACGACAAAGACCGAATTGAACTAAGTCGTGCAGTTTTTTCTTTATAGTGAGTTGTAGATTGAACGTACTGATTAAATTTCCGATTATGATTAACTTTTTATGATTTTTGAATGATGACTGTCTTGATGAAAATTTCATATTTTTAGTCGCCGGTAGTTTTAACGTTAAAGATGAATGCATTCTTTGTTTGTTCTATTTATTTTTCACATTCAGTATTGAATTTCTAGATTTTTGATAATTTTTAAGCACTCAAAGAATTGACGTGTGTTTACGTGCATTGTAAAAGAAAAAGTACAAAAATATAAAATATAAATACTATGCTATGTACTACATACCGTGTAGTATATAATAATAATGTAATAGTAAATATATTTATTAAAATATAATATGTGTAGAATTATTCTTTAAACAATTATTAAATTACATTTAATACTTGGATTTCACGTTTTAAAATTAAATGGGAAAGAAATGTTTCGTACGACTGTTTTGCTGACAACTTAATTAGTAGATTTAATACACTTGTTGTTCTTTTTGTTCCAACCTGTGTGCATTACTTTTTTAATTATCGTCAACGAGTAATTCAATTTAGATGAAAAAATGTGCTACGAAACTTTTATTTAAAATTTCCATTATACCGCGTGTATATTTTCGAGCGTTTGTGTCCATTCAAAATATTTACAAAAATATCATTGCCAATGCATTCGCTGAAAAGAAAATATTTGTTACGCTGCTCAGTGAATATTTGAATATAAATAAAAGAAGATCAAGATAATACATATTTTTAATTGTACATTCTGATCCTTTAATCAAGCAATTAGTAACTGTACGCTAATTCGGTATTATTTTCAAGATTATTTCACATTTTCATAAATTTCAAATAGTAAAATTCAACGAAGCATAAAATCGTAACAACTCACGACAACATAAAATCAATTTTCTTGAAAATAATTCCATTCTGCGTTCTTTCGTTTCTTTCTTAATTCATTTTGCCATGTGAGCTAATTTCAACACGCAGATACGCATGTGTTGAAATTATATATGTATAATTTATTTTTGATACAAATATTATACTATATATATATATGTGTGTTATTAGTAAATCATCGATTGCCAAAAGACAAATTAGCAAGTTGAGTGAAAAATTACTTTCAAATAACCGTGAAAGTTGTTAGCCGTTCGCTGGAAACAATTACGCGAGGAAATCAAACATCCCGGCGACGCTCGTGCTAAATCACACAAATTCATAAAGATGTTTTTCCGCGTGGAAACCTAACGACCCCTGTGTTCCTGCCGGCGGGAAAACTTGGCGAAGGAAAGAAAAGTAATCTCAAGTGGCTATACATTACCATCCGAAACTTTCTCTCCCCTGCCTTTTTTAAACGACGCTACTCTCGCGAGAAAGATATAATTTACTGGGTCTATACCTGGCCGCTTTAATACGTCGGTGTTCCACCTTTTCCCTCTTCGCCCGCGCCAATCCCTTCTTCCCCTTCTTTCGCCCCTCCGCGCTCGAGAAATTCACTGGCAAATTAAAACCACCGGCGAGAATTTATCGCGAAAACCCCGGGCGCCGAACGCGTCTGACATCGTTTAAGATAACGAAGTGCCGAAGACGCGTATTAACGAGCTCTTCACTCCTCGCGTTACACCGGCAACGAGATTTTCGCCCGAGTTTCGTCGCCCGATCGGAATGAAAAATGAGACGCGAAAATCGAGACTCCGCTGTCCGACAACTGACACGACAAGATTCATTTTGTTACAGGCAGGTATCATCCGCACCCTCCCCGCCGTCACTTTGCCCGAGATATATTTAACTGAAAATGAGAAAATTGGACGTTTAACACTCCTAAGGAGGAATTTAATTTCGCGCGGCGCGAGCCGCTTGGTTGACAAGTGGGGTCGAGCCTCTTTTCTCGATGTTGTGAAAATCGGAGTTTCCCGCAATACCTCGTATTCGTTTTAGAGAAACAAGATTGTGATAACTGAAAGAAAATTTTTTGAAATTTTTTTGCCAATGATGACAAACGATCAAGTGTCGTTATTTATTTGGGATGTAAAAATTGACTCTTATCTTTTACTGACACGAAATTGAAAAATATGGCAAAATGGAACAAGTATTATATAATTAATATAATAAATATGATAATGCAATAAATAAGTGTAATTAATGTAACGAATTCAGTTGTTCTAATTATCGATATTGCTTCGGTTTTCGAAAATTTACCGATCATTGAATTTAACTTAATTACTTGAGATTATGCTGTTCATCCATAACAATTTTTAGTGATCGTTTTGGGCAAAAATTTTCTTGATTTCATATTTCAATATCCTGATTGTGCGTAATTGCACTGATATGTACGTATAACTGGCGCTCAGCTTTAATTTCAGCGAAATTATATTGACCGAGGATATGCAGTTCTCTGTTGCTACTCGTGTCTACGTTCTATGCGCTACAGCATATCGCAATTTGATTTCGTGGAACTTTGTTTTCATGCCTTCATGCTCGACGTCATAGTCTAAATCAGTCGCGATAAATTAGTAAGGCATTAATAACGCACAATTTGTTATCTCAACCTATAATACATTTCATATAAAATCAAACAAGTTTCGTAGCTAACGATTATTATTTTTATTAAATTTAATTACAGTAAGGTTTACATAGAGATAGTTTTATGTAATCTGGAAAATGTTTTCCGATGAAACGTGTTCGTTTCGTTGCAGATTGCCAACCAACTAATGTCACACGTGTTGAATTTACATCTTCAATTGGACATAGCCAGACAACGCCACTCCTACTCGAGGTCTACCCCACGCCCTCTCGCGAGTCACGTGACCCAAATCAACCAATCGCTAATTTTCGTTGCATCAGCGTTGCACTTAAAGTGGCCTGAAAATATTTTCCAGGTTACTCCCGCTAAAATCACTTTCGGTGAATAAATCGGAGAACCATAAGCCTCGGCTGCTTCAGCGTCAGGAAAGGCAAACAAAGTCAGAGGAGTTTCGTTCCGAGAGATAATTAACCGCTGAGAGGGAAAATTGAAGAACGGGCGTGGTGCCGAGGGTGTGGGTGGGCGAAGAAGCTCTCGCGTGACGCGACAGACACGTCAAACAGGCAAGACGAACGGTTACGAAGTTCCCCTTTGAGGCGGCGCGCGCGGTTTTCCTCCGTTTAAAGGAGCCGGGGGAAAGTTCCACGAGAGTTGCGACGTTTCCTCAAGTGCATTAGGAAGACCGCGCAAAGCCCGATGGTCGAGGGTTCTGTACACATCGCGTCGCATGCCGTCATGTTTGTCCGCAAATAGAATTTCCTCGCGTCTTTATTTACTAATAACGTGGCCTGTGGCTGGCGTGCCCGGCTTTTCGAATAGCCTCAGCGCTCGCGCGCGCACGCGCGCGAGAGAGAGAGAGAGAGAGAGAGAGAGAGAGTGCGATAAAACGCTTTCACCACGGCGGCAAAACGCGGCAGACTTGAACGTAACCGTGCACGCAACCACAATGACGTTTCGGAAAGCGTGCAGAGGGGGTGGTGGCAAACGGCGCCCGTTATGCGAGATTTACGAGAGTTCCACTTGTCATTTCCCCTCGGCCGAGCGCGCGTTTCAACCACCTTCCTCTCTCCTATTTACTCGGCCGAATAACTCGCGCGCGCGATGCCTCCGCTCGGCCGAGAAACGGACGTCCCGTTTACCTATTTGCGGGAAATGAAGCGCGCCGTGTTTGAATCCCGCGATTGCTCTTTTCGAGATCGACGAAATCCGCTGTTTGCCCCGATACCTCGCGCGTCGGGGGCGCTGGACACGCGATCTGGAGGCAACGTCTACGCGGTCTAATTTACGCGACACGATCGAAATCGCGGGCGAAGAGTATTCGCACGTTTGACGAAAAATCGTCCACGTTCGTTCAAGTCTTTTGCAACTTTGTAACTTGGGAGACTTCTCTCCACTTTGATAGTATTTTTTTTTTTCAAAAATTTAGCTTTCACATCGCGTAGCAAGCGGAAAAGCTCGAAATATCGGAAAGTATTCTTTTTTTTTCGTGGCTAAATCTGTGGCATCTTAACACTTACTTACGTACGACATTTTCTTGCCATTTTATTAAACTCTGAAGAACAAAAGACAAAATGTTAGGATTCCTTGAATTTCTATCGTCTAACTCCAATGTTCAAGGTATCGATCAGTGTTGTTACTGTCGAAATTTGAAAAGAATTTTGAGCAGGCTTGATAGAAGAAGATATGAGAAACTTCATCATCAGTCGGTCTAATACTTTACTTACTCCCAGTATCGATGATAAAGCAAACATTTCCTCCTTTGAAATTATTTCTCAATTCTATTTTTGTTTACTTGCTTCGTAATTTTATCATCTATTTCATTTTTTTCTAAATTCGTTTCTATCAGTGTCACTATTATTCTCATCTTTTCATTTGCCTTCATTTTATTATGCATCATTCAAAATTATTTGCGTTAAAAACAGAACATTTCATCGTTAATTTGCGCCAATGAGGACAGGGGGAAAAAGAGGTTTTCATCTTATAATCATACATCATGAAATCATTCCAAGAAAGATTTTAATTGCGCTTCAGAGATTAATTCAATTTCAAAGCTCTGTCGGTTTATATCTGCAGCGGTTGTGCGCTGCAAGTTGCCACATTTACTTTTATCGTCTGCTTTATGCGTCTGCACAGTTGCATGTTTGACATCCGTTCCCCCGAGCGAATGCGTAACACACTAAATTATATATGGGAGTTATATCTGAGCAGGTTGTCGCCATACCTAAGGTACTCGTTACTATTAATTATCCGACAGCCGCACCGAGAATTTATAATTATCGCGTGGTATCCGCCTCTACTTTCTCTTTCCCCCCACTGCAACAATCGAGAAACGAAGCACGCTGATCGATATTTTTATTACTTAGGTCCGCAAAAAGTGCAAATTTTTGCCGAGATTTCTCTCCTTAAAAAGATTGCTTTTCTTAAAAATTTTA
Organism: Melipona bicolor; assembly: GCA_030673865.1. Lineage (NCBI taxonomy): Eukaryota > Metazoa > Arthropoda > Insecta > Hymenoptera > Apidae > Melipona > Melipona bicolor. Next base: position 2,119,461 of record JAHYIQ010000016.1, on the reverse strand, counting down.
GATATTTATTAACATTACTTACATTGAGCAATTACTATACACTGGCAAGAGACTGATATCAGTATCAAACTTTTAATCTCTTTTTGTTCATTTATCCAATTATTTTATTTTGTCACCAATTACTTTTTTTATTTAATTTTAAACAAATTGGTAAATTGTTTGAAAACAAGCAACTGTTACGTTGTTATTTTCAAGATTGGAAAGATACTTATCTGCGCGCCAGATTGAAAATGAAAAAAAAAGGTTTGGATGCGCTGTCGTCTCGTCTGCTTTTAAATGTAAATTGGTTCAGTGCGTTTCGTAAAATCTCTGACATCACAAATGTCCGATAGCATCGATAATTAGCTAATTACGCTACGGCTCTCTGTTATTGCCAACAGAATGGCAAACAGTGCACAGAAAATACACAACGTGTGTAATTTCAATAACAAATAATACACCACAGATGCACGGATTAACACACGTTTCCCGTAGATCAGATAGAGGATAAATCGTCGAGACTAAATCACCGGTTCTTTCCGAGCCGTGATCCGAAATGCAGAATACGAACAGCATAGAAATCAATCACTTTGGTTCGAGCACGGTTGCTGAATGACTAGACGAAAATAAAATATTTCGAATATTCGATCGGAGAATTACGACGATAGATCATCGGACTACGCTGTTAATAACACCGCGATCGGCAATCCCGGCTACACTGTAATCAAACTATACTCGTCCGCGTGCCGGTAGAGGAAATCTCCCTCGTATCGTGTAACTGCTCCAACAATTTTGCGAATTTTTACAAGACTGCGAGTCACAGGGCTGTGTAACACGATTGAAGCAGAGGTCGTATATACAGAACGATTTCAGAAGTTTTTCAAACGAAATTATAGAGAAACGGAGGAAGAAGGAGACGTGAAATTTCACGAGAGTTGTTTGAAAGAAAGAAAGAAAGAAATGTAAAATTTTACAATGTTTTACACACGGAGAATCATTTTAAAATATTGATATATTTATATTCAAATGTTTCAGAGAAGTACGTTAGCTGCAATTATTTTGTTTGCAATAAATGTAAACACAAAAACTGTTTGTATCGATGCATATATTTCACATCTCTCATAGTGTAATGTTTAAATTTCAAAAATTCACCTCGAATTAAAATGTAAAATTTTTGTTATTCTTCAAGAACTCGAGTTGAACTTACAAGCTGGTCATGGTCTTATATTTACGTTACACGGCCATCCGTAATAGAAACGAAAGAGAGAAAGATTGGGAAAAGCCGGTAAACTTCGAGAAATTCACCTGTATCCACAAACGAAAATTAATCGAACGACACAGCAACTATCTGGCTCGGTATATCTATCAATTTCCCTTCTCCGTCGCGGTTCGGCGTCACGTACCGTTCAACTGCCGAAAAAGTTCGTTAATTACGTCTGCCTCTTGAACGGCGGTTCAACTCTCATGATTCATTCGAACGGTAACGAAAATCGATCCGATGAAATACAGCCAAGCCGTTCGAAAACTGTCAACGACCCAACGGGGTTCGTTTCTCGTTTCTGTCGGCTTGCGGAATACACGGGCGAGGCCGGCTCGATGATAAATCAGCCAGCGGCAAAGCGATTTCAGAAATTAGAGAGAGAGAGAGAGAGAGAGAGGGAGAGAGAGAGATTCGCAATGAGCGGGAGGATCGGTTGAAATCACGGGGAACAGGACCGGAGCTAATTATAATATCAATAGCGTATTAGATTAATTAACGTCGCATAGCCAGGCGACAGCCATGCGCGACGCCAGTGTCGTTAAGATTAATTGCCCCGTTCTTTCAGCCAGCCTGTCCGTAAACCGGCTGGCTACTTACTTCTCCGTGACGCCGCGAAACGCGTGCACACGTACGCCCTCCGGCGCGATCGCGCCGCGTCTCGCCAACCCCGACCGATACTCGTCCATCTGCGATCAGATAAGACCAGAGCGCTCTTTGGCCACAGGCTATGCTACGCGACGAAGGATTTTTTTTCGATTTTTCAGCTACGATCTACCTCGTGCCTCGTATAGAGATAGTTCTCAACATCTTACCGGAGATGGGGGGGGGGGGATAGTATCGAGATATCAGAGGAGAAACAAGGAAAATGAAAAAACTGCACGACTTGTACCCCAGTAAGATTCGTCTCACTGAAAGACGACCTTTTTGCCATAAAATTTTATTAATACGCAAACATTTGAATCGATAGAAAACAAATTACGGGCGCGATCGCTCAGTACTGGGCAACGCCACTCCTACTCAAGGTCTACTGCACGCCCCCTTGCGAATCACGTGACCCAAATCAACCAATCGCTAATTTTCGTTGCATCAGCGTTGCACCTGGGTTACCTCCGCTAAAATCAGTGATAATACCGAAGCAACAACAAATATGGAGGAAAAATAACGAAACATAGCAGTGTACTAAAAAAATACATAGTTGTAAGGGAAAAAGAAAACATCAATGTATTCGAACATTCAGATTATGGAATTATGTTATTTATATCATGGAACAACAGAAAGTACAAATATTTTCATGTTTATTACAGAGATTATCACGGACGTATATATAAATTTTAATTAAAACAGATATTATACATCATATTGTATCACAAAATATTTGCTCTGTGTTTGTTGCACGTATACGTTTCACGAAATTATTCAAACAGTCGATTATTAATTGTGTCAATGGTTCTCAACCTTTAATGAAATCACTAGAATTTTATGTTTAGTAATTATTCAAAGTGAATAATTACGGTCTTTTCTAGATGTATGTTTGTAGACACGGTTCCGTTTCATTTGTTGCATTGGATTGAAATTTTATTACTAAAATCAATGCTGCATTAATGAAATTTCAAAAAGAAAATTTCACGAAAATGAAATTCCAAGAAAATTTCAGGTGTGACATTTCTATATTACGTGTATATTTCTGTATTTCTGTATTTTTCCATGTCGAAGACTCGAGTGTATCTCATGATTTCAAAAATGAAGTACAATTCCTTATAATGGAGGAAATAATTTACAAAGATAATTTATCATTATATTACACTTTTATTCCATTGTATAATATTTCTATAAATTTTGATGTTAATTTATATGCATCAATTTAATATGTATTTATTTATTTATTTTACTTTTATCAATGTTTATTACATCTATCTTTAATTTTAACATTTATATTATTATACAATATTGTACTTAGGCAATTTATTATTAAATTTTTCATTAATAACGTTGAAACTTTTAGTCCACCCTGTACATTTAATGGATCGTTGCGTATCGCAATTCTGAAATATTAAAAGTTACTTGTTCATCGCAGATTGTTCGTGAATCATTAATCGTCGTCGTTCACACATCCCCAATTGTTCATAAATTAATCCACAGAGCGTTCCATAAATTTGACCAAGTTACACAACATCGAGTGTAGCAACATCAATAATCCGTTACAGATTGCTAATGGACGTGTTGCCAAACGAACATTGAACCGTTTCATCGCAGCGCGACGTTTAAAGAAAAATTGCGTGACAACTATTAAAACACGTGCAACGACTTGGAAATAGTAATCGTTTGTCAGAGGGACAGAAACGAATGATATCGATCGGTCGGATTCAGGTACGTCGTTGGTTCATATTACAATCAACGCGCGATCAGAGACGGGACGGATTTATCTTTAATACCACTAACTGCCGGTATTTATGTACTTTATGTTGACTATAAAATCCGCTTAATACAGCATTAAACATGGACGTGTGCAAACACGTGCTAATGTCATATGCAAGCGCAAACGTTCGTTTAACTGATGTTTTCCTATTTGGCAAACAAATGAAAATACGGTTATTGTAGCACTGAAATTTCCATCGGCGCAATCTGTTGATGTTTTCCCTCCGCTGGCCACGGATTATCTACTTTTTGATAAATAATTTCGCGCAGACTGAAATCCCAATCCGTTCGCGCGCGATACCGATTGACGTTGTTGAATCGTTTCACACGGACATTTTATACAAATCATTGTCAGTTGCAGAAAATAATTATGTTACGTTTTTTTCGTTTGTAAATCTGACTTTTGTCGATTATCTTGTAATAAAGTAATTGTAAAGAGTTTACGTAAGAATCAATTCTCTTAATTTTCATTTAAATGCGTTCAAATTCAAACTAATCTCTCGGAATTGGCCTACATTTTCAGACATTTTCACTAAATTTCGGCTAGTGGAAGAGTGGAAATTCGCATCATTTACTTGTTACGAAGATAAACGTCGACACTGACGTATGAACTGTTACGCTGTTATGCTGATGGATACTCTGTCACGTGTGCGCATCATTTTGTTAACGCTAGATTTACCAATATGATCAAAATGAGCAATTTGCAATTTTCTGGATATACGATAATGATGGGCATTTTTGGAAAGTTAAATGACGTATAAAAATAAAAGCTTATATTTTTTTATTCTATTATAGGGTTTTCCCTATTCTTCATTTTCTGATGAAAATTTTACACTTGTCGATATTTTTACAAAATATTATACAAAAAATACGTCTTTTTCTTTTTTTTTTACCAAAATTAACTAAATTAATTATTTTTGCTATATTTCATAAATTTGCTACAAGTTTCAGTATATTTGATGAGGTAATAAATAATTCGTTAAGTGTTGAAAGGTAGTTGAAGTAGATTTATGCGTAATAATAATGACTTGGGGAGCTCATATAGATATACTTTTCAAAATTACAGTGTGATTAATACAGAATGATGCATAAAGCTAATCAACTTCGTTTTTTAAATTTAATATAAAAATATTTCCGAGATTTGAATGTAGTTGAAACCAACACAGAACAAAATAGTAATTAATACAATAAGTAAAATACAACATACGAAAATACAATATTATAATTTTAAAAAATACATAAAAAGCAAATATTTATATTGTTGTTATATTTAATTTACTATATAAAAAATTATATAATATATTTATAATTAACTCAAGCGTTAATATATTTCATTTACTAATTTGTTGCAAAATCAGTCACATATGAATGATGGAATTTAACAATGAATTAGAATTTTCAAAACTTTTTCAAAACTTTTACGAAACTTCCACAAGGTTTATGGCAACGTTTAACGTTCAACGTTCTAAAGGCAAACCAAGACTCAATGACAGTTGTGAAACCTACAAAGAGGCAGAAACAGAAGTAATATGGAACAAAATAGAGAACCACGAGAGAGAAACATTAACATTAAATGAAACTCGTTGCCGACGGTGAACCACGCGGTTGCAAATTGACTAGCGCAATCCGAAAGAGACTCAGGATTTATGAAAGCCTGTGCAACGCTAAACTGTAGCAGGTAATAAATTGTCCCTTTCGAACACAATGTACAATAAACGACTCAGCATTGGACAAAAAAATAACGATTCATACGTAACGCGTTTTGTAACTTTCTCACGCGTGCCTCTCTCTGTTTCGAATTTACTTGAGGATCAAAGACCGCAATTTGCATTTTGCTTCAATGCGATATAGTAACAGCATGGTAATAATTATGCAACTATAGTAGTAGCAAGAATTAGGACCCATAAATATAGGTTTCATTTATGAACAAACCAATGAATCTCATCAATGTGTGTACTGATTTTTATGCATTTACAAAAACATTTATTAAAATTGCACAAAATGCATACAGTATAAAGAAGAAGAATACTGTGTTCTATAACATCGAAATTCTATTTTTCTTTTTTTTTTAATCATAGTCGTAATCAAAAATTTTAGTCTCACACAGACTGATTTGTGTTCCTTTCCTTTTTCGAGAATTGAGAGAAATGTGCGTTTGACATAAACCACAAGTAATTAAGCGTATTCAAGGTCTCTGACATTTCTTTAAATCGACATGATACGCTGATATTTATAGTATATATCATTCAGAGTGATCACCTCTCGACTCTCTGTGCGCACAAATAGATAGTGGCTCCATTGAACTTATCCATTAAATATCGGTATTAGCTCAGTGCCATTGATGTTTCGTCAATGCATCATCAATTGTCCATACACATTGGGCTTTCAGATTAAATATACTCTCGATTCCGTGCATTTCCATAATCTCTCTAAAGAGGATAGGTCAAGTAACCATGAGAATCACGTCACTCAGAATTTAGAATTAATTCAACATCGTCGAACATCTGCACACGTTATGCGATAGCAGATTAAGTAGCACAACTATACTGTTATCAATATTCTTCCATTGCATCACGTAAATTCACATTAAAGTATTTTTCGAATGACGTTCGATTTCGCATATTTGAAAGATTATATAAAACAACCATAAATACAAGAGAGATGAACAATTTACTTTCATCAGAGAAGGAATATAATCTCTCGACACGATCATTATTAAGACCGTTTAAAGAAAAACGTCCTCTATAAATCATGTTTTGTAATAATTTATCTTTGGCACAATTTACGAATAATGATACATCTTTGCTCTGTGTGATCTAAATTTTAGTTTTTTTGTTTTGTTTTTGAACAAGTACATCAATTGTACGTTCGTCTAAATCTAAATTGATCTCAAAATGTTAACTTGTTAACACATGAAAAGCCAATGTTATGACAATGCAACATTTCAACTGACATTACTAAATTATAAATTACACCGATTCGATAAATTAATATTACTAAATATTTTTTTTATTATTCAGCATCCAAAAGTTTACGCAAATTCCTAAAAACACCATCGAGCAAAATCACCGTCCACCAATCATTCAAAAACTCACTAATTAGCCACATTTCAGACAATGCTTAAAGTACAAACGTACGCCAGAAAAATTCGAGACTTTCAATGAACCACAATGTTCCACGAGCGCGCAAGCGAAGAATAACAATGGATACATTGTTCCTTATATATTTAATTACCTCGAGTTGCAAAATAATTTTCGCAGAATTTTCGAAATTGACTTTTTATTAGTCTTTCGATGCAAATATCCCGCTGCATAACTAAAAAACGATTGTACGATGTGTGTGCAGTAGAATTATTTGTAGTCGCAGACTTTTCATTTGTGTGTCAAATTATACATTACTCGCATAACACATAATGATATATAATATCAAATGATAATAATTTTATAATTTCAATATTAGATCATATTCAATTAGATAAATAAAAATTTGTAAATTTATAAATTTGGAGTTTGAATGTCAACAAATTTTTTAAAGACATTTTTAGCAGTTTTTTCTTTTCCTTCATAAATTTTGTTTCTGGCCGAGAAAGTGGTTCAAACAAATAACGATCGAGATAAGATGCATATGTAAAAGCAAAATGTTGACAACATATAAAAAACGAATGAGGACTGAATTTGAAAAAAAGAAGCTGTATTTAAAACTCCAAAGATTTAAATATTTATTGGAAAAAAGTAATTTGAAAAAAATATATTATTTATTACAATCTAATATCATTAAATTATCTAATACCAGAGGAGTTAAAAACTCCAAATATGCTTTTATTCTCCTTTCTGCTTTGGGTTGTTTATTTGTACCAAGAATTCGTTTATAAAAAAAACTTCAAAACTTGTAAGATGGAAAAAAAAATACCTCTGTACCAGATATTTGGTTTAAAAAAGAGCGTGATGCTGTTTATACTGTTTGAGCGGAAAGCAATTAAGCTCCTACTATTTGGTTTGAACAGAGAAAGAAGGCCAATTCTAGTGTTTACAAGGTTCTATTTATTCGGTAACTGTTTCGGTCAATTAATTTACCACGTAGTTCACATACAGAATTCTTCTCGCTGAATTTAGTCTGCAAATAGTTTGCGTTCGTTCAGCTCGTAACCAACGATCAGAAAAAAAAAAAATAAAAAATAAAAAAAAATATTTTAGTAGAAATATAAGAAAAGAATTGTAATTATTTTACGATATATTGTAACTAGACTGCGAATTTTTATGCATTTATAGAAAACTGGAAGATGCAACAATATGTAGAATACATATCCATTTCCATGCTGCAGATTTTTATACATCTATGACAAATCTGGAGACGTAAAAATAATATGGAAAAATATATAAAATATTAAGTAAAAGTTTTAAAAAATATCTCAATAAAAACGTAAGAAATAAATCACAGTGGTTAAGTATATTATACATATTATTGTATTACACAGACGAAATTCTATACGTACAAGAATAAATCAAACGTCGTACAATAAAATTTTCTTTGTTTAAAGCTTCATTTCCACAACAAAATTTGAACATTTAATTTAATATTTATTTAATAAATTTTCAAACTCGACTCGGAAACGAAGAGAAATAGAAAAATGTTGTTTATCACAGTCAGATGAGTTAAGATGCATTAAGAAATGAACGGCGACGTTTTATCTGTGCTTGTACGATAACGTTAAGGATAACGAGATAAAAGGGGAGCGGTAGGTAGCTTGCCTCGTGTAAATATACATGCACATGTGCGCTGGTAACTGTACCAGCGTTATTAACATTGGCTTTGCACAGCTTAATATTTAAATCAGCGATCCATAATTGGAATTCGTTTCAACGATCGCGCGGATTATTAACATGAGCCAGTGAACTCGGCCAACACGACAGGTGGCGTGTGTATTTATACTGCCGTCTGTAAGCCTATTTGGCGAGCTCGGACGTTAATTTCGAAATAATATATTTCGAAAACAACGAATCGAACGACGTGGTATCTCGTTTGGTTGGCACTTGTTATTTGAAACGGTTGGCTGTGAAAATCATTTTTCTCTAACTAACTACGAACTAACTTGTTTTTTAAATTTTATTTTTTATTTCCTGTTTGAGGCAACTTTTACTCGAACATTTTATCCGACTAATTGAATTAACTCGAGTATAAAATATTCTCTTTTAATTATAATTATCGAATCATATTTTTTTCTATCACTCGATTACTATTTATTGTGAGTTGTAATATAATTGTGCAAACAACTTGCAAAATTTGCCACATTCCTGATCAAATTTGCGTATCTTTCAAACCAATTGAATCACTTTCAAACAAGAAAAAGAATGGTTTATATACATACAACGTCGAGATGTTCTCGCTAACAGATGCGTGGTGTACGAGAAAGTACGCTAAACGTGAGCAAAATACTTAGAAAATAACGAGATGGCAAAATGCGTGCGCGGATCGGGTTGACTGAAAGCTGGTCGAGCGGGCCTGCTATTTCAGTACGCGTGAAAGGACAAGAGTGTTCTTGAAAGCGGTCAATTCATTCCGAAGAACGCAATACAGCGAATGTGGCGAATGAAAGAGCAAATAATAAACAATAACGAAAGAGTACGGCAAACAGTAAAGAGAGTAATTATGCTATTTACATGTTACTATGCATCGTTAGTGATTCAAAAACCCATCATGCAAATTTCTTTCTTGGAAAGCTCTGTGAAAGAAACTGAAATTACTGTGTCGTACATAGCGAATTTGAATCACGTAATAAATCATACAATGTACATATTAATATATATAATATATCTTAAAACAGTTAATTAAAGACAATTACAAATAAAATACTCAGCAATTTTAAATTTGGATGTTAGATAAAAAATATTTTGCAATTCGAAAAGATATTATTTTAGGTGGCGCCTCACTTAAAATGAATCACCCTGTATATTTCGCGTGGCGTCAATCCCCACCACACATCATTTCCTCTATCCGGCGTTATTTTTAAGCAGCTTTCATTTATCACATTACCGTAAACAACGCACGCGGGCGGCTTCAATTCAATTTGAAGCACGGCGCACGCACGTAGATTAACTAGTTAATCCGGACTGAACTGCCCTCTGCGAGTAACAGGCTTTGATCTCGGGTGGTCTACGCGACCGAAAGTTTAAAAATAATGGCGCGCTTAATCACGCCAGCGCGCGAAACGCGTTTGAGCACGTTTCAGTCCTTCCCCTCTTGCGCGAAGTGATTTTCACTACCGGTACCGACGGGTTCGTTGACTTTGTTAGTTCCGTTTGCACTCCACGCGACTCGTACTTTCAATTTTCAATCAAAAACAGTGAAAGAAACATTTTCATAAATAGTTTGAATTGCATACGAAAATAACAGTAATGAGTTGTACAATATAAAAATTCGAGAATTAAAAATATATTAAAAACGTATATACGAGGGGTTTTTTTTTTATAGTTTTATTATAAACTATATTTGAACAGAGTACAGAATATTTTTAATGGTTCAAGCAAACTTTCCTGATCGTTATTACTACGTTGATCCCACCACTTGCTTGGTAAGGAAATCAACAGACTGAGAGAGTGAGATTGGAAATTTCAATATAGTGGAGAGATCGATGTAGCGAAGAGATAGATGCAGTGGAGGGGGTAGTGCTAGCGATCAGGAGAGTAGGGGCAAGGACTCGCGAGCCGCTCTGGTTTAGACGAGCGTTCTTTCCTAGCGTTGGCGCGATACCTCTCGACGACATTCCAGTTACTACGAAAGAATATTTTGTAATTTTTCTAATAACATTCCGCCATTAAATCAAGCACTGGAATTGACAAGCGTGTCGATACTTTTTTGACTCTCGAATTCTTATGTTTCTCGCGTCATTGTTACAAATTGCTACTGTACGCATTACTCTTGCATGTAGTGAACTATTTATGAAAACAGATTTTGCTAATGTATCATTTGTTCTCATAAAGATAGCGTCAAAGAACCGAGTGTGTCGATACTTTCTGAAACCTATCGTACATGAAAAACATAGATATGAATTTACTTAATTACTTTACTTTAAGATACGAATACGCACCGTGTTCTTAAGATTTAATCTTTTTATGCACGTTGTTATTGCATTTACGATTATTACACGCCTGAGTAGTTTTATGCTTTAAGCTTTGAACATTCACGTATTATATTATAATGTTAAATCTTTCTATATATAGTATTATTCGTGTAATATCGTTATACAATTATATCATACTAATTATTTGAAATCAGAATTTTATGGCAGTAATTCGTGCAACTAAATTATCTGACTATATTTCATCAAGATATATTTAATTAGTTGGTCAATTGTTTACAAGCTATACGAATTTATTTCATTTAAAAAATTGAATTAATTATGACAATTATATTATTCATTTATCAAATATCCGTTTGCACACTTCTGTGCAATTAATACAATTAATACATACAAAATTAATATTAACGAACGACTATTGTTAACTATTTCAATGACTCTCAATCTTTGCCAAAGATCGTTATCACCACCGAAATCAAAATCAACAATTTTAATTCTACGAACGGAAATATGTTTTGTACGCAAATAGGTATTCAAGATGGAGAAGCATTAAGGTATATTGCACAAATTATCCACATACCGACAGCCATATCTCGCATAACGCTGATAGTAGAAATTCCATTAGTTGAGAATTATCGATCCATTTCGTTGCAAGCTATTTTTCAAAAAATATTAAAAATAGAGTGATTTTTTCTGTACTATTTAATCGTTAAGTGTATTAAATTCTTTTTCACAAGATGAATAAATCATCACGAGCATTTTCATCAAAACGAGGAATGATCATTGCGAGCAGACTTTTATTTTTATTTCAGTATCGAAAATGTAGCTCTCAATTATGGTAATTTGTATTATATAATATTACAATTTAAGCCATTTAATTCTGTTTCGTATTTTATATTCTCTTTGATGGAAATTAATGATAAAATGAAATCAAATTAAAAATTCCAAAATTAACCAATTTTTTGCTTCGGCTCCGTCTTCAATTGTGAGAAAATACAAAATTGCACAACAACTCGTGAAGGAAATTTCAACAGATTAGTTTTTCTCGAATAAAACAAATATATTTAACGAAACTTGAAAAAAATAAATAAGTAAATAAAAGCTGTAGTATACCTTTAAACGCTTCAACATGGTGTATTCAGACCAAATGAATGAACGCTCGTTCAACCTTTACCTCTACAAACCTGTGCTCGTTTATGTTGGGTAAACGGTGGTCGAGTTATATTCGTGGCGAATGTAAACGAATATCTGAGTAATCTGAGCCGAGAAACGGTTCGATAGTTATTACAATATATCGTGTATCTTCTATCATGCGTTTTTGAAAAAAATGAAAATGTTAAAATTCACAGATAAAACAAACGTATGTTTGTAATATCTATTAGGTGAAGCAAGCCTCTGTTTAAGTTTCACGTTTCTGTCGAATCATTTTGAAACTGAAAATATGAACAAAAGACCTGCAAGTCTAGTTACCATAAAATCGAGCGGACACTCGACGAATAATTTATAGATCACGAACGAATGCTAGTTTGAATTTGAATTTTATCGAAATGGCAGATGAAGCGTTTTATCTAAACAGATTATTGCTGAGCTACGAATATAACAAAATGCATGGAATATTATATGATGTAAAAATTATTATGAATATGATAATAATATAAAACAATATATAAAATATATATAAAGAATGTAAAATAATATTTATTGTATACTTTATAAATCATATTTTATTGTATTTATTATATTAATATACAAATTATATTTTAACATATAAAACTAATAGTATATTCCTACTTATCTTTTTTTACTGAATCATTCAAAAGAGAAAACTAACTTTATTAATTTTTAATTAAATTCAAGTTCGAAAAATTATTTCTTTCAAACGTTGAAATAAAAAAATTGTAGGAAGTGATTTTTGGCCCACCCTGTATTTAATATTATTAAGGTTTGATGTTCGTGTTTATCTTTATTACAGTCAATGCTTCTGTTTGTGCAATTTTATATTTTAATAAGTTATAGTTACAGTAAAATTAAAGAAATTTGAATAGAAATTATTCATTATACACGCAGTCTCCAGATTTTCTTAGAATCTCTTGCATTTCCCAAAAATGTATAAACAAATCTCCATTTACATTTCACGCGTTTGACTCGCAAAAATTTAAAAATCAGCCGAAAACCACCGGTATTAATCATTGTCTATTACGTGCACAGTTTGCCGAAAACTGTTTGCCGGTAAGTGAATGTTGTCTCACGAAACACGTCAAATGTTTCTGCTCGATACATATTTTGGTACGCGGAGTAACGCAGTTTTACGCAAATATTTACGCGAATGGCGTGATAATGCGACGATGTTTGCACGGTTTTCGAACTTCAGAAAATCTGTGCACCACCATTCATTGTACTTTCGCGTTCCGTTCGCTACGTCCCAGCGTTTGTCTTTTGAAATTTCCGACCTATTCTTTTCTTTAACGAAACGGGGATTTCGCTCGAGACAGTGAATCGATCTAATTGCAAGTGCAAGCGTACGTACGTGCGATCTATTGACCCAGACGTGCACTGCTTTTCTTTTTCTTCTTGTACTCTGGAGCTCTACTAGTCCGTTTCATTCGAGGTTACAAGCATTGTTATATCTTGAATATAATGTTTTAAACATTCGACAATTCATTGAAATATAAATTAAATCTAACGTATCTGTCGAATCCAGTTATCATTGTGTGCCAGTATAAAATTATTCTTCGCAAGGAGAAGTATTTGGAATCGATGTTTTCGAATAGACTGTCATTAAATAGCTGTTTGACCGTGTTTGTGCATTTCCAAATTTTCACGAACTAAAGTAAAGCCGAAATTTATTTCACTGTATATTATAATAAATATTTTACTTTTGATATTATATTATTGTATATGCTTTGTATTACTATACACGTTATGTTATATTTCGTTGAAATTTCTTCCAAATTTATCCTTATGCGATCAACGACGATATCTCGTTCGTCGCGTAAACTGTGAATCGACAGACAAAACTATGCTACACTTTACACACACAGGCTATCGTTAATTTCAAGCATCAAGAATTCAACTTTAATTGAACTTTGACGACCAACAGAAGACGACAAGATCAAAATTGACACTGCAGTAGAACAAAAATTTGCAGAAACGATTGAGGTACTTTGGCGAATAATACTTTATTAAAAAAAAACAATCGTCAGAAAATATCTTACAAAAACGTAAAATTGTGTTCTGATTGACAACAACCAGAAAATATTTTACAAAAGATAAACATCAGTAATTGTAGAAATAAAAAGGCAAACTGCAACACAGACGGGTTGGAGAATACTTCGCCAGAAAGTAAAGCACATTTACTTCAGCAGTCAGGAAACGTACATTTCTTCAAACCGTAAGAAATAGACGGATAAAACATTAAGACCGCGAGAAAACAAGTTTCCCGTGTCGCTTTGAATTTTCATGATCGAGGGAACGACAGCAAAAGTCTCTCGCCGGATGGTCGAAACGGCAGAGATAGCGAGACAAAACGGACGCCGGGTTCAAAGGAGAAACGAGAAGGAGGTGGAAGGACGGATCGCATCAAACCGGTGAAAACTTTCCCGTCGGAGCGTATGCAACGTAATCCGCGAGAGCCATTAAGACGGGCGCGTGATGATAACGAGCCTGCGCACTTTTGTCAACCGACTGCTACAGGGTGGAAAGAAAAGTTGTCATGTCCACTGAGAAATGGCATTTTTAATTTTTTATTATAATAATATTTGATATTATTAAACACACTGCATTATATTTTTCATACTGAGCTTTCGTTGCACCTTTCTTCGTTCCATCGGTGCATTTCATATTCATAATGATTGATTTGTACAAATCAAAAATCGCATTGCGATTTGAATTTCTGATCGCTTCATCTGTTTCTATGTGCAGAGGGGACTTTTTTCACTATTAAGTGCGAATTACACTGATAAATTGTCCGTTACATGGACAACTACGTGTTTGTTTTCTCAAACTAGAAACTAGTTGACTTCCAAACTTCCGAACTAATCGATTCTAGATTGCTTGTTCGGTGTACGAGGACGAGGATGGGACGGGACTCGCAAGGACGTGTCACTTGCATCCCTTAGTTAAACAGACAAACTCTAAAAGGAGGAACATTCGTTTAATCGTCGATTCTCGCGTGCTCGATTATAAATTAAAGGGTTCTTTGGAATAAGAGCGTTTCTGGTGAAGGTGTAAGTTCTGAGATATTCGGTTTGAAAGTTTTATCTATTTTATCGGTAATAAAACCGTAATACGAGTGGTCATACTTTTCGAAACAATACTTGACAAAGTCTATTGTTAGTGAAGAATGAAATGGCGAATAAGAAGTGATAATATGATAATGGTCTAATGGCGAATAAGAAGTGATAACAAAAAATCGTTGAGTAAAAATAAGAATTTTCGAGAAAAGACATTTCTTGAGAAACATCTTTTGCATATTCAGCAAACAATTAAATGAAAAAAGAGCGTTGAAAATAAATAATCGTTTTTCCTATTCAATTATTGCGATGTAAGACTGATAATTATTGACATATGAAGTTAAGTCCTCTGATGCAATAAAAGAAAAAAGAAGAATTCTTCAATAATTACTTCTATTCGGGGTTTTACATCTTTTTGTTTAATTTTATAATACGGAATCTAACGATCATTTTCTTTCTAGTCGTTACTTTTTAATAATTTAATTAATAAAGTGTTCTGCACGAAATTAGGTGCGCAAGAATTTCGAGAGACGAAGTCAGACACGAAATTAGGCAAGCAAAAATTTACGAATGGGCATACGAATTACGATTCGGAATATTTTTACAGGAACATGCGGAAATTATGTACATAATGATCGTTCGAAAGCACAGCGGTATTACACGATGCTACTGTAATACGCGAAATTTATTTCGATATGATAATTATTATTGTAATTATACAATTAACATATCACAATTAGTATTATGTTAATTCGTGACATGATTAAATTTACAAATGACAATTCTATGTATAAACGATAATTAAATGTATTCTATACAAATTAATAAAAAAGAGCAATTAGTGCACAGTCAGTTCGTTTTATGCTAGTCCAACAATATTAAATTTATGTAACTGAAATATTAAAATGTAACGTTTTAAATATTATTATAGTAATAATTTAATCACTTGTAAATATATAACGGAACATAAATCAAAGAATTGACTAGAACAATACCGTTCCATCCGAGAAATTTATTTATTGCAAAGCTGGATCTGTTCTAATATTATACAGGCGAATTACGTTATAACATACTGCTATAATTTGTTATCAGAATATATCTCTTGATAATGTAACATGTTTGTGTAATGTTTTGCATCTCATTATTAATAATGACGTCGAACGTTGAAAACGCGCGCAATTTTGGTAGCAGCCAGCATTATACAATTTCGTCGAGATAATAAAGTAAAACTAATTGTAAGCGGAGATTCTGGACAACCATTAGAAGCCAAAAGAGAATTTCGGTAGAAGTGGTCTTCTAACGAATATTAACAGAGACCGTCCGTTTGTTCACCGTTTTAAAATGATTCTGAACAACGATACAGAAAATAAAAATGTTATTTCAAAATTGATTTTCATTAGTTACCTGCTGAAATACAAAACGATTTTTCTCCTGAATCATATATTTTATAATAATAATTTTATAAATAATAACGATTATAAAATAGTGTTAAAGAAATTAACAAAGATCGTATTGATTAAGAAATGAGTCGGTCAAAGCTGTTAATGTAGAAATAAAAAAACTTGCTTTCAAATTTAGAGAATGAAAGATACATGTACAGTATATGTACCTACAAAATATACAATTATGTTGGACAATTACAATCATATTATATTATTGCAAAATGTATAACATATTACACATTAAAAAGTAATTAATCAGAGCGTATTGTTTATTAAATGAAAAACTAAATATACACGCAAATTATATGAATCTAACTTCTACATACATTTTTAGGTTTGTTTCAAACTTGACCAGTGTATATATAATCCTCAAAAGTCGCGTACTCGTGTTATCATGTCAGTGAAACTTCAAAATGTGATGTGTAATATATGTAACAGATACATAGAGATAAAAAACTGCACGACGTACACCAGTACGATTCGTCTCACTGAAAGACCAGAAGCAATTGTTCCGACTAGGAAACGAAGACGACTTTTTTTTGCATAAAATTTGTTTGAATCGATAGAAAACAAATTACAGGCGCGATCGCTTAGTAGCAGACAACGCCACTCCTACTCGAGGTCTACCCCACGCCCCCTCGCGAATCACGTGACCCAAATCAACCAATCGCTAATTTTCGTTGCATCTGAAGAGGCCCCATTTTCTGGATTACTCCTGCTGGAATCACTTTCAGTGATAATATACGTATAGAAAAATCCAGTTTCTACGACAAGTATTCACATTCTACTGCACACAGAATCTTTCCCCATTTTATTTCAGATAAATTTTCTTTCTTTCTTCACGATCAGTGACTTTTGTTCTTTGCTTTTTAACAATGGGCCCGGCGTTAATCGAAAGACATTGCGGCCGAATGTTTAATACTGCTGGCAACATGGTTTTAATAATTTCGAACGGACGGATGGGAACGGCCCGTGGAACCGGAAGTTTACAACGCGTCAGCAGCTACTTAAGCGTAACACGGTATATAAAGTTTCGGTGGTTACTCCGCAAGTTAACTGAAAACAAAGCCGAACGCCTTTGGAAAGACGAGCAAGGAAGTTCGTAACGAAGTATGAAACTTGGATACAATCTACTTGCATACAGGATGTGTACTGTATAGAAGCGTTAGTTAGAGGCAGACTACTTTGAAACCGTGCCGTCTTCAAACGTGTCTCGCATAACTTCATCCAAGTTCCTCGTCGTTTTTCTGTAAGCCCTACAGAAAAACCCCTTCTTCACCTGCCTGGTAAATCTTTAGTAGTTCTTTTACTCTGCCTCACAAATTCCACAAATTTTTAACTAAATTTAAAATAAATTAGTCAATTATTAAGTGTAGCATAATTGAGAGATACAGCGTGTATTAATAATAAATACTAAAATATAGAAAAATATCATTTTTTTAACAAAAGAAACACTTGTGTACATAGGTATACGCGCTGCGTAACTAACTTGTCTCAAAGAGATAAACAGAATTGAACATTTACTAATTTCGTGTTCCACGTATTCAGGATTTTTAAAGGACAGGCACCGAACGCGATTCGATCAAACTTTGCAAAGTTGCAGAAAATCTTGACGATAAACTACCAAGGAGATCCCACTGCTTCATCGAAAACTAACTTTTGACATTTTTCTCACTTCCACAGACAACGTCATATCAATCTCGAACTAACGAAAAGAAGACGCGCCTAAAGCAATTTTTACGCTTTGATTTTTTTATTGGTTTTTTTTTTATGCGATTTAGAGTTCGGTGTTGCGGATTCTACAATGTCACGAAAACCTCTTATATTAAATTTTATACTAAATAATTTATACTGTTTAAATTTTTATATACGAAACATTTATATTGAACTACCAGAAGATAATGAATTATTATTTTTAGATATTTCACTATTTCATACTTTACTATTTCAGATATTTTATATATACATTTAATAAGTATTTCATTATTTTATATTTACATGACGAATCAAGTAATTACTTTAGAAAATTGATACTGAAATATTTTAATACCAAATATCAAATAGATACTGAGAGGAAATTTAATTTTTAATTTAAATTTTTCACGCTGCTCAGACGTGCGTGTCTGTTACGAAAAAGTATGACAGAGCGTCAATGATATCCGATCTAATTGGGACTGAGGTGGTTCCGGAAATCGAATTATTCGGACAATCAAACACAGTTCGAGTAATCGCGCGTGAAATTGTCCAATTTATAAGTGTAGAAACGAAATTGCCCTGAAATTAGTCATGGAATGCAAGAATCATTATTGCCGTGATTTGACGTGTAGCGTAGAATATTGATTAAATTTCGAGGAAATCCTTCGCACCAACAATGTACGAAAAAGAACGAGAAATTACAAATTAACGATAGGCAATGTACGAACGTATAATTTTTGTTTCATATAAAAAAATAACCCATCAGGAATCAGAGCAAAGGATCAGGATTCCTGTACAAAAATCATTTATTTGTTTTATTTATTTTAGAGCGATCGTGTAAATAAAAAACTGCACGACTTGTACTCCAGTACGATTCGTCTCACTGAAAGGCCCAAAAGCAACTGTTCTGACTGAGAAATGAAGACTTTTTTTGCCACAAAATTTGTTTGAATCGATAGAAAACAAATTACAGGCGCGATTGCTCAGTTCCAGACTACGCCACGCCCCCTCGCGAATCACGTGACCCAAATCAACCAATCGCTAAATTTCGTTGCACTGAAGAGGCCCGATTTTCTGGATTACCCCCGCTAAAATCACTTTCAGTGATAATATTCATTCAGAAAAGAATAAAATTAATAATTTTGCTAGAGAATAATGTCACGGAAATAATTTGAATGGAAATTAAATTACTCCACGTAAATGAGTAATATTGGTACTAATGTTTAACTAACATTAATAATTATATTTGACACGGTTAATGATATTATTAATATATTAACAACCTCACCTAGTATTTATATAAGAATCATGATTATTCTCGAACGAAAGGACGCTGCATTTAACTGAATATCAACATTGCACAGGCTGAAGCCAAATCTTCCTCGAGTTTATTTAGAGGATTGCAAAACTGTTTCTATTATTATTCGAACAGAATATTAATGTTTAATATTAGTACAAGTGCAGTTACAACAACAAACCATTTTTTAATCCTAGGAACAATCTAGAGAAAAATTTAACACAACTGAATCGATAACCACGACACGCAACACTGTTATAAAAATACCTTTAAAATAATAGCTTTTTACTCAGCAAACGATGAATCTTCCTCCATCTTCCCGTAAAGACAGTCCGTCGCACGCGAATCAAAGCGAGAGAGAAGAAAGGAAAAAAGAAAGAGATCTTCCCTCCGTTGTTGGTGCTTATGTACAATTTGACTTTCATGATACAGTCAGAGTCTCGAAATTAAAGTGTACCGTTGTCAAACGACCCGGGCGCGTGGTTTGTCATGCAAATTCGCTTCTTTTTATCCCCGGGATCGGTTTTCCACGAGAAAGTCACTGACCGTGGAATATATCCTTTTTCCCCCCCCGAAGCACCGCAACGTTTTCTTTTGATCCGAGAGACGAAATTCCACGGTTCGATGCTCGCGATTCGCCAACTTTCGCAATTTACGAAACATTCCGTGTTCCTGGAAACAGCGGGAGAGAAGCCGCCGGGATGAGTATCGGCGCACTCGGGCTTCCTTTGCGATTTCTTTCTACTTTCTTCTCTGTATTGCCCGTTTAATGGTCGGATTATATCCTGCGGTCGAAAGAATACCTCATGCAAAAATCTAAAGACTCTCGACAATTCCGTTTTAATGGCTCGAATTTCCTTTCGTTTCCGCGGTTTCGCTGTAACGATGTTGCGCGTTACGTCTCTCCCTCTCACTCTCGTTTCGACGAGCTTTTTATATTTATTTATGATAATTGTCCCGTATTTAGAAACGCGCGTACGGCAGGGAATTTCCTCCAATTTCTGAAACTGAAGAGGAAGAGAGAAATCTTCTATAGTTGATGGAATTTTCGAGTGAAAAAAATAATTCTGACATTGAGTTAAGTTTGGACAGAGATTTAAAAAACTGCCATTTGAAAATGCTGCGTGTTTCTTTTAACTGTAACTTTTTCAGCATACACTGTTCTGCATTCCTTCAGAATCAGTACAAGTACATCTTATTATATTATACCTAGTTTCAGTGTGTGAAAAAAATTATGAAACGTTGATTTACAGTGGAATTAAAAATATTTTTTCTTATCTCACATTCCTTCAATATTGTTGTTTCAGTAAAGTCTTGCATCTCATACACTTTTTCAGCACACACTGTTCTGCATTTCTTCAGACAAATACATCCTTATCATCATATTATACCTAGTTTTAGTGTGTGAGAAAAATTATGAAACATTGATTTACCGTGGAATTAAAAATATTTTCTTATTTTCACATTCCTTCAATATTGTTGCTTCAGTAAGTTTTTCTGCAATTATAAGGAAATATGTCAGACATACTATAATATCCTCTCCTTTGTTTTTCAAATATTTTAATATACGAACATTAACAGACAATTCTCCAGTTTCTGACAAACATTCGGATATTGAAATTTTTAAAAAACAGTGGTTCGGATTTTATTGTTAATTCAAGTCAGAAGATGATTTGACGAAAGACCTTGGAGAAAGAATTTTTAACATTTAACAATCAGCCGTCGATTTCATATACATTCAAAACACGAACTGTTATTATACTTTCAATTTTAATGCAGATTTTAATAAGCCTTTTCACAATATACACATAGACACCTAAATTATTTTTGCCATTAGTGACCTAGTAATTTAATGCGACAATTACCCTTTTGATTTAACACGACAGTATGCTCGGACAATGGAACGTTCTTTTTTAATTCAATCAACAGACTAGGTAATTAAACGTAATAATTGAAACAAGTTCAACCGAAGAAATGAAAAAGTAGTAATCGAATTAATTTCTAAGAAACACCTCAACTACGAGATTTCAAGCACATCCGCGTTCAACATCGAGAGATTGAAATATATTTTTCAACGCATTTATTATCATTTGATCTCGCACGTAATTCTCATCGACGTACGTTGAATTTCCAGACGATATTATCTTGCGAAAATACATTTCTGAATTAATAGAGCGTTAAATTCCTTTTTAAATGCAAAACCATTGTCGAAAATATTCACGTACTTGTGATAAGCTTGTTTTTATGCAAAAGCATGCCGTTATTTGCGTCAATGTGTTAATACGTAGGGTGTCCCGAATTTGAATGTCGAAACTTCGCGACCGCGTAGAGAACGTACGAGCCGAGAGGAAAAGTCCTTTGGAGATTTAAAGGAAGAAAATCGCGAAAGAGGAAGCAAGAGAGTTTATTTATTTACGTCTATTCACGTTGTCATCGATTTTACCACCCATAGATGAGATATTATTTAAAAGATTCGACTATGGAAACACTAATGGAAACACTACGTGTTCTGATTATGCTTGTTTCATTGCAGCAACGATTTGAGTTGCTTCTTCGAGTAGACTGGCTAGTAGCTGAACAAGTGTGAAAATGAAAACTTTTCTATAAAAAAAAAAAAAGTCTTCAAAAGATTTTTTCTCTTAGTATAACGATCCTCTGCGCAAGAAGGGCATTCCTCGTGTTTCGACATAAATTCAGGACACCCTGTATAAAACTGAACTCGATCGATTTACTCGACACTTGCATGCGCAAAGTTTAGCAGCCAACTATATTTCTACGATAGTTACACCAGTTTCAAACGACTTCTCGAGCGCTCGAAAACGCTTCGTTCGTTTTCTCAGAGAAGGACAAACGCAAAACGACAAGTGCCACTTTCGTCACGCGTTCTGCAACCCGTTGCAAAAGCTGGGCCTCCTTCCAATCGAAGCTCATTCTACCGAGAACGTCCCTGAAACATGAATGCGCACGTCGGAACCTTATTAATCCCTTAAGCGTTTTGTCTTATTTCGAGAGTGTGCGTTATGTGCGTTATTACTGATACGTGTGCTTAATTATTCCAACGAAAACGCAGTAAATGCACTTTGCTGCAAGACTGAGTCAAATTATAACAAAATGACAAGCTTCTTGATGTTTCTTTGAAAAATTTTACGGTATTTAGATTTTACTTTTTGAAAATTATTCCATAAAAAAAAAAGACCATTAAAAATTCGAAATGTGGAGAAGCGAGCTTGAATTTTTATCGATTTATAAAAAGAAGTGAAAAATCAAATATTTGCGAAATTAAAACGATTAGAGACAAGTTTAATTTGTTTTTGCATTGTATCGACTGCGTCAAATATCGTCGAACAATTCTCGGTATTTTCAAGTGCATTATTTTCTTTGCTTGTTTCGTTGCCTTGAAATATTCTAAAACGTGTTAAAATTACGAATGTATATAATGTTTTTGCCTAAATTTTACAATAAATAGCAAAAGCGAATTTTTCTTCGACAAAAAAAATTCCATCTTTTCACGACGAGTATATTCGACATAAACGCTTAAGGGGTTAACAAGCAAGTGACGCGTGGGCGCTAGAAGCAACACCAGGCGCGATAACGTTTCTTTTTTTACCGCGATACTCTTTCTCGCCAGTGATTCAACCGTGAGTCTCCAGTTAATTGGGCATTCTTGGTAATTTATACGATCACGCGGCCGAGACGGTGTGTGACGATGTTTCGTTCCGTTGGATTTTATACGCGCCATCTAATCCGAGGCTCTTTCGACGCCACTCCTACTCGAGGTCTACGCCACGCCCCCTCGCGAGTCACGTGACCCAAAGCAACCAATCGCTAATTTTCGTTGCATTAACGTTGCACCTGAAGAGGCCAGATTTTCTGGGTTACCCCCGCTAAAATCACTTTCAATGACAAAAAAAAAAATCAAATGCTTCTTTTCTTTATCGCTTCATATTCATTTTGAAATATCCCCTAATTTTTTGTGAGCAGTGTATTTTCCGCTATTCCACCTTCTTCCTTCTTCATTTGTAATCAACTGTTGAACTCGATTTTAAAAATAAGCGCGTTGCCACAGTTAGATTTCAGAGTAAATCCTTGAATTGAGAACCCTCCCCATATTAGGTGATATTCCGCTATATTTTATCACGTGTCTCTCCCCTGTTTCGCCACCCTCGGACTCGAGTCTCGCTACGAAGTGGGAACCTCGCTGCGCGTCGTCGTGCCGTTGAATTTATTTCGTCAGGTATTTGCTTTGCTACGGAATCCGGTATGCACAAACTATCGTTGACGTCAAGGTGAGTAACAGGGCTGCTTGATCGTGGCGTGCGTCAACCCAGGAGGGCTGAAGACGACAACGACGTTCTGTGAAAACAAACGCGCCAACCGGCGATAAAATCGCGTTATCCGCCGGGGGCTCGAGATTTCATAAACCATCGACGACGTTGCATCGTGATGAGCATAATCTAACTAACGTAACTGTTTCTAACGAGTCTCTGGCCTCGCACCGCGTGATTTAATATTTCGACAGTGTCGTTAAACACTGGCTTCACGCGGCATACCCATCTCTTCTCGCATACCTGTGTTTCTACGAATTGACAGATGAAATATAATTATGTTGCATCGATTCAATATTATGTTATAACGATACATACGTACAGAAATTTATCTTCACGTTATAGGTATTAATTTTTAAAAGGCGTCAACTTGACAAATTAAACTGGGAAAGTGGAGAAATCTGACGAATCAAGTTGAAAAAAAATGGAAAAATTTAGTGGACAAGTTGAGAAAATGGCGAGATTTGATAAATAAAATTGGAGAAGTAGAGAAATTTGACAAAGAAAGTTGGAAAAGTGAAATTTTGGCAAATCAAGTTGAAAGAATGGAAAGAATTTGACGAATTAATTGAGGAAGTTAGAAGAACGAGGCTCAAGCAAAAGTTCCACTTTATATCGAACCGGTGAGTAGAGCAAACAGCGAGAAGACAGCGTGACAAAATAACTTACCGATGCTTGTTACTGAAAACGTATTTTAGGAATCGTGTGACGACAACGTAAAAATATCTTTAGTAATTGTGTAGCAGGATTTATTTATTCGCACATCCGTCACACACGCGGATCAAAAAGAGAGAGAAAGAGAGAGAGAGATGGAAAAACAGAACGGAAGAAAACGAGAGGGAACTGGCGACGGGCAAGGTGAACGGGAGGGGATGAGGGAAGAAAGAGGGGGAAGGGGGCGTAGGTATACCGCGCGTATTCCCGAACGCCGGTGGTTAACCTTCCGGTGATCGTCTGAGCGCTCTTCCGGGGATTGTCTCGCGCGTTCACCATTCGGTCACGGTCTATTTCCGGGGCTGGGCGATCGCTTAACGACGCATTGTACGTATGTATTTATGGTGGAAGCGATAGAGAGACGGTAATAAATACTGTTATACCAGCATTAACGTTAGCAACGGTGCGGCTCTCTCTCTCTCTCACTCTCTCTCTCTCTCTCTCTGTCTCTGCGCTTCCTCAGTCGCGTGTGGGTAGAGAGCACACAGAGAGAACAGAATCCCCGGACAGAATAATGAGAGGAAGACGAGTAAGAGGAGCAACGAGAACGGACGATACAAAGAGAGAAAGAGAGAGAGAGAAAGGAGAAACCAGAAGAAGACGTAGCGACAGGAATTGTGGCCGTGTCTTCGACTCTCGTGCTGATGCTTTCTGGGACACGAGAACGTGCTCCCGTTACGCCAAACGCTCGAGCAATTAGCGAGAGAAACAAACGTTGTCCTGTTACCGTACTAGCCGAGACCACCGCGTACATACAAAGGTAAATAGAGTCGCGTCAAGCAGAATGTAACTATGCTCGAGGAGTGAGGGGGTGGAGGGGGAGGGAGACGATGGTGGTATGTGTACCGGGAAAAAAGGCACACCGGACCGACTAGACCGAGAAAAATGTCCTGGTTCCTTTGTATTCCGTTGCTCTTTCTGCAGGACACCAGAAGGACTTTGGAATGCCCAGGCTTTGAAATGTTAATTCCGTTCTTGAAACGAAAATACAGACGAGCGTTTAATCGAGCGTTGCTTTCACTCGTTACCCTTTGCGATCAGCCTGTTTCCTGATTCATGCATTTGCATTTGTCAATATTTGACAATTAAACTCTGTTGGTATTCTACGAAAATTAAAAAGAAAGTATATATATATATAAAATAAAATTGTCAATCATATTTTAGAATGTCGAGGATTATTATTATTTTATCATTGAAAGTAACCCAGAAAATCGGGCCTCTTCAGCTGCAACGCTGATGCAACGAAAATTAGCGATTGGTTGATTTGAGTCACGTGATTCGTGAGGGGGCGTGGGGTAGACCTCGAGTGGGAGTGGCGTTGTCCGGCCTGTAATTTGTTTTCTATCGATTCAAATGTTTGCGTATCGATAAAATTTTATGGCAAAATTCTGGGCCTTTCAGTGAGACGAATCGTACTGGGGTACAAGTCGTGCAGTTTTTAAGCTCTGGTTTGATCATTCAAACGAGGAAAAATAATTGCATATTTTATTTTATGAAATGTATTGATTTGGATATATTAATTTCACAATGGAAGTTGTGAAGGATTAATTCAATTGTACAGAAAATTAATTATAATATGTATAAAGTAAAAATTTATTGCATTATTTGTCCTTTGTCTAAATACCACATTTCTTTCGTTATTTGAATAAACAACTGCTATTTATAAATAAGCCAAATATACAATCGTTGTCTAGATTATTTTCCATAGTTGATTTTGAAAAATTTATTATATCGTAATTAATGCACTAAAATTAAGTTATAATTATAATTTCAATAAGGAGCAAATAAAGTATGAAGTATTTGAAACGAGGGTTCATTTTTCACAGTTAAAAATAATTTCCAATATTTTAAAAGATATGATTAATGACACGCAAGTGACACGCCAGCTGCAGGAGTCAGCTTCGGTGAAAACTGCACATATGTGCGATTTACCAAAGATCCACGAGGATATAGCAAAGTAACAAACGTGAAGAAAAAATACTCATTCTTACCAGAAGAATATTTGCTCTTCAAATGAATCGACAAATTTCAAGTTGAAAAAAATAAATTTCAAAATCTAAATGAATACTTTACTTACAATTACAACGACAACAGTTGCAAGTTTCAAAATGAAAATTCGGGATGAGCACGGGACGTGTCTCTCGCGGACGTTGGCATCTTTATGGACGTTCCACGGGAATAGAAAAGAAATTAAATCGGGAGGCAGAGTGATACAAAAGAGAGCCGAATGCGAGAACGCTTAGGCCAATTGTCGGATACCGTGAGGCTGTGTATCGAGTGGCAGTGAAGCGTATCTCACGCGAAGCGCCAGTGAATCCAGAGTTATAGCAAATGGTGACGGTCAATCGCCCTACGATTTATGTACCAGGAAGATGTTAGTGCACATCTACCCATTTATGTCCATCCGGCTACGGTGGAAAGTTCGATTAAATTCACGGTTTGAAGGTCTGCGACCATTTTAAACGTTAGCGCGAGGCACGCTGCTCCATCCGGAACCGGAAAATAAATTTATGATTTTCGATTGCCGACGTTGTTTGCACGTTTTATTGCCTGTCGTAGCCTAACGGCTCTGTCGCTTATTAGAGAAAACACGTTTCTTCATTTTCTTACCGAGCTTGATTTATTATTGAATTGCAAATTCGTATTTGTTCGTATAACGATAAAAGCACAATTTAGTTTATTGTTGTATTTAATCTACTTGATCCAAAATTATAATTAAAAGAACGGTAACACTTGTCAGAAGAATACACGTTCTTGAAAACCATCGAAATGATTTTATCTCGTGTCTTCAATTTATTTTTCTTTCCCTAATTGCGTCACTAGTTACAAACTACTATATATACTCAAAATATTATTTGGCTCCCTGTACACGAGTCGTCGCTTAATAAACGATAATTTCACCATTTAATTTAATTTAATTTTTAAAGATAGCAATATAAATACTAATAATACTTTGACCGAAATGTAAATTATTAAATGAGAAAGTTTAAATTTAGATTTATTTATTTTTGATGAGTTAATTAAGTTAATTGAACAAATAAAATATGAAAATAAAATTATTATTCCTCCAATTAATAATAATAAGAATTGCATATAAAAATAGTAATGATTATTTCACTTTCATTTGTCATTGCACTCAACGTGTAACATCGCAGTTTGTAGTTTGAAAAACAAACAAATGGCTGAAAAATATTCACGTTTATGCAACAATATGACAGAGAATACGTAATTGGGATTAACAAAATTTAAAAGATTTTATTTTTATTTAATTATTTACACGACGATTCTCAGAACGACGATTCGTTTTCGAAAAACTAAAATTGATCAGATAATCGCGCAAAACTTTCGAGGAATTTTCTGCGATTATTACATTTCCCTGTCGACCAGATATGATAGGTATGTTTGCTGAACTTGTAGAAATTTCATAGTTTCCGGAGGTATCTGTGTTAGTGCAGGGAATTTCATCATTGCGGTGTAATTATGAAGTGTACAGGCATTACCATAGAAATTATAACGTCACATTCGTCGCGTCTAATTGGCGTTAAAAATACTTCAAATTTTTCAAACAATATTCCAAAACCGCGTTCAATGTTTCTTCTTCCGCGACCTGGTCTGCAATCACACCACCTTTTTCTCTCACATTATTAACGTTTTCTTACATGCAGATAAGATCGCGTTTTATTAAACTTTTAATAAAAAGAACAAAAAATTTTAGCATTTTGTCGTTTAATTCTAACGTTCAAAATTCGATAAAACGATGAAAAAAGGAAATTTTTGTCTTCGAGACTGAGAATGTTTTTTATTGTTTTTAGAGACGTTTGTAGTAAAAAGTATTATCATTGCACGATGTAAAATCATTAAAAAGAAAAGAAAAAAAAAAAAATTCAACACTGCGAAAGTAGATATCTTCAGCTTCGAAATAAGGCCAAATGTTAGATGATTTTTTCTTTTTCTTTTTTTTACGAAATTACAATAATTTAAATTTGCTCTTGTTTCAGTTAGTATGCGTTTCACTGAGTATTATACAACTTATCACACCAAATATTATATAACTTATCGCCAAATATTAACGTCAAAAAAGCAATTTCGATTTGAATCAATGTTGAAAGATCTCCACGCTGTTTCACGGGAGACATTAAAAAAAAGAAGAGAGCGAGAGAAAGAGAGAATCGAGTGAACGTCGAACTTTCGACAGTCTGCGAAACACTCTTCCTCGGCAGCGAAGAAATAAATTGCATTGTAAACTGAAAACAGACGCAGCGCGGCCCCCGTTTATCCCCCCGGGGTATATTTGCTGCGGGGAAAATTACTGCAAATACACGCGGAACACGGAAAGCAACGGACGTCGAATGATAAACGGGGGCCGAAAGAGGGCCGAAAGAGGGCCGCGGCGCTGCTGCTGCTGCTGCCGCTGTTGCTGCACGCCATAGCCAGCCGTAGTACCCTTGGAGTTTTCAGTTTCACGGTCGACTGGTAATAAATAGAGAAGCACCCCACCAGAAATCCACGACCTCGCCGCCGCTCTAACATATTGTTACAATCTCGAGAATCTCGTTCGTTCGTTATCGAATAACAATAGAAGACGTTAGGTCGCCGTGGAGTCTGCGACAGGATACCTCGAGACTTTCAACGAGTATCCGACTCCCGGGGCCCGGAAGCGTACGACGACGCTTCGAAATAAAGAAAAAAAAAAAAAAAAAAAAAAAAAAGGAACAACTCGCCGCTAGAAGAACAGAGGGGAGGAGAATCTGTATTGTTGGAGTAAAGGGGGAGCTCGTGCAACGATGCAACGTAGGAAAAAGCAAGAAAAGAGAGAGAGAGAGAGAGAGAGAGAGAGAGAGAGAGAAAAAAGAACGACGAAACGGGGGCTTTGCCCGTTGTTTCCAGCACGAATCTTCGGGCTCGTGTCGAACGATACGATAAACTTTCCTTCGAGCAAAAGGACCCTTGCGAGAATACGTGTCCTCGTTTCTGCCTCGTCGCACGCAAAAGCAAGGGGGTGAGAGGCGAGGCAAGGTAATGGCATGGGAACCCGCGACCGGAGTCGGAGACTCTCGTCTCGGATTCGCTCGACTGGCTTGGAGAAACTTCAACCTGCCGAGTCCTCCGGTCGTTTATCGGCGCGGCGGCCGCGAGATCACCGCAGATCAAACGGAAAGTTTCGCCGGGAAGATCGGTCGATTTCAACGCGGACCCTGCCGGGGGAGGGAGAAGGGGGAGAGACGTTCTCTCGGCGATCACAATCGAACCCAAATGCTTGGCAACGCAACGTCGCCCCCGAATACGACGCTGCTACACGCGTCGCGATTGCTCCTCGATGAACAGGGTAGTTTGACACAATCGGCTGTCCACCGCTCGTAATCGTCTTGTGATTGCCACGCTGAGCCAGCCACCCGTGTCCTCGTACGTTCGAGATGAACTTTGTACTTGCCGGTGATTGTCTCTTGGCTGTTTTTTTTAGTACCACGGGCTATTTAACACGTAGAACTACCGACGTTTAAAGCGCAAAAATTTTGACAATATTAACGGTACTCTCCTAAGTCGTTTCTTCGACACTGTGCAGGATTTTATTTAATTTTATTTAAGAGTCGACACAGTTTTAATCTACGATATAATTTAACAATAAGCACGCTAATGACAATATATTATCACTGAAAGACAATATATTATATTTTATATATATAATATAATATATTAGCAACGCTAATGCAACGAAAATTAGCGATTGGTTGACTTGGGTCACGTGATTCGTTAGGGGGCGTGAGGTAGACCTCGAGTGGGAGTGGCGTTGTCTGGTACTGAGCAATTCTGTATCGATTCAAATGTTTGCACGTCAATAAAATTTTATGGCAAAAAAGTCGTCTTCATTTTCTAGTCAGAACAGATGCTTCTGGGCCTTTCAGTGAGACGAATCGTACTGGGGCACAAGTCGTACAGTTTTTTAATTAGAATATAGGTTATGTTATAATAAGTTAAATTATTCTCACTAGATATTTATTATTTTGAAAAATTTAATAAATTAATAAATACGACATTACTTACGAGTACCCCTAATATATTAAAAATGTTCGATACAACTTCAATGTGTGAGGCATGATTCAATCCAATACTATGATATTTTGCGCGCTCGTAGTTCTTGCATTGCGTAAAACTAACCACAAAAGCTTCTACTTTTCTTTCTCTCTTGGAAACAACAGATCGATATATCAGAACGTATTCATTTCACTCTTAGATAGAAGTATTTTCTACCGTTTTTTCTCTCTTTCTCTAAGTTGCCTTTTAAAAATTCCAGCAAATTGTTCGGAGCTTCAGAGCCGAACGCAAAGTCAGATTCCGAAGAAATATGATTCGCAAACTCTCGGAAACTACTTGTGTTTTAAACTCGGGCACAATTGGGTATTGAAAGACGATATCCGCCGATATTGCAACGCGAGGTTAAGACTGTAAGGTAACAAAGCCATTTCTCAATATCATTTCCCCTCCTTTTGAGAAGACGCAATAGCTTGAAAAAAATCGTCGACGGGACCAAACGATTTCCAATATTTCTTCGTACAATACAATACCGTTCTCCTCTCCGTCGAGAGTTTTTCTGACATTCATCTCTTTATCAATTTTTATCCATTAACTCTTAACAATAAACCCTTTTTAAACAAACAACCCTGAATGATAAAAGTCATCTTATCGATTAACCCTTAGCTGGTATTATTGGATATTCAAACTGACAAATTTCCAAACTCGATTTCCTCAAGAATAAAGTCTGAAATGAAAAGCAAATATCATTCGTCCTTTCTACGTTTTACTGAACGTATCACGACGATTTCAGTCACGAATCTTTTATATTTCACACATTGCCTGATTTTGGAATTTTTCATTTGATTTGATCTGAATTCTGATTTCTATCTAGGAAAAGTATAGTGTAAAGGCATAAAGTAAAATTAAGATAATAGTCACTATAATGATATCACTTAAGGGTTGATAAAAAATTTGTGGTTTTTTAAATATTAAATTAATAACTTTAATTTTACATCTCCACTCTCGATAACCATAAATCTTACATCGGCTAAATTCGACGTACATCTGCGAATTTCGAATATTTAAGGCTTTCCTCTTAAGGGAAACAAAGTTTGAATACGTGTCACAAAAAAAGGAAAGAATCAAACATGGAAAACTTTGTTCCACTTATTTTCAGTTCTTTTTTTTTTCCATTTATTTTCAGATACGAAATAACTTCCTGTCGTTTGTTCACTCCCGTCCAATTCGGAATTAAATAAAATCAAATACAGAGCCTGACTCTCCGGTTTGCCGAAGAACAAAGTTTTCAAATGAAAAATTTTTATTTCACACTTTAACGTTGTATCATCGTATCCGTTCCCGTTCGATTTAAAATCAGTCAAATTCAAAACAAATTTTTCAATCTAATCTTTCCGTAAACGAGTTTCAAATGGAAAAAACATCATTCCCTCCTCTTTTACTTTTATTACTACGTTTCACTGTATTTTGCGCTCGCGTTACTATCCAATTCCAATTTGAAATTAGCCAAATTCAAAGCAAATTTAAAAATCCAATCTTTTCGTAAATAAAGTCGTTCTCTCTTTTTTGTTTACTTCTGTTGCACTCGTATCGCTGTCCAACTCTGATTTAAAATTCGAGACAAATTTTCGAAGTCCTCAGATTTACATAGTTATTTTATATTTTAGTGTTTATATTTTAGTGTTTACGTAACGAAATTTTAAGTGAGAAAATATCGCTGCTCCTTTTTATATTTATTTTCATTTCAAACTTATATTCACTTCAAAATCACTGTTCATTTTGCCAATTGCACTGCGATTTCAGGGATATTTGTACATTTCGTTTCCGAATTTTTTCAGTACCAATTTATTCACACATGCTCGTAACTACGATTTGTATTAAAAATGTAACACCCAGAAAGCAGGTCAATTATCCGTCGAAAAACGAAGCGGAACATTTTCAAAAACACAGTAATCGGACGAGGCAGAGAGGCATTCGCAAAACGGAAACACTTTCCTCTATCTTTGCCCCCGCAAACGGTAAAAGAGGTTAACGTTTCCTCGGATGCTCCGCGATAACAATGAAGATACATCATTTTCTCGACGATGCGCGCCACGAACGTACGTGAACACACAACACGTGCGTGAACTTTTCTCTCTCTGGCTTGGAAACGGCGCGCGAGCAAACCGGTCGTGAAATCTTTCAAGAGTGTACGTACGTAACGTACGGTACGCCCGGTACTACTCCGTGCCCGCACGCAGATTACGCTCATAAAAATTTTTCTTTGATATTTTTACGGCCGCGGAGAGATTTCCCACGTGTCACCGGGATTATTACAGCCGGCGACGACGTATAAATAAAGCTTCAAGCGTGCAAAAGCCCGTTAAAAACCGCAACACACGCCGAGCAAACGTATCGAACTGCTCGCGGAATTCCTTCGGGAATTGTTATTAGACACGTCGTCGTCGTCGTCGTCGCCGCCGCCGCCGCCGCCGCTGCTGCTGCTGCTGCTGCTACCTCTGCCCGTTTAAAATTTGAATTTCACGCATAACACACCGCGATTTTCCCCTTACAATCAGCAACTTCAGCGAGAGTCGTGTTTTCTTCCTCGTTTGCTCCGCCACGGAGCTCTTCCCTAAATTCCTCGAGCTCCGTTTCCATCCGTGCAATTTCGTTCTGTTTATTCGCCATTGTACCGACGCGCATTTTCCACGCCGCGATCTTTCAATTCTGCCAAGCGCGAGAAGTTTAACACGAGGTCGACGAGTTTTAATTCTGAGGCAATTTCGAAAATGACCGAAAGGATTCAAAGCCGCCGAGAATGCGTGTCATAAACGAAACTGAAATTTAAATTTACTTTTATAAAAACGAAATATTATACGTATTCTTTCCTTTGGCATATACTCTTACATTTTTGGCAAAATTACAAAAATTAGAAAAACTATAAGTACTGCAAGGACCATAAAAATTAAAACACATTGCGTATAAAATATCCAAAACACAGTGGTTTCTATTTTTTTTTTTTTTTTAATTACAGTGTCAAAATATGCGAATTTACGTAAAAGTTTGTAGTCTATTGATAAGTTAATGAGTGGTCTTTGTAAATTAGCCCGTTTAATTAACCCCTCAAACGCTCAAAAGCTTTGGATCGTTGTTTGGAAATCGCGAAACTGATGTTCACGTTGCATTCTGTTACTTTGAGGTCGATGCCGAGGTTTAAAACATGAAATTGGCTCGCCGTGCTTGATGCGTGTTGCACGCTGTTGAAGAAGTTACGCATCACAAAAGAAATATTTTAAACGAAGTACGCGTTTTTACAATTGATTAATGAAATAATTGATATTTTAGTAAAATTAATTTCTACGACAGTAAGCTACGAAGAAATTTCGAAAACGTCAGTCGAACGTTCCAATTTAAGACAACAAAAAAAAAAAACAAAAAGATAATGATATGGATTGTTATATTAATTTTACGTTTTCTTCGTCTTAGATATTTATTCATTTTTCTAATATAATTATTAAAAATTAAATTTCCTTTTCTAAGTAAGTATTAAAAATTGGACATTTATTGAAAAACATGATACTTATAATACATAAAAATAAAGCAGAAGAACACACGTTCTGCGAGAATACGTAAATGAACTGCGTTTCATTCAGAAACAAATCTAATTGTAAGTTGAAACAGATACAAATACAAATACTTTCTTTTAATAATTCTGAATTATCTTCTTGTATTCTCTTCTAAGTGTTTGTTATGCAAGAGTAACGCAAGAAATAAATGTTCCTTGCGATATGATGATGAAAAATTTAATAAATCAAACGACGTAATCACATAATGCAACTTTTCAGATACTGTGACGTATTTTAAAGGCAAGTTTTTTTTATACTTTATTTATAGCAACGTTTGTAATATTTCATACTACATCAATGATATTACATTATTAAAATATTTTTAATAATATAATTACGATTTTCTTCTCAGTCTTTGGTAAACATTAGTTATCATAACACTGAATAACAGCGTTTTATATGATTTGTATTTATTAATCTTCACTTTGAAGAATTAAAATTGAAAATTCAAATTCACTTGAATTTGCTTTCTCTTTCAAATCGAAATCATGATATTGTCATAACTCGAAGGGTTAAATATATTTATTGTAGTAGTATGAAATATATTTAGTCGTACATCGACACATTCTTCGACTATCAAAAGGTTTATCGAGTGACACGAGCACGCGATTTGACAAATATATTTATTAAACACTCGAGAGCAGCAGGCCGAAAGTTTCCGAATGGATATAAAGTTCCAGACTGTACAGAGAAAGTTTTGCGAAAGTTGCCGCGGCTTTTTTTCACCGACCGTAAGGCGAGGAAAGAAGAATCCTCCCCCCTCCCCTTCCCAACTTCCAGCGTGCCAGCGCGATAAGATATTTTAATACCCGCGGGAATTTTCCACGTGTCACGTAGAATATATTTTCCGACGAGAGGCACCAACTTCTCATCTCCGTGGATTATATGCAGTCAAGCTTTCACGGAAGCACGAAAGCTTTCAAAGATTTGCGATTGGCTCTCTCTGGAATCACAACCGCGCGTAATAATTCCGAGAAGTTCAAGCTCTCTGAAACGGATACAAGCTGGATACTTAAAAATGCATCAATCGTCGGGATGCAGAGAGAGGGACGCGTCGAACAAAGGTATCGAACGAAATGTTTCTCTATTTTTCAAATATTTCCGCCCTCTGTTGCCCCGCGACAATATTCAGATGTAAAGATACCCAAAATGTCACCGAGAAGAGAGTGATTTTACGTGAAGAAATATACCTAACACAGTGCTGAAAGATAAATATTTCTCATCTGAGTTTTTCTCAAGTTTGGAAATCTATCGCATATACTTGCGAATTTAGCAAATTCGATAGGAAGTCATTCTATTTGCGAAAATGGAAATTAAAATAAAATAAAATTTTTTCCGTATGGAATGATTAATCACATCGTTTTCATTTGTAAATTAATTGTTTTTGTTAAACTAAAATCCAAACAGTAATAATATAGTAAATATTATATTATGAATATTTTATCAAAATGTATTGTAATGCTACTTTGTAAACTATTATGTTCAATATAAATTTTATTATATTGGCTATTTAAATATTTAATTTACTATTTAAGGGTATTTTTATATAATTATTAGTAATTTGCGCGATACTTACGTTCAGTTAAAATTCGGTTTTTTTTAATCGGTGTGATTGACAAAGTTTTAAGTCGAGTATTCTTAGACGACTTTGATTTATTTTTGATAATTTTCTGTTCGTGGCCAGAATTAGCCGAATTCAAGTATGCTTCATAAATTTCCAAACTCGATTCTTTCAAGAACAAAGGAGAAGAAGAAGAAGAAGAAGAAGAATTTCATCTTAATGTGAAAATTTTATTCTTTTCTCTCTCCAAATGACAAATTCTTCACGTGGAATCACCACACTGAGACACACCCTCAGTGCATGTATGTATATCATGTAAACGAACTTCCAATGTTTTAAAACTTTTAATTAAAAGATTTATTTAGCCTCAATTTATCGATTCAAAATTGTGTAAGCATCGCCTGTTACGACAGCCGTAATTTAAAGTTTAATAAATTCAGGGGAAAGAAAATTTCTTTCAGAAACGGGAAAGTTTAATTAGTTGAAGTAACCGGAAGCAACAAGCAAAATTCAGAAGTAATTGAATAATTAAGTGATTGAATCTCTCCGTAATTAATAACTTAATTTCTACATTCGGTACACTTTGTGCATACTTGCATAGTTTGTACGAATTTATAATTTGGATTCTATTATGTATTTATTTATTTAATATTATATATATTATAAATATTATTAGTTAATTCTATTATATATATATTTATTTAATTTGGATTCATTTATATATTTATTTATTTATTATTTCACTGTAAATTTAGTTATGTAACTATATTCTCAAGTATGATTAATTGTAATTAGATGCACAATTAATTACGTAATAAATGGTTTAATACTAACATGTGCCAAATTAATTAGTTTTTAAAAATACTTTTGTTCTCGAGAAAAAAATTTATAAGAAGAATTTTGTATTTTGCTTGAAATACAAATTAACTAACATTTCAATGAAAAATGTATACGTGATATAATTTCAGTGTAAAATATATATTTTGATATAAAAATATATTTTATTCTGTGTTTGCACATTTTTTATTTAACAACGTCATCTAAGATAAATCTCATCGATTGAAAAAAACTTGAAGAAGGCGAATGATATTTTAATTATTCTAAAAAGTACAGTAAACTGTATCACCAACAGTCAACGTATTAATATTCAAATTTCAGCGACCAAACGTAAATGATAAGAGTCGTTTATCGACGCAGCAGTATCGAAACGTAGGCAAAATATTAATTTTTAATTAAATTTTTAATGAAATTTTCAATTATTTTTTCATAAAACATAAATTTTTATTACGCGGAATACCTTTATTTTGCCTCTCTTTATATTTTTAATGTCTTTATCATATTTTATTACGTTATTTGTATATTTGTATATTACATCTTTCACGTGTTGTAATTTCTTTTTATATTTTTTACATTTTTAAAATCATTTCGGCTTAATAAATGAACGTAAAACAGACGATAAATTTCTTTTTTCAATATTGTACAATTTCAGACGTTGCATTAATATAAATTATTTTGCATCTGTTTTACAATTTTTGTTTTTAATTATTTATTCATCGACATTTTGCACGGACGTCGACAACCAACGTGTAAAAGACTGAAAATGTTTGATATTGCTCCCAAAAGCTATTAACCTCCAAACGAAATTTATTAGGTGTGGAATAACGCGAGACATTATGGTACGAAAAATATCGCGAATGATCGAGATATCCTGACGGATTTATCACGATTACGATGCTTTTCGAATTTTGTATCCTGCTTTTCTCGATAAACATTCAATCGGTACTACACTTTCTGCTTTTTGAATAAAGATGAAATTTATTGCTACTTCGTCGAGCAAAACTGGGAAATTATTAATTTATGTAATAAATAAAAATGAAAGAGAATTCTTTGTTTGTTGTGTATTACTGCTTTTCTTCGTATTATTAACATGTATGTTAATCTTTTCATAAATTGTGCTTGATTTCCTTAATTAAAATCAAATTTTATTTAGATTTCAACGTTTGGCAATATCAGACCAATTAACCTTCAGAAGCAATAAATTGCATTCTAGTTTCTTCTTTCTTTTCTTTTGCAAACTGTGATCGATTAGATATATTGGATACTACAAAGAATATTAGAATATCATCGTATCCAAATAAAAGAGTATTACGTGTTCAGAGAGAGTAATTACAGAAAAAATAATACTACTTTCTGTATTTCCCAATTATATAAAATTTACGAACAATTTTTTGAACAGTAAACTCTATTTCAAAAAACTGCACGACTTGTACTCCAGTATGATTTGTCTCACTGAAAGGCCCAGAAGCAACTGTTCTGACTAGAAAATGAAGACGACTTTTTTGCCATAAAATTTTATTGATTGCAACCTCAGTACCAGACAACGCCACTCCACGCCCCCTCACGAATCACGTGATCCAAATCAACCAATCGCTAATTTTCGTTGCATCAGCGTTGCACCTGAAGAGTCCCGATTGTTTGGGTTACCTCCGCTAAATATACGGTTACATATAATGTATCCAAATAAAAAATAACAAAAGATAGAAATACTTACATAAATAATAAAATAACGAAATATTTATATAAACGTACAATAGTAAATTACAACATATTAAAATTAAGTTATGCTGGTTCAATTTTGCTTTGTTCGTTAAATAATTGTATCGTCAAATTAACAGAAGAATGATATTTTAATTAATACAAATGCAAATTGCGTTTCAGAAACGCTGTCTAACGGAGACGAATGGTTTGGCTGCGAGTGTAAGCTTCTTAGGTCGAAGACACAAATATCATTTAATTCGGGAGTCGAGTTTCTAATGAATTTCAGAATGCAATTTCATTCGCGCTATTCGGTCTATGAGGGATGAACCTCCAACATAATTGTAGTATTTACACACCTCTCTTTACGCTTGATTTCCGCTCTATTTGTCCGAGAAGGAACAACGGCATTCGATTATCCCAAAATCACAAAATAAACATTTGCCAGCAAGAATCATCTGATGATCATCTGATAGATTTTAGTTTCACGTGTCAAGGAAACGAATTTTTTTTTTTAAGGAACTTACTATGAATCACACCTAAATATTCCTTGGTGCCTAACATTTAATATTTAATTGAATAGTTATTTTTGACATAAATGTAAAGTTATAAACGTTTTATAAATATATATAGATTACAATCACACATTTGTCATATATTTTTCAGTCTATTACTTACAAATATAATGCAAACACATCACACTGCAATTACAATTATTTCTTTCGTGGGAAACATAAAATTTAAGGTTCTTCTTTAGATTTTGTCTTTGTTAAACATTTATAAATATTAGAAAACTGTAAATTTAGAAATACCGTGTAAAATTTCAAACACACTTTCATGTTCCAATATTTGACAAAGGGTGAACAATCTTTAATTTTCTTTCCATCCATTGTTATAATTCTACAGAAAATATGACAGAACGTAAACTGTTGCGTTTCGGAGAAATACAATGACATTTTAAAAAATTTTTTCTGAAGCTGTTATCTCGTTAAATGTATCAAAAGAATCGTTGATACGCAAATTTTTCATTTCTTCTTTCGAATAAATTCAATTGCACGATGCATCACACTGATCGTGATTTGCATTATCCTCAAATAATCAAATAATAATAAATTATTTAAAAACACCAGTTTTACATTTAATTGGGTTAAATCGAAGCTACAAATCAAATAGCTACAGTTGTTTATAAAAAATATTAATTTAATTGTTATAAAATAAAATAAC
Source organism: Melipona bicolor (assembly GCA_030673865.1). Lineage (NCBI taxonomy): Eukaryota > Metazoa > Arthropoda > Insecta > Hymenoptera > Apidae > Melipona > Melipona bicolor. The sequence continues at coordinate 2,080,068 of JAHYIQ010000016.1, read as the reverse complement.
TCGCGCAAGTAAACGCGAAATTCCCGCGAGCTAATTGAATGCTTCCGAACAGGATTCTTACGATCCAATTTCCTTCACCCATTTCTGAACAAAATTGCGTTTTATTGATCTGTCGCTCGTCTTCCTTTTCTCCCGCGGACACGTATCGGTTTTTTGAGACGAAACACGGGCAACCATATCGCATTGTCCGCGAGGAAACCCGAGTCGTTCGCGCCTGATATCTTTTTTTCCAGCTCCCACCCCCTCCTCCTCCAAAAATGAAAAAAAAAAGACGTAAAATAATTTTAACGAAGTCTTTTAACTCTTTTCGACGGTGCGTATCGCGCTGTCGTCGTCTCTTTAAAAGCTTTCCCGGGAAGAGCGAAAATTTGCTTTCGAAACTTTATCAGGCACGGTATGTTTCGCAAGAGCGTGGACGCGATATGCCTCTAAAAATTAACTTTTTTTGTAAAAAAATTGTTTATAATCCGAAAGTAAGTTCAAAACACTAATGCGCACTCGGTTAATAGCGTGTCCAATCTCCAGCGGAGAGTTGAAGCTTCGAGGGCAACGAGACGTCTCGATTTGGCGAATCGGTCGCGAGCAGTGAGAAGAAGCATCGGTGGTGCGAGTACCACCGCCGACCACGGATAAATACAAAGAGAACGAAGGGGCTTTCAACTGGTAAATCATATTCCCCTTTGTCGTTGTTTCCCCTCATTTTGCAAGAATAGCGTGCTCAAGACTCGACAATTTTTCACCGCTTTTGTCGTGACAAAATGGTGTCTATGAATCCTTTTTCTCTCCTTTCATTCGCCCTTTCTTTCTGGCCCGCGCTTTCTCCGCGGAGGAGGAAAGCCACGATAAGAAAAGCCAACGTACAAAACGTAGAGAGAGAGGGAGAGAGGAAAGAAAGTCGAAATAAAAGGAAATACGCAGTCGAAGAAAAATGGTTACGGGAGAGGAAAGCTAAAACCGGACAGTCACACGCGGGGAGAGAAGCCGTTTGTTTTTGTCAAGTGTCAAAGAAAGAAGGTTAATTTTTACAAATGTATCGTGCTATTTGAATCCACGATCCAATCTTTCTTTTTGGGCCATTCTAAATCCTGATGCCCCACTCATTATTCGACAAGTGAATTTTTGAAATGGAGCAAGCCTAAAAGCCATTAACTTCAAGGTCTAAACATGCTTCCAAAAAAGAACGTGATATCCACGAAAAGAAGAAAAACATTGGAAAAAATTTGATTGTAATTTAAATAAATTTATAGAGTTTAAATTTTCATTTAAAGAAATGCAAAAATAACTCATTCTGGAGCTACCCTCCCTAAAAACTCAAATTATCTCTTAAGAAGAATAAAACGAAACTGAAATTCTAAATGAAATTGAAAAAAAAGAGAAAAGAAACTTGTACTTTCGCGACAATCGAAACACACTCACCGCTTGATCCTCTGGAAATGGCGAAACCACAAGCACGTTAACCACTTACCTAAAACCAAAAAGAAGAGAAAAATTAATGAAATTCAATTTCTAGAGAGTTTCATTTACGAAATGGTTCCCTCAACTTTTTTCTCGCGATAATTCACTTCCGTACGTATAATCTCTCGCGAAATTCTCTACCAACGAAACAAAACAGCCATCTCGACGATTTCGAACGAAATCATACGTTAACGGAGTTTTGCAAAAGACTTAAAAAAAAAAATCCACATTCCTTCAAAGTGTATTAAATTTAATTCAAAATGGAATCAAATAGAAATAGTATTTATTGCAAAAGATTTAAAAAAAAAATCCACATTCCTCCAAAGTATATTAAATTTAATTCAAAGTGGACTCAAATAGAAATAGTATTTATTGCAAAAGATAAAAAAAAAAATCCACATTCCTCCAAAGTGTATTAAATTTAATTCAAAGTGGAATCAAATAGAAATAGTATTTATTGCAAAGATTTAAAAAAAAAAAATCCACATTCCTTCAGAGTGTATTAAATTTAATTCAAAGTGGAATCAAATAGAAATAGTTCTGATGTGGAATCAATTAACAATATATTGAATTTTAAAATTTCTCTTTCATAAAAGAAGTACGTATGGCCAATCATGTTTTCCACATGAAACACACAACGTATCCAAACTAGAGTACTGGTAATAGCAAATATTTAATGAATAAATCAAATTTCTATTGAGATTCTAGAACTTTAAGAACTTAAAATCGGTCGGAAGTTTAATAATATCCTCGGTAAAAAATAAAAATAGAATAAAATGTATAAAGCAAAATTTTTTTATTTCCCTTAAAATTAAGCATTTAATTCAATGTTTATCATATTTACAAATATCGAACGAAAGTTGTTGTTAATGCGACGCGAAATTTGCATCAAAAATTCAATGATACCGTTAAAATTCTAACAATACGTAAAAGTGGAATTCGCAAAACATTTCGATACAATGTTGACTGATGTCCATTACCGAAAAGTTTGGATTACACTTTTAGAGTATCCATTAATATTCCATTATCGCGAAATTTTATTGTTTCAACATCCTGCATTGTTTCCAAGAGCAGCCTTGTTCTTGTCATATCGTATGTTCAATTTAACAAACGTCTGTTTTATTGTTATTTTAAATCGACGAAATGTTATAATGATAAAATATTAACGTACTTTCCTTTTGTAAAATTTTCGCGACAGCAAATATAGTAATGGTTCTATCATTGTAGTAGCAAACAAATACGACTGATGTACTTCAATTATTTGATTTAAATTCACGAAACCATTTTCGATACTTTTATTGTAATTTGTAGCTATTGTTAGTGATATTTAATCAATTCATGAACTGATACTGCTTTTTTTAAAATTAAATTTTTAACTTAAAGCTGAAAATAGATACTAATTAAATTCAATTCAAGAAGCACGTGTATTAAATTCTATTCAAAGACTGTTCATAAATTACTGAATTGCGTAACTTTTCTTAACACAAGTAATTTTTTAATTTAAAATAATAAAATATGAAACAGAATAAAAAGTTACACTACTCAAGTATGTTAATTTAATTTATTTGATGAACGAAAGAAATTTGTGTTACTTATTATATATTTGTATTTCTAAATATTCGATCAATTCTTATTTGTATTACGAGTGTTTATAATCATCAAATTATAGTATGAGATTCTGAATATTTTCAAGAACGTTTCTATCTTCGAACGTCCAACATTCCGTCGTTCCAAGGGACTGCAATCCAAATAAATTATTCAATATGAAAGAAATCATTCGACAGAAAGTATGAAATTAATAGACGCAAGTGAAATAGAACGAGAACTACAGATTTCGGACAAAAACGACACCGAAAACTTTATTAAAGACACGGCAGGCTTATGAAAGAACTTAAGAAGTTTATAATAAAAAAAGTATCGAGGAACTTCAAAATTAAGGAAGGAGTTTCAACTGGGATGAATCGCGGAATATCACGCGGAAGAATCCGAAAGCAACGATTCGTGAATTGGTCTTTTATTTGTGAACGAGAGAGACAACTGATTAACGAGTAACAAATGTAATAAACTTTCAATTGGAATTTTTATGTTCCAATAACCGATACCAATTCAATAATAACGATCATTTAAATTTTGTAACGTGGGAAATACAGTAGAAGAAAGTCAATAATCCATTAGTGGTTCAACGCTTTACGAATACATGTTGATTATTGCAATATGTTCAGTAAAATAATTCAGTAAAAACTTCTTCTTATAACTGTAAATTAATAATTATAATTATAATTATAATAATTATTATAATTATATTAAGGTTGACTGATGTAAAATGAAAGAAAAATACAGACAGTATCAAGTACAAGGAAATTAAATTTCCAGGACTGGTTAATTCTATTTTTATCCGATGTAAAAGAATTCCTAGATTGAATGTTAATTAAACACCTCTGAGGTTGTGCAAAATACGGCAGAAATAATATGGATTACAACAGATTTACACATAATTAAACCCATTAGAAACTGAGATTCAATTCAATCTCGCTTCAATAATGAACTGAACTAAAAACCTTTCGACCAAACACGTATTCTTTTACATGCGAAACGTTTGATGAAACAGTACAACAGTATAATTTCTCGGTGTCAGAAGTAACGGAGCCTCGCTCGTAAATAATAAAATAAGCTTCGTTCGTTTCCGCGTACGTACGATATTATTACCAATTTAAAGTAAAATGAGCGAAGTGAAGGATAACTGATCGATGCAAAAAGTTCGAAACCCCTGTTGGGTTAATTTCAATCTGTCAGGATGCATTAAATTAAATGCGAATTCTTCCGTATGAAAAAGTTCAAACTTATCGTCATATCATTGCGTCGAAATATATATGCTTATTATGTACAAGTGATACAACGTTTCTCGTTTTAAAGAGTATTATTCATTCGATAAATATTACACACGTTGCAAAGAAATATCATTTATGAGAATCGTAGAGGAAAAACATAACAAGATATATCTTTTATGAAAAAAAAGAATCATTTTTAGCAAGTATAATGGGAAATAGAGTGAAGAAAATGTAGAATGAAGTTTCTTCGTCTAAGGCTTCGTTTTCGAGAAAATCGAGTTTGAAAATTTATCAATTCCAGAGATGACAGAGAAGAATAATCAACAGGAGGTAATTTAATTATTAATTATTAATAATCATTGTCCTGCCATTTTCGTTCGAGAGAATTGAGTTTGAAAATATTTATCGAGCACGCGTGTACACGAGGCAACTTTTAACATATTTTAACATATTCAAAATCCATTTCCTCGAAAATGAAATTTTGAATGGAAAAATCTTGTTTCACTCTTTTTCGCGCGTAGAACAACCTCCTGTTAATCGTTCTTTTCTTCTACATCCAGGATAATCCAAATTCAAATACACCTGACGAATTTTCGAGCGTGATTTTCTCAAAAATCGATTTATTTTCTCCCAGATGCCGCAGCCTGTATATTTCAGTAAAAATAAGGTCAAATAGAACGCACGTTCGCGTGAATATTTTATCGTCGAAAGTGATTTTAGCAGGGGTAAGTCAGAAAATCGGGTCTCTTCAGATGCAACGCTAGTGCAACGAAAATTAGCGATTGGTTGATTTGGGTCGCGCGATTCACGAGGGGGCGTGGCGTAGACCTCGAGTAGGAGTGGCGTTGTCTGGTACTGAGGTTTGCATATCAATAAAATTTTATGGCAAAAAGGTCGTCTTCATTTCCTAGTCGAAACAGTTGCTCCTGGGCCTTTCAGTGAGACAAGTCGTGCAGTTTTTTCACTATTTCCTATATGTGTCCCCCGTACATACTGAAATCGTCATCGAGAATCGATCGTAGTAACAATGCAATTACACGAAAACGAGTGAGAGATCCGATAATCATCGGTGGCATTGTTTCACTGCCAGGCTATTGACATAGACGGACAACAATAGATATTTTTGTCAACGTGCGCAACTGCAACAACGCGACTGTATATAAATTATGACTGCAGGCTGATTACCCGCGATTCAATGACAACGCATTATCGTCCATTTATTGGCCCTCGGATATTGCATTCGCATCAGCTTACCGGGGGCCCGATGGCCAAGTTATTGTTCTCTCAGATAGCACTCGGTTTACGAAGCCTGACCCACCTGTGGCTGTCAATACGAGCGCGGGATAATGTCCGTTAAAGCCGCGATATAGTTTCTCTCAGCATTAGACGCGAGCGTTAAATCAAGGACGGGCAAATAGCAGCCCCGTAGATCGAGATCCTAAGATCATCTCACTACGTTAGGTAGGGGAAGGGAGGGGAAGGGAGAGTACAATCAGGTAGTTAGACATAATTGACTGCACGTGTAACTGTATGTACGATCATAGTCCGCGTCGTTTATCTCTCCGAGCGTAAAGTATCGGAACGTAAAATACATCTCGACGCGCAAATACATTATCGTTTACGGGATTGGTTTCCTCCTCTCTGTTCCTGCTCTTTCGTTCGTGATATTATTACATACGGGATGTTTCTGATACCTTTTCTTTTTCTTGGCAGAAATCCCGGAGCAAAAAGATTAGGATTATTAAAATTTCTTTTTTTAAATGATACAAAATCTTTCTCACATGCATAGCGCGTGATGCAATTTTGTGTACATTTTGTGTTATTAAAAAAAGATAGAAATATGATAATATTTAGCAGGTTGAAAAACAATGTAATAAAATAATAAAAGAAACGAGTTTGATAACCCAAATCATTGTATCATCACCTTCCACGGGTCGATGACTCGCAAGTTGTTGCTCCTTTCGTAAATCACGGTAATAGTAGTGCAGGCCATCAGGTTCGTCTAAACCTCTTTTCACCGGCAAATACGACTCATCTCTCATTCGTGTAAACACGTATCTCTACAAATTGCAAACCGCACAGCTCGTGTTCTTAAGATTTTTGTTTTTGCAATTCTCGTCGCTTCAGATGTTCGCAGTTCTTCAAAAGACGTCCAATATTCCTCACATTTGTCGTAACTTTAGACTCTTTTGTAATTTGTCACGTGATCGAGCTTGAATTTGACGTTATACCACGCGTAAAAATTGATTATTGTACCATTCGAAGATTGGTCGAACATTAAATCGAATACTTTCGTCCTCTTATTGGCAGACGTCTCGTTGCAACATCGTCAAACGAATAACAACCGAAGCTCGTCATAACTCGAGTTGCGAAGAAGAAAATGTAATATCCCACGATAAAACGCAACAAATATCAAACGTAGCGCATGAATGAGGCACCTGAAAATAAACTGGATGAACTTGTGCATTCAGCAATGACAGATGATTGGCAGGTGTATGCGGGCGGTTTGGAAACAACACGGGAAGATTAAAAATATCGCGTTTGTGACAATGTATCGCATTTTACGACACATTATTTTTTGCTCGCTCGTCAATCACGCAGGTTTGAATAAAAACCTTTTAAATGCAGTTGATACTGTATCCAGATCCATTATCTACCATTATCTTTTTTCTTTTTTTGCAAGATTAATAAGAACCTCTTTAGTTGGTATGCAATTTGTAATATCATAGATGTAATAATACTTATTTAGTATAACCAAGTGTAACCAACTATAACAGTATAATACAATAGTATAAACTGATATTTATTTTACTCATATAATAAGAATATTGAGTCTCACAAATATCAAAATCACCTAAAGTCTCTTAGCTTTTATGGATTAACCTGATAAGGAACGATGATGTGCGCAATGTTCGGAATCATGTATTGAGGAACAATGTATTTCGAAACTTCTACTTCCAAAAGAATATTTACTAACGTAAATAAAAATATTTCCATTCTAATATCTGGTAACCACTTGGGAGCTGGTTTTATCACTGAAAGTGATTTTAGCGGGGGCTAATTAACCCAGAAAATCGGGCCTCTTCAGGTGCAACGCTGATGCAACGAAAATTAGCGATTGGTTGATTTGGGTCACGTGATTCGCGAGGGGGCGTGGCGTAGACCTCGAGTAGGAGTGGCGTTGTCTGGTACTGAGGTTTGCATATCAATAAAATGGCAAAAAGTCGTCTTCATTTCCTAGTCGGAACAGTTGCTTTTTCCTTTCAGCGAGACGAATCGTACTGGGGTCCGAGTCGTGCAGTTTTTTACGTTATACAATTGGAGTAGTTTCAAAGGGGTTCTGACGGTGCTCGAAAGACCGCGCGGAGAGGCGGAGGTGGACGAAAGAAAGGAGAGAGGCAAACGATGGAAGACAAAACGATATTACCATCCAGCGGAGTGCTTGCGGTGGTGGGAAATTCACGGGGAATTACGAGACGCGGTGAATAAAAATGAAACGAGTTGAAAAGCAACCCGCTGGAGAACCGCAGAAACGCCCCGATACCCGCCGCGCCGTAGCAAAACGCGCGAATGAAATTTAGTGAGTCATTAGCGCGCGACAGTTTTCTGGCCCCGGCTGTTAGCCAGAACAAACGGATTGCGAGCGCTATTTAGTCGCTCGCGGTTCGTTTTACGCACGCGCGCGCATTCTTTTCCCCCAAATAACTCCTCCAGCTATTGTCCTCTAATACGCTGACGCGGATCACGTAAAACCCGTACGTGCGTGATTATTAATTCTTCTGGCTTTTTGCTGGTTGGTTAATTTGAACGATAAACGCGTCTATTTTTTAGCGTGACTGGTTCTAAAGTGCAAAAAGGAAAAACAGGATGAAAGTCGTGGCTTTCGCGTCGAGAACACAACAATTTTCAAAAGAGGTAATTTTCATGCGGTAATATTCATAAATAGGTATTTAATTTATTTCGTGCAACAGATGCAAGTTCAATTTATTCCGCCTAACGGATGCAAATTGAGAGGATGACGGCGCGTTTTCTTTGCACCGAGTCTCTGTACATTGCTGTTTATTAATAAAGTTGTGGCGCTTCTGACGAAAAAGAGAGAGACAGGGAGAGAGACAATGGAAACAAAAAGAGTATCATCTGATGCTTGCTACTGGATTCGTCAGGAAAATTTCAGAGCAGGCTAGTATTTTAGAAGCAAGAACTCTTTGATCTAATATACAGGGTAATTCCGTAAGAGTATGAGTCCACATTTAAAAATAAGTCGAAAAAAAGAAAGAAGAAAACGACTCTACGCGGTTTCGCTCTCGAGAAAATCGAGTTTGAAGATTTTTATCAAGCACGTTTAGTTAAGTCTATTTAATTTGCATTAGATTGTTAGCTTTTTTAAATCAAACAGATTTAGCTAGACGATTTAAATAGATGATTCAGATTAAATAAAATTAGCATTTTAATTTAGATTAGTCGAGGATTTAATTTTTTTCCAAGAATAATTAACAGAATAATCAAAAGAATAATTAACAGGAGATTATTCTACGTACGAAAACGTAGAAAGTAAGAAACGTGGAATAAAGCTTTTTTGCAAGACGCTTCGTTTTGGAGAAAATCATGCTTGAAGATTTATCAACTGCACCAGGAAACATGTTCGGTCTATTTTTTCGAAAACGAAGCTGCAAATGAAAAAATTGCGTTCTACGTTTTTCATTCATTTTTAAATATAGTACACTCCCCTGTTAATTGTTCTTTCCTGTCGCGTCTAGCATTTGTTAAATTCAAGTATTTAATCTAGAATTAGTAAATTTTCAAACTTACGAGACTTTCTCGAAAACGAAGTGTGATATTGAATAAAAAAAAATTTCTTCTGTTCTCGACTCATTTTTTCACCTTTTAACCGATTGTACCATGATTTCACAAACACCCTCTATTATCATATATGTGTAATTACAAATCCTTCGAGTGGTGACTTGATTTGATTTTCACTGAAGACTGTAATTGCAAAGTAAATACATCTAAAATACGTCATATTGTAATTTCAAGTATCCTGAACGATGTTTGGGCTCAAAAAAGTTCACCAAAAACTTGCAAAAATCATTCTCAAAGAAGTATAGTAAGAATAGTAATAAAAACATATAATAGAAAAAATCTTGTGATATAAATATCAAAATTACGCAAAGAAGACTATTATTTCAATATTTATGAAATCAATCTTGCAATGCAGAATATAAATATAATGCATCGCAAAAGTAGGTAATGATTACAAAATTTGTAACAAATTCCTGAAAAATGATTTTTCACGTTTCACAATATTTACGAAAGAGAGTAAAACTGTTACTTTTTCAGTCTGTAATAATATCAAATAAATGCCGGACGTACGAATGTAGATACGGATATATGTAGCACGTATAACTAGAGTTTGCAGATTTTTTTTTGTACACGTTCACGGGGAATTTACGAATGCAAAAATACAAGATACGCGTACAATATGTAAAAATATCGAAAGTCAAATATTCCATCGAAATTCTACATTTATCAATAGCGACAATTCCGACGCGAACGTTTGGACAAATTATTTTTATGAGTATAATTTAAAAAATACATCCCTAGATCTGCTAAACATTACACTACTTTGAATATATCACGCATTTTTGTGTATTGTGCGCATTTGATTTTTCATAAATGCAATAAAAAAGACCTGCAAAAAAATTTCGATATCTATCGAATCACACGATTTGCAGGTCAGAAGACGAATCTATTTAATTATTCACTTCTCTTCCTATATTAATATACAGCTTAAATAATAAATGTACGTGTAGACCGCGGATTTTTATGCGGATTTATAGAAAATTTAAAAATGCAAAAGAACGCGGGTATAACATGTATGAAATATTCATAGTACAGGGTTTTCTTTTCGTAATATTTATCACGCAAAACAATTTTCCGCCTGGGTTTTTTTTTTTTTTAATTATATTCTCAGAAATATGATTTTGCGTAAAAATCAATTGGGAAATTTTGTCACTCGACATTCAACCTAACTTTCGTGAGTAATATAACAGAAGTGAAACGCATACGCGTGGCAAGTCATCGGTGGCGATCAAGCGTAGCGGGATTTACGCCCCCGCAAAATTTAAGCGAAGAATCCAACACACCGCACTTATACTGCTGCACATTACCGAGCTTATCGTAACTCGACTCGCTATCGTTAATTATAAATCAAGCTGAGTATCTCGTTACATTAAACAGAACAAATGAAAGAGTATCACGCAAAAAATTTGATAAGAAAATTTCATCTGCATAAAAAATTACTCGTACTGTATAAGGAGATACTCTGGGTACTGTACTACTATATTTTTCCCAGTTTGTGGCATTTTCGCGCTTTTCTCAATTTTCAGTTTTTAACTTTTAAATTTCCAATTTTCGACCTTCCAATTTTTAACTTTTGGCCACGTTTTTTTCGAAACAGCGTGTCGTCGGTACAGCATGCAAACGTCACGATATCAAGATTGATCGAATATTGTTACTAGAAAAAAAAATTGGTCACGAAAGTCCATCACAAATTTCAATAATACTTCGAATTTATTTATTTTATTGGCTAAAATATTCTGTTCTACGTATTTTATGCTTCGTTGTTGTATTTTATCAATGCAACATTACAAATGAACTTTTTATTACATAATTACAAATTTTATATTAAAATATTGTAATTAAAAATATTTCATATTTTTAAGATTTTAATTAAAAGGAAATTAATAAAAAATATTTAGAAGAATTTTTAAGATTACAGATTTTATATTGAAAAATTCTAATTAACTTTCTTCTCCTGTAAGTAAAGGACATTCCAGTTATAAATGAATTGGAACGAAAAAATCACGAAATATACTACACAATTATCACGGATATATTAAAATCTACAAAATGTGTTTGTCACCTATTGTACATAAAATAATTAATAATAATTAATAATTCCAATGACGAGTCCCCGACTAACAGGTCGACCACTTAATTAAATACAGCTAAATAACTGAAAACAGCATATACTTGCTATTAAACTCAAGGAAACTGCTGTGAATCATTCTTGGTACGAAGAAATTAAAACTGAAATTAAAATTAAATATGTGAATTGCAAATTGAAGAGATCGAGTGATATATTTACGCTAATGGCCTCAATTTCTATTGAAGGAGGCCATTCAGAGTGTGTTAAGGATTCGTTGAAAGAAAGAGTGTTGCGAACTGGCGGCTCACGGGCCAGTTGTGTCTCGTGCCCCCACTTTTTTGATTGGTGCGACAATCCCCTCCACTGCGTCAATCTCCCCACTTTAACTTAAGCTACAGTTACAGAAAGATTGAAGGGATCCTATCTTTTTTGCGACGAAGCAGAGTGACTTCAAGTATCGTTCATCGTTGAAAAACCTAATAAAATATACTATATACACATATCTCACATTTTCACACTCGTATCTTATTGCAATGTTAATGAAATTTCGAAATGTTATCGTTGTCATGTAAGTTACACTGTTCTATTTTGAACGCTTCTAAATTATTGCAAAGTACAATTGCAATAAATATCATACAAATGGACATATTGATAAAAAGAATAAATAAAAATAATAATTCAACGTCTGCGGAATTAGACTGAAATTTTACAAAATTTATTAGAAATGAGAAATAAACTCGAAAATGCGGGAACTTGATACTAAAAAAAAAAATTTGTCGATCGTAGCTGAAGTAACGAAAGTGTCAGTACTTTGACGAAACTGCATCAAGTGTCCAATTATTTACGCACGATGATACAAGCACGTGTAACAACGATGCTGGCTGTTGCCAACGACGACGATTCGCAGGCAGTGTTAACTATCGCCCGTACGACGTACAATCTCGGTGGCAATGGCGACGACAGTGGACGATGGAAAAGAAGCTCGAGCAAACGGGAGCTGAGCGCAATAAGCATCGTTGGCGGAAAAAAGCGGCCAAAGCCGGTCGTCTCTAAAACGCGGCAATAACAAGCCAGGATTACAGCGAGCGCGGTACAATTGCGAAGCCACGCGCAATAAATAGCAATTATGCTTAACAACGAGGACGAGGTCGGACCGCGAGGCAAGTTTTCTTCCCCCCCTGACCTCTCTATAAACCGCGCTTCTTTCGTTCGCGAAACCTTAACCACCGTATCGTACGACCCTGCCGATTCAGTTCTTTCGACCCTGTTAAAGACGCAGAACGTCAAGAACGAAATTCCCCCCTCCGCGCTGACTCTCGGTTTTACATTCCCGGCTCGTTTAACGCGTCGCAGATTTTCTTTTTTTTTTTTTCTACTCTCTCGCGAATTCAACCTTTTCATTCCATGCCATCGATGAAACGCGTTTTCCGTTGTGAAAAAAACGACGCCATACTCGCGCACTTCCGCGAACCGGAGAGCGTTGCCGCTCTCTTCCGCGGGACGATATCTCGGTCGATTGAAAAAATATGACCACAGTTGTTCCGTATTAATTTTCCGAGAGCGATAAAATTTACGGTTCGGCCGGGCCGATTTAATTTTCTTTTCGACGAGCGTTGGTCGTGGATATTAATGAAAAAATGCGAGCAACAGCCGCAATTTCGCGGTGGAAATGTTTTTTCGTCATTTTTCTATGTGTGCGTGTGTGTGGATTTTTCGCCACGCGTTTCGAAAATGATATTTAACTAATATCGGACGTGATACATTAATCGAGGATTGTTTATTAATTTCTGAAGAGCAGGGAAAACTACGCATTTCGGGTAAAAATAAAAATTACTTCCAAACTAACCAGAATTCAAACTCAACTTTGCGCGGGCATCGGGAAACAGGAACGTCGCGTGAGCGATCCAAGGATCGATACACACAATAAAATATTGTAAAAAATCTGATCTTCGAGAACAAACGTCAATCACGGAATTTGTAACAATTATGTTACATACACTTTAGAAAAAATGAATTAACAAATGAATGAAACGAAGCTGAATCGATAATTAAAAGCCTGTATTTAAAACTCTAATAATTTTAACTCGAAATTTAACCTATTATCATGGCAGAGTTGGCAAGTATAGGACAAGTACTTTAACGAACGATAAAATCGCCCGAACAGATGATCCTCTGTAATTCGAGCATCGTTCAAATTCCCCAAGATCTTTGGAATTTTCAAGCACTTTTTACATTAATTAAGATTAAACTCTGGAAGCCTGTGGAACTGGAAGAACTCTCAAACAGGCATAAACTAAAATAATACTTAAAACAACGTGAAACTTTGGCAAACTGCCTCGCGAAATTTTAACTTTTGTTTAAGATTCGCTTGCAAATTAGGACAATTGTCACTTTAATTAATTAGAAGACGTTCTTTTGCTTCCATCAGAAGATAAAATAAATCGGGCAGATGCATTTAAAATTTAAAAATAAGTGTTTTCATTTTACGAAAAATCTTCGAAGCTTCACGAGTGAATTTGACTTTAAAATTTTATAAATATGTTTTTTTTTTCTCATGAAGTAATTCCTTTCATAATACTAATATTGTATAACAAGTATACAATGTGAGTTACCCAATTGAAAGTCATATTTCTTTCTTAATTAAAAATTAAAAGAAAGTTAGAGAAAATAAGTAAATGATTCAACAAATTTTCATACTGATATTTTTTTTACATACACAGACACATGCTTGTATTTTGGATCATTTCCTTCAATAAAGGTTAAGACTGACAAAACTTTAAGTAAGATTATCTAAATAATAGTATCTAAATAACTATCTTTGACAATATCTTTCTATATGCGTAGTCTTATTAAGATTAAGGTAAATTTTCAAACAATTAATTAGAGATAAAATTTCAACTGCATCGTTGTATTTACTATCTCCTCGAGATCATAATTGTACATCGTTTTGTTACTCCACTGTTTCTCAATCCAAAATTTCATATTGTCCCGAAGGGACAAGCATCCATTTAAACGTACTGTCACTGGGAGAGCGACCACTCCGTACGAACCATTTTTCTACGACGTTACACACAAACACACACACACACACACACATACGCACACGTGATGTAGAAAGCACACAGGAACAATAAAAATTCTAATAAATATGTAAATGCGGCAACAAGAACCTATTCTTCAGGATACACTAGAAATAAAATAACACAGAGCATGTAATATTTATAAGCTTTCCGATATCCCGCTGTACGAATGCTCCGTGCTCCATTCAGGAAATCAATTTCGTGGAAATTTTCAATTCCTCGGCATATTTTTATATGTATTTTGTTGCAACGTGCACCTTATTGACCGTAAGTATATCGACGCACGTGTAGATAAACAAAAATTTACTGCTCAATTCAAAGACTGGACTAAAGCACTATCAATTTGATATCGAGAGACAAATCAAGTTGGAGAAATGGAGTAATTTCACTACGACTTCAAAATTAATTTCTTAGAATTATATCAATATAAGATACAAAATAAAGTAAAATTTGTTCAAATTTTCCAGCAAGTGTCTCGATGCTTGACACTAAACGTGCCAGCACTTTATGTACACCTATTCCTACTAATAAACTGATAAAGATCCTTTTACGAAAATACAGCTAATTTTCAATTTAATATAAGAAACAGTGCACGCGGAATCATTTTAGATAAAAAAAGAAATTACAGGTATATTTTCATCTTTTTTGCACAGAGTGAAATAAACGAAAGAAGCGACAATAAACACAGAATTTGGTATCAAATTTTGACCGGTTATGGTAGGAATAGGTATACACAAAGCCCTGATACGTTTAGCGTTAATACATAGCGCTGTTGTTCGACGAAAGATTGCTTCTTGTGTACGTATACCACATCGAAACCTTGTTGGAATTTCATTCAAGTCTCGCGCGAACTTGCTCGTTCGACGTTGGTTACCTCGAGGTATCGATCCGCGATAAATTACGAAAAGCAGACAGTGACAGGACGGGCCTATCCGTAGACAATTTCAATTGGTCAGTGGAATATCCTACTTACGTTGATAGCTGAGACTGACAAAGTGGTGACGCAGGTTAACGAAGGGACTGTGCCCAAGGGGAAGTAATTCTCGTGGTCACGAATAGCTCGTGCTTCGTGTCATAGGTTATTCACGTGTCTATCTCGTATCCAGGATATCAGCACTAACGCAAAATACTGCCTTGTTAGACGCGTATCCGATCAAAAGGTGATTCAGCGAATGACTTTGGAAAGGAGACTATCAATATTTAACGATCAAGCATCGATTTCATATACAAACAGACATCTATTGCGCGTAACTGTATTGTTGTACCTTTGGTTTTAACGTAGTTAACCTAAACCTTTTTTTATAGTGTACTTTTTTTTTTAAATAAACCATTTCTGCAGTGCTTGGTATTAATTCACTTGGATCTGAGCGAAAGTTGCAGACACACGACAGTACGAACGCCGCGAACGTAAAGTAAAAATATCAAACGTGATAGTAGGTAATACGAAACTTTGCTTGTAAGTATCAAAATTGAGAAAATATTACATACACGTCTTGAGGTTGTTTTATAATATTTAGATGAATATTAATTCAAAAGCTAGTATTAAGCTAGTATTTAAAAAATGCATAATTTTTATATGTTTATAACAATCAATTTTTTTATTAATCAAGAAAATTTCAAAATGAAAAATTTTCACCGTGAAATGTTCTGTCTGTATTTCGTCTCTGTCAAATAATTTTTTCTGCCAATTCTGAATGAAACTTATTCTGATTTAATTCCAAAACTTGATCTACTTCTTCAAAAAAATTGACGTTTTACACGTCTTTCATGAATCTTTGTGACTTTCATTTTCTGCATTTTCTGTATTTGCACTTAATGCATTACTTTTATTCTCCGACGAAACATGATCTTTGTTGTTATTGCTGCGATCACTGATTGAATATGTAACCTTAGAAATTCATTGCTTTCTAACATCGAAGATCGCGTGTTGAACCTCACTTCCAGACTGTAACGAGAGTTAATTGTTTCGCAAAGCAAATTGTTTCCCAATTGTTCCCAACCCAGTTTGTCTATAAACGGTTTCTCGTGTTTATCCTGCAGATGTTTCACGCAAAATGCGGTCGTGTTTGTTCAAAAACTAAACTTTGAAAACAAATTTTTGTGCATTTTTAAATTTTTATTTTTTTTAGAGAAAATAGGACCTAGATATGTCGAATATGTACTAAATATTATATCAATACGTTAAATTATTATAATTTTTCTTTTCTCTACATATTTGCAATATGCCAAAGTTATATAATGAAATAAAAATTCAACAAAAAAGTCAGATAATTTAACGAAGAATGAAATCAATTTGTACGTACAAAAGTCGCAAGATTTATATTTGCATTAACAATAATACCAGATGACTATGTTTCATATTGCAAATAACGTTGATGCTTGTCGATACTTGTCAAGTTTTCATTAAATTTTTATACTTACTCCTTACAAGTAAGAAAATGCATTCTTTCCAAAATGCTTTTTATCAAGCCTCCCTCTGTGTATTAAAACGACCGTATGCCATCACCAAAGTTCAACTTTTTGTTTTGTTTTATCGTGCAAAAAATGCCATCATAAGGTGAAAAAAGGAAGAAGAAGAAAAAAAAGAAACATGAAAAAGAGTATCTTCATCGGTTAGTAAACTTGTCGATAATATTACACTGCCAAGCTGTATTTTGTACATTTTACGTACGCTGGAGAGGCGAATTTATTGAAAAGGATAGCAGGATGAGTGCTTGTGAAAACTATCTCTCCGAGAGGGCTGTAAGAAAACTGTACTAGGAGGACCATCGTATAATCGATTAAGAAATTCAAATCGGGATAGATCGGTATTTAAAATTTTTCAAACTACATTTTGTTACGAATTATTTACAGTGCAATTTATATTCGTCATATTAAAAAAATGAAAGCTGAGCAATAATGGACATGTATGGACAATATATATAGACAATAATAAATAATAATATATAGACAATCAATTTTCTATCAAGTAAAATACGCTAAATAACACGAAAAAACAAAACTTCTATCTGAAAAAACAAAAGCCAAGAGATAAAGCAAACGTGTATTTGCTTGAACATTGCATTCCATTAATATAGCATTTTTCTACCGCGAATAGTTGTATTAAAATTTCAAATTTCGACGTGATGTTGCTTCGAAACGACCGAGCGCGTACAGGAAGATTAACAAAAAATGGAATTTAGAATCGCTACAGTTGCGTGAAGTCACCTAACTAATATACACCGTCCGCACGTATGAATTAAAATTTATTACTCGCAGAATTATAAATAGACTTTTTATGTTAGTATCAAAGATATAAAGATACAATTATAATATTCCATTGATGAGAGAAATTCCTACGTACGCTGCCAATATTTGCGGTTCTTTTCAACAAATTATAAAAATTTTAATTTTTCTATGTAACCGTGAGAGAAAATTCAAAGTTTTTTTAATATTTTTCATTGTTTACAATTTTACGAAATGGAGAAAAATTGAACTTTTTTTAGTGTCACCTTCAGTGAACACATCACCAAACTTATTGTCAGTTTTCGACAATCAGTCGAGTTATTTTTCTTTCTCTATAAATTATTCACTGACTGAAATACTCGTCTACGCTCTACAACGTAGATATATTTATATAACGACATAGATAAAGAGAAGATAAAGCACAGAGGGAGAGAACGAACGTGATCGTAAATTCATGAGAATAATTCGGTCATGAAGAAAGCAAGGAAACAGCGTCGACAAAATGGCGGATGCTGCAGCAAATAGCGGTTAAGGATGATCTCCTTAGGTTTACGAAAATGGATGTCGACTCTTAGCCTTCACGCGTCTCGGGGAAAACTCTCGGCATGGTGTCTATCAAACGTCCTCTCGTATATATATATGTGTGTGTGTGTGTGTGTGTGTGTATTTTGAGTTGCCGCCGTCTGGGCAAGCAGACAGGGCTGACAAGTTGTTTCGCTTTTCATCAGGCAAGAGGCGGCGGCCACCTAGTAGTCCTCTCAACAGACGTAGATACAATAACCGGCGGCGTCTAATGCGTCACGATTTTTCAGGTCGCTGTGTAATTGTTGTACACGGCAGGCTCGACAATGTCGTGTTAATTGGCACGTGTAATTTATGAGGTTCGTTGATTGTGCAGCGTGATCGAATATACGTTTTGATGGATTACACCGGCAAACGCCTGTGCCAGTCATGCGCGGAATTCGAGACGCATTTGCATCTCGAATTCTTGCATCTACGTTTATATATTTGTGGCACAAACGAGTGCGTTGTTATCGTCGAGAATATGAATTTATTACTTTTTTATTTATTACTATTTAATCCAGTATTGAGAGGATAATTTATTCATTTCTTATACGTATATGTAACTTTCTAAGATTTCGTAATTATTCGCGTAGCTTACTTCTGTTTAGATGTCTTTGAAAGTGATCTTAGCGAGGGTAACCCAAAAAATCAGGGCTCTTCAGGTGCAACGCTAATGCAACGAAAATTAGAGATTGGTTGATTTGGGTCACGTGATTAGTGTAAGGGCGTGGGGTAGACCTCGAGTAGGAGTGGCGTTGTCTGGTATTGAGCGATCCCTGTAATTTGTTTTGTATCGATTCAAATGTTTGCATATCGATAAAATTTTATGGCAAGAATATCGTCTTCATTTCTGGGCCTTTTAGTGAGACGAATCGTACTAGGGTACAAATTGTGCAGTTTTTTTACAAATGACTGTATTATCAAAATGTAAAATCGCCTGTTTCCAGCGCCGATTTAATCGATCATTGTCTCTAAAATTAAAAGTTTATAAAGTTTATAATTTGCTATTACTCTTAACTATCAATTAGTTTCTCTCGCATGAATTCTACAATTTGATTTTCACTACTTTGCTCTTCACTTTTCTCCTTTGTCTATTCATTATTGAAGGAAATAACAAAAGATATGTTATTCAGTAAGTAAACGCATTAAGTGCAGTTCAACTGGACACAAAGCAACAAATCAGAGACGTCTGACGCTCCGTGTACGATCGTGTGCACGACTGAGAGCCAGACACAAGGACAATTTAGATTTATGACGATCGCTTAATCGTCGAAATTGAGATGTTCGAGACGTTAGTCATCGGATGAATTGATAACACTCGAGATCCTCGGGTCGAGGATTCCCGCATCGATCCGTGTGCAGGTGGAATCAGTACAGGTAAACAAATGCACGTGATCGAGATACAGGCGTGTATTCACAGCCGCGACGCTTGAGCCGGAGAAATCAAAGCGAGCTCTAACGATGATCCACGAAAATCCGCTTCTGAGATTCCGCTCGTCAGTCAATAGCTAGGGATCCCTCGTGCCTGTCAATGATTTGTTTACCTCTGTCGAACCGGCTCGTTAGACGGATTATAGATCGTGCAAGTGATCTCGGACAGTTTGTGATCCTGAAGTGGCAGCAATATGACAAGATGTAGGAAATACGAGAGAGACACGTGATACGAATACGAAGGAAAACATCTCGCTGAAAAGTTATTCGAAAGAGATATTTAAAATACTAAAATGTCAATATTTTAAAGCATTAATAGAAACTTTGCAATATTAATAATTGCAATTTTGAGTAAGAATTAATTTTAACTACAACATTTATGCTCCTTCTAAAATTGCACGAAAAAACTTGATATAAATAAAAGTATATATTGTTAAATTCCATTTTTTGATACTCCGACTGCAAAAAAGAATCCCTTTGAATTTTACGAAACTGAAGGAAACTAACGTGCTCGTGTAACATTGTGTGATTATTGCTCGATTCTCAACAGGTTAATCAGAAATAGCCAAGGAGAACCGCTTCAGAGCCGATCGTTTAACGAGCGGTGCTGACGGTGACGTGGATTTGCCATCGCGAGGTTGAAAGGGACGACCGGCTGCGATATCGAACGCCGATGTCGTGTTCTCGAGATCGCGTAACGAGAGCCGAGTCTTAAACCGATTTACATAGAAATTGAAGTAGAAATGGACAGAAGCATCGATAAACCGGATTGAATGAATCACTTTCGACGATTTGAAAAAGCTCGCGGAGACAGGCAGAGCTGCCGCTGCCTTTCTAAATCGAGAATTATGCCAAATGAATCGACCCCGATTCCGTTCTCTGTGATCTGGAACTTTGCCTTATTTCACCGCGATGTCGACGTTACCTCGGAACGATGAAAATCGTTTCTATAATTGCCACTTCGTGCGACTCTCGATCGCAAATAACCGAGGGTCCTGCGGTCACGGGGGATTCCTGTTATTTCGCCTGGATCAGTTTCGAGCCGGTGATTCGAGTCGGCCGCCAGTTATTTTAAAGAGTAGGACGTGAAGTAATTTACTTTAACCCTTTGTTTAAGTGTGTTTAATACGTACTAAAATATTGCATCGTATCGTAAATCTGCCATCAGCAATGAAACAATGTCAATAATAAATTAATTGGATTATTTATTAGAGATTCAAAGAGTATAACGTATCGCAATACATTGAGTGAATATCTAAAGTGTGTGTTTAAGAATGTATGCATACTTCATTTGTACTTTAGACTTTTGACAATTTTGAGCACTCAAAATTTATATTTATATTTATTTTCAAATTAAATTTATATTTATATTTCTGAATATAAATACTACGCTATAGGCATGTTATGTGTATTATGTAGAACATTAGATTTTTTCTGCGTTTTTTGTCTTTTTATGTTTTAAAATATTACTTGTGATCACTCACGTACGAAAAAATTATACCATGTGCATATTTTATAAAGTAAGGTGCTGTCGACTGTTTTTTTTTCTCAATATTTTTATTCCTATTATCAAATTACGAGAATAAATAAATTATTTAGCTTTATACTAGAAATATATTCCCATCTACATCCTCCTATTTTTTTCAATTTATATTCTATTTGCTGGTAATTACAATAAACAGCCAAAAATAACAAATTTTCATAACCTGACATAAATTATTATATAGTTATCCATGATCTAATGATACCATTTCCATTTCTAATTAGAATATAGATCAATCAATTTTCTTAGACAGTGATAATTCTAATTAGTCTATGATACGTTTATCTACATTCTTTTTCTCTGAATATTTATGTTATAATTGAGTGAATATTTTGCATTATTTATACCTGTTGTTATCAATATAATGCGAATATTTATACACGTTGAATATGCAAGAAACGCGCGACATTTATACGTATGAAATATGCAAACACGCTTGAAAATATGTTGACCATTTGATTAATCTGATTAATACAAATTTAATGCATCGAATATCGAGTAACAGATATTTAATAATACTTTTGCAATTACCGTCTACTGTTGGTATCTGCGGTTCAAAATCTTCAGCTATCGAAATCTAAAAATCTTGAAAAATGCTTGTCCAAATTTGCAGTTGTTAATAAATGTACAATAAACAATTTTTAATGAGTATTCATTTATGAAAGAATCTCAAAGAACTTCTTTACGATTAGGGCTTCAATCGAAGCACTCAAAATTGCAAATGTATGATTTGTACGATTTTCATATTTAACATAAATTATATAACATTATTACTAGCATTTTATCGTGACACTATTAGTACAAATTAAGTTAATTCGATGATAAATTTTGTATACAGATGCGTAATACATTTAATAATATACAATACATTTTTGCACATGTGTTTGAACATGAATATGCCTATTTTATAAAAAAAAATAACGTTTTTAACTTAAAAATTTTATAAAAATTTTAATTTAATTAATTTTAAATTATTAAAAATTTTATAAAAATTTACAAAAATAACACGCACTTTTATCTTCTTAATCACATATAAAAATGTGAAAAATTCTTTTTCTGCTTGCATTCTGTAGCAAGCGTCCGCCGTCTAGTTGTAAGAGCACGAACAGATCACAGATCGTCAAAGTGACGCGTGTTTCTCAAAAATCTAATTTCAGACTTTGCAGCGTGATCTTATTTTATCGGAGACGAAAGAAGCAAAAAGCGAACGTTCACTTTGCGCAAGCTCGGCGTGGTATCGTAATACACAGAAGCGGCTATCGTCGGTTAGACGCGTTTACGTAATAATAATAATAATAATAGCTGTGGGGGCTATGATAATCTAAAGCGACTTTTTACGAGGGACTTTTTACCAAAGGACTTTATCAGAAGGGGTCTATTAAAGGAGGTACTGAATATCAACAAGGATGTAAAAAAGGGAGAAAGAAGGAGAAGTGAATCGGTAGACAACTTTGTTAGGGAAGCTGAAAAATTCCGGCAGCAATGAAGCCACGCTTCATGGATATTTTTTCGGTTATTCTAACTTGTCTACGTATACCTATCCATTATTTTTTATAAATTGAAATTATTAAATTGTTGAAATCATCATAATTGAAATTATTAAATTATATTACACAAGTTAATAATTTTATACGTATTAATTTATATAATTATGTTACGTTATACAATCGCGAATAGAAAAATATCATCGTACAAAAACAGAAATATCACACTATATTATTTCTTGGCATAAACTTTTTTCTCAGCTAATAGAAAGAATATTGATTTTTTAAAAAGTAATTGTGATGACGATAAATTGATGAATACTAAAGTTCACCGGTACAACACGTAAATTCGCATGCATATTTTCTAGCAAGCGGCTAACAGTGAGATTAATTTTAAACATTCCACGTTGAATCGATCCTATTTTGAATAATTCACTCAAACCTAACTCATGAGTATTAAGCAACCAGATACGGAAAAAGAGACTGAAAATTTCTGAAATTCATGGAAATGAATACGACACTTGATCTTCAAGAGTAATATGGAAATGGATTCTAATACGGTAGAGCGCGTTGGTCGATGCTCTCCATTGTCAAAAGAGTTCTGAGAATCTTTTGAATGACAAAACGATTTCCATTCGGGAGATCTGAGCGATGATTTCCTACGAAGAGAAGAATGTTCGAAGATACTCGTTGAAACGGAAGAGAATTTCAATTAGCGCTTTCCGCCGATTCACCGCGCCCCCAGCGTGTCTTAACACCATCGCACGTGATACTTCCTCGGAGGAGTTAAATTAGGTAAGATCATGGAATTCTCCAGATATGGTTCTCGATTGAATGGGCTGTTATGCGCAATTAATCAACCTCCTGTTTTACTTAATGTCGAATCACATTTACGATAAGCCATAACCGAATCACTGCGAGCAGGGATTATATTTAAACTATATCAAATTTCACTTTAGTTGATAAAAAAACTGCACGACTTGTATCTTTCAGTACGATTCGTCTCACTGAAAGGTCCAGAAACAACTGTTCTGATTAGAAAGTGAAGATGACTTTTTTGCTATAAAATTTTATTGATACGCAAACCTCAGTACAACGCCACTCCTACTCGAGATGTATTCCACGCCCCCTCGCGAATCACGTGACCCAAATCAACCAATCGCTAATTTTCGTTGCATCAGCGTTGCACCTGAAGGCCCGATTTTCTTGATAATAAAACACACACACGGTCATAAAACGTATCTACAAATTTCTATTTCTATATAATTTTTAAATATTCTATATCTTTAAATTTTCTATAAAATTTCCATTTAAGGAGAAACGAGAACTTTCACCGTCATTTGTTGGTCGATGGGCAGATTCTGCAAAAGTGACGACGTTGTTTATATTTATTGCTTGCGCGTAACTTATTAATTACGTGTAATAATACATATAATATACATGTAGTTAAACATTATTTATACAAAAAAAAAACAAGTTAGAACAAAAAGTCACGAAATTTGACGACAAACGGAATTATCGCACATTTCGAAAGCATCTCGAGAATCCTCAGTTCCGTTTTTCTTAATTCCGTCGAAACGAACGAAACACTCGAGTGAGCAGCTCTATGAAATTTGGAAGTTTCGCCGGGATCGAGACGAGACTAATAATACCAGTTAATTAGCCACTCGAGCAGTTGGTCGCTTTGAAATTTTCTAACAAGACAGTTTCCGGGGCTCTCTCGGCGCCACTCGGCGGAACCACGCGCGATTCCGATAGAATGGTGTGTTAAATTAACAACAATGAACTTCGTAAATCCAATTCCTGGATTTCTTCGGCCAGACTTCCGACTAAGTACTCAGAGACCTACTTCACAAGTTAAATCTGCACCTACTTTATCGTTTTGCCCGCCGTTCTTCATCTACTTGCTTTGTCTCCTCTGATTACCATGCAGAGGCATGTATTAAATTATCCCGAAAGTTTCTTTTCGTTTTACTCGTGAATAATGCATGCACGATGCCTCGTGTTTTACGTCACCCTCTGCATCTCCGGATGTCTCGATTTTCAAAATTTCTGTCACTTTCGTGTGATTTATTCGACCGAATCTTTTACCACAGAAGTTTCGTTCTTTTAATGGAGGAAGCAGATAATGATCAGACGAGGTAATGGTCTGACTATTATCTATTCCTTTCCTTGGTCTGACTATTTCTGTTCCTAAAATAATTTATATATATATTTTAATGCGAGTATTGTGGCTGTGGAGGGGATAGAATAAACTAATTCTCCATTAATTCTACGATTCCGTGAGAAAGAAAGAAAAGTATCTGTTAAAAAGATACAGATTGGAAAAAATAGATTTTGCATTATTTTCTCTTTATTTTCACTTGCTTGGTCATGCAGGATATCTCATACATTTTTTATCCGTACCATTGGATAAAATTTAAACTCGTGGTGACACATTCTACGACATTTATTTGAATCTGCATTTTAAAAGGAATTTAAAAAAACACCGTTTCGTCACTTTTCTCCATCTTTTGTTTCGCGGAGTCAACCGGATTTGCCGTGCGAACGGCTCGCGTATTTTTACACGCATTGCGCGCATTGTCAAGTTTCCCACAAATGCATAAAAATCCGCAGTGTAATAATCATTCGCAGATGCAGTTTGCATTCATCGAACGTAAAGCTGGAGACTGGTTTCCGCCGGCGGGCAAAGTTTGACTGCGAAGGCAATTAGCGGCAGCATAAATTGAGATAGACGAGGATATCGGGAAGCATGTTGAGCAGCTCTGGCGAGACTCGGCTCATGAATATGAAACGAATATGACTGTAAGCCCTTTTGTCCGATGGCCATTCGATCTGTCACATCGATTCGTTCACTCTACTATCTCGTCGGATGTTTTACTGCGTCTCGTAACTTCTAACATTTGCCTAATCTGGCTCCTCTATGGGCGAATAGATTTCGCCGGACAGATTTCACGATCCCTTTTAATACGACTACGATTCCGCTTCCCTCGGTGTTTCAAACTTTTCTCGTTAGAAACCTCGAGAGCCTGCGTTTCTGTCTTACGCGCGCGATACTTTCACTGAAGAAGGAAAGTTATGAATGTGATTATTAGCTCTAAGAACGCTTTATTTTCTTATTTAATAAGCGCTATAACCCCTTCCACTGCATCGATCTCTCTCTCCACTTGCTTAATAGGGAAATCAACAGACTGAGAGAGTAGAGGGCGTAGTCTCAGAATGCTATGAAGTGAAATTATCACGATAAATTTTACAGGAATGGATTATACATCACTGAGAATTATACAATTGATAGAAAGTTAATTTATTCTGATCTGACGGTAAAACGAAAACAATGTAACCATAAATTTTGCAAGCTGAAACGTTCGATTCTGCAAACTTCAGATCAAATATTTTTACATCGTGTCTTGTGTATTTATGCAAAAATTTTAAATTTCGAGGTGATCGTTTACAGTCGCTTCGCAACGAATAACAATCGTATTACCTTCGAAGCTTCTTAAATAATATTACATTTCCCAACGTTGAACGTACAAGAGCAACAAATCCCTTAAACAGCACCAAAATATCTTAGATAAAAGGACCGACCAAGTATCATTCAAGAAACTTATCCAATCTCTAATAAAGCTTTCGACCATATAACGAAAATTGTTGTTTCCTTTGCTGGTAGATATTTTCAATGTAATATTCGTTAATTCAAAGTAATGAGCGGAGGCACTCTGCGAGTGAATTCGTCAGCAAAGCCTGATTATATTTTAGACTGAGGGGGAGAGGGGGCGTACAGTCTAAAGAGGAAGTTATTATCAAAAGTTTTCGCTGAAAACCCCTTTGCGAAGTTGTTTTTAGTATTTGTCCACAATTTATACTTTGTAAATGGTACCACTTCATTACGTGACTTTTCGTTTCGGTGTAACAACAATTTTTCGATATAACATTCGTTCGTTCATTTTTAACAAACCGTGACCTGACAACCACAGAAGGTGCTCGTAATTTTGTCGAGAAATGCTTGTTGCAGAAACTTGCGTAAAAAAAATTGGATCATTTTTATCCACCTCTTTAACATGAATGATGGAAGATGAAAATAGAATACAAAGGAATTTAACAGGCAATTAGTATTATCAGAGATATTGCGAACAATAACTATAACAGTTTTAATCTTGAAATTTGAAAATGAAGACCTAAACTGCCGCGTAAAGCAATTGCACGTTCGTTTAATAACAGAATGTAACGATAAAATGTAAAAATAAAATACAAGTGAATTTAACACAAAATTGGTGTTGCAGTCGACCAACTGGGAACTATAACAATTTCCAGGAAGATTACTCGATATTGGAACAAAAATTGAAGTTAAATTTGAAATTATCTTGCTGGAGATTTAAATTACATCGTGAAACAGAATTATTGTACATCTATTTGATGTAACAGAATGTAACAGTGAAATATAAAAATAAAATACACGTAAATTTAACAAACAATTGGTATTTGTGGGCCATAAGGAAGCATAACAAGCTAGAAATAGATTATTTGATTTTGCAGTTTTTAATGTACTTGAATGTTGTTTACCGATGTCTATCGTGATAGAGTGCGAAATTTAATTAAATGTTCCAAATTCATAATAAATTTTAGTTATACTCGTCTGCAAATACTATTTCGAAGTTAAATAAAATACAAGTAAATGCAATCCTCAAGTGAACGTTCTGTTTTAGTTTAATAGTTGAGGTTCAAGTTTAATTCAATGGAAATAAACATAATGATATAACATATCACACACTTTCAAATAATGATCAAAATTGTATCAACAGGTGATACAATTATTAGTTTAAAAACATGGCCCATTTAAAGATTAAATAAGATATAACTGAAAAGCTTTGAATATTCTAAATTTATTTAATAATCTACATTACCGTTATAATTAAATACTCTAAATTTTAATTATGACACAAATTATTACAGTCGCCTACAATCTAACAACAACAAAAAAATAAAATATAAATGAATTTGAATAAAACATAAAATACTCTAATATATATTAATAATACTCTGTATTAAATAATCTACATAATATCGTTACAGTGATACCACAATTATAATTAAATGCTCTGAATTTCAGAGTATTTATTATCCAACAACACTCGCGTGTTTCGGTGAGATGTACAAATAACTTTGTTTCAATAATAAAATACGAGTAATGCGTAAGGAAGTGTCAAGCCAGGGTGTAACTTGGTTTTATATCACAAACAGGTTGGAAAGAAAAAGAACACAACACAAGGGGGGCTTCGTCTCGGCGCCACCAGCAAGCAAGCAAGCGTCGAGTAAGGCGCTTCATGTGTAAAAATGCGTCCGAAAAACGGGCAGTCGCGCGTAACGAGGGAACTTTGTTCGCGATACGGCGATTTCCACGCTTCACCAACCGTGCCAACGTCATTTTCATGGAAACGGCATATTGATTTCTTTCTGCTCTGATGAAGAGAATCCACACTGGCAAGGAGGAGGACGAGACAGAACGGAGGAGAAAGGAAGCAGGAAAGATAAAGAGATTGAAAATCGAACGGTGAATGATCTATGGTTCTAACGGGGCAACTCTGACACAAATTTCTCGAACGCCTTGGGCCACGAGATACCCAGTGGACTCTAATTGCACGACCACACACCCAGTGAAAGGCACGACTAGACTAATTACCATGGATTTAATGTAAATCATCTTCTGAAATATACACAAGCACAAAAAATGCGAAATATATAAGAAAAGAACACAAGTTTTCTATTTTTACAACGAGAAACATTTAACTTGACAATTCAATTATTTTTCACGTTGTAAGATCATTTAGATGTTGGCTCATTATATCAAATGGATGTTACGACGTTTGTATGTTTATTTGAAATATTGTTTTATCACTGAAAGTGATTTTAACGGAGGTAACCCAGAAAATCGGGCCTTTTCAGGTGCAACGCTGATGCAACGAAAATTAGCGATTGGTTAATTTGGGTCACGTGATTCGCGAGAGGGCGTGGAGTAGGAGTGGCGTTGTCTGCTACTGAGCGATCGCGTCTGTAATTTGTTTTGCATACCAATATTAAATTTTATGGCAAGAAAGTCGTCTTCATTTTCTAGTCAGAACAGTTGCTTCTGGGCCTTTCGAATCGCATCGGAGTACAAGTCGTGCAGTTTTTTCGAATATTTTAATATCCAACCATATTGTCAGCTAACGACTATATCACCTGCTACAGCAGACACTTTATTACAGTATTAAAATATTTGTAAGATAACAATTTGGATAAAAGAGGTATATGTATTTTACAGAGTTGATCAGATGCACAGTCCTCCGAAGAAACTGCTTTATTTCAACACGACCGGAATTTTAAAATTAACTCGGAATACAAAAACTTGTTGTATTAGTACGGCCGACAATCCCAATCTCGATTCCATTCTGAATTTGTATGAATTTTGAAAACGAAAAATATAAAGGGCCGCGGATTTTTATGCGTTTGCGGGAAAATTTGAAATGCAAAGCTGCATCGGATGCGCGTAATACGAAAAAGTTTAACGCTTTCTGTAACGGTTTGGCGTGATCAAACGATTTTCCATCAAAGTTCCATCCAGTTCTCAATTACCTGATTCTCATAATTTGAATTTTCACGAGTAAAACGAAAAGTATGAACTTTCATAAATATCCGCAGTCTGCTCGTTACAATTGTGCAGAGCAAATCTACAAGTTAAAACGTACAGAGCAAATACACGAATTAAATCATCAATTTTTAAAAATAACTATTTCGAAATAACGAAAGCACGGGCAGCAGGTTATCACCCAAGAGTTACTTCCAAGTCGCGAATAAACTAATTTACGTTAAAAGTCCACCGTTAACCGCTCGGATCAACGAATCGGCTGGTGTTTCTTTCCCTTCTACTCTGTAACCTCTGTTTCTCTCCGTTTCTCTCCGTTTCTCTCCGTTTTATTTCCGCGTTTTTCATCCCGTGACAAGCGAACGAAAATACCGCCGTACCAGCGAAAAATAAACGAAACACCGCGAAACACCAGCATCAAGTTCACATTTATTCCCGTCCCAATTTGCCAATACAACTGGTTGAACGCGTCACAGCGCTGGTAATTCGTTCTTCAACTTCCTGCCGTTGAATTACGCCGTCCCGCTGTTGATATTAATAGCGGAAACGATATTTAACTACAGAAATAGAACTTGTCATCGCGCAAAACCATTAAAAGTTTCGGCAGCGGCTGATGGCCGACCTAACAATAGCGAGCTATAACTAACGGGAACCGGGAAATTGAATATTATCGATTTCGGCGGTGACGGGAGGGGTGTTTAAATTGCCGGCAGACGGCGGCCGCCGAAATTACTACGTAGCGTTATCTTCGCAGAATTAAAATCAGCGCCATCTGCGTTTCCTCAATCGTTCCGCCGAGGAACTCCAAATACAAACCGATGCCAACTTTCTCAAAACTCACAGACAATAGAAAATTTATGAATTGGTATTTTATTTATTTGTTACCATAGAGATGTTTGACAAACGTATATATATATATATATATAGAACTGGCATCAAACAAATTAATCCACTCTTTCTTCATCCTTCGTTCATTATTCATTCATTAGTTAGTATTCAAAGAAAACAGTTTAATTTATAACTTTGTAATTTATAAAAATATTTAATATAATTTATTTATATTCAATTTGGAGTTTTATTATTATTATTATTATTACTATTATTAGTAGGGAAACTTTTATCGTAACTTTATATTTTTGAGAATATAATTAACCCTTTTATCATTCCCGATTTTGCGTTTAGTTTTAGCAAAAGATCTGTAATATTTTGAGACCACAAGTTTTACGTGAAACTTAATCGAAGAACGACAGCGTACTGATGGATTAAGAACTGATCATATTTTCTTCAAACTTGAGAGATACATATAAATGCAGCGGGATTAATTAAAGAAACCTCTAAATGTCAGAAAAAGCATTGTATTTTAAATTTTATTTCCTATAAATTCCGCAATCTAATGTAATAATATTCGCAATTTAAAAGTAACGTTGTTTGCAAATTTTTCAAAACCACCCAGACACGCTGATAAAAAATACGTACACGCGTGAATACGCACTTCGTGAATACGCGGATTATCATCCCACCGGATAAGATCTATCTACATAAGTTCGCCAGTTATTTGTCAGCTACAATGGCTAACGAAAATCTAATCGCGCGGCGATATTTCAAGTGGACGCGAAATATCCGTTCATTAAACGCACTGACGTGTATTCATAACGCTATAACTTACCAGGTGCTCGAAACGGGACATTTACATTTTAAATGAACGATATATATTTGAAGCAACGGTGCTGGCCGATTTTTACGCCCGATACGCGAACGCTGAAGAAAGAAGCGCAAGATTCTGAGGGATAATCGAGACATCTTCCTTGGATATTCTGGACGATCGTCGAAGAAAAAAATGGAGGAAAGAGACGAAATCTAATATTTTTCTTGGAGCAGCTTAATTGTGTTTGCGAATACTTCGAAGAAACGTTATTTACGTTCCCCTGGCCCGTATTTCCAGAAAACATTGCCGCAGAGAGCGTAAAAATATTGAATATCAACCGCGTAAATTGAATCGCTGCCTGAGCATCGTTATTATTCTAAGGTAATTTATTTGAAAAAAAGAAAGAAAGAAGAGACACGTTCAACGCGGTTTGACCTATCTGCATTCATGAAATGAAGTATCACCACTATTTGTGTAGCTGATTATGCGGTGTATCTACTGAATAGTTTAAACAGACTTTATTTGCTTAATAAGATTAAGCGGAAATATTCAGTAGTGTTATAATGTAATAACGACGTCATTAAAGTGGATATCGATAGAGTGCATCTTACGAGAAATTTAAATTTGTTTGACAGAGACAAATACACGAAACGTCAGAAATACGTGGAACAGTGGAATAGTAGAAATTTTAATAATTAAAGAAATTAACATTACAATGTAATGTATCGCAATAATATTATATTAATAAAATATAAATAAATATAAATAAAAATAAAATATAAATGGCACGTGATACAACAATGCAGACGCAGCGAACAAAATGAATTTTGGAAATTTATTTACGCGAGAATAAATGCGAGAATTGCGCGCTTTCTTTTTTTCAGCTACATCAAAATCACATACGTCAGATTTTGCAGGGCAGTTTTATTGCGTTTACTATTATACCTAAATAAGCAAAAGGAATGGAGCATGAACGGGCATGTGTACAAAATCGGTATGGTACTGGTATGTCGCTTCGAGCGTTTTATTTACGTTTCGACAAAATATTTATCGATGTACGTGCACGGTGGACTATACGCGAAAAACGGGGCAAAAAAATACGCCGCTATAAAACACAAATCCAATTTCAGTGAACTGCGACAAAAACTCCTTACGTGATATAATTTAAAGGCCACTGAATTATATACTTTGACTGCAACGTCGGTGCATCGGTTAAGAAAAAAATCGGGGAGAGAAAAACAATGCGTTCTAAACGATGTGAAATAAATTGAGAAACAAGATTTTAAAAATCAACTAAAAGGTATTATAAAAACATCAGTGCATTTATACGTATATATAGCAACTTTTAATATATTAATATATTTATTGCAATTGGTAGAAATATAAATTTTAATGTGCTCTATTTTCAAAATTTTGCAAAACTTAACACAATAAAAATAGTCAGATGATGAACAAATTGCTTCAAAGTTCTACAAAGTTAACACGTATGCACGCATTGCACGTGGATTTTCGCATAAAATTAACGCAAGTAGATCATAGGTTCGAGTATTTATATAATTTCAGACTGCGCCACTTGATTTATCGCTACGTATCATGAAATGAACAAAATTGATATCTCCACCGACCGCGTGCAGTGATTCAAACAATCAGTCGAATCAAACCGAGTCAAGTATCAAAAATCAAAGGCAATTCTCAGAACTCTTAAAATCATCTCGCAGCCTCGAATCTCGATGAAGAAAAAAATAATAATAATTCGCGCGGAACGTGACTTGTCCTTTTCTTTCTGAAGAAAAGGATCTGCGGAAAGATCAACTTCTCGAGTCACTCTGTACGAAACCGTGATGGACCATCGCCATTTTCTGACGTGCGAGTATCAGCGAAAATCACCCGTGCCTTTAATTCGTAACACGCCACCTCCCTCCCTCTCACGCGTGCATTAACCGACCGAGAAGAGAATCGAAGAGTTGCGAAATACCGGTCTCCGGCGGATGAAATTTTCAATTTCACCGCGGCGAGACAGGTGTTCCATTACAGAAGAGCAGTTTTTCAAAGTCGGAGGAATTGCAAAACTCTCTCTCTCTCTCCCTCTATGTGTGTTCCGCGCTCGTCCCTTTATTACTACCACCAGCGGCCCATCAAAGCGTTCACCGGTTTTTCGCTGGTTTCTCTCACGCTGACCCGCGAGACGCTGTGGGTGTAGGCGACGGATAGGTCGGCAGGGGAGGCTGCCAGCATTCCATCGTGCAGCAGACTACTCAGAGACTGTGACCGCAGGATCGTGACGAAAGCTCATCAGTCGTGCGAAAATCCACCAAGCGAGAAATGCCGCGGCGGCTGGGCCCAAGAGATGCCCAGAGAAAAATGATAATGACGTGCGGAGGACGCGGGACAGAAGAGGGAATAAAAAAAGGAGAGAGAGAGAAAGAGAGAGAGAGAGCAGCTACGAGAGAAACGAAGGAAACCTTCGCCTTTGTTTGTTTCATCTCGCGTCGTCGTCTCTTCTTTGGCTTGCACGGTGTGGTCCAGAAACTTGCCTTTCTTCCCCTGCTAATTTTTTCATATTGCACGAAATTACACCGTGCGTTTCTTCTTTCCCAAATATTTCTCTTCGGGAATGGGAATTAAATGTGCATTACGTTGTAAAATAATGTTACTCGTAACGTATCGATTTTGTAATCGGGTATATGTCGGGAATAAAGATTTAAACGACGGTTTTATACATTCAAGTATACTCAATTCTGCTTGTAAGTATTACTTTCCAGTCGATGAGAGAATTTGTGAGCGGATTTTTGTACAGATCTATTCAGAAGCTTATAAATTCTAAAATTATACACGGATAATTACATTTTTATTCATTTTGTATTTTTTATCACTGAAAGTGATTTTAGCGGGGGTAACCCAGAAAATCGGGCCTCTTCAGGTGCAACGCTGATGCAACGAAAATTAGCGATTGGTTGATTTGGGTCACGTGATTCGCGAGAGGGCGTGGGACCTCGAGTAGGAGTGGCGTTGTCTGATCGCGCAGTCTTTTTTTTATATTTATATGTATATATACACATTATATTATATTGTATTGTATTATATCATATATTGTATATTAGATGTTATTATTACAATTATCATTGCACAATATATACGTCATAATTTTAGCCCTTCCTCATACCGTAAAAAGAAAAATTGTTTTTTCAGACCAATGTGACTTGACGAGACGTTACGCTGCGTTGCTCGGCTAACTGCGTACGCGCACCTTGTCCTTTTCGATGATATCGCGGCTCCAAGTTCCTTGGAACTTGGCATCGACACCGGCAATCGCGATCTCACCGACAATAGCGAAACTCGGCTGACGGTTCACGCGCGTGCACGCTGCCGCGGCTCTTCCCTTCTTCTTCTTCTTCTTCTTGTTCTTCTCGGTACCCGAAAGCATTCCAAAAGCAGCTCTCTTCCGTTCTCGTGGGAAAACGACTCGCGAAAGACGCGGTCAACCACCACCAATTAACCGGCACTTACGCGTGGTATTACGCGTCCAGCATATAATGTGGGAGTACGACAGCTTTCAATAAGAAACGCCATAACTTTTCTTTTTTCTGTACGTTTTTCTTTCTTTCTTTTTTCTTTTTTCTTCTTCCACGTCTGGGAAAAATTTCACTCTCGAGTATGCAAATTAGTTTAGCTTTTATTCCTATTTACGCTTTCATCTCCGTAGCACACTTTTGAAACAGAGTTTCTGATTTCGGATTTTGAGTGACTTTGTAATGTTTAATTACTTTGGAGTTTCTCGATCGAAATGGCGCGTAATAACTTTGTTGTAAATTTAATAAATATCAATGTATGTGAATTTAGATGAATATTGGGGTATTATAATACTGAAACAATGTTTAAAATTGACGCAATCTCTGCCACACGATTTTATTCTGCTACGTTTCCTCGAGGTTTAATATTAAAAAAGGATATATACTGATATTTATAATAAAATACGTACTTTTTGTATCATGCATAACGTGCATGTGTATATTATAAAAAATATTAACAATTCATAAATACCTATCAAACCAATTCCAAGACTTCCTATGAAATCAAGTCTCTCATCCATCAATATCTCGAACAAATACACAAATTAATTTCTTTTATTTTCAATTAAACAACTGACATCGTATTTCAATTTCAGGACAATGGATGATACTCAGAAGTAAAAATCAATCAGTGTAAATCATCTCTGAATTGATCCTTTTGTTGTCAAAATTGTCAGTCGACGAAACAGTTTAATCACTGTAGCGCAATTATTACGATATTAAACTGTTTTATGAACTGAAAGTAAAATATGTTGGAAAGAAGAATAAAGAGGAAACGACCTACACCGAGTGGCTTTTGAACTTTTCGTGCAATTAATTACTTTCACGTCACGATCGGTTAAAAATTTTACTCCGCGATCTCGTCGCGCGAACAGATTTCCAATAGGAATGAACGAGATCGCGGTAAACAAGAAGCAGGCGTGTACTTTCCGAAAGTGCACGATCGATAACACGAAGCGCGTAGCGGCAGTAAAAAAAAGATGTTCCAGATGTCTTTTCACCGGTATGAAACTGTATTTGCAAAGTGTCAGATCCACGTGCGCGAGACAAGGACGGACAATGCTGCGCCAACAAAGAGAGCCGCCTATACGTACGTATTTCCTTTTCTTTTGTCGTTTCTGTATCTGATTTCTACTTCCTGACAATCTTCTCTTTCAGTATCTCGCGAACAATAAATGTGATGTATGTATAGACATCGTTCAGAATGACATTTACGCAGACAAGTCGGGGAAAAAGCACGCCCGTGTTTGCATTCCCTTTCTACGAACGAGACACTCATTTTGAAGTTGACGATAAAATCACGCGAAATCGTTGAACACCAGAGTGCTCAAAATCTTGTCATTTTCGTTAGAAACTTTTAGAGATGAAATATTTTCAGAGATTAAAGTGACTTAAATCAAAGTGTAAATAAAAGTCTATTTTCTTACATTAGTATCTCTGATGGAAACTTTATCCTGAAATAGTTGGCAGTTCTAGTGTTAAATAACGACGTGTAATATATAAGATAAATTATCAAAGAGCAAACAAAAAAAAAAAAAGATATTATTAAAACTATTAATTAGATTGAAAAATTTAATTTCAGAATTAAATTTGCAAGTAATTAAACGATTCATTTTCGATTTACATAATCGAACTGCGAATCTTTATTATAATATATTCAACTTTAAATTATACTTTATTGTAATACAAAATTCATGACAGAGATCTGGCAACAAAATTAAATTCCAATATAGTCTTCTTGCATATTGAAACACCTCTGTACAAGTATTCTTATATACTCATTGTCAGAAAAATAATAAAATTTTCTATCAAGAAGCAAGCCATCCATACACCATTTTTTAAAAATTTTAAACGTACAGACTACGTTGAAAAAAAAAACATTGTCTTCAATGTACTGAAAATCTTCCATAGATTTCAGCTTTTCGTATCTTCTCTACCATGAAAACCGAATAACAACATGCTGCTCTTTTTTTCGGTGCAAACGCAAAACAGTTCAACCATTGTTACCATCGTGGTAAATAAATAAAAAAATAAACTAGCTTGTTAAAATGTTGATTTTCCCCGTCTTTTTTTAACGTAATAAACATGCAAAAATGCTTTTAAAAAAACAATATTTCGGACTAAAAATGACGCCACTATTTTAACAGTTTTAGTTCACACCATGACCATATTAATATTGATTAGGATGGTTCTTTATTTTTTTGTCGTTTTTGCTTTAAACTAGAATGGAGGGAATCAGTTGTTTTTAAAGAGACTCCATTAAACCAAACTAGTTCAATTTTCATTACTCTTACTTTTAAAAAAGATAACTTAAATATCCATAAATGGTATGTACAAAAAAACAGTGTCTTTTTTTTTAGAAAAAAAAGTTCTGAAAATCCTCTTAACAAATGTGTTTCCACATTTAAAGACGCAAAAAAATGGAAAAACTTTTTTGTATCATTAAACGTATAATATTGATACTAAAAATATAATGATCTAAAAATCATCTAAAAATATAAAATTCTCTTTATTGCTAACGCTAGAACCACCAACGACCAAAGCACGAAATTCTCATCAGAGATGTCAAAAAGTAGAGAGAAGTAGAAAAGCTTTATCTAAAATTCTAAAAGAATTTCTAAAAGTACACAGTTTTATATCTATAAAAATTCTTTTAAAAAAATTTCAAAGAAGAACGAAGAATCATTTATTAATTTCCCAAAAGGGGAAATGTTTCACTGTTTCACATCCACAAAAATTCTAAATTGATCATTTTGACTACTACTTCTGGTAGTTCTAGTGTTATTGAACCGTGAAGTTGCATAAAGTAGCGATATAACCTCCAGTACAACGCCACTCCTACTCGAGGTCTACCCCACGCCCCCTCGCGAATCACGTGACCCAAATCAACCAATCGCTAATTTTCGTTGCATCAGCGTTGCACCTGAAGAGGCCCGAAAATATTTTCTGGGTTACCCCCGCTAAAATCACTTTCAGTGATAATAAATAAAAACTGGCGATCGTAACTTAAGTCGAGCAAATAAAAGATCGCCTCTCGCAGTCTCGTTCATTCCGCACCGAACGTTAGAATTAGTCGATGCATACGGATGTCGCGTCATTTCCGCGTGCTGGCGAGAGAAAGCTGGAAGTCTGGACGAGAGGAAACGGCGATCAGTCGAGTAACGGGAGGCCAAGGTGCCGTGGGAGGTAGGTAGAAATGGTCGCGCAGCCACGAACCGAAAGGAGAGGAGAATCGAGGTAAACGCGACGGGAGGAACCCGTTGACGGGCTCTGCTCCCGATTAGAATATTTACCGCGGAGCGTAATGTACCGGCAACCATACACACACACACATACACACACACGGCCAACTGAAATGACGCAGTGCAGTGTCAAACGAAACTCAAGGAGCAGGGAGATCGCCTCACGCTCGTGGAAATGGCCCGTGGGCGAACTTGATTTCTCCTGGGGTGCGCAGAGAAAGCACGAAGATACGACAGCAATATATATGTATACACAGGGTTCTGGCCGAAGTGTGAGACGCCGGGGGAGGGAAAGCCGGAGAGACACGTGCCCGCGTGTGTGTAGAAGAGTAACGGATTCAAGGAGGACGAGAGCGCGAGGGAGGGAAGTTTCAATGAAGAAAAAAATAAGGAGAGAAATAGGTGTGCTGAGAATGAATGGCCGAGTGAAGCAATTTGAATTAAATTTATCCCGTCTTTTCTTTGTCTCGCTCGTGCACGTTATTAAGCTTTCAGCGACGGGGGAACTTTAGAAACGAGGAATTAAGGATTTGCGATAAACGATTATTTATACGAGAGCAAAAATTGCTCTAGCCCCGAATTTTTACCGATTTCAAACTTTTCAGAGATGAAACGTTCGTTTTGAATTTTAGAAATGACGGTGATTGCAGTTTCGAAATGAAAATTTAAGAATTTTCACGACCTTTTATCAATAAAAATTCTATAATTTCTATAATATTCCAATATAATTCTAATATAATAATAATTCTATAATATGTTAAATTCTGATAAAGTTTATCTGTCTCGAACAAAATATTCATTAGATACGGGGCATTTTTCCGACGTAATACCTACAGTGACTGCAAAAATATAAATGTTTGTGACATTTTAATATTTTATTATTATTTATGATATTTCAATAAAGTGCTCTTACGCAACGTATATATTTATCAAGTTCCAGGCATTTTTTCACACTACCAAATATTTGCGCTCGTACGAAAGTACTGATAAATACAATAATATAATAATAAGTATAAAATTTATTATATTTAATATATCTAACACATAGTATGATTCAATATAGCAGCTTCTACAAAAAATGTCGATATTTTTATTTTGATATTGTTATCGCCGTTATTAAAATCAATCCTTTCGAGATACGAGCCGCCTTGTTAATTTTTTCGCATTTATGGGCGAGATATTTTGCCACGCAATATCGTTCATAATACGCTTTGAGCGCACTGCCGTTCATGCGATGCTTTGGACGAGATATTTCACATGCCTTTTCATTAAAACTTTATCCAACGGTTCGCGAAACGCTGCGTCTGCGATTCTCTTTGTTTTTATTTTTATAAACTTTTATTCATTTGACAAAGGGTGATAACAAAAGGACTCTGACACAAAGCTTCCCTTCTCGTTTTTTCCCTTCGTAAAACTGATCAGCATTCATTCGATAAGAACGTACGAATGGGTTGTTTTTACAGTTTTACTTTGGAAAAAATTTATCAAGCTCGTCTCTATTAAGGGGAACTCGATTGCTATTAAGCTTCCAATATTTGATCGAAATTCAAAGTACAACGTTCGAAAGTAAGAGTGTTGGAGAATCAATTTGCAAAAATAATTCCACCATCGCGGCTACTTTCTTACGTAAAACGACGAGGAAATCAGATTGCACACCATGGAAGTGGGTCACTCATTGCTGAAAGGTTGGGTAGCAAGTGAACCAACAGCTGATTCACCAAAAATCTGAAGATTAAGTAAATTTGAGGTTCCTCTTCGATGAAGTTTCTACGTTTCCTCCAGATTTGAATTCTCGTTCACCCCGTTTTAAATTTTATTAAGAACATCTTTTCATATCCTGGCAAGTTTTTTCCGTTATACTTTTAATTCATTTATTTCTACGCTTCCTGATCTCGAACACAACTTTTTCCTGTTAAAAAATCACAACAACGCGCTTGCTTTTCTTTTCCTACCAAAAATTGAATTTATTACCGCGTTCATTTTCACAGATTTTCTGTCGCGTTTTTTTTTTTCGGTGTATAATCGGAATTATTATTTCGAATAATAATTTATAAATAGACTTTTGGTAATTGGCAAATAATGGATTTCAATCAATGGTATGTAGCTCGTTTGGTCAATTAACGGAATTTGAAGCTATGCAAATAGTTGATGAGAAAATAATAAATCGAAGAACTGAGAGAATAATATTTATTTGACAATTGAAAACATTTGTCTTTAAAATAACATTCGATGAAACCAAAATACTCAAATGAAAAAAAAAAAGAAAAAATCAATGAAAATCAAAATCTCGCTTCCCTCTGCAACCTCAATCTCAAAAAAATGATAAACCAGGCTCGAAGAAACGCGGAAACAGACCGCCCATTCTTGAGTACTAAATTCTCGTTGCTTTGCTTGAGGAAACCGAGGGAACCGAGCAAAACGACTGATGGAAATGCACGTACGCGAGAATACGCGAAATGCAAATGGAAAAAAAAAGTCGGTGCGCAGGGTAGAAAAATCATATCGACGAAGAGAGAGAAAGAGAGAGGGACCAAAGGAAATTCAACCTCGTCGGGTTGCAGATAAGAGGAGCGCGAGCAAGAGCGCGGAAAGCCACGCGAAGCCACAAACAACCGAGGGAAGGCTAGGGAGATAGTAAAAGGGCTAAAAAAAGAGAAAGAAAAAAAATTGAAAAAAAAGAAGAAAAAAAGAAAAAGATAAGCGCACAGAGAGTGAAGAAGTTCCGGTATAACAGAATAACAGACGGAGTAAAGGCGGGGAAAAGGAGGGGAGGGGAGGGGGGGCGTGTAACGAAACGAAAACCCTAACGAGGGAAAAGACAGGAAATAAAGAACGATAGCCCGAAGCGTTTCGTTTTGCCAAACGGATGTAGTTGCACTCTAACGACGATTGTTGCAGCGGAAGTGAATACGGCTCGGTATCACCTTTGCGATGGCATAACACGCCAGCGTGGTCCCACGAGAGTCATTCCAAAGGAGACGTCCGCCAATTTATCCTGCCCGACAACGACCATCTTCTCCCATAACGATATATGTACGTTAGGTTAGCCTCGGATACCACGTCCTTTGATATCACGCACAATCACCGTAGCTTGGCCAATCGACGTTTCGACAAGGCGGCACAGGCATAGTCCTCGATATTGCACCGGGCTACAATGACAATACTGTATAGCGCGAAGGGCTATACGGCCATAAATCGATAACGCGCCGATAAATTAACACTTTTACGGCGTGTATTTCTGTTGACAGAAATATTAGTGTAAAGAAACAAATGATGCTAATACAGATGTTAAATACCAAAATATTTCCATGTATAATTATTAAAATTGAGAATGGTAATTAGAAAGATATAAATAGAATCGTGTTTCTGTGCGGAGAAACAGAAATTAATGTTAACTTTGACGAGACTTAACAAAGGTCTGAAATCAGTAAGGTCAATCAGTAGGGTCCGATCGTTACAGCGTTCAAATAATAAAATTGCACAATTATTTGTAAAACTAATGTTGATACGTCTAATGAGTAATACACGTTTCTTACACGCAACTGTCATTTCAAACATTCCTTCCCCGCCGGGAAGGTGTTAATGATGATCGTAAGATTGTTGAATATCCCCGGGCTAAACTATAATATATTTCCGCCGTGTAGAATATTTCCTGTATACTTCATTGCTATATATTTATATACTTATATACCTATACCTGTATATACACACACACAGCATACTTCAATCGAAATTGCTTATTGTTTTAATTCATTGATAACAAATACACTAATACATATATATATAGTGTCCAATATTACACTATTGTATCATTTAATCAACTGCAGTTCAGATTCTAAATAATTCTAACTAAAATAAAAAACTATAGCTCAAAAACTAAAGTTCATAGAAAAAACTACAATTCAGAAAAAGATAACTCTGTGAAAACGTGGAAAAATAAAATTATGAAAACGTAAAATATTCGTAGAATCCTGTCATCTTGATTAAAATAACTTCAATATAATTTTTTATTGTATTTATTGTATTTTACTATAATTTTTCATATTATATTTTCATATCATATTTTATAAAGAAACAATATAAAGATAACAAATTCAATTCTACAAACGAATAATTTTTTGTCAGCTACGTGCCTTTCGTTTAGATCAATATTTAATTGACAAAGAACAACTCCGTGTTCAACAACTCTCGCGTGAAATCCGCGCAACGTGTAACAGCAGACAGACAGAAAATCGCGTCTTGTTTCTCACTGGTCGATGAAGTACGCTGTATGTAACTCATATGAAACTTGCGTAACGCATTCTGTCCACGCGTCTGAACAACTCTTTGCTCTCAGACTGAACACGCATACATTACAACAGGTGGTTCGTCGGCTGTAAATGACTGTAAATGACTAATCGTTGAGCACCTTGATAACCT
The DNA here is from genome assembly GCA_030673865.1 of Melipona bicolor. Lineage (NCBI taxonomy): Eukaryota > Metazoa > Arthropoda > Insecta > Hymenoptera > Apidae > Melipona > Melipona bicolor. Next base: position 2,038,036 of record JAHYIQ010000016.1, on the reverse strand, counting down.
GTTTAAGCTTGATTCTCATCTGGTTATCCAAGCCCCACACACACACACACACACACACACACTCGATCAATGGGGAAATTGCGAATGACACTGGCATTGTGAAATATTGTTTCTGTAATCGCGTGCTTCGTAGCTACACGTTAAACTTTGTGTTCATTAACGAGTTTTTGTAGAAAATGTTCCAAGCGTCAAGATTGGAAAAATTTAATTTTTCTCTTTTTTTTTTTTTCTTAATTGAAAATTTCATTAAAATATCAATGTGAAAATGTAAATTACGAAGCTAAAGAAATATGAAAAATTAATAATTTCGTCAATCAAATGTCTGTACAAGTGCATTAAGAATCTTGAGAATCCCAAGATTTTGAGTGATGATATATCTATAAAAAAAAACTGCACGACTCGTACCCCAGTACGATTCGTCTCACTGAAAGACGACTTTTTTGCCATAAAATTTTATCGATAAGCAAACATTTGAATCGATACGAAACAAATTACAGGCGCGATCGTACCAGACAACGTCACTCCCACGCTCCCTCATGAATCACGTGACCCAAGCCAACCAATCGCTAATTTTCGTTGCACCTGAAGAGGCCCGAAAATATTTTCTGGGTTACCTCCGCTAAAATCACTGTCAGTGATAAAAAAAAGTGAAATTCTATTCCGTCGGGGCAGAATCAGAAGCACTGCGAGAGGCATTAATTAAAATTACATCGTTTGTACGTCAGAAATTTTCTCATCGGGTGACGCGAACCGACAACGACACCTGCGCTGACATAATATTCGTTTTCCGTCAGCTGGTCAACTCGCCGGTAACTTATTATCGTATTCTGCGGTTTCTAACGACACGGCGCGGAAAGGGAAACTAGGCTCTCGCTTCAAAGTAATAGCGAATGTCTGTCGTGTATTTCACGTTGGAATGAGTAACGTACGCTGAACGCTTCCGACACCTGCCAATTAATATGAATCATCGCCGGAGAAACTGAAACACAGAGGCGAGAAAACTCTCGAGTTGGATTACCGCGAGAAAAATCTCCGAGATCTTCGTGTCTCGTCGTTGAACTCTGCGCTCTGAACACGTTCGATTATATGCTCTGCCTTGCGTCGAGTTTCAGTCGAATTCGGTCATTTCGAAATTTATACGTTACGTTGTTTCAATTGGTTTTTTAATCATTCGATACGATTATTCATAGTTTATTGTTTATATATTATCGTATATATATAATTCTCAAGTTGAATTCTTTGAACGACTAGAGTGTGATATTTCGAACGTATAATGCTATCACGAAACAAAATTTAAACGTCTACAAATTGCAACGAGTGTCAAAACCTTAGGAATTAATAGTTGATGATAAGCCACGTATGTTCTATTTTGTTCGTATATTCTTTATTTATTTTTGATTTACATAAATGATTTCATTTTGTAGAATATTAATTATTACCATCCTGTAAAACTAGAAATATCGGCTTCTATTAAATGATTTGATACTGAAACTTGACTTGGAAAAGAAACTAAATTCGCTGCATCTGTGCTTTGCATGATTAATGGTTCAAAGTAAAATGAAATGATTGATTAATGTATTGAAATATTGTGGTATGTATTGAATTTGAAAAATATCGACACCAGTCGCGTAGACTAATATTAATTAGACTGAATTAGTACCATTTATGTCTTACAAAACGTAACAGATTTGTCACTTATTATACATTCAAAAATTTAATATCTATAAATCCATCGTTATTTTCATCGACAAAAATAGACTCGTCGTATGTCTAGACTGCGAATGTTCAAGCGTTTATGTTAAAAACATTGAAAGTACGTGTACGTAAAAATACATAAAATACACAACGTAAGCGATTCACTTTAGTTGACTTAATTACAATTTTTAACTAATGCTTGTAGTACAAGTAATTACCACGACATTTGTATAAAAATTTGGCCCAAGTTCCACTTGTTCAATCAGTCCTATCGAAATTTGAATTTGCACGAGCTTGGCTACAGATCTGGAATACACACGCAACGTTGTCGAGCGCAGTGAATCGCGCTATCGCCTGTGGGAAACGTTCATTCGTAGAACAGAAAGAGTATCCAAGCTCAAGAGTTCAAAGTAACGAGACGATGATGGCTCGGCGCGATAAAGGTTGATCCTCGGAAGTGTCTTTGGCGAAAGCGATTAGGTAACACGTTACGTTGCCACACGACAAGTTACGGATCCTCAGGTTGGCCAACCGATCCCTGCCTCCTGCAAACGTGCGTACACGGTGCGCGACTTGTCGAGCAGAAACGTGGATACACACACTGGTGTTGAGCCAACAGTGACGCGGTCCTACATAATACATTGAATTCTCACGAGGTGTTCGCTCAACGATGACCCAAACCAGAACTACTGTTTGCATGCGCGGCGTGCACTCCTGCTCGGAGCGAATCGGGAGCATCGCTGGGTAACGTGAAAAATGAAATGAAAGTTTGAAACAAAAAGCGAAAGAGATTTGCTATTTCCCACAGTGTGTTGCAATTTGATCAATTTGAGATGACTGTTTATCAGTCAAACACTTTTTTCCCTGTTTTATTCGATCTCAATTTCCAATTCAATTTCCTTCAGTTTCGAAACGAGTCGAGTAGCTCTCCTTCGACGTTCGAACACGCGATCATGCGCGTGGTACATTGAGGACGATGATATCGCTGTTCAAATACGAAACACGCGCAGCCGCATTATATTTTAATTAACTCCGGATCGTTAATTTGAAATGCGAATTACAAAGTTGCTTTAATCGGGCCCGCGCTGCCGCAGCATCTGATTGTGAACGCGATATACGCACCTGGCTGCGATGTCGTGATGAATATTAACACCTCGCCGACTGGCCCCCGCGTTTCCACCGCTATTTTAACGTTTTACAGCCGGCTGTAATTGCCGTTTACGTGAATTTACCATCCAGGAATAGGCGCCATAAAATCGGTCAGGTGCTAAAATCTGCAGCTTTCGGCGGCTGAAATAGGATTCCGAGCAAATAGGCAGAAATAAGGAGCTCCTCGGGTCTCGTTCCAGATTCTATGACGTCAATTCAGAATTACGGTCTTCTTCAAATTGGGATTACAGCTGGTTTCGACTTAAAACGATACCGGCGCGTTTAAAGAGATTCCGTCAGGCTTGAGCGTCAATCAAAACCGTGTAGACGATGTATTGCTCGTTACTCACTGTCAGTTAAATGTCATTTTGGAGTAATTAAAAAGTTGAACGTTATTTTTGGAACAACTGTGCTTTAGTTTGAACGAACAAAGTGTAGAGTCACGCTTGTAGAATTAGACAAAAAAATTGTACGCGAGTAATATATTGTTTCGTTTGATTGAATGTCATTTTTGAAACGAGTTTTCAACTGACTTTTCTTTAAATTATTTTAATTATTACTACGCTGTTTAACTATTAAATAAAATGATTTCTTACTTTGTCAAGTTGGGTGTTTTCCCAAATACTGTCTCAGACAATTTTTCATTCTACTTTTTTTTTTTTGCAAATTGAACGTAATGACACTTGTATGATAAGAAATTAATTGTTCATCACCTGTTTCTTTTTCTTTTTTTTTCAAAATTATTTCAGTTTCAAATTTTTGTTAGGTTACATATTTTCTGTACACATTAATCATTTAAAAGAGACCCTCATTGTGGAAGAAGGTGAATAACATTTACGCGTTTTCTGATTATGAATTGGAGTTAGTTAAAGCACGTTTACATTTCAAACGAAGAAACATCAGAATGATAAGAAGAATAAAACTGTAACAATAATAATAATTATTCTGACAATGGGGATAAACTTCTTGCGGTACTCAGCCACAGATATTTGGAACTTATACACGAGGTGTTCAGCCAAACAATTCGCCTCTCGCGAATCTGTTAAGTATTTTCGAAGTTTACAGGCTGACGTCGACAACAGGTTTCCTCGTTTAGACAGACAAGGATGCCCTAAGAACTGCTCAATAACTACTTCAATATAATTAATTAAAAAGAAAAGAAAGGGCAGATTTTTCCAACGCACACAATGTAAATTTTGATTGTAAACCGCTATGTTGTTTGGTCATAATAAATAGTATAAAATCCTGGATTTCAACAACTTCCAAGAATCACACGAATTCTGACTAAATATATACGTGTAATCGCTAAAATATCGCGTGTTTTCCACGTTTTCCACGTTTGTTTGGGCATAATAAATAATATAAAATCCTGAATTCCAACAACTTCCAAGAATCACACGAATTCTGACTAAATATATACGTGTAATCGCTAAAATATCGCGTGTTTCCCGTCTTTTTACGGAAACTCGATATCGAAGCACGAAAGAGAATTCGCGAGGGGGTGGGTTGGAAGCACGACATGCGTTGACCTTTAAAGCTCAATCGGAACCGGGGAGCGAACAGCGTGGTTTCCGCGGCGCGAGAGCCACTCGACGGAGCCGGCAATTAATTATCTAGAAGGCAGCACGCTGTGGGAACATATTCGCGCTATTAAGTTGCAAAGAAGGGCGCGGTGGGTAACGCGATACGCTACTGAAGTAGCGAAAGAGATCGGTTGCGGATCGGTTTGTGTGCAAGGGCCGTTGCGTCATACGGGCAACGTTTTACACAGAGAATTACAAATCCCTGCATGTGTGTGTGTGTGTGTATATTTGTGCCACCTATCAGGCACCTTGAGAGACTTGCACGAGGCTAAGTATGTCCGCACGAGCTACATTATAAATCCTAATCGGCTACCGCACGGTCGACCTCCTTCCAGATCTGGAAACACACCAGCAGCCACGGGTACACTAGCTTCTATTCGTTTTGCTGCCACGCTTTTACCAGAGATCTCATCCAGATATCGCCAGTCCCGCCTTTATATCATCGGATAACGAGGTGTCGTAATACACGTTGGCTCGCGGCATAAATTGATGCCGATAGTACGATTTATGGCGGGACGCGAGATAACGTTTAGAGGATTCTTGAAATGATTCAGGTCTCTGTTTGTTGGACACGCGGGCGTTTAATTTCGAAACGCGCGCGTTAGTTGATTACCACGCGCGCGAAACGAGATATACGTGTGTCGTCGCAGCGCGTTTGCCGTGGTTTGCGGAACGAGCGATACAGAAGAATTATCTCATACACGCGTTTGAAGAGCCTGGCGAGTTTGGAGGAGAATTTCGTTCCAAGAACGAAGCTTGAGAATTCAGAAATTTCAGAAAGAAAGATGTAGCAAAGTGAATCTTGTCGATAATTATTTATTATTGGAAAGTTGGCGCAAATTCTCACTACGTGATAAATGATTAGTGGATTTATGAGTTTTGTGGTTTTTCGATTTATAAACGTATTTGCATTATTAAATGCTACATAACCAAAATTTACTCGAAGTTGGTTCGAAACTATTTGTTAGAAAAATTCAAGCGACTCAAAAGCCGCAACAAGCAATTTCACATCGCCAAATTTTTTTATCGTTTCATATACATGTACAAACTACAGATAATGCAATGTTCTATGTACTATTCTTTATTAAAATAATTCTTTTTTTACTTTTTTAACTTGAGGTGTTTGCAATGAATTTCACGGTATGCAATAACAAACTGAATTTTTGTTGTAATTAACAATTTTCGTCGTTAAAATATTTTCTGATATTTGATCTTATAATCAACAGAAACATTAGATGTGTTCAGAAAATGTATGGTTTAATTTAGACAATTTAAAAAGAATCACAAAAATAAGTGATGCGTAACTTTCTTTGATTTTCTAAAAAGGTCACAGACAAAATTTATTAATAAAATTGTTAAAATCAATTTAGTTGCAACAGTGACAGCAAAAGCACCGTCATACATACGTTATTACACTTTCTTGCAACATTAAACAACATTTATACGTGCACACTGCACATACTCAAATAAATTCGTAAGCAAACGAAAAGAGAAAACAATACGAAACACTCCACAGTTCATATATTTTAATAACCATCGTTATTTTGTGTTCGCAAAACAGCCAAAGAAACCGAAGAAAGAGGCGAATGAATTTCTCCATTTTCACTCGCATCAGTAATCCCCATTTGCCGAGGTAACTTGTTATGCTACACAAGTGGAAATGCTACGTACTTCGCGCGGCGAGGCTATTAATAATTCATCTTGGAAAATCTAGGCGAAATATTTCACGGAGAGAGGCTCCTTCTGAAATTCGAAACGGAGTTCTCCCTTCCCCTTTTACGAATTTCACTTGTTCGTTTTCCTTTTCGATCCCGTCCCGTCTCGTAGAAGGTCTGCCATCGTTCCTTTTACCCTTCCAATAAATCACCCAGCTATAGGGCATTAAATATGCCACAGAACAGAAACACCCACCCTGGCATTAACAAGTTTATTTCGTGAAAGAAACGAGGAACAGTTTATGCAACTTGTAACATTTCGACGAAAGTTGAAAATGTTTTTTCTCTTTTTTTTTCCTTCTTCTTCTTCTTCTTCTTCTAATGGCCTCCCGCGATCCTCCTTCAGTTTCTCCTGTTCGGTTGTGCTTTCATCATTTATTCCGGCTTCTTGCGCTGATCCCGTTTCCTTTCCCTCTTCCAGCTACCTACACGTCGTTTCGGATGCACAAAGCCAACGTGCTCCTCCGAGGCGCCTTATAAATCCTAATCAGCTTCCAATCAACTTCGACCCTTCTCCCAGGACAGTAGGTTCCCCCGAAAATTTATTCGGCTCGTCGGAAATCCCTCTTTACCTCGATTCGCATTCCGCTCGACTCGCGCCCGTCAGTCTCCCATTTTATCAAGAATTTCTTTTTTGGAAGATTTCACACGAGCAAAACTCGAGCCAAGCTAAACCTTTCTTTCTAGCCGTCGAAAATACAAAAGGAACGTTGTATTTTGTTGTCAGATTCCGCGAGAAAATCTGCACTAAAAATTTCTCGACATATTTTAACCAACGAAATCCCCAAGATGCTATTATTCTATGCCCTAATTTTTACACCTGCTAAAAAAATGGACACATTCGCAAAGGAAAATGAAAGAAAAAAAATATTTTTATCACATATATTTATCACATCAAAGATTAAATCAAAGAATTCTTCAATTTATTTGAAATTCTTTCATTTCACGTTCTGTGCATTTAATACATTGCAACCGCATTAAAAGTTCCTCGAAGAACTCGTTCCGATAACTTCGTAACAAAATAGTGATTCAGAAGGGAATTAATTGGCGTAAAGCAGAGAGCATTGGCAGGAGATAAACTTTTGAAAGTATCTCGTTATTATGGAGGTCTGAAGATGTTTTGCTTCTTTCAAGTGGCAATGAATCTTCCCTTTCGTGTTTTCAAACTCTACAAAAAGGAACCACTTCAGCAGTGTGGTATGTATATAATTTGAGAATATAAGAACACGAATACACAGTCCCAACAATCTCAGATATAAAAAGCAAAATAAATTCAGATTTTTATAGCACAAGTACACTTTGTACGAACATAACATTCTCGATATTCTTTTATCAAACCATCGAATGCTATAGCTCTATTAGAATTGCAGTACGTACAACAAATAAATTCAAATGATAATGATGGAAAGAGGAAAGGCGTGAAACAATTCACAATTTTATAAGACGGAATTATATTTAATAGAAGCAACGAACAGATATAATCTCAGAATAAAATACTGGCAAATGTTTTAAATTTTTTAAAGAAGAATTGAGAACACTGAAAAGTTGTGAACAAGTTGAAAAAATTGTTTGAAAAAAAAACAAAGAAGATTAAAATTGAGTTTGCTACTTTAATCTTTTCTAGACCCATGCATGTTTCATAATGAACTCATATTTTCATAGTCTTTTTTTTTCTACACAATATTCAGTGACATGCACTCGTATCAATTTTTTGTTTCTTAAAATATTGTGTGTAGATCACTGATGATATTCTGTACTCTTGTAAACGTTTAGCTTTATGATGTTTCCTGACTTATATCAATCTTCCTTATTTATATCTTTAGAAAATGAAACAACGTAAAAGACTCAGAAACGACAAATCCATCACTGACATGATACATAAATTGAGTTTTGTCGTAGATACTCAGTCAAGTATCATTATTACAAATATTATCAATTATCATATTGTTGGGCAAAAACTATAATACAAATATAAATATAAATTTTACTTTTATATTTCAGGCCACAAAAGAGATTAATAAGAGAAAGAGAAATTCCGATTACCTGATGTTCTATCAAAAAATTGAAAAGTAAACTGGTAATCTCCACGATCGTGACAAAGTTACGCTCAAATGTGTTATTGCAAATAAAAGTTTGCAATATCTGTATTTCGTGGAATAATTGTTTCGAACCGCCGGCCAAATTAATCAAACGAAATACATTGGTCGAACGTACAATGTATTTTATCGAATGTAATATCAAAAATTTGTAACGAAAGGGGAGAAACAAGCGGTATTGGGAGATGTAACAATTATTTTTCGTCGTTGAAAAAATACCGAGCAATGAAAAATATTTCCGTGACACGGCGCGAGAAATAAATTACGTGATATAAACGCGCGATAATTCTTGAGAACGGTACATTTGCATGTCTCCGCTTTGTGCTATGCAAAATAAAAGGAAACACTTCGATTATTGCGGCAGTACGTCATGTTTATGTAAGAAAAGGGAAAAAATGGGCGAACGGTAGCGGAACTCGGAAATGTGTAAAGCTTGCGTTACATTTCTCTCAAACACCGAAGAAGAATGGACAACCTGTTGCATAATTTATGAAAAATGTAAAGTCTCGTGAAATAACATTCCATCCGCGATGCCTCTTGATGTATATACGTTCGTACAATACGCGTAGCGTTCTATTTATATTATATGAAACGTTGTTTCTGCAAAACTTGAAACTAATAAGTGTACCGAAGTGAAGTTTGCTTGAACACACATTTGAAAATTAAATACAACACGCGAGTGTCAAATATAAAAAAAGACCAAAATTATTACACAAACCTATTTACTATTATTTATTATTATATACAGATATATTATATTATTATTTATTTATTATTATATACACACCTACACGAATAATCGAGCATGTGGAAATTTGACGTTAGTAAAACTATAAATATAGCATTTCGACAAATGTAATAATACGACACAAAATATGAAATAATAGATAAAAACATAATAATAATTAGTTTGTAGAATTTAAAATTAATGAGAGTAAATGAAGAAATTCTTAAGAGAGATACTAGTCAATATTATTCAAAGGAAACTGAATTATTCTGCGATTATTCATTATTTAATAGAAATAGAAACAAAATACATACTACATACGTTTGTTCTATTTTTGAACTTTTGGTAATTTAAGCGAGCACTCAAAATACTATACAATTGCAAAGAAATTATTAGAGTGTTGAACGTAAAAAAAAAGGCTTCACATGTACCGATCTGCCACAGTTGAGCGCGTATAATTCTAATTTCCAACCGCGTGGCCATTCGCGAATTTTCGAAGCAAACAACAAATCTCCGCAAATTTACTATCTTTAACAAATCTCGTTTGAGAAAAGAGAGAAGAGACGAGGAAAGGTAGCAGCGTGCACACAGGTGAACGCGTTCGTTCGAAGAAATGGAATACACGCACACACACAGGTCGAAGAACGGCGCTGCAAAAACGAAAGAGGCGTACAGTAATTCTCGCCGTGTGTCCAAGAATCTCGAAGTTCACGAATGGATGAATTTAAAGCAGATCCGTGACACATATGGGAAGACTGGTCTGTCACGGCGAGATATAAAAGAGGAGAAGCTGGCTATGAAAAAGAAAAAGGAAAAGTCGCCGAAAGGGCAACGTGTCGATTACGAGGGACGCGGACTTTACAGAAGGCTCTCTCTTTGCCCGGGGATTCCTTTTAACGCTGATCATCATCGTGAATCCTCGCCGTTTCCGCTCCTCTCTCGCCGCCTGTCGTCGCCGCGCCTCAAGAGTCGCTAAGAACGATTCGTAAGCAAAAAATCTCGCATTCTCTCATACGCTCTTTGACACACGATTCGTTCGTTTTGCAAAGAAAAAAAGACGTTGGCGTTGCGACCAAAGATGCAAAATATTTCCAATTTTTTACGTTAAAGCCGAGATCAATTCCTTTCACGTTCGTCTGTAAAATCATTACACGCTTTAAATTTACTGTTATTTTAAATTTAATTCACTCGTAGCTATTCGTAAATTCATGTTTAAAATATAACGATTAAAAAGTGTACGCATGATTCTAAAATTCCACAATTACTACGACCGTATTGTGGAAAAGTTTCAAACAAAATAGAAGCTGCAAGATATTTGTTGCAAATTAAATTCCCCCCACAGATCATCCAAGTTCAAAGTACAATTACTGATTATTTTATTTGAAATTATTGATTGTATCAACAGATTTCAATATTCGATGTCTTAAATTATGTCTTAAATTTATTCAATGAAATTATAAACTATAACTATACGTTTAAAATACCTGGCTATATACTATATGATAGCTTTTTTATTAAATATATGTCTACGAGAAAAATTTAGAAAGTTTTACCACTATGATTATGACAATCGCGTTTTACAATGCTAATGAAGTTTCATGTTAAATTTTAATCTGTAAAGTGCAATTCGTTTTTAAAGAAAATATTTCACGCAAATACTGTTCTGGAGACATTTTTACTACAATTTTTAAGCAGATTTACTGGATTAAAATAGAGAACATTTAATAATGTTTTCATTAACGCTGTATAACATGTGACAATGTTTTAATATAAATGTTTCATGCGATGTTTTACAACAGAGCTAACTGGCGGCCCTTGCCCCTACTTTCCTGGTCGCTATCCCCTCCACTGCATCGATCTCTCCATTAAAACATCCTCGCCGTGCATGAGAGAGTGGGGCAAGGGCTCGCGGCTCTGTTTTACAACGTAATCGATACATCTACTTTAAAACACTAAATCGCGCGATTGATAAAATATACGAAATAATATTGATACGTAATCAGATTATCGTATCAGATATTAAAAAAGAAGTGACACGTTTGAATCTGATTTCGCAACAGCGGATCTCGTTTCACGGCGAATAAAAGAGTAATTCGCCACAAAGGATCAGACGGAATTAATCTTTCACAAGTGAAAGATCTACGTAACACGATTACGCTTCTGCAGTTGAATTCTGAGACGAATGTCGCAAGAAATTCCAAATGTGACTGGCTGAGAATTTACAAGGTAATATTTCCACGTTATCAATTTCGTATTTTCGCGTCTTGTGACCAACGGACGAATACAATTCGTTGCGTCGAACGATGAAACGCAATCCTCCGTTAATAAATGAGGGAGGTATGACGCAATTATCGTAGATGCTTCCACGGTTAAAACGGTTGGCAGTGGTAACTCGGTTTCGCGAGAAGGAAATTAAATTCGCGTTACACGGGGTGGTGGCCGGCGACTTGCAGTTCTTTCTCAGGGGCGCCGAACAATCGCCCTTTCACCCCGGCGTAAAGGGTAGACTCGAGCGTCCTCCGCAATTTTCAAGTTCCATTAAGGTTTAAAAAATTTAAACCGTCCACGAGTCCTTCCAGCGCGGGCACTCCCGGGTGTAATCCGCTTCTGTCCTATCTACGCGATCGATAGAACTGCTTTGATTGACGTTCGAAATCTAATATCTGAAATGTGTCAGAGGGAGGAGAGGCCTTCTGGAAGTGAGCGAGCGATTGCCCCTGGGAGTTCGGGAAGTTCGCGCGACACCGGTGCAACGGCGACAGACGACCGCAGGGTCAACAATAATTGACTTTCGCGTCATTTTCTTCGTAGGAAGCGACGTAACGCGCTGTGGTCGCTTCACCGACTTTGATTGAACGTGACGTTAATTTAGTTGTAACTGATTCCCTGATGTACCACGTACCATGTATTTGTAAATACGAACCGTGGTACATATCTCTGATGGAATTGAAATCATCTCAAATCGAGAGTTTTGTTCTGACGCAGGCCCTGACAATTGAACTTCAGAATTTGCACAAAGTTGAAGAATTCGAACGAAATTTAATTGCAAGTATTAGATATGTACGCATTGGCAATCGATGTTATCGACAAGCTACGTCATAACGGTGCAGATTATACGTGGGATCTTGTTATTCGTTGCTACTGCATGTTTATTGAGAATTTATTGAGATAGAATTATATTACATCGTGATGAGCAGTTAACATCGAGTTAAAATACCAGTTACGAGAGATAAGCCCCACGAGGGAATGCTCCATTTGAATTTTTGAAGGTGTATTACCGGGAAACAAATTTTTTTTTTTTAAAGCAGGATATGATGAAGCAATATAAATATAAAAATGTAGGTACATAGTAAAAGAGAAGGAGAGAAACGCGACTTATTAAAGTTTGATCAGGAATGATGGTTTAGATTTTTTAATAATTTTTCAAACTTTAAATAATTATATTATATTGATTAAGTAATTATATTACTCAAGTGTTATATTAAATACTGTTTAAATTCTGGCAGAGGTTGCAATATATGCAACGTGTAATATATGTAATCAGTACGATGCACAATGTCGTCTCTAAAAGATTAATATGTACATAGTTGTGTATGCAATATTGTGTATACTTTACACTCGAATGTACTTTAATATTTAATAGAAATTATACACAATATCAGATTAAATTTATATTATATTGCAATCACATATCCTCCCTCAGTCTTACTAAAAATGGAAATTGAGAGTTCACAAATATCAAGATAAGACTACTAACATTACAGAGGATAGAAGATCAAATTTGCAAAATCAATTTTACTTTATCCTTGCTTAATTTTCCTCAAACTGAATTAGAGACGCACATATATGTGTAATATAATTAAAATTATGCGCAATAACGTCAATTACAGTATAATTTATTCGTCACGAAAACTGGAAACTTGATAACCGCAAAATTAATAACAAAAAAAAACGAATAAATAAATAAATAATCCACAGTCAAAGGTAGCAACCCGTTCGCATCAAAATTAACTTCTGTCCGGTTTTCGCTCAAGTTTCACTCGGCGTGAGCCCGTAACACGCGCAGCGAGCGTGAAATAGGAGAAACAACGTCGTAAACATCGTGGCAATCGCAAAGGAGGAAAATATCGACGGGCGATCGCGTAAGTCAAATGACCGGGCACGGCTCTCGCGCCGGGTGCATCTGAATATAATGCAATGACCCGAAGAAACATCTGCCAGGTCGAGAGGCTTACTGTTAGAGAGCTGCATGGCTAACACGACAATGCATCATGCCTACGTGTTCGTTTAAAGCCGTTTCGTGATCCTCATAAACGTCACCGGAGATATAATCATTCCGTTCCGCGCCGCGCCTTGGTTTGCCAGTCGATTTAATCTCCGGCATAAAAAGAGAAAAAAAAAAAAAACCCAGAGTTCTCTCTAATGCTATTGAAAGAAAAAAGCACCGCGGCTCTGTGAACTGTGAACTTTTCTACCACTTCGTAAACACGATCGATATCGTTCAACCGTGCAACGGCATAATTTATCCCGGTCGTGCCAAAGTATTATTCAAAACTGCTCTCTATCATCGCATCACCTCAATTTGGGGTCGAGCAGTAATATTAATATTAACATCTTTTACTGATAAAATTAGTATTTTGAGCAGTTACGTCAACATTAGATAATCGTATTTCTTTTTTTTTTCTTTTATTAATATTATACACTGATAGTGCAATTATTTAGAAAGATTTTCAATTGTGATAAAATCATTCTATTATATGTTATGTATATGATATAAATAATATTAATTAAAATCAATAAAAGAGTAATATTAATATCGTAGAAAGTTAAGATTTTATATACGTAACAGAGAATATTTTGTCATAGCATTTATTTATGTACTTTATATCTGATCTTACTATTAAAGAAAATTTATACGTAATACAATTATAATACAATTGTGATACAATTATTATGTAAAATTATATAATTAAAAATTATTAAAATCTGATGAAATTATATAGATATAAAGTATAACAACTGATAAATAGTATTCGATAATATTCAGATGGTACTTGGATGACGTCCATTCATGATTCAATTTACTTTTTCATCCATCGTGATAAACACATTCATACAATTGCCTTCATTTCACCGAATTGTTACACAATAATCAATAACAATGCAATTGGATTAGACGTAACATCTTTGCATTGAAACTTCTCCATAAAATAAATACAAATTATAGCTAACAATATAGATATATATATATATATACATAAAACGAATGCATGAAATGTAACATTTATATTTTAATTGAAAATATAGTATTTCATAATAGAAAGTATCTCAGTCTGAAACAACTTGATTGATGAAAATGCAAGACATTAAACAATCAAATAATAATAAAGTTAAAACAGATGACAATTACAGAGCAGCAAGATTTTATAAAATTAAAGTAAATAGTTTTAAACGGTATCTATCTAGAAAACAGTAGCTGATTTTCATATCTCGGTAGGAAAGCAAAACGTAATCTTTGCTCGAAACGTATTTTCGTATTTTCAACAATTAACAACTCGGATCTGTTTCAAAATTTTCTAAACGTTCATCGTCGTCGAATCTTTTTTGCGCAACGCGCGTGATAAACATATTCAGGGGAAATTCCCGCAAAAGATCAACGTTCTTGCGCGGCGAATTCTAACGGAATGATTTCAACTCGTGCAACAGCAAGGATCAAACAAGAGGCTAGGCGCAATTCCACAAATCATCGCCTGCGTTATCGGCGGCCGTAAGCACATCCGAAACATAATGGTGGAAAAGTTGGTTGGGTACCGGAGGCGAAGGAGGATCGCGCGCGCTCGCGTGTTGCGTGGGAGGGGGGAAGGAGGGGAGAGGCGTAACTCTGCCCTTTTCCTTTGTTTGCGCGGACCTAACCTCTCCGCGATACGGTACCAGGTCACCGGGAACTCGAGAAAATCCGAGAAATGCGACCTTTCGAACATTTGTTCGTTTCGCTGTCTCTATCTCTCTCTCTCTCTCTCTCTCTCTCTCTCTCTCTTTCGTTCTTGTTTCGTTTCCACCCCACCCCACCCCACCGCGTCTTTCTCGATCGTGCCGAGCCGCGCAGTTTCTCACGCCTACCCACGCACGCGGGAGAGTGATGAAGCAGTCACACTTGTTGCACGCTTCCCTCGAAAGCAGCTCGTGCAATCACGACTCCCCGAGTATTTCAGCTTGACTAATGCAATCAAGTAACATAATACACACCGTAGGGATCCGAACGGAGCCTATTGAGCCGCGTTTAAAATATCATCCAGCCGGCGATTTTTTCCTCGCCGGCGATCGACTAATCGACCAGCGCAGCTAACGATCAACAATGGAAAATGGGGATGCACACGAACGAATTGTGAAAAACATTGTGGCGCGTCATTTTTTTGAAAATGAAAAATATTTAACGTGTTTCTACACCTTGCTTTTAACTTTTATAATTCGACTGAAATAAACAACTAATTTTACATCTCTATTACATAGAGTACTAATTTCTAGAGTATTAATTTCCAATTTCTTAGAGTAGTAATTTCTTATTAAAATATGTACAATGTGTACTAACTTCTTAAAAATATTAATAATTTGGCTAACCTTTCCATTTGTGCGTTCAACGTTTATACATCTAATGAAAATTGAACACTTGCGATGAAAATGACGCAACCGAAAAAATGCAATTTTTTAATCATCACTGTGAAAATATTATTATCTTATTCGCTTTTTTCCATAATTAGCAATTATGTTTTACGCTGATGTATTCTATAAATTTTATTATAAATTTTGTCCTTACGTATCATTGCAAATACTCGTACATTGTTTCGAATTTTATCGATGAACAAAATAATACCTGATTGTATTCAATAAATAGTCTCGTCTTTTGAAGAGAATCGTTTCATTCATAAAAAAAAAAAAAAAAGATCATTAACTCTGACTTGTTTCGTCAACTTTTTTTCTCCGGCAATTATTCTCATCATCAACATTTAAAAATTAGTTAAAAATTGGTAATTACAATCATTTAATTTCCATAATTAGTACTAATTGTACAATTGTTATGATAAACCATTTTTTAAATGGTGTTATTAATGAGATACAACTCCAAAGTAACAAATATATACCTCTATGTAAAATAAAATTTTCAGAAAAAAATTGTTACAGAATTGTTAATGTTAATTTCAACCGAACGATCAGCTGTATAAGAATCATGAACCGATGTAATTAGCTGAGTCTAACAATCTTAGAAGGAAAGCAATTCACGTGATTCGAGCGCGACTTCAGGAAGTGAAGTTAAATCGTGCACGAAGCGATTAAACTCATTGCTTTGCCCGCTTCATCCTCGGCCATCAGGAAACGCAACTGTTTCAAATTGAATTTTATATTTTTTTTCCAAGAAAAGTTCTCACGTTTAACAGTATATTTATGCTATTTATATTGGAAATATTATTTATGTGCTAATACAGCAGAGTTTCCTTCATGTGAATATTTATTTTTTATTTACAGTTTTTTTTATGTGAAAAAATTAATATTCGAACGTTATATTAGGTAGGTACTATTAAAATGTCTGCTGTTAGTAGATGATGTTCTATTTACTAGCAAGCAACAGAATATTATGACATTCAACTTAGGAAATTTATACCAGGAAGGCTCTATTATTTGTATCTATTATTTTTCATTAACCTTTCACTGGATTTCGTTTCATACAATTTTGTACAAAAGAACTAAAAATGACCCATTCGAATATTATGATATTCAAAAAATAGAGATACTCTGTTGCGTCAATTTTTCTCATTTAATCTTTCGCTGGATACAATTTTGTTTGAAAGAACTAAAAACGAGAATAATAATAGATACACGGTACATTCCACGATAAATTTTCGAAATATGCGAACTACCCTCTCTGGAATCTCTTTCTCCTGCAGTCTGGCTTGTTTTCCATTGAGATGCAATTCCATCTCGATTGTTGTTCTCTGCATACCTTGCATTCCTTCAATTCCACGAAAGGCACAATTAATTAATAACTCCAAATATACTAGCGGTTGAGTGCAAAATTGCGAATAACTTATAACGAGAGGCATTTTAAATTGCCCTTTATTCAGGAAGCCAACTTCTTTGGAAAATTTATGCGTACGGCATTTTTAAGTATATCTTATTTCAAGAATTACGCATGTGCACATATTACCTATTTAATAACGAAATTATATTGGCAAACATTAAGCACATTAAAGAATTTATGTACGTATAGTAATCTACAGAAAGTAAATGTAATAATTTTAGAAAATAATGTCATATTCTTGCATAAAAATACTTGTCTGTGCGGATATAATTTTTGGCCTTTGAAAAAAATTAATCTGTGTCTTAATAATATGTATTACACGTGTGTATAAATACATAATTATAATTAACTTTCTGTAATATAATAAATATTCATTGGAGTTCATCAAAAAATTAAAGTATAATTACTGTATTTGAAAAATGCAATACTAAATGTCCTACAATGCAAGATACATATTTTTTTCTGTTAAAAAAAATCAATCATGTTTCTAATGTTATCAAATAATAAATAAACACCACCAAATTAAAGAATAACCACCAAAAAATTACACAACATCAATATCCTCTCCTTTATGCCGCAACACTAAAATAGCAACACAATCAAGTACTAAAATCGCATTCCTACAATAAAACAACATCTTCCCTGCGCAATACGTGACAAACGAAAACCTGAAAAATTCAATTCTTCGTTGCAAAATCCAATATCTAAAGCGTTGTTCGTTTCTACACGGTGCAAGAGAAAACGAAGAGCAAAAAATGACACGAAGCTATTTCATTCACTGCCGTTCGAATATGATATCCCGTTACCTTATTGCTAATCAATTACAGAGGCACAAAAATAAAACTTTCGCGCAAAACGTATCGCGTCTACGTCAGTTGCAAAGCAATCTGACGAGGTGCGCGCGGCGCAAAACGAACCCGATACGATTTTCTGCCGATCGGTAATTAATCGGAAGAATAACTCGGAGCGAGCGATCGTGAGAAACGATTAAAGATACATCTTCGTTAGCGAAGGTGCGTCGGTATCGATCGATCTGCTTCCTCGTGCATCGTCGTTATCGGACTGTGTCTGAAAACCTTCTGCTCGAGGATGCTCGGCGATTGATACCCATTGCCAACTGTATTGACGACTCCGCTTTATACGCTGATAACGTCTTTATATACTATATATATATATATATATGGTCGAACCGTATACTTGAAACTGCAAACTGAGAAATTTACTCGACCGACGTCTAAAATTTCAAATTGTATAGAACCTGAATAGACAAAAAACTGCACGAAATATTATTGATATGCAGACATTTGAATCGATACGAAACAAATTACAGGCGCGATCGCTCAGTACCAAACAACGTCACTCCTACTCGAGGTCTACTCCACGCCCCCTCACGAATCACGTGACCCACATCAACCAATCGCTAATTTTCGTTGCATTAGCGTTTCGATTTTTTGGGTTACCCCCGCTAAAATCACTTTCAGTGATAATACGCGACATTTCGATCACTCAAACTGCCAACGCTTGGTAACTTGATAATTAATTGTGTCGAATGCAAATGACTCTTATCTCTTGAGAAACGATTATTCGCCTTTGAATTTGTATTAATAAGCGTTACGAGAGAACGACATGATGCCGACATTTATTTGGTTTCATATGCATATATATATGCAAATGTGTAGTATAAGTATGTAGTACTCTGACTGCTCGGTGAAATTAATTTCATTCAAGTCATTATCGATAAATCTCATCCGTGGCAGATTATTAATTTTCTTTCGTGGAAATATCTATAATAGTTGTGGTATTTCAAAAGTCGCATTAAATTGCAAAAATATATGAAATTTTGAAGAAATATTGCGTAAAAAATAGATAGCGTGCTCATAAATGTACGCTCAATATCCAACATAATTTCAAAGAACAAACAATTTTATATGAAATAAGTACGTAATTAACACGTTATTAAACATCTGAAAATATTTACATAGAATGTTTCAGCTAAATGAAATCATTTAAACGTCTATCTTATTTACGCGTTATATTTATTATTATAATTGTACATTGATTAAATTATATATGCTTATATACAGCAAATAATTTATTACTCTGAATAAGTTTCTTATTCAATAAATTAATTACGTATCGACATTTCATGAATATTAAAATATAGAATACAACGTCGGCATCGAAATTCTTTCCTTACAAAACAGTTTTATGATTAAAAATAAGAAACCAAAAATCATACTCGCGCTGTTATAACAGTTATAACAAAAATGCAAATATTATAAATAAATATTTATCATCAACAGGCAATCGGTCAGTTCAATGAATTTACAATATTAACATCATCGTTGCAACTTTTTATTGAAACGCAACATTATACAACCTTTTTTTTCCTTTTTTTCTTATTTTTAATCGTGGAGCGTGCTGTGACTCCGCTCCGTCGGAAAATAGAAACGAAACCTGCATTGTACGTAGCGCGTAATTCGTATCGTGTTCGCGTCGTTTTGCGGAGCAAAACGATCGGAGAAGCGGGAACGACGCGACCGTTCCCATGATATTCAGCGAAGTTACCCGCCGCATTTACCGCAAACTATCCACGCAGAAGATCATATTATTCGATTTAGTACGGATGATGTATGTCACACGTTGGCTATCGATGCACAACCGCTAACCAATGACCGTTCGAAACAATACGCGCGCGTTGTTGCAGCTCCCGTGCTGCCTTCCGCGCAAAAATTCGCGCTATCCAGAACAACGACGACGACGACGACGACGACGACGACAGCCGCTGCTGACCTTTTGCCTATCGTTGCACTTTCATCTTTCTCAAACATGCTCAAACGTTCGAGCAATATCCATCGATAACAGAACGAAAGCGGGTGTAAAAGCTGAACGAAAGGTGAATTTCGTTCTTTCGTTTGCAGGGCGGGATCGATCGGTATCAGAATCGCGGGGACGACTGCATAATAAACGTGGATGCTAACATTTGCACGTGGCCGAAACGCGTTCGGAGAAGCTGATTACCGACTATTGAAATTACACGCGCGTTAATTGCTTCGTTCGGTGCCCCCTCTGTTGCAATTAAATCGATTCGATTTCCGCCCGATTCGCGACCGATCGGTTTTGTCAAGTTTTTAATCGCCGCTGACGAAACACGCGCGCCGATACGGAATCAACGCTGGGAATCGCGTTTGCGTTCAATCGGGGACATAAATCGGGACGTAAAAGTGGCTTTACTTTCTCGTGATTGACTAAACTCGTCGCGACAATCGTGATTTCGTTGTTCGAAACGAGTCGATGATAAAACGGCAGTTGTTCGATTGGGAAATGTTCGGCGATAGGCGCTTGTTCAAAGCGGATTGAAGTTAACTGCGCGAGGCAATGTATGTCGGAGTATCGAGATAATATTTGCGCGCAAATTACAAGTATTAGTTGTGACAAATGTCGAAATGTCGTTGATAGTACGTGTCAAAGAGATTAAAAAAAAAAAAAAAAGAAAAAATACAGACGAAACAAACAAAATTATATTTCGTCAAAAATTCATCTCCGATGGAATGAATCGCAGTTGAATTGAAGTTCGGAAAGGGAAATTCGCGAAACGCTGACTACAATTCAAACAACAATTAACAGACCTGTTCGAACGTATAAATCAACATTTCGTTTATACCTGTTACCGTGCATAACACATTTATACATCTTGATACAACACGGGAATATTTTTGCAAGACATTTTCCAAACTACGATCACTGGTAAAAACAAGTTATTGACTTTATTGAAACTGATTACAATTTATGTATATTAAAATACTCTAAAACATTTATAATTCATTGCTATTGCTCAATTTATATTTGATCAATTAAAAAAAAAAAAACCACAGCACTTCACTATTTTCTTCACAAGACAGTTCAAGGCTGAAAAATGTTATTTCACCTCGAGAAACGATACGTGTTCACTATTGCACCCGTGCAACGAACGCTGGCTCCCCCCAATTGTTATAATAACTAAAGGAGAACAACGCGCGATTCACCTACCAGACGTTGAAATAAATTTCAAAGATCAGCGGCTGTAACGAGGCTGAAACTAGACCGCCGGCCGGCAAATTAGAGACCTTACGAAACGTCAGCAAAAACGTGAAAGCGAATATTCACCGCGTTCCTCGTGCCAATAGTAAAATATATATCGTGTATCGGGGTAAAGCGTCGAGCGAGAGAACGGCGGCGCAACTGCAAGCGTGTCTGCATGCGCGCTCTTGTAAACACGGGCGACCATGCATAAGGGGAACTTTCACTGAACATTATTAGATACGCGCCGGAATGCGACTACCGTAAACCACGGTGCTCCAGTGGCGTACGTTCCTCGACAGGCACCCTCCAACAGTTTCGCATCCTTGCAATTTTCCAGCAAGTACACAGTCTGTCGTCGTTTCGAGTTGCTCGATTTTAAAAAATGATTCTGCACAGTGTGCGCGTGGAAGAACCTCTCGCTCGAATTGGAATACTCCGAACGAACATTCTCTCAGGTGTGTTTGATAGTAACGGATGTTCCTTCTTGTACCAAATTATTTTAAATTAGTTGAACACTTGACGTATCCTTTTTCGTAACCGTAGGAGAAATACAAGATTCTCTATTGAGAAAATAATATTTTATTTTAGCGGGGGTAACCCAGAAAATATTTTCGGGCCTCTTCAGGTGCAACGCTGATGCAACGAAAATTAGCGATTGGTTGATTCGGGTCACGTGATTCGCGAGGGGGCGTGGGGTAGACCTCGAGTAGGAGTGGCGTCGTCTGGTACGATTCGTTTATAAGATATATTATAATTTTTTCACAAACTGAGAGCAAATAAATAATGATGAGAATGAGTATTTTTATTTTGAAGCAAAAAATGGCTCGAGGTATAAAAAGAATACAAAAAGCTACATTAACATTCTCAAATATTGAAATAAATCGTGTGTGCAATATAGGAAATTTAAAAATGTATAACTATTTATACTGCTAAAAATATATATAATAAACGTTTCGAAAATAAAAAGCCGGCAAAGTGCAAAAAAATTGGAAAAATCATCGGTTTCGAAATTCAAAGACAATTTTTTCACATTTTGAATGTACATGCAAAAAGCTTTCTTTCTAAATAAATACACTGATTTAAAAAAAAATCTTTTACCACTTTAAATATTTTTAAACATTTACTTTTGAATATTTCGATCTCAAAATATTTCAGATATTATCTTAATGATAAAGTAGTATTTTGTAACAAGAACGTTATATAACCGTACGTACATCCACGTACGTTCGCTTATCTACCACAAGCATGTAAGTAATTTTTATTAATTGCAAATAATTATAAAAATGTGTATCGTATAATTATCGAAGAAGATGCGAAGATAGACGTACTATTTTTCGAGATAAAGTAAATTGGGCTCGTTAAATGTCCGTACTCTTGTACAGGAAATGCTACCGGTACAATCTATTAGAGCTAATATGCATATTCATATTTGTTTATCGTTATCTTTATTGCTTTCTTCCACTGCGTATTCGTAACTGTAGCATAATGAAAGCTACGTTAACACATTGATTTAAAATCGCAGTTTCTCTTCAATAACTGAAACTATTCAGTTCTATACAGATGGTCCAATTTCCGACAAATCCTTCTTTGCCCTTCGATAAAGAATACGACAACTCAATCTTATTTAGTGCAAATTAAATCTGATATCCCAAAATGTAATTAGTTTAGGTTAGCTTCGTAAAACAGATTCAAAGACCGTTTGTAATAATTATAAATTTTCGCGATTAATAACGTATCTGCGTAGGCAGGTAAAATCATGCTTTACACAGATTGTCGTTATTCGTTTAATTAAAATACTCCAATACTCTCGCGGAAAACGAAAATTTCGTCGGAGAACACACTGTTCACAACGCCGTCCGTCAGTGTGTATCTTCAAAGCAGTTGTTTGACACAAAGGACAATTCGATGTGAATAATTGATATAAAAGATGATTTGCCTTGCCTCTGGCAAGAAACTAAAATTAACAATCACGAGACACTGTTTCTCTCGAAAAGTCAAATTTCTCACCGTATGAACTGCTATCAGCGCTGCTATCAATCCATCGATCGAACGAGAGAACAAGTTGCACAACAGAAGGAAGAAGGTACATTACATAACCAGGTCATTTTTCGATCCCCCGTTGAAAAAGGAGGGAAAAGCACGAAGCGGGATATAGCTCGGCACAACCATCCCTTTCCCGGAACAAAGTCTTTGAGTTTATCCATACGAACGTAAATCGTCTTACAACGCAGAGCGGATATGTCGCATGAAAGATCAGCGAGGAATTCCGCATACAGAACAGATACGGATAGACGGAGTATTCCTGGGGATCAGATACGGCTGAACCCAGCGTTAGTCAAATATCGATTACCTCTGCGTGGGTGCGCATTATAAATTTTATAATACACGCGGTGTTTACACATTATACATTATACTATATTGTATTATTTACAATACGCCGCGTACGTATTGTGAATTTCCTGGAATTTAATTACGACGATGTTTAAGCATCTTGCCTCCAACTGAGGGGTATATATAATTTTTATAAATTTTCACTCACTTTTTATCATACGTCTAATGTTCTGAAATGTGATTTTCTTTAATTTTATTTCATAATTTTTATAAAGATACATCTACTCTTTGGATGTTTTCTTTGCAACCAAAGAACCATGTGATTCTTATAAATTCTTATTTATTTTGTTATCACAGGCGCCAATCATTGTACCAACGTGTATTTTTGTATTTTGTAATGTTTCCAAGTACGAGCTTCTTTAATCCATGAAGGGAAATAATACGAATCCACATGAATTTCTTTAATTTCACAAAATTGTGAAATGTAGATGGAAGACATGGCGATGAAAAAATACTCAAAAAAGATTTTGATACAAATTAATCGAAAAGAATGAATTGCTTCATAAATTAAATAATTACTCATTTTATAATTTCCATTTTCTAGAAATTAATATGACAATTCGAGCGTTTTTATTTTTCATTGCCGGCTAACTTTGGATCGATACAAAACATCGTTTGCAATTTTTTATCGGTTAAATTCCATTATTATTTTCATGTATACTTTTCAATATTGCAGTCGCGAGAAAGAATTCCAAGGATTTGTGTAATTTCTCGCTCGGAATACTAATTGCGTTGCTACGATCTTTCTCGTGTTATAAATGTATCCAATTTGAAGCTTTATTAGAACACGAACTTTGCGTACAAAAATATTTCCTTTTTTTGCAAGGATACTCTCGCGTGATGGAAATTTAAATTAGATCGAACATGAAAATGATACTGTACGACAGTATCGACCCAGATACAGTCAGCCAGTATTTCCATTTGTTCGATAAAAATTCATGCAACGTTTCGTTTCTCAAAAAAGACTTTGAATAATTGCTTTAAAAAAAAAAAAGAAAGAATCACATTCCAGTATTAATACGTTGAATAATGCACTGTGCAATAAAAAAATAATATTTCTCAATCACGGCAAGTGTAAATAAAGTAATAAAAACAATCGTAGCTTATTTCTTACGAATTTGATTTTATTTACTTAGGAAACTTTAAATATTTCTTTAAAATTTAAATTTATATTCAATCCTTAATGAATATCTGCTCGATGATTATTAATTTGCTTCGCGTAGAGCAATTGAGAAATAATTTAATCTATTTGCGTAGGCAACATCGCTTTGAAAAACTACTCTGAGTCTGCAGGTGCAATTAGAGAGCACACACCCTATCGTTGACGTTAACGTTTATTATACGAGGATGTTACAACACGAAGATGCCTATCTTTGAGGCGTGTTTTGTACCCCGAAGTTTTTAACGACCTGACTTATCCGCAGCAATGCGAGAACAACGCGATATAAAATTAACGTGTATATTTACGTAGTACGTACGCACTAACGTAGAGTGTCTTGGGGAGAAAGGGGGGGGGGGAGAGATAAAAGCGCGTCATACACGGGATTAAATACACCATACGCGATGGAACAGACGATACGGTATTACCATCGTAGCAAACCGACACGCGAGCACCGCTTCCTGAAACTATTATCGTCCGTGTCTTCCGTCGTAATTCCACAGCGCGAACTTATAAGCTAAAGTACACTCGAAGCTACGCCACGGCGCGAGCGAAAAATGTAACTCGATTAACATGTAACCGCGAACGACGAGCTGCCTCGCTACAAAACACGCTCAAACGCTATTCAATTAACTAATATATCGATAACCTTCGGATATAGCGAAGACTGGGTTATTGAGGTTAATTATTATATTATATTATTATGTTATGCAGTGTCAAAACACGCCTCGCGGCGAACCATTTTTAAAAAATATCGAGATGTTAATCGCAATTTGCCATAAAATTTTATTGATACACAAACATTTGAACCGATAGAAAACAAATTACAGGCGCGATCGCTCAGTACTAGACAACGCCACTCCTACTCGAGGTCTATTCCACGCCCCCTCGCGAATCACGTGACTCAAATCAACCAATCGCTAATTTTCGTTGCATCAGCGTTGCACCTGCAGAGGCCCGATTTTCTGCGTTACCCCCGCTAAAATCACTTTCAGCAATAAAAATTGCATAGTCTTCGAGAAGACACAAAGCTGGAAATTAATCGCGAGTTATCGAGAAACCACGCGTGATTCCACATTTTTAACGATTCGCAAGAGTCAATCTTATCTGCACCGGCGAAGAAAAATCGCCCAACTGAACCCGTACGACTTCCAGCCGTAAATAACCGGGCGGTGGGTAATCGCGGCAATGCATCTCGCGAATCGTCCCTTGATTCTGTCGTCGAGCGGTTAAACGTGACGGCAATTAATACGTACTTTCCATCAGCCGGCGAACACCGTTTATTGCCCCGATGCACAACGTTGGCGCGGAAATCTCGGATCTCGATAAGATTCCGCGGAACAAGTAAAACGCCATAGAATTTCTTTCGCGGCCCTCCCCATAAATCTCTCTCTCTTTCTCTCTTTCTCCCGAGCACGAGATAGCTGAAGATCGTAAGCTGCGTAACCGGGGTGGAACGAAAGGGGCGGAGGGCGGAGAGGGGTGCCCCGAAGAAAGGCTTTCAACGCGCGTTGGAAGAGGAGAGAAACAGAAGAGGAGGAAGCGAGTTGGTTGAAAGGAGCGGGGGGCCTGACATTCGCTAGAGAAACATTAAGACAAAAGGTCGTTACAGGGTTGCTGCGTTGCCTCTGTTTTCCTTCTCCTTCTTCTTTTCCTTCTTCTTCTTCTTCTTCTTCTTCGTCTGTTCTCGCGGAACGATCGTTGCAACCAACGTTCTTCCGCTCGCAACGTTCAGCCACTCGCTAAACGGCTAATTAGTAATTGCACGAGAGGCTATTTTTCTCTTTGCGCCGTGCACTCGTTTCGCCTCTTTTTTTCCTTTTTTTCTCGTCTTCCTTGCCGGCTTGCGTGGCGACACGCTGCCTGACAGGTTGCAAATAATTCCTCGTCCCCCCTTTGGCCACGAATTCCCGAACGCCTGGGGAGGGGGGAGCTTAATTGCCTTTAACGTCGATGGCATTATTCAGCGAGTATTGAGCAACGCGGATGCTCGAAGGCGCAAAAATGCACGAAATGCACACGTGTCTATGAGTCTGCAAAATATGCTACAAAATAAAGCGGTCGTTGCAACGTTCGACGAGTAAAATAAATTTTTGTTGCTTTTCGGTTTGATTGAAATACGAAATTACACAAAAATCCGCAGTTTGACAATTACTGTATATCCACAACGGCCTTGGGTTCCTATGAAAAACGTAACGTAATCGAACTTCTAATATTATTAGAAAATTGTTCTTTTAAAAGTTGTTTAATTTAAATTATAAATCGTAATTACAGAGAGCTCAATATTGAATCAATATTGGACTAATAATCTCATCAATTTGATGAGGTAAAATCTTTTTGTTGTTCAACTCGTTTAAGGAGTTAATATCTACAAGTAACTGAACTATTTTACATTAAGAGGATAATCCTTTAAAAAATTTCGTTTTAATGATCTATCATCTATCATAGTTTTAAATTACGATAAATAAGAACAGTTGCGAAAATTATACGCGAGGTATATTGCGAAAAAGGAAGTAAATATTCTCTGAAACGTAAAAATTGAAATGTAAAAATGTAAAAGTATGAAATGTGAAATGTGAAATATCATGGCCAAGTAATAGATAGTTCTTTGCTCGACGTGGTAGAATTTCTGGAATGTCTTCACATTCCACGTAGAACTTTCACTTCAGATCGAATAGCATTCAAACAATCTACCGGTGTGCAAAATAATCTCAGTGGAGATTAAATTGTAGAAATAATCTCAAATTGACTACGTTAAAAAAAATATTTATCGGCGTGTTTGAAGAATATAAAGATAGACAATTTACTACAAAAGTGACAATAATATTATAATATATACGTTAACACGCGTGTGAATGAATATATATCTAATGAAAAAATGTGCAAAAGAAAGAATCTGAATGAGCAACTATCAATGCATATTTTCGTCACATCGCGCTACCTTTACATCGTTTGAGCAACATCCTCCTCGTAATTTATCTTCGAAAAAGAAAGAGATTTCTATTTCTACGAATTCCATCCACAAACGACCATTTCGAGTAATAAGCGCTAGGCAAGTGTTTCTTCGTCTCAAATAAACTCGAAGCGAATTCCAGAAAATTAACAAATCACCGTCTCGCGAAACCACTTTTTTCGTACCATCTTCTCGTCGATACTCGACCCGCGCCAATTAAAACGCGGAAATCATTTAGAAAATTAATTAATCCAGTTGGAGCTGTCGTTGAGCGGCGAAACGGGATTCAAACTCGCGGGGGGAAAAAGGAAAGGAAGAAAGGAACATCGTCCGGCTGCGAAGTCGAAGATGTTCCGATGGCCACTGGTAACGTCGACAGCGACTGCTGACTCGAACCTTCTCCGCCTTCTTAGCAGCCGGAGACCACCTCTCCTCACAGCTAATCCACCAAAGGTCCCGGGTTTTTCCCCTGTCTTGTCGACAGGAGTAGCCCACCGGAAGAAAACAGCAGAGCACTTCGCGGACTTCGCGACAAGTAAGGATGGGTTTGTTAAACGACTTCGAAAGACAATCGCCGGGGCTTTTCGTCTCGATGGACTCTCGTGGGTCGTGTCCGACGCGGAAAAACTCTCAGGTCCGAGACTCGTCGGTTTCCGCTCTCCGAGTTGCAATTTCCTTCCTCGGATCTCTTCCAACCGGTAAACCACCGATCGATTATCTCGAGAAAGAAAGGAAAAAAAGAAAGAAAGTTCTATCGTCGTCGGGGTACTCTATTTTCCTTTTTTCCTCCATCGTGAACGATCTACTCTGTTGTATCGTCTATTTACGAACTGCACCGATCGAGTTCGAATCGCTCTGATGGCTCTCGCGCGCGCAGAGATTCACGGAATATAATTAATTCTTCGCGTTAACACACAAAATGTAATGTACAGAAAATTGTAGCCGCCGACATAGAAAATATTACAGAATAGAATTTTATACGATGCTTCAAATGCAGCGTTGCAAGATTTAATCGCCGAGGTGAGTCGAAGCGCAAAAATCCACGCAGAATGGAAGCACGAAATATAATATCGGAAATAGAGTGCTCATTGCAAAATTTAATGGCTGAAGCAAGGAGTTAAATTGCGAGAATCTACCGGATACAGAAAATTTCGTCAAATATTCAAAACTTATCAAAGGAATAAAAAGTGAGGAGTTTCTTTCCCCTGTTTTTAGTCTGTCGATTGTGGACTTGAATTTTATGTCAAATTATTGGATTATGATGAAACATCGATCATCGAAATTCCAACGAAATATTCTGGGAATATTTTTTTAAATTATCCGACTATCGAATTCGTTGACCTCAAAAAGTGTCTCAAAAAATTAAAATATCAGCCCAATTTGAAAGCTGCGACTGATATTTTGGTACAAGCTATCACCTGATAATAAATTTAAAATTTCGAAATTCTGTCTCTTTAATCGTACTTGGAAAAATATGAATCTGCACAAAATTCATTACTCAAGACGAAAGACACTAAAAAAACCAGACGGGGGATGCGTTTTATAACTCTGGGTCGAGCAACCACGTGTAATATATTCTGCCCTCAAATCTAGAAAGCTCAAAATTCTACTTCCATCTCCTAACATTGGTAAATGTTCAACGTAAAGCGTGGAGTAGGCAATAAACTAAATTCAGCAGAACTGTCGAAAAAGTAAAATTAATTCCTAAGTCCTTTAATTCGTAAGTGAAATTGTAGTTTTCAAATATAAATAATATACCTAACTATTTAATTTCTTCGGTACGATTATCGACTAAAGTAGATGGCCCAATTAATATTACTTTAATGTTACAATTACATTATAGTAATTATCATATTTAAATTTTTCACATTTATGTAAATAGTTAGTTAAGTTACATTGTAATTAATATTACAATTTAATAATACAATTTTCCATTTTTTGATTTGGCTTTAAAAATTAATTCTTTTGTATATTAGAAACCCATTATATACTTATCCGTAATATTTTATTATAAAATACTTTCACTTGTTCTTAATAAGCAACGCTGCACGTTTTACGAATATAACCGGATGTTTAATGTCTCTTATCTTAGATCTACTGTACGAATTGAATTTATACAAAATTGAATACAATTCTCTGTTTGTTTTCCCAATTTGTTATGAACTCTTTTTACAGTATTCTTTTTCTAAGTAATAATTTAAAAAATTATTATTCAGTAAATTTAAAAAATTATTTTTGTCACGTGTCTTTTTATAAAGTAGATCAATCTTCAAATGGCTGAACAAGCTAAGTCAAGAAAACGAAAACCAGAATTTCACTTTTTGGTAAAGAGATCAGTTCGTTTGAAATATTTGTCGCAAAACAAGCGTAAAATCTATGCAGCTAACCAGAGCACTATTCCACGCGATTAACTTCTGTTCAGATTCTGGGGAATCGATACGAAAAACTTGTGATTCAATCTTTGTCGATAAATTTCACTTGTTCGCCTCCGGCTTTCAGATAAATTACCGAGTACTCCTGCTTTGTGCGTTTCCTCCTTGTGCGAGCTATGTTCAAATGATACCTTCGATGGTAAAAATATACAGCACGGGAAAAATATCCATTCCGGAAGAGAGCTTTTATGTGATTCCGCACGAAAAACTTGTTACGGAATCGCACGATTCGATCGATCTTAGATCGTACTGGTTTTTGACAAGAGTCACGGCTACTAACCCGACTAACTCTTAATAGCGACCGACGAAAGTATCTGAGCATTTGCGCGAAAATTTGCAAAATATACAGAAGCTTGCAAAGTACTAAAAATTTCACGTGTTATACACGTGCGTAAAATTTTGAAATTTGAACTAGCAGAGCGGTCATGAGAATTTTCTACATTTGCAGCAGTGGATTTTTAGAGATTTTAATAATTTTAATGGTAAAATATACGAATGCGAGCTCGTGCACTCTTTATTATAAATTTTTTCCTATTTCTCGTACCCTTTGTATTCCTTTAATACAAGTTTTTTTAAATACAGTTTAATTCGAGGTAATTCTAATATTTAAAAAATACAAAGTCACTGCTCACATTTTTCCGAACTAAAGAAATGGGAGCTGAATAAAAATTTGCTTCGTCCACTAAATATTCGAATTACAAATTTTTACATATTAACTGCATTTTCTGTAATTTTACGCCGTCAAATTTCCCAGAAGTGCATAAAAATCCTCGGACTAGTCATTACAAACACACATTTCCCAGAAGTCATAATTTTCCGTTGTATTAATCCGCGAGCAATCATAGGAAGCGGTAACTAGGAACGCGACAGATTCACATCAAAATTTTCATCGTGTCTCTCATTATACTCCGAATGCGTATAATTAAACTGTATAAAATTTGTATGCATTTGTAGGTAATTGAAAATTGCAAAATTGCATAAAATGCGTATGACATGTAAATATATGATAAAATATCGAAAGCACAGTGCTTTCTGTAACAATTCTTTTTTAATTACATTCTCAAAAATTCTTCACGTAAATCTGCATAAAAATGCACGGTATAAATACTTTATAATTGCATTACGTCATGCTACTTTATAATCTGAAAATATTAGCTGAGTGAGGGCTAATTTAGCTTCAATTTAGTCTCGGTTATTGTTTATAAATTATTCACGCTATGGCAAACTTTTGTAATCTCTGCAAATCTGCCGCAAACATACATTACGTGCACATGTATTTGAATTTGTTTCAAACTTTACCAAAAATCCCGTTTTCATTACGGTGTTATGAAGTTTCAACAAGTATGATATTTACAAATTTAAATAATATAAATAAATGAATATAACATTCGCACATTTTTTTTTTCAAAAGAAATAATCGTAGAGAGCGTAAAAAAATCTTTCGGCTTCTATAACGCCTGTCATAATTTTCGTCCGAAATAAAAGGATAAAAAAAAATTCTGAATTAGAATGGATTTAGTTAAAACAGGTATAGAATGAAAGAAAAAAAATTTTAAAAATCTGTTCATTTTCTCTGATCTATTCCTTTCTCGTGACTTCTTTTACCCATTTTTTAAAGACTAAAAAAGAAGAAAAAATAAACCGATTCTGCTGCGAATGATAACAACAAATGCATTATGGATGACATAAAAAAACATCGTTTCGAAAAAATTGATTTTGAAGATACATTTTTCAAACTACATTTTCAAAAGAAATTAATATTTTCTACAATGCTTTCGATTACGAAAGTAAAGCTCCATTTATACACCACGTGTATTTGAGCGGAATTTTAAGCATCGCCTGATTAAACGAATCCACTTATCTACGTGCGAGAGCTCCTTTTCCAATTACTTTACTTGCTTCCAATTATTTTGTCAATTATCTAATCTGTTAATTTAATTTCTCCTATCAGTTAATATTAATTTCTTCTATCGAGACTTGTCAACTAATTTAATTCAATTAAATTTCGTTAATTGTTACATTCTGTGAAATTATAGCACGCGTGTACTCTATTACGAAGTTTAAATTACACGGTTGTCTTCCAACGAGTTCACGTTTTATTACACTGAATAAATTTCGCGAATTCGTAGCTTATTTCTTATTAAATTTCGGTAAAATTAAATCAGAAAGTTCGAAGAAACATTATACTTTGTATGCAGATATAGTGACTCGCGAAAGACTCTTGTGTCTGCATATTACGCGCATTGTACAAAATTTTATTTATACGGAGAAATACCGATGAACTTTGAAGCCAATTTTGAAAATACAGACGTCGCAAGATGTTTATTGCGAACGTATATTTAGTAAAACGTCGGTATACGGGATACAATAAATCCGATCGTATTAAAAATATTGGAATTTACTGCTACAACAGATCGTAGTGGCGCTTAAACGTTTTGTCACTTCAGCGAAATAAATTCTTGCGTTAAATATCTTATAATCTCCGCGTGTTTTTAGATTTATTTATTACGATTTATAATCACAACGACCGCGTCGTTGATGAAATATCGGAATATTTTATTATTAACACGCACGATAAATTCATGAAAATTTCCCGCGTTGCATCCCTCCCGTACACACGAATTTCAACGTTTGAACTGACAATTCCATCGCGACGAATATTCTAATGAACGCTCTCCTTTCGCGTAATGCCGACGTTTCTTAATGGTACATTGGCGAGAGATGGAAAAACCTTATAGCGGGGCGAAACAATAGAGGCGAGCCCCGTCAGAATCGCTCGACGAGCGGAACAAAGGTTGAACGATCAAACAAGCAAAAAGGAAACCATTATTATCGACGGGACAAGCAATTAACCACTTCCAGCAACAGGAATGAATAGAAGGAACGGCGCGTACGGTTGTCCGCAAATTATTAAAGCACTAACGGAAAACGGACTACGGTACTGGCAACTATGAGCAGCGAATTAATGGTGGATCGAGACTAGGAAGTCTTGTTTACGAGCGATACAGTTCATCGGAGCATAAATACGAAGAAAGGAAAGGAGAGTCGAAGATCGAACGAAACGAAACGAAACGAAACGAAACGAAACGAAACGGACGGCCGACAGAAACCACGGGAATGACAAATCGAGATTAAGGGGAGAAGAAAAGAGAGCAGGGAGAATCGCAGGAGAGACCGCTTCCAATGTAAGTTACGTACACGTGTACGTGGTACCTGTGCCAGGCGCTCGCGCGGAGACCATTCTGCTTAATCATTATTACCGCATTGGAATCCCAACTATGCCGGCGGTTTAATAACGCAGTTAAAACTATGCAGTCAGTTTGTAGCCGGACCTTTTATCGGGAAGCAGTCGAAAACATTCGCCGGGCAAAAGGGGAAGTTGCCCGCGGATGCCAGCAGCCGGGTATTACAAATGGGAATGATATTCAACGTGGCATCCATTTTTAAACACGCTGTACCTCTGTCCCGTGCCTCGGGAATACAAACATCGTTAAGTGAACAAATTGAATTTGTGATGAACGTAGGTATGTATATGCGCGTTGCCCGGGGCCACCGCGCGGTCGATCTATTTATTTCGATCTTCCGTGCTTGCGAGGAATTTTCTCCGCCGGTACGCCGAATAATTCACTGCTCTAACGCTGCGGTAGTAATTCACCGAAGGGAAGATCTCGCGAAGAGAGAAAAAGATTTCACGCGGAAGAACAGAAGAAATGAATTTGCACGTGGCTGACGGAATACAGAACTAGTAAACAATATTGCTAACATTATTAATATAGCGATGCAAGACTCGGGTATTTAAAAGTCAATCGATTAACCCCTTGACACGCGAGTTAAATCAAGTTCGACATGACCAAAAAATGATATTTATTTCTCATTTTGACAGTTGCATATGACAATAATAATTTACAACGGTTCACCCTGTATAACATTGCCTCGATAATTGCTTTCGTAATCTCAGCACAATCAAATAAACATAATTTGCTTAACCAAATTTCAAATTTTATTTATTTAAATTATTCGATTCAAGTAACGCAACAAGCAAAACATTGGGAAATGAAAAATAAATCAGGAAGAGTACGTTTCCTTTCGTGATCGATAAAAAGAAAATGAAACCCAAACAAGAAGATGCGGAAACACGATGTACTGTTTGCAATTAAGAGCATTAACGTGTTTAATACGGTGTATCATTACACGGTATACACAGAAGAGACTCGCCACTGATATAAAATAGAGAGAATTTAGTTTTCTTGGCTTTCGCGCTTGACCCGCCAGGTAGACGATGCGAAATCACTTCAAAGAATTAAGAAAGTTTCTTATACTTGAGAATAATCGTGCTACTGAATTTAAAATGTATACATATTAGCTGACATTATTAAAGGTCATCAGGTTTTAAAGTATACGAATAACATATTATTGAACAAAAAAATTAATCGAATCAACTCTGTTTAAAAATAATTTAAAAATAAAATAATAACAATTCCGAAAAAAGTTGAATTCTATATGAAAAACACCCGAGTGCCAATTTTGATCGAATATTTAAAATTGAGTGATTAAATAAAAACGCAACCTAGGTATTCCACAATAAAATAGGATCCTACCAGCGAATCACCGATGCAATTGCTCTTAAGGTCGTAAAAAATTTGTCGAACGAGCGTTTGATCTTTCGTTTCGCCGATTGAAAGTTAACGTAACAGAAAACGGGTGAACTAAACAGCGAGGTAGAGTTTCTATGGAGAAGAAGCAATTTGTGAACGTTCGAAGAGCTCTATAAACGAGTTCAGCTGTCTTTAGATAGGCAGAGGTGCGCCGCAATTTCAATGCGAGTTACGAACGGTGAAAAGAATGGAAGAGAGGTAGGAGCGAAACAGGGCTGCTCGCTCTTAATGCGGAAAGTTTAATGATATTAATGAAAGTAGTGTACATAATAGGCCGGTCCGCATTTTCACTGTGGCAACTTTAATAATGTCTGTTTCATTTACATTCCCCCGAGTGAGTGGCTGAGAGCCAGCCGACTTTGTTTAAAACTCACGATTCAAAGCTAAACAGCAACGCTACTCTTAATTATTTTACGAGATAAGGGGTCCATTCTCCTTGGAATTCCAAGATATTTCAACTTTCGTTTAACAAGTCGTAAATGTTTCGTGCTTAAATACTCGAGTATAATGAATAGATTGCAGTAGTTTATGCAGTTGTAAGAAATTTAATTTGTAAACATCATGTAATCAAGTTTAATGTTACATATGTGATGTAACTGCACTTTAAATTTTAATCTTATAAGTTTAAGATACCTCAGAGTATTTGGAGACCACAACAAAACAGAAAGAAAACATAAAAAAAAAAAGGGAAATGAAGAAATGTATTTCTTCATGTTACGTGATAATAGGGTGATAATTTTTGATAATTCTTAAAATTAAACGGAAATAAATTTCTAATTTATCATTTCCTCACCATGTATTTATTTGATTTTCCTTGTTATTTTCTTCTTTTCATGAATGAGAAAGTTTTTTTCAATAATATTGATAAATTTGAATAATCACATTATTAAATAAATTGAATAATAATACTATTGAATAATTAATAATTAATTGTAATAATTATACTACACGAATAATTGACTGAAAAATCAACTAATTTAATATGATAGCAGTTAACAGATTAAATGTATATACAGAATGCAGAAATATATAATAATATATTCAAAGCAAACTACTGGTTATAATAGTTAGAAAACAGCACAAGTTTCTACATACTATTTTGAGACAATTTCATCAAGTATATGGGATCCACATATTTTTATAAAAAATTAACAAGAAATACTAAAGAAATATTAAAAATTTTTTGTTATCTTCTACAATAATTGAACAGTTAGATATTTAAAGATAATTAATGTCTGTAACACTAACAAAAAATTTGTTGTAACAAATCTGTAATCTGTAATCACTAAGTTACTTTCATTTGCAATAATTACAGTGTATTAACGATTGTTGAACAAATTATAGGAGAAAACGACTGAATTCTAAATGTGATGTGATTAAAATCACACAAGTTAATGTTAGAGATTTGTATAATATACCGTGCAAAACTATCAGCACAGCTTATACTATTACATCTTTCTGCACATTCTGATGATTTCTTGTTACGAGTGAGAGTTTGTACTCGCACAATGAAGCTACTAAGATAGTAATAAACTTTAATTAACTGTAACAGTTATCTACTGCAACTTACAGAACGTTTGATAGCGGAAAAAATCACTCGAGTAGGATTCAACTGCAATTGTTGAAATAGTCACCTTACCTAGAACAGAAATAAAGCAATTACTCTCCGTTTGTAAATTGCTGTATATTATATTATATTTATACTACGCTATTTTGTACTTTACGTTTGAATGTTTATGCTTTCATTGAAACTTCAAAACAAATTTACAGGAAACTTATTGATTGAACATCTAGGTACTTTTTCTAGAATGTTATTAAAAAAACGAAGTAATTACTTAAAAGGAGAGAATGAAGTAATTACTAAAAAGAGAGATGACGAGTGAAAGAAAATCTTTCAAGAAGGAAAATAAAAACTCTAAGAGATTTTTTGAGATTGTAAAAGATCTTTGCAATAATTTACTATTGCTTTATTGATTAATGCATCATCTCTTCCTCAAAAAGGGGATGATTAAATATTTCTAAGTTGACAAAAAATGTTTTGTGTATTTTAGCTATAAGCAGAATGTTATATTGATTTAATAATATTATTTAGAACTTCGATATTTCTAAATTTCTATAACATTATTAAATTACACTGAATTTGTACTTTATTTATGAAAAGAAATCGGACAACAAATTTTAAAGAATCGTTGTAAAGAGAAGGCTAATTTTCAAATTCATAGCAGATTCAGTCATAAAAAGAACTTTTTAATGCTTTTATACAGTATAACAATTTGTAGTATTTTTGAAAAAAAAAGATATCTTCACATTTCCATTCGTTACACGATATAAAAACCTTTCAGGAAAAAATAAACAGTGCATTATGGAAATAATAAAAATTTCGTGCTTCAAAATGAGTTTTGGATCATTGTTGTACGATTTCTTTTTTTCACGAAGTTACAACATAAACAATTTTTGATTTCAGTGATATTCATTGTATATAATACAATGCAATATTTGAAATTTGATATTAATAATGTTATACTGTTAATAATAGTACCAGTAGTTAAGAGATTAATTTAAAATCGATGAATTAATTATTCACTATTCGTTGCATTTCATGAATATAATTTCAACAACGATCAAAAAAAATTGTTGAAAATCGACTTTTCTTTTGATAATTTATGTATAATATAAAAACACGTATATAATATACATATAATACGTCTGACTGAATGAGCAGTAGAGTATAGTCTAGACAGCAACTGGAGGACTCTTTATTATATTACCACTGAACCACTCTACTTCGAGAGGAGAAACATCTTAAGGAGAAATAAACAATATTTCCGGGACGCGCAGAGAACGATTGCCTAGAAGGAAATAATACCAGAAACCTGCACGCCAATTTACTGATATAGGAGAGTTTGTTGATCAAATTATCGATAAGAGCTGTCACTGAGTAAACTTCATTTTAGAACTTCAAAACTGATTTTCCGATGGTCATTTGAGATCACCGGAAAATAGCTACTGAAACAAAATATACTTCGTTACTAAATATTGAACATAACAATATTAAATTATTTTGAGAAATAAATAAAAGATTTGCAAAAGAAAAATTTAGTATTTCTATGTAGGAAAATCTATTTTTCATTGACTTTTTTTTTATAAATGCAATCACATATCTAAAAAATGTGAAAACTTTACTATAGAAGATCTCACAGACGGTTAATATTTATTGCATTATTAAATATATAGTCAAAGGCCAAATTTAATTGTTTTCGTTACTATATTATACAATTACATAAAATACATTACACATGATACAAATTAATATACAAAGAATTTCAAGCATGATTGAACAATGACAAATACATTGAAAAATATAAAATAGAAATATAAAGTAATGTAGGAAACGAAATAGACGTAAATAAAAATTAGAATCTCATAGATTATTAATAATACTTGAGGATTAATATCTTAAATTTTTTGTGATCAACCAAGGTCTTTTCCTCTACATACATATGTATATATGTATATATGTATATATGTATATATGTATGTATGTGTGTGTGTGTGTGTGTATTAAATCACACAAAAATCAAAAATCTTTCTCTTTTATCGTTTTTCAAAGCAGAACTGACATTTATATCCAAACAATAGGATCTAATTTATTTTTGTTTCTCACAAAAAGAAACGTGTCGCCATGATTTTTCACGCGCATACCTTTTACGCAGCCATTTCGATCGCGCTCCACAGGATCTTTGAGATTCAATTCCATTTCGACGATGCTGCACGTCGCGATTCCCGTTTATTTCTCGTATAGAAAGTATATACAGCGCACTTATTCACTCGCACGATTCACACTATTCCATTCTCACTTCCGACGATTTTTACTGACTTGTTAACGAATTCGATTATTTCCAAATTTTCGTTCTTCAAACCGCCAAAATTAGTTCGTAAGCCCGGCGCGTAGAGTGCGTTACTCGCGGTCACTTTCTTCCACTATTGGCCAACCTTTAAAATTTTAAATGATAGAATTTTCAATTCTGATTTTCGCTTAAATATCCGTGAACTTATTTTTATTCTTACATAGCTAAAAATATAATTATTATTAAAACTTTAACACTTTGCGTAATGTGCAATACATATACATACCGTATATACATATATATGTGCTTCTGCTATTGCCTCGTTGCACAGCTTACATGCTTGCATTATTCGCTTGATTAATGCGGCCCTTCTTATTTGCCGCCCGGCTTCATTTACAATGCCATTTAAATATATAATTCGGTTCTTCATTTATTCTCAGTTTTGTTTTTCAAACTTTTTCTCAAAGGATATTGCACTAACCGCGTCTGCGCGTCTCCTACCGTTTTCGCACTTTTTTCCAACCGGCCGCGTCTCTCGTGGCGATGAAACTGTCATGGAGTCACATCACGTGACGTAACGAACGTGACGTAACTATACAAGAGACTTTAGAGTCAAATTAATTTAATTTTAATTTCGATTCTCATCAAACTTAATTTATCAAATATTTTATAGAGATGTTCGTATTTGTATATCTTTTGTACAATGTCATTCGTTTTAAAAGGATGCAGGTTCCTTCGATTGATACACTTCCTACAATTTTAATCAAATTCCCCTCGACGTCTGAAACATCTTTTGACTTGTTTCAACTCCGACACAGTAATGGAAAGAATGATATTGGATTTCGCTTTCCTGTCTTCTGTTTTCCATTTCCTCAATGCCCTGCTCGGCATTTCATCCTCGTTTATGATTTCGGATTTCTTCCTTTCACAAAAGGAGGTTGCACAAAACTACGAGTCACTTTTAATAAACAACGCTTTCGTCTGGATTTTCCAAGTTTTTCAAAATTTTCCTCATTTATTAAGTCAATTTTCATAATTCACGCGGCTTATTATTGTCAATCTCAAAAATGTATACACTGTATACACTGTAAATTTTTGTCGTATTTTTCGGTGTTTTGAGCCCATAAGCTGTTCGCGGCGTACTGAAAAGAACACATACTGAAATATTCACACACACCACATGAATTGAAAAATAGAAATGATTTATTATTGTAACATTGTTAATAATTATATAATATTATATAATATGATTATATAATACTATTAATAATAACAAATATATAATAATAACGATTTATCATTATTATATTACACACATTAAATAGAATAGTACAACGCGAATTAACAAGAAGACGACGAACGAAAATGCGAATCTGATTGGTTGTTTTGGATAGATTCAATACGTTTTTGTTACAAGGAAGTCTATTGGCCGAAAGTAAACACATACACAAACAAAACATAGCGTGTCGGTGAGTGGTGGCGGTTGATTACTCTCTTTGTCTCTCCACCATCTTGTTAGTCTGTATGTGTGTGTGTGTGTATATGTGTGTATATTGCTAGTGATCAAATCGATACCCAATTAATACCGTTCACAATTGTTGAAACTCTTTAAAAATATTGATGTCTCTTTGATACTTTTATAAAGTATCGATTGTTTGATGCCTTGCGAAAATGTCAATACCAGTTTGACAGTAATCAACGTAATCATCTTTACACATTGTGTTTAATTGATAAAATATAATATTTCACTGAAGTGTCATATGAGGATAATTTTAAGAGTTTAGTATCCGTAGATATCGATGCTTTTATAAAATATCAAAGGAATATTATTAAAGTATTAGATATGTATTACGTTCGTTGAAATATCGATACAAAGATATCAAACGATTAACGAAATAGCAAATAAGTGTTGATTCGCTATAGGTATTTTTTTTTTTTTCGATCTAATATCGATTCAAAGTGTGAATATATTGAAAATATTGAAAATTGATACCAAGTGCCTAAACTTTCAATATGTATCGAATATCGATATTTCTCGGTGTGTTTGTTATCGAATTGATTGTATATCGTCAATAATATCATTATTGATATGATCATTATACGTCGTTTATCGTCATTATCGTCATTAATATTCGTCAAAATGAACGCGAATACGCTTTATTTTTCAATATTTAAAAAAAAATGATTACCGAAGAACACAACGCATTACAGAAGAGGTTATGTAAGTACATTACATTACTTTTGTGCTATTGTACTATTACAATGTATTATTTTGATATAGAGAAGATAAAAGTTAATCTGAATATTTGTAAATATACGATTTATTGAAAATTTGAAATGTTTTACGAAATATTGATGTTTTTTTTCTACATTCAACATAAAAAAAGGATTAAAATTTTGTTTTTGAAAAAAATACATTTGTACTATCTATGGTTTACGGTAATACATATATACCCAATGACAAAATCAAAGTCGTAGAAAAATAGATTTCTATATTCTGTGTATATTATTAAATATTTCTTTCTTTTTTAATCTTTTTCTTAAACAACGAGTGTTGGGTCCAAATAGCCTCGTAGCTAAATATAGAATATATAATTAGAATATTAGGTATAGATAAAAATAACAATTATATTAATTACTATTATTACGAATTCAATATTAATAGTACTCATTATTAATAGGTTTAGTATCCATCAGGCAAAGATTAACCAAATTTATTATAATCTGTAAAATTATTAATTACTTAATTTTATTAAAGTAACTATTTAATAAAATATATAATAAAACATTTTTCATAAAACAAGTGTGAAACAAGAACGTATTATTATTTTTGCTACGCTAGTTTTTATGAAACACATCAAAATGCGTGTCATTTTTAAAATAAAAAATAATAAAACCAAGCGCATAAAGAGAAGGAGATTAACAAATTTGTATTTAACACGAGTTTGAAATTATCACGAAATGAAGCGAATTCCAATGGTTCTAACGAGATAAATTTACTGCCCCTTAAAATTCGAGCGCGGTGAACATAATCCTCTAGTTTTGTTCGTTCAAAACCACTCGACAGATCGTATCTTCAAAGAATTTATTTCACTGGAAAACTTTTGGCTATTGGCGCTTGAATTTATACCATTACAGTTGTCATTGCAGTTTTGTCATTAATTTCACTCGTAATTCCATTGATTTTGGTTTTGGTCTTTGGTAAAATTTCTATGAGAATGAATTCACCAGCCTTATTTTGGACTTTGAAGAAACGAATTTATAGAACGGAGTTAAAAATTATTAAAAAATTATCTTTAAAAAGCATCATGTTTGTTGGTACTTCTTAATTTGTTTCTT
This sequence comes from Melipona bicolor, assembly GCA_030673865.1. Classification (NCBI taxonomy): domain Eukaryota; kingdom Metazoa; phylum Arthropoda; class Insecta; order Hymenoptera; family Apidae; genus Melipona; species Melipona bicolor. The sequence goes on along the minus strand of JAHYIQ010000016.1, from coordinate 1,996,158 downwards.
TGATGATACATTTTACGTCATTTTATTCCAAAAATGCCGTACACAATGTTCATTCTATTCAATTCATTTAGTACGTAAAGAATTTATTAACGGAATGAAAATAAATAAAGCAACGTGTAAACGTAAACCATAATAATGAAAATTTATCCTTATGAAAGATAAAGGGAAAAGCAGGAAAAGATAAAGAAAAATAAGTGTTACTGAAAAGTGGACGGTAAAAGCCTGGCACAGGCTTCCTGTGCCCGGAAAATATCCGTTCATCGTAATTATTCCAGTGCAATACGAGGAGAACAGGATTTCAGTATTTTTACACGCGCAGAATTCATATTGCGTTCCGCTCGTCTATGGCACGAGTATGAAAGCATTAAATAAGAGAGAAAATAGAGATGACACATACAATGAGACAGAGAGAGAGAGAGAGAGAGAGAGAGAGAGGAGAAAAATAAAAGGTAAAAACGAGAAAGAAACGATACGATAAATGGACGGAGAGACGGACAAATAGTCATTGAACAAAATAAAGAAACGCAGAAACTCGTTGGACGAGAAAGAAGAAAACACGAAGGGAAATAGAGGGAGAGTGAAAGAAAACGTGCATCAGTCGAAACAGTATCATTCCAATCGATGTTATTTGTAACATGCAAGGGAAGGAAGCTGATGATACACGTGAGCACGACGAATGTACTAAGAACTGGATACTACTAGTCACGTTTGACGAGATATTTAGTACTTCAATTCTTTTGAATTTATTTAAGTACTTACGTGAAAGTAATTGCTGGTAATTTCCGATAAGTTAAATTAAACATTATATATTGTGAAAATATATATTTTTGTTACGTATGAATATATTATAATGTCGAAATGAGTTTATTTTGAAAACAACTATTAATTAACTTTTAAGAAGATCATTGGAGTCTTATCTAATTGTAAATTAATAATTATGTTATATGTTGACATAGATATATTACAGTATTATATGTTGATAAAAAGAAAGTAATGAATAATAAATTTATGTAATTGTGTTTTCTAATATTGTAAAGGAACATTTATTTCTATTTAGCAACAAAAGACACTTAAGTAGATTTTATACATACAATCAGTATAAATGCAAAAGTAAGATTTCTTCAAAGATATTCAAATACTCTGTTGAATATTTGAATTTTTTTTTTTTTTATTCTACCAAATTTAAACCTCATTCTTCTTTTTTATTCTACCAGATTTAAACCTTGTTCTTTTTTTTTTATTCTACCAAATTTAAACCTTAAGTGAAGTTTAAATATATTAAACTAAAATTAAAAGTCCAAGGATTAAATTTGGTTGGATAAAAAGAAAATTTGATAAAATTAAAATTCAAATACTCGGTGGATACTCCTACCGATTATGTTATGTGGGGTCTCACTTTTTATTCAAGTAGTAAAATATTTCGTATTCTCTATTGGTATGTCTTTTTTAGCGTTTAAACTCTTGAAATTTTTTTTATATTGGAAGCTTCGTTAAAACTAACAGAATGCAATTTATTACTGAAACGTATCATCGAGGCAACAGAAATTGAGGAAATTTCAGATTTCTGAAACCATTTTTAATTAACTGGGTTACAATAATTTAAAAAAAATATTTCTTATATATTAATTATAAGAAACAATGAAGTGCTGTTTTCCAAGCTAAGAACTAATGCGGTTGAGAAAAGAAATACAAATTAGAGCAAAGTGCAATGGCAAAATAAATGACATATCTGTTGTTAAAACGAAGAAAACGTTCAAATAATGGAATAAAAGTCATAAACGACGCAAAGTCCACTTGACGCTCCATTGAGAGATACACGTGTATATTGTACATTCGCTCATAAACAGATTACGTACACGGTTGATATCTGAGACGGCCTACATACCAGCCGATAAGTCGCCGCCACGCTAAAACGATAGGAATGTAAAAATTGCGAAAGTACGATTGATCTTAATTCGCTCACTGTTGCATTGATTTTCGCAACTGAACTTTGGATGCCGAGGTATTTTTAACGCGAACCTCAAAGAGAGCTAATTTAAATACCATTTGAACGACCCGTCTTTCAGATTTCTTTACTAGAAATAGCTTCAATTAATAGCAATACAACAGCAGCTGAGAACAAATTCAAATCCCGTTTGACACACAATGCACTCTTTTAACGAATATCTCAAATTGGCCACGGAACTAGATTTTCGCAGTTTCTTTTTTTCTTTTTTTTTTTTTAGTGCATTTCACGCACATAGAGATTCAAATTTAGATGCCACAAAAGCTTTTAAATAATAAATCTACAAAAGTACAATTTAGCTTTGACAGTGCATAAATAAATATTTCCACAAGAGAATTTGGAAACGGGCGGAAAGCGAAGAGAGTTTCTCCATTTGTATATTCTACCATAAAAGTTGATAAAACTGATAAATAATATAAATAATCAGTAATTACATAAAAATAATTTGCAAAAAAATATTGATAATTTATAATAATTATTTCATAATAAATACGACTATTTCATAAAATAATTAAAAAAAAAAAAACACAAACTTCTGACATCTTTGCAATCACCGAATAATTGCAGCAATTTGTTAAAAACAATGTATCTATGTTTATTACAGAAAAATTGCATAGAAATCAAGGAAATTATACGAATTAATCGTTTCTCTATATAAACGCCTCTTCGGTATTTACATATTTTAATTGTTAATTGTGCAAAATAATCGTTTTTCTTCGTATTTTCCTATATGGTTAGTTATGTTAAAAATATGACTATATAAACTTTAAAAAATTTCGTTTTGTTTTTGAAAGTTCCCTATTTCGTTACTTATTTTCCAATTGTAAAATGCATATTGCAAATAATATCAATGCACAAAGCTGAAATTTCCCATGACGCAGATGCGTCAATCATTTTGAAATTATACAACTGAACGTTTTCAAGTTACATAATGTTTTATTTTATAGCTTTCGAAAGTAATAAATACAATTTATTTGTGATTCGTGGATTCTTTTGCTCCCCATGATGAACATTTAAATTTCAAAGTCAAAATTAATTTTGCAGTGCTATATATGTATATAGTGCTATATATATAATGTCTGCATATTTGTGCACAAACCAAATTTATTACTCGTAACAGTCAATAAATACACGTATATGTGCGTAGAGAAATTAATCACCACGTGTGCTTTATTTAATTATTAATTATCAATTGCTGGAAATAATTTGTCCATTTATTGGTTTTACCAATATTGGTAACAATCGACCACGATACCATACGCTTTAAACGAAATGAATGACGAAGTGAATTAGAAAACTATTTCTCAACAATCGAAAGTTTGACTCGATGCTCAAAGCGGGTCGCGGCAATCTCTCGTAGAAAAGTATATTTTCTCGATCGAAGACGTTAGTTGTTCGAAACGTTTTTTTTTTTTTGGCGCGTGCGCGATCTTCGACGTCCATAACGATAGAAAAGTTTCGCCGCGAAACCCGTTAAAACAATTAGCGAGAATCGGAACAGAAGCGTAACTACGAAGTAAAACTTTTCAAGCGCTTGGTGCTCGCGAAAACTTGGCAACTCCGGGAAGTAATTGGCAATATCGTCGAATACAATTGCAGTCGATACGACACGCGAACGTTCATTCCCAATTTATTTTCATTCCGTTGTTTACGCTATTCTGTAATTACCTCTAAACAAATAAAACAGTTCTTTCTCGAATTAATCATATTAATCAGGTATGTTTCGGGACAAAAGTAACCACGCGAATAAATTCAAATCGAATTAACAAATATTTGATTTTAATCGCCCAAGTTTCAAATAACCGAACAATCGAACGGTTTCATTTGTTTTTGAAATTAGTTCGAGTTATATATATAATGATATATCGTAATATATATTGTCAATATAATACAATATCGTATTTGCTTCGAAAATCATCATTAAGCTCGCGCGATTTTTCGAGTTTCGTTTCATCGAAAAATCCGCAGAGAATTTGTGGAATTAACGGGCAAATCGGAGAGAAAAGCCGGACAAAATCAGGGGGACAAAAACATCTCTAGTAACTGTCGATATATTTCACTGCGCGCACGTTTTAAAACAGCTGAGCGACTCTGACAAATTGTATATTTAAAATATCTCGCTGTATTTCCCAATCAATGTCATCTTTAGTGTAACATACACGCGTATCCACTGTTTCAACGATAATTCAGCTCGCGCGATTTTCTAATTTGACGCGACGAAACAACGAGGAAATACTCCCGCGAGGAGTTTGAATTTCGAGTTTCCGAGCGGCGAAACCCGAGAGTGAGAGAAAAACCCGAGAAAAATCGCACAGCGCAACCGAGCCCGATATATATTTCAGCGGGGCGTGCACATTTGAAAAGAGCTGAACGCTGACGGCCCGGGCACGGCCATTATTACCAATTGCGCGTAACAGCTAATTACCCGTAATTATGCCATGCGATACATCAAGCTTTCAGGGGATAATGGCGCGCGGGGTCCACGGCGGCGGACCGCGGAAAATTGCGCGGCGGTCCTCCACTTGACTCGTCGTTCCGCTGTCAGTTTTCATTCCGCGGTCTCTACTACGCTCATCCTTGCGCCCGTCCTTTTCATTCTCGGCGACAACTTTTTGATCCTCTCTCGAGAGGAGCGCGGCTCGAGAACCCTCGTCAAGCCTTTCTAATCGTAATTACGCCGGAATGCGAACACCGGCCAACGATACGGCACGCGGTTTCTCTCAGAAAACCGCTGCCAGAGCGCCATCCTTCCCTTCGCCAGAAGAAACCAAATTCCTTACGTGCAAAATGAACATGCTCGGTTATAAAATGAAAAAAAGAGGCTTCGCGGAGAGGAATTTCACTCGCGGGATATGAATAATTACCGCTCGACTGGCGGAGGGGGAGAGAGAGGGGGGGAGGAAAAGGGGCGGAAAGACGTGATTAACGACGAGCAAAGAGGAACCGTTTTGTGGGTTTATCCTTGTTGGTTTCGTGGATAATTACAGTGTCCTCGCCAGAGCAATTTCATCCGCACAGGTGTTTCCGATGTACGGATATACTTTTCAGGATGGTCTTGCACGTACGTACGTACGGTACGCCGTGCCGAAATCGAAAACAGTAAACAGCGTTTGTCGCCGCACCGGTGCGCAACGCTCGGATAAATATTAATTTCGCATTCGCGTTTAATTTGGATCGCGTGCCCGAAAGAAAAAGAAACAGAGAGATTTGTTTAACTAGAGGGCAAAGCAGAAATACCGCGCGATAAGTGCTGCGCAGAAAATGGGAACGGGAATTGTTTTGTCAACGTAGACTACGCGTTTTCCCGTGGAATATTTCAATTTACGTTGATTTAATTTAAATTCAGCTCGATTAACTACATGAAGGATTGAACAATGTATTAATTTCTTTCTTCGAAGAAAGTAGCAAACGAAATGTTAATTAAATGATGATTCAAATAGAAAAATATTTTACTTTGTGCGTTTGTGAAACGAAATGTTTCATAAAACACGAAGAAATTGAGAAATCGATCAAAATAAACAACAATTTGTAACACGTAACACTGAGAAACGTCAAGCTGCCAGGCGAAATTTCAGTGATCTGAGGGACTTGTTGTATTAACGATATCAGATCGGGTTAGGGTATAACGGTCTTTGCTTAGACGTCTTAAGAGTAATTGTTATCAGATCGCACAAACCAGGTCATCGATATCAATGCACAAGGCTTGCGGTCAGCGCTATTAAATCACACGGGTTGCTACTAGTCGTTATAATGTTTCGACTATAGAATTCCGAATATAGAGAGTGCTTTGTCTGACATTGCAACTTGTTCATCGACATTGTCACTTGCAGCGAAAAATATTTGAACGAAAGTTGATTTGCTCCGAGGAAATCATACGAACTTTATTTTCTTAATTTGCGTCTTATAGATGCAGATTGATATTTTTTACAAAGAAAAGAAAAATGTTTCATTATCTTCAACTTTGCGTAATAGAATGACAAGAAAATGTTTATGTCGTCCTTGTCTCTCATATGTGCTCGTCACTATGTTTTAAAAAATTCGAATAGAAAATTTGATAAAAAAAAGATGAAGTATCTAAATACAGGAAAATTTATTATCTAATGGGTTATTTTTTTTTTTATTTCTAATGTACAAGATGACCGTGTTATACTTATGGGTATACTTAATATACTTAATATATATATTTTTTTTTACTGCAACGTCAAAGCCAGGAACAGAGAAAAAGAGAAAGAGAGACACGATTCGCAATAGTAAATTTCGCAACAACAAAGTAATGGATAGGTAGCACGGATTAGATTAACCATCGAGCGTGTTGTTCTGAAACGTTGTTCAAACAGGAACAACCGCTTGAGCCGCAGTGGAATGCAGTAAAATAGAAAAGCTCGTCGTTGCACCGACGCTACACGTCGGCGATATTGGTCGCGACACGCGAAGGATAGAGGGATGAAAGTGGAGGGGACGAGGCAAACCAGCCAACACTGCATCGATATGGCTCGTTATCTTTATGACACCAAGTTGTTCTATATCCGCTCGTTGACGAAGCTCTCCTCGACCATCTCTGTGGACGTACATGCGATGGAAGTTATAAATTACATTTCGCGTGATGCCCGTGAAACTCTCGAATTATTTTACGGGACATATTCGGCCGACAAAAGATACTCTGCGCGACTCGCGAGAAGAAAGAAATTACCGTGAAATTACGTGGCGGATGTGTAAAAGCTGTTCGATCGATCAGCGTGTAACGTGAACATCCTCCGCGCGATACTTTCTGAATTTTATGTATTATAGACAGATTCTCTCCGTGAGACTTCTTCATCTCGAGGGAATACTTTTAACCCCTTAAGCGTTATTCGCGTCGAATATACTCGTCATGAAAAGATGGAATTTTTTTGTTTTTAATGTCGAGTATAGAAAAAAAAATATTCGCTTTTGCCATTTATTTTAAAAAAAATTATGTTGTAAAATTTATAATTCCAGATTTATATTACGTTTTCCTTGAATCTTCATAATTCTCCCCGTATTTTCATAATTTCCTCCATAAAACCTCATCTCAAATTTGTAATTAACCTTCCATAATTACAAGTAAAAGAAATATAATTGCGAATATTTTGGAAGCATTCTCTTTAACGCACGTTATCGTGTTACTTTCTTCGCGCAACGGTAAAAATTAGAAATCCTTTTATTTACAAGGATTCTACCGTGTAAAAATTAAAGCGTATCGCAGCACAGAGTATAAATCTCCATTGAGAGAGAAAAACAACAAATCCCAGCTCTAAAATTTATCCGCTCCATAAAACGTTTTATGTACTTTTGAGATTTATTTTATTTCATTTTCACTTGATTCATTCGTTTCAAACGATTTCCAGTAATTCGTTTCTCAATACGCGCTTCATCCGTAAGAATAGTAATCTAATTAATAAATCGAACAGAAGACCAGACATTTTCACCGATTAATTCTCTCTCTTCTTGGTATCCTTGTATCGATTACTCCGTTACGTGCACTCTAACGCGTAAAATACACATCGATCATTTAGATTAAGTAAACGCAAGAAACCCAATAAAACAAAACCGCGGGACAGACGAGCGCTTCCACAATTACAAACACAACAGGTACAGTTCATTTTCTTCGTTGCATGTAAAAACACACGGCCGAGAGCCCGTTATCTTTCCTTTTCCGATCCATTGCTTTTCCGCGTAAACGGGCGAGACGCAAGAGACGTAAGAAAAACCTCGGTTCAAGCCGCCGCAAGCAATTATATATATTTTCCTACGGAACGAGCGCGAAAGTAATACCTCTTCTCGCGGTTTGCCCCGGTTTCCGCAGCTTGGCAATCTCCTGCTCGTTCCTCGTTGCGTTAATTTTCTCGTGGCGAGAGCATCGGAGCACTTACGGTTACATAAATAAGACGGTGCCGCACTGATTGCACGATTACGCGGGGAGATCACGCGCGCGCGTGTTGCACCAATGCGAATCGATCGGGGATCGATCGACGATACCGTTGAAACCGCGTTTCCATGACCAAAATTCGAGTCGATTTTTCAATCAAAGTTTAACCCTTTGCACTCGACTGCCCCTTCTGAGGGGACATAACCTATATTTGGCTCAAAATTGCAATGTTTTTCTCAGTTTTAAGTATATTAAAATATAAGAAATATAACCCAGGCAAAACAAAATAAATAAATTTATTACTTCTTAGTAATTTCTATCGAGTGGTATACCGATAAATTCAAAAAGAAGACGAATTATTGTATACGGTTTGGTCACTCGTTATGGTCCGCGAACCGTTACTAGTGCAAGAGGTTAAATCTAGCCAACAGCTCGGACTTGCTCTTTTTATAATATGCTGACAATTGTAACGAGCGTATACATTTGGTGTATCGTCGATGCGATGTATAGTATGTATAATATCTGAACAAACGCCTAGAGTGAAAGCTATGACGACGAGGTAGAGAAGAACAAAAGAATTTTAGAAAGAAGAAATTTCTGAAGGCAGTCCTAAGTCAATTGACACTCAGTAATTCACATAAAGTAAACTTCTTATTGTTTCCTACGAAAGTTGAAAAAATAGCGGAGGATATTATTTTTCCAGAGATTGAAACTATGCACGAGTAACTCTTGCTCTAACAAACCCGCATTGCACGTTGATGATTGCTTTGAATTTAAAACGATATCACATGTTGGACAGATCAATAAAATCAATAAAATTTCGTGTTAAATACCATTTGAATGATTACTTCCAATGTTGTATCGTTTTATTTGAAGCTCGATGCTTCGTAAATAAATTGCTGGTAGATGATGTAAAAAAAGTTTGTCGAGAGCAAAAGGTTTTAAACAGGCATGGATACATGTGTGTCTAAGGTAGTTAAAATCCGCGACAGGCTTTTTTTAATCGCTGGATAAAACTGAATTCTCATCACGAGCCAGGAAAACGCGTTCTCTAGGCAATTGTACGCTGTTCTCGCCGTACGCTGGCGAATATTCCAGCAACGTGAAGTAGGAAGACAGACGCGTTTCGGCACGTCTTCCACGCAGACTCTCGACAGCCAATGGCGATTTCCACTGATGTACCATAGGACTCTCCGCCAGGCTCTCCTTTGGTTGCACATGACGTTGCAACATGCACACGATTGCCCAATGCTCAGTCGCTGCTCGAGCAACGAGCAATTTGCGATAAATCACTTCCCTCGGATCTCTCTCTCTCTCTCTCTCTCTCTCGTCCTGTTCGTCTCTTTCTCAACCACACGTCGCGCTACTTTCAACCCTCTTCCTGTCACGCTTGCTACAATGTCTCTAGATTCTATTAATCACGCTGAAAATCGTTGAAAAAGAAAAGAACCAACTATAAGAGATCTGTTACGCGCGGAGCAAATAACACCCGGAATAACGTGTCACGCCCGGACGATAAAAATTAAGTGGACTGAGAGCAAAAGAATTGCAAATGGACAGACAGTTTAACACTGGTCAGGCAGCTACTGGGGAAATTTTATAGATACACGTATTAAATAACTCTCGTCTGGAACATTATTCGACGTGATTAATATTTCCAAGCTTCCAATCTTGGACAACTTGCACAGATTAAGGATATTTATACACATATTTTTGAGAAACTCACGAATAACAAAATGAACAGAATATTGATTACGTTATTTAATAGATGGAACATTTATCCAGCTCCCATTTCTTTAGCGATATTTATAAAAATGTAAATCTACATATAATCTTACTACTTGTATAAATTCAAAATAAATCGTTCGACTATCCACTGATTTAATCCATCAAAGGCCAATCCAATGTTGCGGTAATGTCGTACTTTTCCTTTCAACAATTTCATTCGATGGATTCACGCTAGCAAATTCCTTCTATTTCTCAACACACCCGGAAACACGAGAATATTTTATCGACCGACGGTGCCGACAGTGCGAGTTCGCTCGATATTTTTGCAATTCCTACAATTTCAGGAAATTCCAAGACGTGTACTTGTCATCGGACGATGTCAAACAGCCCGCGTTGGCCCTTAACGGGTCCACTTTGCGACTGAAAACTTTCCAATTCATGGCCGCGTCTCTTGAGTGTATTAAATTTATAACCCGTAAAAGAAGAACTACCGCGGCCGACGACGACAGTTCCTTCTCCTCGAGAGCGAGTGTATTTTATTTTCCCGCGACTTTTAAACTGCCTTTTGCCCGCCACTTTATGTCCTCGCGTTTCTGCGTAGCTCGCACGCGTCTTTCACCCGTTCCTCTCCTCTTCTCACTCTCCCTCTCTCTCTTCCTCCAGCCTGACACATCTCTTGCGTAACAGTTCTCCCGGCTGTCGTGCACCGTGCTAGGCATTGCTCTTGCCATTTGCGGCCGCTCGAGGGAAGCTCGAGCCACAGGCGACATGCACCGCACGTGCAACCTGCGCGCTTCGTTCGCAGAAGACCGTGTATACTCGCCTTTTCATTTCCCCTTTGACGCACATGGGACCAACTGTTAAGAATTAACACACTCCGGCGCGTAATACGACGTTGTTGCGATTTATGTTATCCAATTTCGAGACGCGAACTTCGGCAAGTTCCCTGGTCACATGGTGCACGCGCGTCAACGTCGTCGTTACGCCACCATTATGACGACGTGTCATAATACGCTGATTGGTTTGGCGCGGAACGCCGTACGAGACGAATTCTCCCAGTAATTCGTGTTAATTCGTCGTCGCGATTACTTTTCGCATTTAACCCTAGGATCTTGAACTTGATTTGTCCCCTGTCAAAACTCTACAGATCAGGAAAAATTCGCAAATCAGTAAATTTTTTTCTTTCATTAATGTAATAAGATCAATGACAAGTATAAGATTAATTTACAATTTAATTTAACCCCTATTTCATTTAATTTTTTTCTGTTTTAACGTATAAAATTATTTTGTACTCTAACGTTATTAACATTTACTGAATAATAATTTATATCTTTACTGACTGATGGCGGATTTTATCGAAGAAATTCAACTTGAACTTCTTTTTTTTATCTACTAAAGAGAGATATCTTTTACCTAGTTAATGTTACTAGAATTAATTATAATTTATATTTTAGTAATTTATATCTATTGTGCTATATTTTGATATATTTTAATAATATATTACATGTAATATATACATACGTAAAAATGTAATAATTTATTCCATTATTATTTATAAACATTGCATTCTGTTTATATACTTTTGCGTGTTGCTACGATTTTTTAAATTTTCCATACATGTATAAAACTAACGCGGTTCAGCGACTAGGAAAAATTCCTGGATGGACGAGCTTTTCTGTCGTGAAACAGCGAAACTGATGTAATAATCAGATCGATACGTCGAACTAATGAATATACCGTTTCTCGTTAAAGTGAAAATCTCTTCGTTTGTAAAAACATTGTAGAATCAGTATCGGAATGCTGTTCTCTTCGGCGAGCGATGAAATCTCCGTTTTAACCGATTGAATTTTAACTGAAAAACTTGGCAGTAAAAAATTGCAAATTAAATCGAGTTTAAATTGAATTTTAATAAAGCCTGCCGTTACGCGTTGAGAAGCGCCCGTTTAAAGGGAAATATTTCTCCCCCCACCCGTTGATTTATTTTTCCAGCGTCGAATTAACATTGCCTGCGAAAACAGGAATAACCTGCGCATTGGCTGGGCCCCCTCTGACCGCGAGTCACTGAAGAAAAATGAAAGTTTCATTACGTCTAATCTCGCATTACACACATCGGTTTATTCTGTTCGAACCAAATAGGAGTAACATTCCAGTAGGAGTAAATTGATTAAGAGTAGCGTGCTTTCTTGCAATAGCGCGCGCGTAGACGGCGAACGTAACAATTTGCCCGCCTTGTTTACAGCCTGTTATTACATTGGAACGCTTTACGTGTTCGAAATCGAGCGAACCGGAGGAGATGAATCGCGATACAACAACGTCATATCTAAAATTGGATTATTCCGATAAGCAAATGGACTTCATGAACGCGAATCGGCCGTTATGTCATGGGTATTTGGCCGTGTATTTGAGCTGGAATTTCAATTCTATGGCAGCTTAAAGTTCAATTATTCGAAGAAGGATGCATCCAGTTGCGTATTGTGTACTCAAGTGTATTCAAATATATTTGATGTTTCATTATATATATATAAGCATGTATATATTACACTGTAATACTAATACTCTCTACTCTATACTATATATATAGAAACAGAGAGAGAGAGAGAGAGAGAGAGAGAAGCAGATGAAAAATCGTGATTTTTTTTCACAACAAAATGAACAAAAATAGGTGACCTAACCTGAACCTTTTACGCGATATATGATTTTCGAGGAAATCGGTCGTAAAAAGTGGAATTCACATTCGGCTGAATGCAATTTGGCTGTGGTATTCATGGCATTACGCTTCCCTTCCTGTTAATAATTCGGAATATTCATAGTGACGCGGATATGTGGAAAGCAATAATATTTTACAAATTTGTTTTTTTCCATATTTTGTCACGACGCAAATATTTTCTCGCATGAAATGAAGATATACTTGAGTTCAATATCATGCTGCTCTTTTTCTTTTTTTATAACAGATGACGTAGAAATACAGAAAAACATTTTATTTTCCTAAAATCGGTATTTTTACTTTGACGAACGATTTCTTTCAGAGAACGGAATCTACGTAATATCCATTATTATTTGCATACTTGTCACTGTTTCATTTCTTTGTAAAATAATTAAGAAAGTAATGTTCAATTGAAACTATATAACTCTTCTTATGAAACACGGCGTTTTCATCATTGAAAAATTAATTTTATTCGCAACATTAAAATTAATTAATAATTCGTTGTCAGTACATTACACAAGTGAAAACAATATTTTTCGAAATATTGGATGATACTAATGTTAAATAGCATTTAAATTTTGGCATTAATTAATACTAAACAGTAACATCAACGTTTCTCTTTCAACATATGCCAATTTGTGTTTCTAATACGTGAAAACATAAACAAACTGTATTTGAATTCGAATTAATTTTTTAAGATCCGCCAATTAATTCCCAATTTTCCTAATAAAAGCCTCCCCCTCCGAGAAATGCTCATCGTGTAAACAAAACGTAACGACCCTTCTTATTGGCGAAGGCATCGATCATCCTGCAGGTCGATTCAAAGAGCCCTGGCCAAAGGGAACTCTACGACTGGAGAGGCACGCGCGCTGATTTACGTCGTGAGACCGAAGCACGTGCCATCGTGGCAAGCTGAGAATTCTCACAATTCCCCTTTCTACCGTTAACCCTGTTCTCTCACCCTTTCCTCCCTCTTGTTTTGTCGCCGCCGTTTCGCTTTCGCATCGTATAAATACACTTTTACTACTTGCCTCTGCCTTTCCTTTATCTCATAAGCTTCTCTCCGACGTTCTATTTGCAGAAGAACGTCGGCTTTTCGCCATTTTCCTCATTCAGGCGTTCTTTTTTTATTCAACGCGTCAAAAGGCAACTTTGAAACATTTAATTTGTCTCATTGTCGTTATCTGTGGCGTACGGAGTGACTCGGAAGTCACCTCTCGTTGCAAAGTAACTTGCAGCAACATGAAAATATTCGTTTGTTGTTGAAACCATCGTTTGATGGAACAGTTTAATCAATGATAATGATAATGATAATTGTAATTTTCCTGGAGTATAGGAAAACTACTGAATTGAATTATGAGGAGTTAGAAATTCCAAGAGGAACTTAAACCCGATTTCACCGATTGCGATCAACTGCTAATGAACGTGATACGAATAGCTATAGAGGATTCTGTTTTCAGGGTGGAGAATGAGTTAAAAAGTTAAGTGTAATAATTCCGTAAATAATTCGGTTCGATTCAATTTCGATTGAATTTCTATTTAAGAAATCATTGTCTTCGACGTGAAAAGATAAATAATGAAACTTTTTACTTCTTATCCTTTCATTCGAACTTCAGAGATTTTTAAGATTTATCTGTGTATGTTTAACAGATTGGACTATCTGGTTTAAATGAAACATTCTGCACAGATATATCTCTTTGTTAAGAATAATACATTCTGACAGTAAGTTTTTTTCAAACTTTTATTCTCCGTGTTTCTCTTAACTATTTTAATTTAACTTTTTAACTATTGTAATTTATTATTGTATAATATTAACGTTTAACTTAATATTGTGTAAAATTGTGTAATTAAATTTAATTTTATTTAATTTAAAATTGTGCAATTCAACATCATTATCGATTTCTTGCAGAATTAATTAACCACAAAGAATAATATAATTTTCAAAGAATTATTGTAAAACACGCGGGTTAAATCAAAATCAAACACTTTTGATAAGAAAATAATCAAGAATAATAACAACAAGATGGTATCAATAACATAAAATCAAATATTAAATTATTAATTTAGGTTAAAATAAATTTCTTTTATTTAGAGTCCATTTGTTTCCAAATTCTACGATAATACCAGAATGAAAAATATCGTAATGACGAAAAAGTTATTTACAAAACAAAAAAAAAAGAAGGCAGAGTAATAAATAAACTGCAATGTGCAGCTTTCGACAAAACTGTTGCGTTTCAATTTAATCTAGACGTCTCTTTCTCTCCCATTTTTGTTCATCCCTCTCCGACGATCGCTCTTTCAAAAATCGTTACGCTCGATTGTGCCGCCCTATCTCTCTTATCAATCAATCGGTTCTCTCTTCTCGAGTGCACTAGTCGTTCTCAACGTACTACTTGGCTTCCTATGCGTACGCAACAAAAATTTGTAACTGCGATGCAGTCAGACATCCGCTTTATTTTGCGGAGGATTATCTCATTAAGCTCGTGGTAATAGAAAATTTGAAAAAAGTATAATTGGCAATCGATTTGAAAGCGAATTAAACATTTTTGAGAATGTTTGATTCTCTCTTGCGAGTAATAAAATTCAATAAGATCGAAGTGATCTCACGATATTAAGAGTAATATAAGATTCTGCAAAAAGATGAGAATCTTCGACGGATAATTAAATTACCTGCAAATTTACTGCTGAAGAGCAGACAACTGTTACGTAAGGTGAAGCTTCGTCGCAGGCATGGTAGAAGATACAACGCAGCCTTCAGTCTCGAATGTGTAACGCTTAACATACATGAGTAATTGCGCGTGGAATGCGTGCGTAATGGTGGAGCTATGCAAGGAAGAAATCAGAAAACAAGGGACAGAGGGGGGAAGAAAATGAACAGAGGTCGGAATGTGATTAGTGACTTTCAGTACGTGATATATGTAGACGCTTGTTAGAGATAAGCTAATGGCAACAATTTTCACTGTACACAGTTCTATTTTAGAATAATTCAATTTTTAATAATTCAAAGCGAATTGATCTAATTAATTTAAAAAAATTGCTTAATTTTATTATTACTTGTATCGTCGTTTTATAAATATAAATATTTCAATATTGTTTGCTGTTCTTGTCTGGATATTAAATATTTGCTAATGTATATTACAACATGTACGACGTTGTCGTAATTGATGTTGGCCCGGGCTGCACCGTGAAAACCGTGCAACGATCGAGAGAGAGAGAGAGAGGTGATGATGATGTAGAGAAAGAGACCGAAATTACATGTAATGCGCGCTGTTAATACGCCGACCGGAGTTCAACGTGGTCAGCAACGAGTATTCTTGGAATACTAATTAACCTGCTTGTATCCGCCAAGTGCAGAAACTTGAGAGAGAGAGAGGGAGAGAGAGAGAGAGAAAGTCGGAAATGGCTTGATTAATAGACGAAGCACACATTTCGCGGACAGATGAATTGCAGACGTGATGACATAATTGCAACGAGAGAGGTCTGCTTTGAAAGGTGATTTTTTTTAAGTTCGCGTGTTTCTCACGAAGGCCAGGCATCCATGAACGTGCAGAATTGTCCCGTATTGTAATGGAAGAATTACTCCTTTCATCGTGACAGGCATTGTTACGTGTATATATGTATTACGAATTAAATGTTCATAGCAGTAAATATTATGAAATTACTGATCAACGTGCTCGACCCATTTTATTTTAAAATAAAAAGAAATAAATCGTTTAAAATATATTTTGAAATAACGATGAGAAGCAACCTCGTAACTTCTTTATGACACAAAAAATACAATTCTTAAGATCGGACTTTTAATACTTTCGAGTAACTAACGTGTCAAGTAATATTATTTCAAATAGTGTCGAAGGCTGCTAACTCGTTGCATTTTAAGTGTTCTAACGGTTTCAAGATAGAAATAGCAGTGCATAATGAAATCACGTAATTTGGGCTGGCAGCGAATAGGTTAATGGCTTTCGAGTTTCAGTCCAACGATTAATATAGTATACTTCTTTCCTGTGCGAATAAATTATTCCTAGCCTGCGACCAGACCCGCGAAGGGTGAAACAGCTGGTGTTGAATAAATTAACTGCCATTTTAAAAACAGAATCGCAATCGTCATTTACGGTTTATAAATAAAGTCATATAGATAAGAAAGTGTCGAGGACCGTGTTTCGCTGCAGAAATTGATAAACTTTATGAATTATTTAGTTCTCGATCGTGCAACAGTTACACGAGCTCCATTTAGAAAACACTCTAACTGTACCTTACGGATGCATTGAT
Source organism: Melipona bicolor (assembly GCA_030673865.1). Lineage (NCBI taxonomy): Eukaryota > Metazoa > Arthropoda > Insecta > Hymenoptera > Apidae > Melipona > Melipona bicolor. Next base: position 1,979,568 of record JAHYIQ010000016.1, on the reverse strand, counting down.
GTATAAAAATACGTGATTTAATGTTTTTCTAATATTCTACATTCTATATTCAGTTTTCTGTATTCTATATTCGATATTCCAATAACAATTAATTTACTGCACCAATGTCAATGTTACGACGATTTCACAATTTGTACGTTTTCGATTTTAAATAAGTAACAATAAACACTAATATACAGAACAAATCTACATACGACAGTAAAAGAAATTGAAATTTTAATGTACCACACGTAGATTTTAAAACGAATTAATTAAATTTATAGTTCGACAAAAAATATCTATTGTATTACGTATAAATTAAAAAATTAAAAAAGAAAAGAGATAATTCTCTTGACTGTCATTCGAATGCTTTCGTCTCCCTAGTCAGAAAAAATAGAGAGAGAAAGAGAAGAAAAATAAGAAGAGAAAAAACTGCTTGTAGCTCAGTACAATTCGTCTCACTGAAAGGCACAGAAGACGACTTTTTTGCCATAAAATTTTATTGATATGCAAACGTTTGAATCGATAGAAAACAAATTACAGGCGCGATCGCTCAGTACCAGACAACGCCACTCCTACTCGAGGTCTACCCCACGCCCCCTCGTGAATCACGTGACCCAAATCAACCAATCGCTAATTTTCGTTGCATTAGCGTTGCACCTGAAGAGGGTTGCCCCCGCTAAAATTACTTTCAGTGATAAAAAAAGTTCGTATATGAGATTTACACGTTTCATCATCGTTTACGCTACAAAGTGTCCAGATGCCAACGAGAGTCGATGTAGGTGTGCGGCAGGGAGCAGCTTGAACGAGAGCCCCCCGGAACACGACAGGAACGCAGCGAGAGATGTTCGGCAATGTAAACTGTCTGTTGGCGGCGGATACGCGGACGACTTCAATTAGAATAGAAGAGAAACGCGAAACGCGCGCGCGCGCGAGAGAGAGAGCGGCCCCAAAGAGCTCTGTAAAAACGGGAACCGGGTGAAAAACCTTAAATGGAAAAGTTCAGGTTGCCGAGTCGAAAACACTCGGCGGAGCGAGGCCAAGGAAGCGTATTCGCGACTGCCCGGGGCAGCGGAAGATTACAGAGGGAAAATGGAGGAAGGATAACGTCGTCGTCGTGGTTGCTATCGGCTCGACAGCAGGCCGAGTCTGCCCCGCTCGTCGAGAGTTGCACGCTTCGAAAACGAAACGGAGAAGAAGGAAAAAAGGAAGGAAGGAAGAAAGAAAGAAAGAAAAAAATGAGAAAACGGGGGAAAAAAGCTCAAGGCTTCTGTGACGACCGCGCGAGCTATACACGTATGTACTTGCGTCCGCCGGCGCAATCAAAAAGATAACATACTGGCGGCGTGGATCGTGTCCGGCGAGCTGGCCGACCGTGCAAACGCGAATACGTTCTCGCGCGAATCGCTCGCGCGGACATCACACGCTCGTTTAATTTGCATAATCCCATAGTGGAAGGGACCGTTAACCAGAAAGCGTTCGCGGCGTTGGTAGCGCGGGAGCGCGACGAGGGGAACAAAGCCGCCCGTAGGGGAAACGAAGCGAGACCGAGGCACAAGGGGGCAAAACGCGAGAGAGGAAACGCCGGTGATAAGAAGAAGAGAAAAAGACGAAGGCTCGCGCGCGGAAACGTTAACGTCTCGAGGAGCGGGGGATGTTAACGAGAAGGAAATTGAGAAACATCGCGCTAAAAACGGGGGGTAAAGTAAAAGTCCCCGGGTAATATGTTGATTGGAGGAGCGGACGAGGAATAATTAATCCGCGCGCATGCTCCTCGCGTAGGGAATTAATTATCCTGCGCTTTGATCGCTTCGTAATCACATATCTAATGGATATCTCGTTCGTTTGATCATTGGAGACGAAAGTGCTAATTGGAAAGAAACAAATGTATCCGTAGGAATGATTAATTCGTCATTGGAAATAAATTTATCACCAGTTGCTTCTATCTTTTTCCTTTCGCTAGATAAATAGATAAAATATCGCCTAAACTAACAGTTCTTCGATCTGCACAGGTTCATACCTTTTAACAAAGAATGTCGAGCTGTGTCGATTCATGGATGAAAAGATATACACCTCATTCCATTTAAAAATCTAGAAACGAGCTCCGGAATCAAAAGAACAGAAAAACGAATCTGTGATTTTAATTCAAAATTAATGAAATTAGTTTCTTTTATCACTGAAAGTGATTTTAGCGGGGGTAACCCAGAAAATCACTTTCGGGCTTCTTCAGGTGCAACGCTGATGCAACGAAAATTAGCGATTGGTCGATTTGGGTCACGTGTGTTATATAGTTACCTCACATTTATATTATATAATCGTACGAATGACATGTTATAATTACTAATTCAAGCAAATTCCGAATAAAGCGAGCACTTTTCCCTCAGATATTCTTTTCTCACTCGTTTCCATACATGAAAACGAAAACTATATATATTTAATACCACGCTCTTCCTTGTAACAGAATAACAGTCAAATTTCAGTGTAATTAACAGAATTGATCGTAGTGTTGTAATTGAAAACTGATCGAAAAGCGGTTATGTCACGTTGTTACTAACTCGAATATCGGTATGTTCACGATTTCTGGATCAGATCGCTCGTCGAGAAAAGAGCGAAGGAGAACAAGAAGAGGCGGCTCGGGATGGAAAACGGCGGAAGTGAAAAGAAAAAAGGCGGAAGAAGGATTTCGCCTGAGAAAAGGAGAACAAGGCTGAAAATGGAGAAAACGGTGGTCGCCGGGAGAGGTTAACGCTCCGGCAAAAACGCGTCTGCTTTACCGATGGTGCAACGCCGGTTGAATCGACAAGCGACGCGCTCTCCTTTCCTCCTTGCGCTCCATTGGAGGTTGTTGCGCATCGCCGATTCATGGCGATTCACGCGCGCAGTCGCGTCGCAACGTAAGTTTCGTTGTAACGTAAGTGCGTACGTTAGTCGAATTTGTTAACTCGGTTAACGCGAAGACGCTCATTATCGATTGTCATAATCGAGAAAAAGTTTCGAACGAGTTTTTCAGGAATGAGCCTCCGCGATAACTGCGAGTGTCATCCGTGAGTAGTTTTGTCGAGAATAATTATCTTATCGATGATTGCTTAGGACGAGATAATCATGAAAAATATCATTGAAAGAATTAATTAGAAGAAACGGAAAATGAATATATAATATATATATAATAGTTAAATTTATAATAGTTTCGCGTAATTGTGCGATCCTCTCATGTCTCGAGAGACACGAATGAAACAACACACTAGCGACGTTCTTCTTACTTTCTGCATTCATTTCGTGTTCAAAAGATATTACAAATAAAAATTTTACGCCGCGGTAAACACGCAGCATGATACTTCAACCACGTGCAACTACTGTGCAATTGTATCATGAAGCTGGTCCGTCAACGACAATGAGTCACTCAAGGTTAGAGGCGTTCTCATAATTCCACGAACTACTTGACAAGTATCTCTCTTCACCGATTGTTGGGCTTTGTATTTTCATACACAATTATCAAACAAAAATTCAGACATGCACGTTGATAACAGTACGAATTCAACGTGCAAGTCTGAATCAGCTCATTACTAGCTTTACTCGTTAAGTTTGTTTGATAATTTCAATAAGGATTAATGAAAGGAGAATTAATCAATAATTGTAAAATTGTAGTCTCCTGGAATTATAAGTGAAGATTGATAATTGGAAATTTTCAACTCGGAAATATAGGCATAATGATAAAAAAATTCTTGGAATTTTCGTAACTTTAACATTAAAGTATAAAATCCTATAATATTGATCCATTGGAAAGAATTGTAAGTAAAATCTCGCGTTAATACAACGTTGATCTTCGGAGGATTAACAAAAGACACAATGTCGATTGATCGTTCGAATGAAACATTAAAAACGAGTCCAGCCCTGTTGTAAATTTTAACAATCCTCGAATTATGTTAAATAATTTAATTTAATCAGTGTATTGATCTTTGTCAACTTTTCTAACCGAACAATTTTAAATGAAAGAAACGTAATGTATAAATGCAATCTTTTGATAGTTTGAAAGTCAAAAAGTGAAAAACAAAGTGACAATGTCACAAATTTACCTCGGAGCTCATTACTTTTTAACTCATTTTTATCGCGATGAATTTTATTGCGATAGTTAATCGTAATTGATATGCAGTTCTTAAAGAAAAAATTAATATTCGAATTAATAACGAGAGCGAGCTGAGTTTCCTGGAATTTTAAAGATTTTACAACCGATACGACACACAGAGAAAATATTTAAAAAATTATGTCCATAATTCGTTAAGTAGTGTTTTTACGCCTTTCATTAAAAAAACTGGTTTTGGAACCTGTATCCCTCCCTGAGATCTTTACTTCTCTTGCAAAGTTTTATAAACCTAATAAAGTCTGTAGATATTTCTTATAAATATACAATACACAATAATTAAGATAACAAAGATCAACATTGTTAACGGTGTTCGAAGTGCATCAAGTTACAAACAATTAAATTTCTTCAATCCCTTCTTATCGATTCGATGAAATTGGGTTTTTATCAATTACTCCAAATTTCTTGCAAACTATTTTTCATTTTCCTTCAATTAATTCAAAATTACAATTCGAAGTGCATCAAGTTACAAACAATTAAATTTCTTCAATCCCTTCTTATCGATACGATCAAATTCGGTTTTTATCAATCACTCCAAATTTCTTGCAAACTATTTTTCATCTTCCTTCAATTAATTCAAAACTGCAATTCGAAGTGCATCAAGTTACAAACAATTAAATTTCTTCAATCCCTTCTTATCGATACGATCAAATTCGGTTTTTATCAATTACTCCAAATTTCTTCCAAACTATTTTTCATTTTCCTTCAATTAATTCAAAACTGCTTCAAACCTCGCACACGGACACACGCAGACACTCCAAACAGCTTCCGGAGCGAAAAGATGACACGTTGTGTCCCTCCCTCTTGTGTAATCAAGAGCGACGCACGATCGAAATTGCTGTACGTACGTACATATAATCATTGACGTCATACTACACTTTCAACAGAGCCGAGATCGAATGGCATCGCGTCGATTTTTCATCCTTACCCACAATCTGATCAGTCACACGTCAACCCTGATATCTGAATAGCAAGCTCATATGCCGACGATAAATCACGTCATCATCTTCGCGTTACTTGATCTCGATGCGTCGTTGCCTCTGAACGATCCTCCCGACTATTGCGGACGAGTCATTGCGCGATAGTAAAATCCTTCTTGCGAGGATGAATGGAAAGTGACTAAACAAATAAAAGTCAGGAATTTCACTCTCGCCGCGTTGCGTCGCGATATTTGGGAATTTTTGCAAATACATGATCCACGATTCGAAAAATTGTAAAACACGATAGGTAAAAATGACACGTGTGTACCTATATCGTTCATAAATAAAATTCTCGTTTCATTTTCACGGTTACGATCGATATTCTTCCACTGTTAATTTTTTTATATTTTACTACGACTGTTTGCTCTGTGCTCTATGTTCGTTTCTATTAAACAGCTGACAGTTTGGAAAATTTATACAAATTTTTTTTCAGTGTAATTAAAAATACTTATCATTTAATTGTAAGCTGCCTCTGCGAAATTATTGCTTTGACTGTTGCTTTTTCACGTATATTAATTGATATCGTATGTCACAATTGTATATTAATATACTGATGTTTTATATATATATATATGTTACAATGAAATTAAAAGTTCCATATATTTGCAACAATTTAGAACAATCTAAGTTTAAATACTTATGCAAGACAATGTACGTGTTTTTTATACTTTTTTAAAGAAACGAAATTCATAATAAATTGCGCGCAAATAGTAATTTGTCAGAAATTAATTACGCTAACAGCCCTGTGCGTGATATGTAGTTTGCTTTCTAAAATTAATACTTGCGTACAGACTCTCAGGATGTTAACTGCCACGAGAAAATTACCCGCAAGGTGGAATATTTAATTCCGTAAAATACAACTTTAAAACAAAAAGGAAGTTTTTCAATTCACTTTGCTTTCACCGTTTTGTTCAAAGTAACAATTTCGATTCCTTCCCTTTCGAATTATACAGTTATATATATTTCCAATATATTTCCTCTCTATTAAATAAAGTAATATTTTAATTTATTGCAGCTATCAACTATGCAGGTAGATCGCCGCGTAAAAATTTTATTGAAAGAATGTCTACATTAACGAGAATAAAATACCACGCATTCTTCCCAATCGGTCTAGAATATCGTCCATTATATTATACATCACATCAAACTTATTTAACGATTTTCACTATGTAACTGTGAAAATGAAACGTAATGAATAACGTTATGAACAATATATTTCAAATATTAATAGCCGTGTTATTCCAATAAACGTTGTTGTTCATTATATCCAAAGGAAAACATTAAACGTGTTGTGAAACCAAGCAAAATAATTTCTCCTTGCGTGTAGATGTATCTTCAAGAATATTACTTTTCTAAAAATAGTCAATTTACGTTGCGATTCATCAAATTTAATTGACAATCTAGAGGCTAAGTACTTGACTCGTTAGTGGTGAAATTTATTGCGCAATTGTCCGTTGTTGTTAACTCAAAAGGGACATTGTGAAGTATTTTTCTGGTAGTTTGATATTTATTTACTTTAATATGATATTCATTATTTAACAGTTGGTATAATATATAATTAATACTTTTGAGAAATGAGTGTTAAAATAATGTAATATTATATATTCTTTTGATATTAATGCTGAAATTAAACAACACGTTATATTAATATTATATTATTTTATATATATATTAATATTTATAATAATAATATTTTATATATATATATACATTTTATACATATGTATACACAATATATACATTATATATATAAGTACATGTATATTTTATTAAAAAGGCTACTTTGTACTATTATTTTATATTTTATATTATATTTTGTATCAGCTTTCTATGTTTAATTTTAACATCAACATAAAAAAAAAAGAATACACATGTACTTGTATATTTCATATTAGCTTTTTATATTAACATCAGTCAATACTCTCAATTACAGTTGAGTCAATAGTAATTCACTCGTGGAAGTTCTTTCCTTGTCTATTTTACTGGCTCTTAAAAAAGCAAACGATCTCATATCTTGTGCTCAAAGTATAAATTGAACAATTCAAGAATCGTTTATGACTATCGAAGAGAAAAAAAATTGATTTAGCGAACGTCAACGCAGTTTGAACGCTTCTTTTTTATAAAAGTTTCCTCTACTTTGAGATTAATTAACGCAAGGAAGAAAAAAGAGAAAGAATCAGGGACAGGCGAATTTCTCGCTTGCAACAACGCTATTAGAGAAGGACGACTAGAAACACAAACGATATCGTGTGCACCAATTAGGCAGAATCAAGGCCAATTAGTCTTAAGCCCCGGATCCACGCAGTTCGCTTGGGGATCGACAAATTGAGAAATTAAGGCCCCGATTATACGAATGAGATGGCAGAGAAACGAGTCGACAATTACCGAATTATTACCTGCGCTGTCATTCACGTGATCGTAATTCCCTTCTCTGCTCATTATGTTTAATTTTTTCGTAAAGCTCCCCCGTAATCCTCCAATCGCTCGCGCGTTGCAAACGCAACGTAGCATTTTTCATTAGTAATCGATATCAAACAACATCGTTCGGTAATAGTAATCGCTCGATCTACTTTCAATTACGATCCTTGCTACGAGTCATTTTTTGCTGAATTCGCGATACGCGAGGCTGCGTACTGCACGCGTACTATTTAGGTTCAATTGGCTCGGGCACTATAATTAAATTCACATTTAGCCAAGTGAGTTTCTGCGACAAACACGTGCGCGTCGTCAGCATTTGCAAGGTTAATTACAACGACGCACGCAGTCTTTATTCGCTAAGAAAAATGTATGTTTTCAATTTTTTAACCACGTTCAACTTTCCAACTACGAAATTAAAGTTACGAATTGTAAAATTGACTTGAATTTCAGCTATGTAGAGAAACGTAGATAATTTCAAATGCAAGTAATTTCTTTTTTTTTTTTCTTTTATTGCTGTAGAATTTAGGAATTTTTACGAATTTGGAGAAAATTTGCAAAACTCTCGCGAATAACCGACAGAAATATGAATGTATTTTATTTGGAGTAAAATGAAGAAACAATAATTTGAGATAACGAACGATTTCAACTAAAAAAGATCCAACTAAATAAGATAATATGATTCTATTCGTCATTTTCAAAATATATTATTCGAAAAATTTTTTGAACCTTTAGAAACAACCCTACTGTCTGTGATTTAGATCATTTTCATACAGGTGAACTGTACTAGTAATAATTATATTTTTGAGAGAGTTACAATTAAAAAGTAGAAAATTGATTTATGTACTAAATATCATAGAAACTATATTACATTTTGAATATTTCATACATATTTTCGTATTGCTTGTATTCTGCGCAACATTTGAAAATTTCCCAGAATGATAATTACCTAATAGGTAGGTTTAATAGAGTTCCATGGAGGTTCAAAGCTTCAAGACTCAGCCTCTCGAAATTCTCAAGAGTGAAAGTAAACAATATGACATTTCTATGGTCATATCTTTTATAGTCGATATTGTTCTTAATTATCATCGTACACGTACAATTTAGATTCTTTGAGTTTAACAAGATCTTCAAGGATTTAAAACTTTTCAGAGCCTCTCAAGATTTAAGCCACCTTAAACTCTGACTTTCGAAGCTCAAGGCTCGAAACTCGTTTTTAGAACCGCTTCTACAGCTTTAAATGGCTGCAGTAAACAATTCACGCGTTGATTCAACGAAGTTGAAATAACTTCTGGCTGCAGCTGAGAACCTAATCCTCCGCGATAATCGGAAGCTTGAGAAACGCTAGAAATGCTCTAGAGCAGAGAAGAATTTACTCAAGGACGGCGATTAACTCGCGCAGTGATACGTAACTCGGAATCCTGTTTCAAAGAGACGTCATCTTTTCAAGAAAAAAAAAGAAATCTTTGTTTTTATGCCGAGGTCCGGCAGAAGAGAGGCTGTTATCTCACAATTTTTCTCGTAGTCGCATCTTTCCGTTCGCGACGAGGTAATGAAACGAAACAGACTGCGCGGTGCCCGGTCGAGGAGCATAACGGACGCCTGCGGAGTCGAACGTTCCCAGCGATGCTTAAACCTCGTAAAACGGTCGGCATGTCGCTCTTTATTTTGCGCTAAATGCCCGTCATCCCGTTTCGGTCCGGTCGAGGCAGAAGCTGAGAGAGAGAAAGAGAGAGAGAGAGAGAGAATCGGCTCAGGTGGACTCCGACGAGGCACCTGAGGATGAGCCAACACGGAAAGAGAGAAACAGAAAGACAGGGAGAAAGGTAGCTGAAAACGAGCAAGATTCCTCGGGTGTTGCCTCGGCCCGAGCGCGCTTTATGAATTTTACACTGTCATTATTACGTGATTACTGCAAAAAGGGTTATACCGGCGAGAGCAACTGAACCGGCGTTCCCCACGTGCGCGCACATTCGAGTCGCCTGCCACTCGCCGATCGCTACTAGCGACGAGATCAAGCATGCACCGGGCAAAACTAGATACCGTGTAGATACGCAGAGCATACTGGCTTCCATAGCCAAAAGTCAATTTTCGATGAAATTTCTTCCGGTGAAAAACAAGAACCCTTTAAAACTCTGGAATCCAAAGTGTTATTCGTTTCAGACAATCATTCAGCGAACGACTACAACGTGCTAAAGTGAAAATTCTGAGAATCGAATCGGCGTTCAACAAAATCGTGCAACGAGTTTCAAGAGGTCGTTGTGAAGAGAAAACTTCGATCTTCAAACTGATGGTGGATGTAGGTACGAGAAAAATATTCTAATGTTTTCACGCATACTTGAATTTGTACAATTTTCCATCCGCTAGCACGAGAGAAGAAAAAAAAGAAAAAAAAGGAACCATCTCCCCACTTTTAAAGGCAAAGACTTGGCGCATTGAAACGAGATCGAGTGAATCGCTCCACTTGATCTTCTTCTTGTGCAAAGTTGCGTCGGTTTAAATTATCGGCAATTTTTCACGCTGATCCCATCGTGACTGGGTGACTGGTACAGTTACGCTCTCCGCTGTTATGCAAACGTCATTCGCCACTTTTGTTGCACCAGATTCGTCTCGGGTGGATATCGAAAACTCGATCCCATCGCTACTCGCCGCCGCTTGTACCGCCGCTTGAGATTATTCCGCGCGCCAAACTGCTCCGCTAGCCTGCCTCGTTTCGGGCCCGTGACCGTGCCATCCGCGCCTCTCTTGCCATTGCTACCAGGAAGTCAATTACGTAAAGTACCAAGCAATGAGAAAAAGTCCATGCGGTTAGTGTACCATCGTGCTACTTCCTGGTCCAGCGTACGACGCGCCACCCTGCGCCGAGCCACCCAACTAAAACCGAACTAAACCGAACTTAACCGAACTAAACCGAATCGAACTGAACCGAACCGAACCGAACCGAACCGCCCGCTATATGCACTCTCACTTCTCTTACGCCCGTAGCTTCACCGCGTTTCACAATCGCTCGCGTTCCCAACGTTCGGCCTTTTTAAACGCGATTATTATAAGGACGCTCGTTACCAGTCGCCCACCGCGATTAAGCGTTTCGCCAACCGATCCGTTATGCGACCGTTCACCGCGTTTCTTCCTCTGCATTCATCCTCGATACCGATTCGTCCCGTCACTCTGCTCTCTACGTGGACGATATCTCTTCGCAGCGATGAACGTTCGAATCTCAGCTTCGGAGCTTTGTATAACGATGAATGTCTGAATCGTGGGGATTTTTTTTTTTTGTTCTTTTGATTTTACGAGAATTTGAATCGCTCAGTTTGAAGTTCTGGGGGATTTTGGTTAGTCTTGGGTCTTGAAAGTTTTGGAAATGCAAAGTATATAGCTTGAAATACTATTTCTGACTAAAGTTGTTACTCGTTCTGTCTTAACTAATCTTGAAAATCGAAGCTTTTTGATAATTCTCGGGTTTTTTTTTTTTTTTTTTTTGATAATTGTGCGAGTCTAGTAGTCATGCAGCTTCTGGAAAATTTTGGTCAATGGATCTTGAAAATTTCAGAAATGCAAAGTGTAGCTTGAAATATATTTCTGATGAAAGTTGCTTTTTACTGTTGAAGGTTTAGCCTTGATAGAGTGAAAGTTTAACGAGTGTTTGGTATTTCCCAAGTATTTTCAACGTTTCAATCGAAGCGCAGTATCGTCGACATAACGTCAAGTATTAAAAAATATTTTTACAGGTCAATTACAGATATAAATTATAATATACATAATTTATAACAGATTTGCACTTGGTTGTTTGAGGTTTGGAATATACCTATTTACAAAATAACAGAAAACTTCCGTGTTTGTAAAATATTGTATCAAATGATTAAATAAAAATCAAATACGAAATATTCAGCGAGTTTCCTCTATGTCTGTTATCCATCAAAATTTTTCAAGACTCGAGATTAATCGAGACATTCAAGACTAATCAAGATTTCCAAGATTCGAGATTAATCAGAACTTTCAAGACTAATTAAGATTTCCAAGACTCGAGATTAATCAAAACTTTCAAGACTCGAGACTGATCAACGCTTTCAAGATGTGAGATTTTCAACGTTTAAAATATCAAAAGTGCTTATCGAAAGTGCTTATCGCTTTTGCTGTGCGTGTATGTTCCAAGCGATTCGAAATGTTCCATCTCTATACCTCTGTCGATGTAAATAAGTGTACATCTCAATCTATTTCTAATATATCCATAGAAATGATGTATTATATATAAGGTGGGCCAGAAAGAATTATAATATTCGAACATCTCCGTTATTTTTGGAAATGTGAACAAATTTTATCAGCAAAAGTCATTTAATATAAAAAAGGCTATAATTTGGTAGTAATAATTTTTTTGCAACTGGATTCTGAAGACTTCAAAATCACATTCATTCTTTTAAATGAAATCATACATTTTTTATCCATTATTTTTTAGTCCACTTTTTAATCCATTAATTGATTATATTATGTTCTTTTACACACATTTGATCGATGTGTGTGTTTATAATAATAATAATAACTATGGAAGTTATTCATTCACAGGAGACACTTTAACTTTAATTTCGCAGAATTTATCGCACGAAAGACAGGAATTTATATTTTTAAGACGAGGAATTTGTCCCCGTTCTTCATGGAACAAATTTATAAAAACTAAAGTTAAAATATCTCCTTTTTACCTAATTTTTTTCTGCTATAACGTTAATAATTTTTCCACACGCATAAATTAATTTTTTTTTTTTTTCTTACAGAGAATGTCGAGCTGTATTGATCAATGCGTGAAAAAATGTACGATTGCATTTTTAATTATAGCCGCTTTTGTACCGAGCAACTTTTATCGATAAAGTTTCTTATACTTTCAAAAGCAACTCTGCGCGTCACTTGTAATGCAAATACACAAAATTATATCGAAATATCTCCTAAATTAATAATTTTTCGACGAACGTGGATCAGTAGATTTAAAGGCTATATCAAACATCTGCGTAAATTCTTGACAAAAAGAACAGAAAACCCCCAAAAATTGAAAAATCATCAGAACATACGTCATTCACCTTTCGACGATTTTGAAATTTCTCACAATGGCGCGAATGATAATAATCGAATCGAATCGAATCGAAGGTGTCAAGCGAGACACCCGGTATATACGCGCGTAATTTCTCTACTTTCAAACGCTGCGCGTTACAATTGCTGTGGACCATGGTTTTCCGGGGGAGGGAGAAAAAAGTTCGGGCGTTCTTCGAAACGAATCGAAAGTAGAACGTAAAAAATGAGAGCTCGCGCTGAGAAGAACGTTCCTCCTCGCGGCTTGCACTTGCTGTCTGCCGCAACGATCAACATGACCGGCTACTATTATTACCAGCCGGAGGGGGCGGGAGGGGGGCGAGGAGAGACTTTTGCAATTTAAAACAATGAAGCCGCTCGGTATCGCGAAATCGACGCGATCGCGAGCCTGTATCTGCTGTGTCGGATGCAATAATAGAACGATAAATAGCACGCTGAAGATCTCTAATCGCTTTTGACAGGTGAACGGTCGCGATCGGTGTTCCATCGAGCTACATCCAACCAGCTCGGGCTCGTACTCCGATGCACCGTTTCGTTGCGTAATCGACTCGACTTCGTTTGTAAAATTTTGTGAAAATTCTGGACCGCGAAAATTTTTGAAGCGCGCGCGTTTTCGACGCGAGGACGTTGAAGGGAATATTTAGTAGGTGAGAAAGACCTCTTCTCCGACGCCTAACGCCGGGCCTAATTATGCCTGAAGTTGCCTCTTGAGTGAAGTAACAACGAGGAACTTAACGTTGCCTGTTGCATGTTCCAAACGGATAGTACACCAACTTGTAGAGACGCGATATGTTTGCGCTGATACGACACAATCAGCAACAAGGACAACACTTGGACTTTGCTTTGGACTTGGGTAATTCGTACTCATTTTTTGGTTTTGTTTTATACGAAAGGAATTTGCGTCGACGCGTTTTCATCGAGAAATAATGAAACGTTGAAACGAAGTGACAAACTTGGATACCTACGATCAGAAATACTTTTGTTCAATTATTATTATTATTTTATTCAATTTATATTATATTAATACTATATATATACATTTTATTATACTGAAATTGTACTATAAATTATAATGCATGTAAAGAATATTTACAATTATTTACAACTATTTATGTATTACTTTATACATTATTTTGTTCAATTTAATCGTTTGAGTGGTTATTCGAAAATTTCATTATCGAAACTCTTCGATCTATAGAGATTTCTTTTCATTAAATTACAACAGTTTCGATATTTAAGTGTCGGAATATCAATGGAATTCGCGCAACATCACTTCAACAATAAATGAACTTGTCGAGGTGAATGATTCACTTTTTAAAGAATTGAATATTAATCGTGTGCTTGATAATGGAATTGAGAAATGAACGAAAAGTGGAGTTGATCAGTTTGGCTTCTGAGAGACTTGAAAATATGGACAAAATGTTTCTACAAGTTGGTGTTTGCTGCAAATATTTTCGGACACTGTGCGCAAGACGATATGAGAGACGATGAAGAGCTTCTCATTGGCAGTTAGGACGGTGCTCAAGGGTTAAAGCGACATTTGTTCGTAGCAACAAGTTGCCCACGAGCAACGCGTTGCGAAAAAATTGACAAACTGTATACAACGAAGGGACATTTGTTTTTGTCATGTGTTTCCTATTTTTCTTTCACCCTCGCCGCTCTGAACGAGCAAATAGGCAACGAGCAGCAACTTTTGTTACTGACAACGGGAGGAACATGGAGAAATATCGAGCAAGGAACAAAAACGTTTCGAGAAACATTGGAGGTATCAACAAAAAGATCCTCTTGCTGCCTGCAGTTTGGGATGCAGGTCAGAGATGCCAGAGATTCAACGTTATGATTCAATTTCTCAGAGACGGGTGTGAAAGAAAAAAGAAAAATCTCCCCGATATCGTGAAAAGCTTTATTTTCTTTTTCCAAATTATAAAAAGATGCAAGAAACAACAGCAGTTGCACGTATTTAAATCCTAGCTATAATCTAGGGTTAATCTAGGATTAATATTAAAAACATATCGACCTGCTTTTATTAAATTGTCATATATCAGATATATCTTTTAAAGTACACACAGATGTACATTTGTTACATAATATGATATATAAAAAATTAATGAAAGGAACACTATAAAATTTTATTGACATGCAAACATTTGAATCGACACAAAACAAATTACAGGTGCGATCGCTGAGTACCAGACAACGCCACTCCTACTCGAGGTCTACCTCACGCCCCCTCGCGACTCACGTGACCCAAATCAACCAATCGCTAATTTTCGTTGCATCAGCGTTGCACCTGAAGAGGTCCGATTTTCTGGGTTATCCTCGCTAAAATCACTTTCAGTGATAAAAAGAAGAATGTATCAATACTTTTTTCTATCAAGTATGCATTCTGTGCTGTCTTGGACAACAAAGTCCATAAAATAAAATCAAAAAATTGAATCGTGTGTCGAGATAACGTGCCAACTCCACGAAAGTTGGATAATTCACCAGCCAAGAAGAAGATATAACATTAATAATTTTTAAATATTAAAATACAAATGAAATATTCTAAAATATTAATAGACTAAGACAAAACAAGATATATTATGACTGTGCAGTCAAGCAAAATGCAAAAAGTTATAAAATTATTAAGTTCCCATTGCGATTTGGTTCGATAATCATTTGGTTTTCGAAAATCATCTTCAGACGTACACCTTCGACGACGAAGTGAATAAAATAATCGGGGGGAAAAGTCGATTCTTCCGCGAGAAAGAGAGAGAGAGGGAGATGATCGCACGTTTCCCCCGAGACGATCGGCGCAAACATCTGCACCTAACGTTAATGGGATCATGGATCGGCGGAGACCCCATTATTACTTTTCCACGGCACCGTGGTACGTATTAGCTCCGTGGAGAAATTCCACGCGAAGACCGAAGGATCAGAGGGAGTGACACAGGAGAGAAGGGCCCTTCCCTTTGCGCTGATCCGTAAACAGCAAACGAATCGAGGCGCTTGCACGACGACGACGACGACAAAGGATAGAGTACAGAGTCTATACAAGCGAAGACGCGGAGAACGCCCCTCGCTCGTTTGCTCGCTATAATGATCATCCGAGTTTCAGGGCGCATCGAGCGGAAACGCAAACAACACGCGCCACGGGTCTTGTCATATGAATGAATTGAAAACAGTGACATAATGCGCTGTTAATTAAATGTTAATTCCTAACAAACTGTGGCGCGAGGGGAGGGAGGCCGCCGGCTGAAAACGCGTGCATCGACGCGTGCATTCAAATTTACAGCCATCGTCCGTCGATGACTGTGAACAATCGCAAAAGCGTTTCTTGTTCACGAACTGAGCGACGATAGGTGCAGTAAATTCTGCTAACTGTAATTAAACAGTTTTTTTTTTTTTTTGGGGGGGATATTTTTGATATTTGGTGTTGTCGAGTAGTTTAAGAATTTATTGTTGTTGATTTATTAACGTCGAAGACTGTCGTTTTTGATAACAATAAATATTGGTACGTAGACAATGTAAAAATTTCTTTAATCATTTAACAATGCGAGCGCGTGCTAACAGCGTGGATTTTGTCCACGTAATTTTCATTAACACTTGATTTATCATAGTTGTAGCATCAGCGTGAGTCTGAATCATCAAACGATAAAACTAACTGTTAACATCATTCGAAATAGAACCATTACGTAATATGGACATCCACGCGTCCACAACCATAAAGTCACGATTGGAACTGTTATTGGAAGTGTTAAATGATTAAGAAACTTTTTTGCCACTTTTCAAAAGAATTATTAGGTTTCTTGGAAAAGTTTTGCGATAAGATAGGACACAATGCAAAAAAAGAAAGAAAATTTTAAGGTCAATTTTGCTCCATCAAATCGAAGGTGTAGAATTCATCCATGATAGCCACGGACAAACTTTTTTTTCCACACTGCACATGTTTAAAATTTATATTTTTTTAAAGCCTGTATTTTGTATTTTCCATACATTTTTCGAGACAAATATTTTGGATTGTTCAAAGTTTATATAATTCCACGTTATCATCGATTAAACGCTGAAAAAGAAAATACGTCTTCAAAATATATAGTTTGTTCGTACTGTTAAATTTACGATAACAGCGTGGAATTAAATTTTACTCCAAAAAAAAAAAAAAAAAAACGAAAAAAATAAAATGCCTCTTTTTAGAAACAGGGAAATGAAAGAGACACATTTTCGAGTAAATTATTTTTATTTACTCGAAACGTGCACTCGCTAGCACGAATGGCTTTGTTCAAGCGAGATATAAACTAATTTATAGAGTTTTTGCAAAAATAAATGTTCTTTTATTCGATAAATAATTTGAATTCTGTGATTATCGTTTTTATTTCTCGAGTATATAAAATATATATTTCGATCTTTAACTTAGTTTTAGTACTAGATTTATGACACGTACATGTTTAATTATTAATAAACAAATTTCCCTTTTTTTTAGCTTTTCTAAATCGAGACAAAATCCGTAATATGAATGTGTTATAAAATTGTCAAATATAATTCCTTTCAAATAATGAAGATCAACAAATCAAATTTTCATAAATGATGAACTATTTCCACTATAATATTTTTATAGTGGTAATTCGAAAATGGCTTGTGTAAAGAAGTGAAGTTATTTTGACCACATCGTCAGTTTCATTTTTTCAATAATTCAAGCTTTCTCAATTTTGCTGCAAAAAGAAATATCATATCACATTGATTACGTTGATTATCTAACGATGTTTTGATCATGAACATAATTACGGACGCGTCTTTCAATTATTGAACATTTTACATTTTCTAATTGCGCACGTTTCATCTACTTAAATTATATGGATTGTAAGTGGTATTGCGAATGTTATTATATATGAAGTAAAAAAAAATTACATAAAAAAAATTGCAGTCTTTTACGTAATATCGATACAATAAAATATTGAATGAAACAAGTCATTTCAACTAACTGTAACATGATAACAAAAAATAATCTATATTAAAAATAATACGTGTTACTATTTCGCGTGCGTAATTTAATCTTAATTGTTTATAAATAGAAAGGAGACTTTGTCAAATTATACGGACAATATTTCACTAATTTTTTCGTAAGTCGCAAGTTTTGTAATATTGCAGCTGAAATATCTTATCTTTGGAATTGCGTACGCGGATCAAAATAATTTTCTATAAAATCGAGCAACCGATTCTATCCGGCTCGTGTGTCAATAAATTGCCTCCTCTTGGGGATCATTTTCCCTGGGTCAGCACTATGATGCATTCGTCCTGGTTACCCGCTGATTCATAACATTTTACCGAACGAACGCATTTATATTCGACACGTTACACAGTTTCAAATAGCTTTCCTTTCAAAAGTTTCAACGAATCCCGCGAATATATATATACATATACGTGAATGTAAATACCTCGGGTTACGTTCGAATATAGTTTCTTAGAACAGGAAATGATACGCGCCCATCACTTTTGCTATTGGCTTGTTCTAAAAAAACAGGTGGAGAGCAATTTCGACAAATGGGAAGAGAGAAAAAAGAAAGATCGACTGCAAATAGTATTTATTTTCTTTCTTTTTTCGTCAGAAAATCGAACAAAAGCACGAAAATAAAACACTTTTTATTTGCGATTCGATGAAAGAGATTCGAAGCTGTCGAGACCACGTGCACGAATAAAAGGTAGATACGTATCAGATTTGAGCGTTAATCAAATCAGGATCGGACAAATTTTATCTGATGTAAAGATAGAAAATAACAATTGGAAATGACAATATTGGTGATTCTGCGTGAAAAATCATTTTCGGAAAAGTGACTTTATCTTGGATTTGAATCGAACGAACCAAAGTAACATTGAATCACGCGTTTAAATGATCATTATTCGAGCATCTCTGTCAAATATCTGTCCAATGTCTGAATCAGATAATATATTATCTGAAAGTGATTTTAGCGGAGGTAACCCAAGTGCAACGCTAATGCAACGAAAATTAGCGATTGGTTGATTTGGGTCACGTGATTCGCGAGGGGGCGTGGGATAGACCTCGAGTAGGAGTGGCGTTGTCTGGTACTGAGCGATCGCGCCTGAATTTGTTTTCTTTCGATTCAAATGTTTGCATGTCAATAAAATTTTATGGCAAAATGTCGTCTTCATTTCCTAGTCGGAACAGTTGCTTCTGGGCCTTTCAGTAAGACGAATCGTACTGGAGTACAAGTACAGGATACCATCGAAATAAATGTTTATTTAAATAATCATGCAATTGCATTCCATCATCTCATATCAAATTATAATTAGTTAAACATTTAGTTAACAATGTATCAGAAAAGTGAATGAATTTTATTGGAAACAAAGGTATCTGTTACTTGACTGCAACATTTAGACCTTTATTATACCTCATCGTCGTTCTACTTATTACTATATATCTTTATTATATATCATCGTCGTTTTATTTAATTGTCGATCGTTCACACCGAGTACGTAATTAACCAACTTGTACCTGATTCTCTCGAAAACGAAGCGTCAAATGAGAGACGTACATACGTATCTTGTGGATCACTTGAAATCATCACTCACTCAAGTGATTTTACTCCCAGTTATTGTTCCGTGAAAACTGGGACGTGGCGTGTATTATAAGCGATAAACAACGATGTCTAACGTTGCTCAACTAACTCTATGTAAATGGTTCGAGTCACTCGCGTGTCTCCAACGACTCTAAAGGAGCATTTAATCGAGGTAAGTGTGCTAGACACGGTTCGGAAGTAGGATGTTTCTCACACGAGAATCGGTCTCGGAGAATTTCTATAGTGTGAACGGTGACATGTCATCTCGTTAAAAATAAAATGACTTCCAGCGATGCGCCACTCGCGCGTTTCTCTTCAACTTGTTCTCATTTCCAATTAAGCCAAGCAAGCTATTCGCGCAGTCTCCAACAAATGATAGGATCGTTTAACCTCGAACATTCCCGCACGTGCTTTTGTTAATTCTCCCTTCGGGGTGTAATGATATCAACGATATAAGGTCGTCAGAATCATCTAGATTCGATCTCTTCTTCACACAAAAATGTTATAGCGCGTACGTGATTTCTCCTTTCTCTCTTGCAGTACTGTTTTAAGTTTCATTTTCCAATTTTACGATGTCGAGTCTGTCTCTGTTTCCAAGTGTCGCAGTTACGAAATACAGTTCCAAAAATGTTGTTTCCAAAGATCATTAAAGTCTACTGTGCTCGTTACAACATTTGCTAAATAAAACAACTGTCTATCTCGGCGCGATCTCTTTTAAATCTACCGATGTAACATTTAATATGTACAAACATAAATAAATTTGTATATAAAATATAGAAAGCTCTTTAATGTTCTCTATGACATCATTACAATTTTTTTCCTTTTCACCAATGAAGAAACGTTTCGCGCGCGAATGTTTCAGTTTTAACGTTAAACGAATGTGTGATAAATCATACAGGAAAGAGATTCCCTCCCTCTGTTTTATCATTACGAAGAATGTAAAACGGTTGGCAAGGGATTTCAAACGAGAATTTTTAAAACGATTAATCATCGCGGAGTTTCCTCCGTTCGGAAATTCTTCTCGCGTGTACAGTGAAATAATGTCTCCCTTTGTTTGAGAATCCTTCGGCTCTCTGAACGTCGTGGAACGATTCGCTCACTCGGCGCGGTGCTTAATTTTTTCAAACGTCCAATAAAACGGAAAGTGAAGTAAAAGAAAAACGGAGGAGAACGGTGTGCGAAGGGCGCCCGAAGATCCGAAAGGCGAAATTGAACGTGACTTCCGCGAAGTTCCTCGCGAGGAGAGCTACTCGAGGAGAGGTCGTTGAAGGGAAGAAAAGAATTTCGCGGTCGTCCGAGTAATACTCGGTAAGAAGTATAGTATCTGAAGCAAGAAACTGTTTGGAACTGACACCGGCGCGGTATTAAAATCAAACGATTTGACATTTTCCAAGAGCAAGGTTATATATTCCGTCCGACCAGTTTAATATCCGGTAACATTTAAATCTCGGGGAGGAAAGCTCTCTGCAGTGACCCATTGACCTTTTTTCCAAAGTCCCTCCTTCTGTCTTCCCTTCTTTCTTTCTTTTCTGATTCGAAATTTAACGAGGCATTGCACGACGATCGAAACCCGTAGAAACGAAAAAGCTATGTTTGTTCCTTTCATAGATTTTGATAAATTGTGTAAGAAAATGATATTCGACTTGCATGAAGAAGAAAATTAAAAAGATGTTTTTTTAATAAAATTTGTTTTAATTTTTTTGCACGTTGTATTGTTTCTAGATTGATAAGATGAATAATAGTATTAAATTAAATTAAAAATTGCAAAATTAAGCAATGTAAGATCTAAATTTCTATGGCCAATTATATACAATAATTGTTATAACTTTTTAAAGAAGCATTTATGGGCTAAATGATATTTGTCTGTAGAACATTAAAATGACGATGCCTGACGACTAAATTTTAAAACACTTTGCACAACTAACTTATCTAGCACTAGATCTACCACGGTGATCAAAATAAGCAATTTGTAATTTTTTTTTTAAAGCAGTTTTCTAGATCTACAATACATGTTGCGTTTCGAATGATTTTAAAAGCTTATATTTCTTAATTGTATTATAAACCTTGCACTCTAATTTTCCTGATATTTTCCATTTATAAATTTTTATATTTCAGTTGTTTTATTCGTGCATTTTATAAAAATCATTGACAACGCAACATCGTAAATCTAGCAAAAAATTACGAAATGCTCATTTTGACCACTGGTGGTCAATTCTAGTGTTAAATGCATCGAATTATAACGAAGATTGTATAACGCTAGAACTACGCTAGAACGATTGTGAACACCAAATTTCCATCAGAGACGTTAAAGTAAAAGAAATAGGAAACCTTCATCATGATACAATATTTTATAAGCACAAGCTTTTATTGTATGTATTTTACGAAGGATCATTAAAGTTTTATATCTATAATCTAAATATCTAAAATATTTATAAAATATCTAATATACCTACGAAAATAATCAAGTGGTCGTTTTGACCGTATTGATAGTTCTAAATTATTTTTTCTGCGACATTAAAAACAAATATGATACACGATAAAATTGCTATTCTACCCTAAATATTGTGAAATTTCTTCTCGAGAGATAGGGAATACCTATCTCGAAATAATTGAATTTTGCTAAAATAAAGGAGCAACTAACGACGATCGCACGATGAATTTTCATTAATGATGGATAGTACCCTGCATGACAGATATCAAGATCCTTGCAGTATATCAAAGCCGCCGTTGGCGTAGAGGGTACCATTTTCTGTTAAATTTTAATGACAGTTTCAAAGTTCGGCCCGCTGAAACAGCTAGTCCGCTTCCGGGCATTTTGGAAAATTAAATTAGACGGGGGTGGTATCGTTATGTCGTTCCTTGCAGCTCGCATATTTCCTCGCCATTCAACTGATTCGGTTACAAGCAAACGCCGTTAATGCCATTTACAATGGCCGTCAAACAATTCGTATCTCGTAACTTTGAGTTTTACTTCTCAACATCAGATCAAACCCGAGTTGAACGAGGAGAAAGTTGAATAGCATGTTTCAAACGATAAATATATAATGATATAAGGTACGCTGTAATACATAAATATGAGAATATTTGAAAAATGATAAACTTGTCATCATATCTGACTCGACGTTGCTTCAAGTAATTCCACGTGAATTTATTTGAACAAGTGAATGATTTCTGCAGCGAATGACTCAGTAATTTGATCGTCGGTATTTCCTTTTCTTTATATGTATAATATTTTATATATATATTTTTTTTTTTTGAGCACGTTTCTGCATATAACAACTTGTCAAATAATTTTTCATTCTCCTCTACGAGCTTTTAGATTGTCTGTCATTTAATTTCAACGAATCGACGAATCAAATAAAATATTATTCACGATTTGCTTGACTTGGATACTAACTTTTTCAATAAACGAAACAAATCACCGACAGTGACTCGCTGTTCCAAATTATTTTTGTTTCAAATAAAACATCACCCAACCCTGGTTTCCTTGATCAATCGAGCATCACGTCTTAGAAACTTAACGCCAACAACGCGATACGAAATAGCGTATAAAAGTATCCAGTTTATAGCAAAATTTTAACTGATTGACGGTAATTTAAATATTTCAAGTTGTAATCTGTTCCGAGTGAGAAATTTTACTCCACTCATGGACGTGATAATTTCGACTTTAAATTGTGTAGCACAGAAGGAAAATTATTGCAGTCTTTCAAAAGTTTTTAATCTTGTAATTTTTTAGTCTTGCAAATGCGTAGTTAAGTTTCCAGGGGAAAAACGCAGCAAGCGGTACATCTAATAAACAATTCACATTTCCATCGAATCCAAATACCGTTGCTGCTAAACGGACAGCGAAATAGACCAAAGCAAGTGGACATGCCTTTGAAACGGTGCTCTAAATAACGCGTTTCATCACGAGGTTTTTCTGTTACAAGAATCCATCGAAAAGAAAAGGAGAAGAGGAGAGAGAAATATTCAAGGCAAGAACCTCAAAAATGACGCTCCTTTCCAAGTTAACTGTTTTAATCGATCAAAGCCAATTTCCTGATGTGTGTATAGCTACTGCCAAAGAAAAATGGACAAACGAGCAAATCCACCGCGAGTGGAGCCGAAATGATAAACGAAGGAGATATCGACGAAAAATTTCTCGATCGAGCGGCGAGTGTTCCGACGATCGCGGATAATCGCCCTCGCCCCTCAGAACCACTTCAGCGCGATGAAGTTAACAATTCCGATCGATCGTGAAAGTCAATTTCCTGATAACCGACTGTGTCTGTGTGTGTGTGTGTTTGGACGCTGCTAATGAAAAGTAACTGCACGTCGAAAGAAAATTGCAAATGATGAGCGAGGAAGATACGTTCCAGTAGTCGATGCGTTCCAGTGGTCGATGCTTGGTGTTTCAACAAATCTCTCTCGGGCCGATTACCACGTGCACCACTTCCACGTTCCTGATCTACTTCAATTGAATGCCATCCCCCCCTCTCTCTCTCTCTCTCTTTATCTCGTCGCTGATTGTTTCCCACAAAAACAAAGGATTCCCGCGATTAGGGAAGAATCATTCGCGAACCGTGCGCTAAACATCCGCGTGCTGTTTCCTCGCGACGAAATTTTTTTTGTCGGACAAAAAGATATCGCGTCACGACGATATTACCGAATTTTGAACAACAACTTTTCTAACGATTGGGAAAAAGATTTAATTTTTAATGGACGGCCTTGGTTATTACACTCACAGTTATTGCACTTCCACGACATTCGAGGAGAACAGTCGTCGTTGACCTCTTGATTGATACGTAGCAGTTCAATCGCGATCTACGCTGAGAACGGCGGAATTACGTTCATTTTTCTCAGAAAATATATGAAATAATCAAAACAATTGTACGAATTGTACTATTATTAACGTGTGCTACCTGTTATAGTGTATATCTAGTGTATAATAATAATAATAATATTAATGTGTATTAGCTATTACATCTAAATATGTTATAGTGTACATCTAGTGTATATCTATATAATAATAATAATAATAATATTAATGTGTATTAGCTATTATACCTAAATAATGTTATACCTAAATATGTTATAGTGTATATCTATATAATAATAATAGTAATAATATTAATATGTATTAGCTATTATACCTAAATAACAATCATATCTAACAATATAGTAAAAAGTCATATATAAATTGTAAGATTCCATCTAACACTTGACAAGTTAATATCAAAGGATACGCAGCATACAATCGGAGAATATACAGCAACGAATAAAAGTTTAAGACTACATTTTTGATTGAACGTTGCGCCATATCACGAACATTAAGCTGCAATTAACTCATCACACGTTTCACAGTTACAGAAAAATTTTCCTACATTCTAATCGTGAGGTGTTATAAACAACACAAAAAAATTAACAATTTTTCTCTAAATTTTCACAAACTGAGTCTTTAACTATTCGTTATTGCAAAAAAAAAAAAAAATCGTTTGTGTAATATCACAAGGTCCATAACACCATAATCAAGAGGATAGGTCGTCTTAAACTTTCCTCCGTTACTGTATCGACCGAGCATACGCCGTAACACAGGTAAAAAGCGCAATGTTCCGTATTAAATGTACCGGTTTCGATCTTCGCGTCTGTGATACGAATTTTACGGCGTATCGAAGATGCGCTTGGTAGCTGCACCAAGTGGTCGATTAATTGTCGGGACACTTCGCGCTGAAAGTGCACTCGCAATCGCGCGTTGCACAAGCTGTACTTTGATCAATTGACGATATTCTTCGCATCTTTCGCCCGAAAATCACAAAAATAAATCATATCGTTTGCAAAACGCGCAATTATCGGGAAATGGTTGACATGGTGCGTGAAGTATGTACGTTCGTGTGATTTTGCAGGCGACTTGAAGAACTGGAAGGGAGAAATGAAAGTTCGACCCGTGGAAAATAACCAGGGAAAACGCGCTGCATTTTCCGCTGCTCCTACTCCCAAGCGTCGAGGTTACACAAAATTTTCTTTCGATACTCACCGCCATCGGTCGCCATCGGAATTTGTCGAGAAACTTTCATTCGGAACGCGCTGCCATTTTCCGCTCGATTTATAAATTGCGGAACGATATCGAAACGTAGTCGCGATCGTTCGCCAATTTCAATAAGATTCGGCACCTGGATTTTCGTAAGAGGCACACTCGTTGGCAATCGCCGGAAATCGCTGGACGAATCTCGGCGAGCGTAATTTTCTGATTTGAATTTTCTTGGATGTTCAAGCTCCATTATGCGCGGATAAAAGTCGAAGAATTACAATTCCCCCTTCCTCCTCTTTTATTATTATTTTATTATTTATTTCTCCGCGAGGTTACGAAGAAAATTAATATTCATTTGAAACATTCGCTACGTGGATATAACGTACGCATGATTTTTGGATTTTCTTTTTTCCAGAACCTAAAATATTACTTCATTTTTTTGATTATTATATTCATATGATATAATATGATATTACTACAATATTATAATATATTATTTTATATTATATATATATATCATATTCTAGCTTTGAGCCACTTAAATTTAATAATATCATAAATATAACTTTGTATTATACTTATATATCATGTTATAATACACATTATGTAAATTATATAATATATTATATTTTATTAGTTTTATCATTTGAATCAATTAAACTTTATCACAAAAAGCAACTTTATGCCATATTACAATATAGTTACATTATACATATTATTATAGTGCATGGTAATATCAATATTACGTGTATATTAATATTACGTTAACATCACGAGTATACACATATAATGTATACATTCAACACCATAAAATGCAATGTTATGTTACATTAGTACATCAATACATAGTATCATTTACGATATATTACGCTCAATACATTTTGCGATAAATTGAAGCGTAACACACTCAAATACCTCGCGACTGCATCAAACACGGCAAAGTCGCACGTGTCGTTGTCAAAGACAAAACGAACTATATATTACCTAATCTGATCAATATACCTTTGTCTCGCGGAAAAAAGTCGATAGAGAAGCGATCGGTTTGCGCCAATGCGCGGGAAGCAGCTGCCAAAAAGGAGCAATGCAGGCTCCAAGAGGCCAAAGGTCGAATAAAACTTGGCACGCTGATTTGTGACGAGCACACTGTAACGACGAGAGCTAGACGATCTTAGAACGAACCGTAGAAATCTACTTACTGTAACGTAATGTAATATATCTCTATGCTTCGTTCTGTTCGTCTCGCTCTCATCGTCAGAAATCAGCGTGCCAAGTTCATAAAATCGGTCGATTTTGCCCTTTTGGAGCCTGCATTGCTGCTTTTCCTATTTTCACGCAATGTAACACTTTTCTCTTTTTCTGCCTTAGCACGACGTAACAAACTTTTTCTATTTTAACGTGATACGATACAAGCGACACTGCAGTTTAGAAGCTTCTGCTTTCTTTCAAAAATTATTATATTTTATTATTATAGAAACTTATTTCCAAAGTTTCTAAAATTAGACTACTTTTGGTTACTGTTGGATGTTGGCAAAAACTCTGAGTTGATTATTTTCTAGAACATTCCAGAGTATTCTAAAAGAATTTGAAAAAATAGAATTTTTGAAACGGTCGAGTTTTTTCGACTTTGTCGAAGTTGTCGTAATTTTTTAAGTCAGAGGTGGCTAACTGGCGGTCCACGAGGCGCCCCCACTATTTCCCTGATCGCTAGCGCTATCCCCTCCACTGCCCCGATCTCTCCACTGCATTGAGAGTGTGTCGCGGCCACGATACTCGCGTACAGATTCTTTGCTGTAGCTGTTACAATTGAAGAAAGTAGGTTGTATGGCCCGCTACAAAACAGTGTGGGAATTAATTTTCATAGGTGTAGGAATCGGCTGATTGAGCTAGTAACTCGCGCGGGGAAGAAGTTCGCCGCCTCTGCCTCAAATGACGCGAACTTGCCGAGAGTATGCGAACGTGCTCGAGTCTGTCGTGTGACGTTAGCCGCGGAACACTTTCGACGTACCCTGTTACATTGTCAAATGTGTAACGCGATGAAGGGACGCCGAACGAATTAATTCATATTCATGCGCTTGTCCTTGTATCTAACCTTAGCGCTCCTCAGTTTCTGCATCCTTATTCGGCGAACTTCCTAATCCATTTCGATCAAACAGTTGAAGGTTTAGTCTCTGTAAGCGAAGTGTTTTAAGGAAATTACATGCACACATTGCTCGGGGGAGTTGAAACTGGTATGTCAAGATGTGACGGAGATAGCAAGGTCTATTTACATACAGAGTGTCCTGCATTTTAGCGTGTTGTAACTTTCTCTAGTGTATTCTGTAAGTAAAAATAGGGTTAAAACGTCATGCGTTTCGAACTTTTCAAGAATCGCCGCGAAAGTGTTAAACTTTTTTCTGCCCATCACTGATATGAATATGATAGTGAGATCCCTCATAAGTTACGTCAGAATTAAATGGCATTTTTTTCTTTTTTCTTTAATAAAACAAAATAATATGCACAAATCTTCTGTCCAACTGTCTCACGAGCCAATTCAATTATTATAATTGAAATTAATTCCTTTTTTAAGTACACAACTAATTTCGTAAAGAAATGACTCCTTCACAAAAGATGCACATTAAACAAACCCTCCTTTCTCAACAGTTAACGCGAAGCTATGCTTTTTTAAGTTAATGGAAAAACGCATACGTTTTCAATTCTTTTTCAGAAATTTTTCAATCATGTTACACAGGACCCTACTGTATTTCTAAATCGAAAATTATGATTTCTTTTACATTTTTTGAAAACTAATTGATTAATAAGTAGTTATAATTAGTATCTGGAAATGAACTCAATATTTGATATCATTGAAATATAAAAATGACAGAATAATCTCTTTTTATAAATTTTGTATCCGCTAATTCCGGGCGAAAAATTTCCGATCAAATGACAGTATATTTGAAAGTATTCAAGGGTATTGAAATCTTTGAGGTATAAAATACCGTCGCGTTTGTTCGAATTGCAACTTTAATTTAATTAAATATACTTGGAAGAATATTCAGATACTTGCTCGATGGAAAACAACGGAACAGTTTCGTGACTAATATAAATGCGATCGTAAATGTTACGTTATAAAATATTCAAGTAATTTTCGTATTTTATTAAAAGCTTTAACCCTCGAGTAGTGTCATTTGTTGAAACCGCTGTAGTACAATAGCAATAAAAAAAAAAAGACAAAGTGAAAAGAATCTATTCAGGCCATCGTGTTGCACAGAAAATTATTGGATATAAAAGTAATTGATTGCATTGGGTACAAAAAATAATGGAACCTTATCTAATCAAATCTATCACTTGCGAGAAAAACGCCAGGAACTAGTAACGCGAACAGTCTCCATAAAATGTGCTACAATGCACTTATCTGAACTTTTCAGCATGTAACCTGAATATCCATTTCTCGTTGAAAACTGTATCTATTATTTTAAATTATTAGATACTGCACAATTATTAAACGAACACCTTTGTTCCAACTTTTGTGAATAACGTTGGATAAATTTTTAAGATTTTTAAATTGATAGATTTGGCTAATTATAATTGAAAATAATGATTTAAAAGAAAAATATGTAAATAAAAGTGTTTAATATAATATGACTGAGTTTGAAGTAAATTTCTCAGCTTTTTTATTATATAAGAAAATTGTACAAGATTTAAAATCATGTAATAACAAAATAATTATTAGACGAATTTCCTTTATTCAAACATCAATGATCTCGCGTTCAAATAAATTTTTGAAATTTTTAAATTAACAAAGTGACTAGTTGTAACTGAAAATAATGCTTGGTTTTCTAAAAGAGAAATGTATAAATTGTTTAATTTAAATTAGATCCTCAGCTCTTTTATTATATAAAACAATTGTGCAAGATCTGGAACGATATAATAATAATTAGAAAATAATAAATACACATCTCATCAAACATTGATTTGCACGTATAAAGCAATAAGTGGAAACTTGTTATTTTCAAATTCAAAGGGATCAGTCTTCATAAAAAAGGAAATTTTCCATGAATCCTCAATCGTGCTCGCCGTTACTCAATCTTCCTTCGTTTAATGCGATCTGTCGAAGACCATTTTGACCCATTACTGTCTCCTTCGAATAATATTCTTATACTATTGACCCATTTTCTTCTCCCGCAATCAATTTCTTTGAAAGTAGGTCGGGTCATTTCTGTCCACGGACAATGGCAGAGTGATTCCAGCAAGATGACAATGACAACAATAAATTACACGATATCCATATAATTTGTTTTCTCTTTACTTGTTACTTTATTTATTTCGTTCGATCAGGACTTGTAATATATTACACTCAATACATTTTCTTCTATGTACACAGTATATTCCATTGCACATAAATTAGAAATTTCTTCTGGTGCAATCGTTAAGTTGTAATTAATAATTATTACCACTTTGGAATATACTGATATTCTTAATATAATTAATATAATTATCACCACTTGACCTATACTGACGTTACATTTTATTACTGCATTTTATTACTTTTATGCACTTGTGCTTGGCAAGTTTCAAACTAGGACTCATAGCAGGCAAGTTTCATAGCAGGATTCAGACAACATGAAAAAATATGTAAAATATATAAAAACACAGTTCTTCTTATAACATTTAATACGCAGTGTAATTTTCTACCGATATTTCTTTATCTGTATTGTCGAAGATATATTTCAAAGAAAGTGCGCAGTCTGTTTACTATACAGTGTACCATCTGTAACACGTCAGTATGCACTGCATAGTAGAATTGCACACATCAATATAAAAATTTATTCTAGACTTAGAAAGGACAAAGTTGAGCATTGAAGAAATATTGCAAGATAGAATGAGAGAAGGTGAAATAAGGGAGAGAGAGAGAGAGAAATAAAGAAAGAATGAAGATAAATAAGAGATCAAAGAGGGAAAAAGGACAACAGGATAAAATACAAATACAAAGAGGACATGTAGGATAATCTTGGCAATATAAAGTAAACGTAAAGTAAATGTAATATAGCCAAGAAATGTTAAGAAATGCGAAAAAGCATGGATAAGAGCGACATTATTTAGATGTAAAACGAGTACTTAGATCTAATGGTTAATACACTGATGTAAATCAGGTGCCATTTTATGATCGTGAAGTGAAGTCAAAATTGAAATAGATACATATTTATATACATAGTGAATAATGAGGAATAAATATAAAGTAAATATAAATGAGTCGTATAATCAAATAAATGAATGTGATATATTTATGTGTGCAATAAATAATATAATGAATGGATCATACATATATATGAATGTAACAAATAAATAAATATACATAAAAACAGGTTATTCGAAATTGAATTGAATTTGCTATTAAGAGAATTTTTTAATCAGCGTGCGTTGCGTTCTTCCTCATTGCAAGGTGTCAGAATGTCATTTTAAAATGGAATTACATCCTAATTAGCGTAACAGTATACCGTTTTATTCTCCCTTCGTTTTGACCACGCATGAACTTTTTGCCAGCTGCGGATCAGTGTCTGCTAACTTCCAACGCGAGCTTCTTTCCATACCGTTGGAAACCGTTAGGAACATAAATTCAGAAGTCATAAAGTCATAACGGAGAAGAGGACATTTAGAATTTCTAGTTAGTGCAACACAGCTATTT
This sequence comes from Melipona bicolor, assembly GCA_030673865.1. Lineage (NCBI taxonomy): Eukaryota > Metazoa > Arthropoda > Insecta > Hymenoptera > Apidae > Melipona > Melipona bicolor. Next base: position 1,948,757 of record JAHYIQ010000016.1, on the reverse strand, counting down.
ACACCCTATAACTCAAGCTACGACTTGAAAGGAGCGACGAACGAACCGAACGTGATTGGAACAAATCAGATTAAAATGATCCATCGATCACAGCTCATCTCGATAAGAAAGAAAGAAATAACAAAAAAAGAAAATGATTAATAATAATATTACAGAAACGAAAACGATACGATGCATTAAGATAGTAAAATTGACAGTCAGTGCCAATTATGGAGATAAACCATAAATGACAAATGAACAATAACTTCATCGCACTGGTAATTTTTTTGAAAGTTATTTGATCGTGATGTTTGGACAACTACGATATTATATAATACTAATTCAAAGAACACAGATACATTGTGAAACTTCATACACGCGGTTTCGATTCTAGATTTAGTTACTAATTTAATTAAGTTGCGCGCATTGTTTTCGTCATACGAGATTAATTGTGCATTTAGTTCCAGGCAAACTTTAAACCTCAAATCGTATTATGTAGGGTTTAGTTCGTAGTGAAGATGAATTTAATTTCCGCAAGAGCTTTGTCAACGTGTAATCGTTCGTGTAATGTGATTTTAGAAAATAAATAATTTAATTAATTCTTTTACTATTGTATAACGGTATATTGTTATTGGCTATACTCGTAAAAAATGCAAGCAAATCCTTATGCTTAAAAACGACAGGTTTTCTATTGTTTGCACGCTGTGCATCATCGAATTATTATTTTCATTTTTTAGAACACAGCTGGCTAACTGGCGGCCCTTGCCCCTACTTTCCTCATCGCTAGCGCTATCCCCTCCACTGCATCGATCTCTTCGTTGCGTTCACGTGCACGAGCCCCACTCTCTCAGTCTATTGATTCCCCTACTGAGTGAGTGGGGATGCAGTGGGCTCGCCAGGCCGCCAGTTAGTCGGCTCTGTTTTAAAATATAGTGGTTCTTTATTCGGTTTTATAATTTATGGGATTATATTATAAATTCATAATTGTATAATTATAATTATAAAATTATATATGATATATATTATATATATTATTTCAATATATTATATATTGAAACATACATTGAGTTTCAATTTTATGATTTAAAATTTAATTTCCATCATTTCTTTTCAAATCATACCAACCTACATCAGTTTAATATTTACTAATATGATATTTGCTAATAAATGTAGCTACTACAGATTCTTATGTATTTATGGAAATTTTGGAAATGCAGAAAATGAACAGATTATAGCACGTAAAATTATATATATTATAGATACTACTTGCAATTCCTGGATTCTAGATAAAAAATATTTGCTATCTGCGTTCTATTTTTCAAACTATATTCGTAAGAGCATGAATTTGCAAAGCAACTACTCTTTGTAATAATAGCTGATAGCTTCAAAATGTAAATAGTGTAATATTTAAGAGAATCATCAGATAACACATGCAAAAGTATAATCTAATTTGAGAATAAATAAATTATAAAAAAATTCAAGTTTTGGATAATTAATTTTAGAATTAATGAAAAAGGGGATTCAGTAGTGATATTAATTGAATTATTTTAATTGAATAAAGTACTTATTAATTAGTATCTAAAACTCGATGGACTTTCAATTTTCAAACATAACCGACAGAAATGCACAAAACTAGTACGATAAGCTTCATTCGAAGTCTCCGAAGATTTAATTTTACACTGTAACATTTTCTTCGCCCGTAACCAGTTTAGAAAGCATTGCTAAATCTAGCTTTCCGCAACATTGGAAATTATTTCCGCGAAACAGAAGCAATTAAATCCATTCCGTTGTCGAAGAAAAAAAATCTTCAGCTTCGCTAAAACTGGCGCTTGTATTTTACAAACACTCGAAAACTTCCCACCGTTTAAAGATTTACAATTAAAAGCAAATTAAAAAATCCTTTCATATTTTCACGTTCCTGAAATTCAAAAGGATCGTGACACTCGTATTTATTTATCTAATTTATTTTTGTTGTCTTCTCTCTCTCTCTCTCTCTCTCTCTCTTCTTTTTTCTCTTTTTTTAAATTTGCCAAAGCAATTCTGAGAACAAACATTGCGCGAGAGGTGGCGCATAGCGTGTAGCAACAGGAACATGCATTTTTCGCTTGCAAACAGCGTGCAACACCGTATCACCTCGTTGTAGCGAGATAATGCAGCGTGATTAATACGAAAGAAAGGATAAACTCTGTTCGTTCGATGAAAAACAAAGGTGGGGAGGGGGAGGGATAATAGTTTCGTTCCAAACAGCGTCGAACAACGGCGCAAAACGACGAAACAAAAGAACGAGCGCGTTCGTACATACGTTTCTGCGCGAGCGCGCGTGTAATAATTAAAATCCTCTCGCAGCGTGCAAAGCTGATGAAGCTGTAACGGCGAAGGGACAAAGTTCAATGGGAGGCGGTAATTGTTATGACGACTCGCGTCGGCGATGCGTATCTGAATAATGTTATTTACCCGGCGTTTCTGACACGTGATTGATGCTAATAGATTACGGAATGTTAAACTCATCCGGCGGGGATTTCAGATTCCCCCCCGGGGAATCCCCGGTACTTTTTATATTTTATATTCATTACGCGCAGCTGGCTAATTGCGCGCGCGGTGCTCTCTGTTGCACGGTGAAATTTGTGCAATTGAAAACGGAACAATCGGTGCTGTGGAAATATCGATGAAAAACGGGGAAAATGTTGGGAAGTTTTTGTTTAAAAGGGGGAAAAAAAAAAAACAATCTACCGCTCGGTTGAATCTGGTTGAATGGATTATTCCTGTGGAGTATCATTTGTTGCGTGATTAACGACTCTTTGTTATTTGTAAATTTGTGAAACGTCCGACGAAAAAACGAACGTTGCCACTGACGAGATAATGCCTTGAAAATGGTTAATTGTTATCATTTTCAAGAACTGTCATTTGCTTTGAAAGGTATACGAAGATATTATACATAAAATACACGCATTCAGTATTGTTGTAACAAAATTCTCACGTTTTTGCACAATGTAACATGAAATATTTTCAGATTGTATATTTCACTTTGATACTCGTGTTATTAATTTTTCCATCGTATTTATTGTCAATCAGTCGTAAATATCGATTTAAACTCTCAATAAGATTTAGGTTATTATTTACGTCAATTATGGGATTGCTTATGATTAATCATAATTGTGATTTCTTATAACTAATCTATTATAAAATTACTTGTGATAGAAGCAAAGCGTTTACGAATATTTATGAATTTTATGTGAAAATTAAAAAGCACACATGCAACATAAATTGCTATAAATTGTTTTCAATGAAATCATTCGAAATGTACTGACTGTAACTGATATAACATTTTAGCGGGGGTAACCCAAAAAATCGGGCCTCTTCAGGTGCAACGCTGATGCAACGAAAATTAGCGATTGGTTGATTTGGGTTACTTGATGTCGAAATGGTAACACTGCTCTTTTTAAACAAAAAAACGCGCATCAAGTAAATTAAACAGATATATTAGTAATTAAATACTACAAATTGAATGGCGTGCCAACAAATTTGCAACAAAAGGTTAGAAGAAAAATTAAATTTTCAAAGTGATTGAACGGCATGACTTGTTTCGTTAACCCGTGCGCTCGTTACGCGGTGGAATGTTACACTGATTTCACACATTCATCGCTCTCGTTTCTAGTCGAAGTGAAAAGATTTTGTTCCTCGAGCGTTGTACAACAATCTGACAAGGAAACATCCTTGCTCGTGCGAGTAATTCCTGCGAGTTCTTTCTACGAAACACTTTCTAGCGGATTTTCTAATTTAAACTGATAATGACGTTCATGGAAGATGAGCCAGTTGCAACCAGAACCGGGCAGCTTTAAGAGCGCTGCGAACGTTTCGTAATTAATTGAAATAATAATTAATGTCAGTAGTAAATTAAGCTTTGGGGGAAAGCTTTGCCGATGGAACCGACATTAATCGAGTTTGCTTCGCATTGCGCAAGAAGCATCTAATGATTTCGCAATTATAAGCGTAAAATATATTTTTTCTTTTCTTTTTTTTCTAGTTTTAACAAGCGCAAAAAACTTCTACTATTAATATACACCTAACATTTACCCAGTGATTGTGTATAATTAAATCACGAACACCGTAATTTACACCGGGTCAACAAAATAAGCGAACGTTCGAGTACGTTTGTTCGCGAAAGCGCGAGGAAAGGTCCAAAAAAGAAAAAAAAAAAAACTGGCACAGGTGAAACCAAATAAACTCCGCGTGTCGTTTAAATTGCCGCGGGCGGCGTTACGAGTAAGTGGAAACGGAAACGCGTATGTGCGATCACATCGGGACGTTGATCTCGCCATTTAAATTATCAAAAGTTACAATTCACCGGTTCACAGGCGATAAATAACAGCCGCGTTCGTATAATGAAACATTTTCACCCGTTAGCTGCCATCACGCATCCGGCTAAATCTCACCCACCTCCCCACTTCCCCGCCGTCGGGGTTGGAATTTATTCAGTCACAATTCAGAACGCGCGGCGGAATTTATTTCGCGCTTACGTAATCGCGATATTTCCACCGCGGCCGCGGGAAACGCGAGTCAACGGGGATCACCCGGCCATCGGGACCCCCTCATTCGAATCGTAATATCGCAGAAAAAAAAAAAACAGATGCTGCGAACGAGTTCTCACGGCTAGCTATTATGTACAGGGTGGAAAGAAAAGATTGTCCGTGGATATCACAGATGAATTTCACAACATCGATTTGATTGAAATACGCCGTAAAATTGATCTTGATCTTGAATTTCAAAGTTAAAAAATTCTTTTCTTTTTTTTTCGCGACGTAATGGTTCTCTTGGAAAATGGCGAAAAGTTTCTTAATCATTTAACACTGTGGACGCGTGGATGTCCATTTTACGTAATTGTCATCGTATCAGGTTTCAATTTATTTTGAATTTATTATAGTATTGTTGAATTAATTATTGTCAAATTTCTCAAGTTTCTCGTTAATTTATATCTGAGTTTATATCGTGTATAATCGGCGAGTGTGTTGGGATTTGAGATGCTTTATAAGCTGTAGTGCATGTTCGGAAAGTTGGTTGTAACAACAGCCTCTATGTTTCGTCAACAAATAGAACTTCATTTACCGGTCGAATAATTTTGCTTTACCATCCGTGTGGATCCACAATACGTGGCACACAATTCTTTTTTTTTAACGCTACAACTATCGATGATTCCATTTCTGTCAGAGACATTAAAGAGAAAAAAAAAATTTTTTTTAATTGAGAAACTTAGAAAAAGTCTCCAAAAAAATACAAATACTGTTTTATAAAATATCCAACAAAAGTACTAAAATGGTCATTTTGACCATTTTGGTAGTTCTAGTGTTAAACTGTCGACAATTTTTTACCAACGTACGTTCCAACAGCAATGTACAGTGAGAGTTATGTCTGTAAATTATAAAAATGCGAACGAACGTGGTTGACACTGTTCACGTAGCATCGTGACAATTTGTCGACGAGGCAGAAGAACAAATTCATCGGGCACGTACATTCGCGGTCTTAATTACAATTTAAACGGTAATTAAGTTCCCGACAGAATCACGATTCCGTTTTGCAGCAACGACGCGCCGCGGTTTCAGTTTTTTTCTACGTAATACCCCCCGACGTTGTTTTCGGATCGTCCGGAGGAATTCCACTTATTTCACCGTCGCGTTAGCTACGCTTAATTTCCCAAGTTCGTTTTTTTATCAGCCTTTCTCGCTGATAGAAGTTTTCTGTTTAAGGGTTTTCGTCTGGGGAAAGAAAAAAGCACGAGAATGACGAAAATTAAAAAAAAAACCGCACCTGACATTCAGAGTTCAATAAATTGACAAAAGAATGTCACACGGTAACGCCACTCCTACTCGAGGTCTACGCCACGCCCCCTCGCGAATCACGTGATCCAAATCAACCAATCGCTAATTTTCGTTGCGTCTGAAAAGACCCAATTTTCTCATAAAATCACTTTCAGTGATAAAAAGCGAAGCTTATTTCTGTCGCAAGTTTCTCAATCCGCGATAAAGGGAATGCAAAATTTGCAGACTGGCGGGAAAGCACGACGAATAGCGAGCAACGTCGCCAACAGGAGAGTCAAATACGTTAAAATATCGACTACGAGCGAATAAAAATGAGATAGACGATCGAGCAAGGAGACCCGACTGCGTTTCGGGGCTTTGCAAACACACGTTCCGCTGTTTCAAATCATTCCATTATGCTTCGTTGCCCAATTTTCGCGTCACTCACTGTCAATGAGCCGACATGAATCTTTCAGCGAACCTATCGTTGCTACTTGCGCGACAAAAATGCCATTCGAGAGCGAAGTAATCGATAATCGCACGATGTAATGTTCCTTCGAAAAGGTAAGTTTTTCCAGTTTGAACGTCCAACGTCCACTTGGATATACATATATAGGGTGGGCCAAAAATTATTTCCTACCAAAATAAATCCGTAATTTTTTCATAATTTTCTTATTAATCTGCGAACGCTCTGAACTTTTGAAAGAAGGAACGCTCAACACTTGAAAGAAATATTTCTTGCAACATAATAAAAAAATCACGTTTGAACTTAAATTTAATTTAAAATTTGAAAAATTAGTTTTGTCCTTATATTTTGATGTTTTATTTAAAAAGAAAAAGAAAAAAGAAACAGATGGGAAGAAACTTTTGACCCACCCTGTACATCTGATCAAACGTGCCTGATAATGCGAATTAAATTGAAGAAAAGAAAAAGGAGAGAAAAAAAAAGAAGGGAGAAAGATTGGAGCCGTTTATGCCGGATGTATTTTAATTGAAGCACTACTGTTTGTAACAAAGGAGCACCGTTTGAAAGGGAAGAAATTGCTTCGCGATCGAATGTCCCGTTTCCCCCTTTGACTTTTAATGGGAACTGTGTGCGCGTTGATTTCGTTTCTTTCAGCAACTTCAATCAAGCTTTATCATAATTCGGTTTTTCATTTGAATGTTTCTCTCGTAGTGCATACAACGACACATGGATATTAAATTTGCGAACCGATTTCGGACGCAACGTTTCGTTGCTGCAAGTACTCTGTCAATCAATTTTTTATTGCAAGAGTTTTTGAACAAAACGTGGCTGTAAATTCCGAGGAAATTCCGAGGATTCGACACCAAGATTCCACAATTTTGTAAAATACAAAATATTGAATTTGTGTGAAATTGTAGCAAAATTACTTGGTTTTGGACTTTTAATTGATCGACAACTCTCACAGTATAAAGTATGTCTTTTATAAAGTTACATGAAACATACCTTTCAATGAATTTTCAGTTTTTATTTTTAGCAAATATTTTAAATTTCTAATAAAGAGACAAGACTAGTTTATAAAACTTGAGACTATTTCATAAATTATTTCAGAAACAGGTATTGTACGTAATTTAAAAGAAAAACAAATTACTCATAATTTAAATAACAAATCACAGTATGAAGGTAAAAACTTACTTATCGATGTGCAAAACAGTATCAGAAGCCGAGGGTAGAGGTTACAGCGTACTTACCTGAAACAATAGAAGTACAATTATATTAATTTTCATGCTCCATATACTGTTACTTAATTACTTAAAACAACCCATTTAATTAAACATGGTTTTCACTAATTACTTGACAAAATCATCAATTTATCGCGCGGAGGAATTTAACGTTTGCTGTTTACCTTTCATTAATTACAACAATACATAACATGGATTAACGTGACGGTAACAGATTAAAAATTATTTGCAAATATTTGCAATTATATTATTTACAAACAGCGTGATGTAACGTAAAAAGAGAACAAATGAAAAGAATAACGGGTAAGAAGCATTAATAAAAGAATGAATTACTGCATTTAAGTTATGATCATTTATTTTGCTAAATAACAATCAAATTGGACACTACTTGTTATATTAAAATATCACCGTAACACGTATATGTATGTATAATTATCAATATTATTACTTCAATATATCCCAAACGTATATAAGTCTGAGTACAAAGTAAATCTAGTAATTTTGCAAAAATAAAAAGAAAATAATATTCTTAATTACAAAGAAAAAAATTGAAAGGATGAAGGTGACATCACTTTCATCTGTTGGAAACGTTCACAAATATATCTCGCGTCTTGAAATGTTGAGTTCAAATCAATATTTGCAGTGACATCAGAAAAAATAAATTGCAACACTTTGTGATGCATTCAGTAATATTTATGCGCGTATTTAAGACAAATTTTTATAACGATTAAAATGCAAATTTGCATGATGAAATGAATAAAAATTAAAAATTAATGAAACGAGGTAAGAAAATAATTTTCACAGTAATTACAATAATCGCAGTAAAATACAAATGTAGCTTCAAATAATCGAATCACGCAATATGACAATTAAATAATATAATGTATTAATTACATAACAACAATGTTAAGCAATTCAACGTTAGAAATAAATAAGGACAGAATAACGAAATGTTGAATCGCATTAAATCAACGTAGACGTTCGTACAAAGGTGGCGTCGCCAGGAGAACCCCCTGAATCAACACTGAAATTCTCCAAACTTTTTATTTAACCACTCCGTCTACGTAAATACATCCGCCGAACCGACTTCCACTGTCCCAACATCTACAAACAGCAGACTCACTTCGCAGGAAAGCATTATCAGGAAGCGTCATCTTTCATTTTTCTTTCTCCCTACCTCCCTCCCACCCTCTGTCCTCCTTTCCATTACACTGTCACAGGGACGAATGGCTTTTTACAACGGCAACGAAATCTAAGTGCGTCCTCAGCCACCGCTGTTAACCGTGCCAGACAGCCCGAGAGATTCCCCGGGACCCGGACAGAAGCGACAAAATTCAAAGCGGCGAACACCGCGAAACGTCAACGAAACGTCACTGGCTCGCCGCCGCAGGTCATTGTCTGTTATTCGTCTTCGGAGGACAAACAAGGGAAACAGGTATCGCGAGCAACGAAGATAAATTGCCGCGGTCGGGAGTCGCATCTGGTTCACCTAGCTGGGCCATTTCACCCGCTCAGGAGTCTCTCGGCTCATATCGCGATAGGTACGTACCTTACGTATCAACCACCGTGCCCTGTTTTATGTCACTCTCTGTTCTTGCGTTGCAAGCACTGCAGCAACAGAGACAAATGGCGTTGTTCTGATTAGCCCCTTGTCTTGCAATTTCCTTTCCAATACTCTTACGTACTATAAGCGTTATCTAATGCAATTGCAACCCCATGTCTCGGACATGGAACATGAAAACGTTATAGGTGTAATATATTACACGTACATACCTATTAATGTTCGATAAAATTTTTTGATACGCAAACATTTGAATCGATAGAAAACAAATTACACAAACAAATTACGCGATCGCTCAGTACCAGACAACGCCACTCCTACTCGAGGGCTACCCCACGCCCCCTCACGAGTCACGTGACCCAAATCAACCAATCGCTAATTTTCGTTGCATTAGAGTTGCACCTGAAGAGTTATACCCGCTAAAATCACTTTCAGTGATAAAATGCACCGTCTCGTACCTACAAAATTTCTAACAAAAATTACAAATTGGTCATTTTGACCATTTTGGTAGTTCTAGTGATAAGAAATGACAGGGAAAGTAGTTTGTACGACCCGCTGCGGAACAGAGTGGGAACTAATATTCACGGTGAATGAACCACGGACCAGACGGAGTGAGAAGCTCGTACAGCCTACGGCTGAACGGAAGGAATTTGTCGTCTCTCCTTTATACCACGACATAGTAAGACAAGGTGCTAAGAAATCCTCGATATTCCCCTTTGTCGTTGTGGATTTATTTGTCGCCTTGTTCCGTTTCATGTTCCATTTCGTATCGTCTTTTTCTGCCGCCGTTTTTGCGACAGCAGCAGTCAGTGCAATCAGCGTATAATCTCGATCGTTTGACAGAAGGAGGTGGCGTTTGTTTTTCTCTGTCGTAGGACTAGGATGAATTTTAATGAGGCCGGACTGGTTTCCAGCGGAAAAGCGCGCCGAGCCACAGCCACGCACTGTTTATTTTTTTTCTTTCTTTTTTTCCAGTCCCGGCTAACCGAATTTCTTAACACCGGAAAAAGGATAAAAAGCAGCGTATAAAGCAAACGACTGCGGCGGCTAACGACGTTTATGATAATCGACGCGGCGACCTCGAAAGACGCTTTTACGACGTAATCGTTCGATAATTGTACTTTCTGCATAAATACGACCGTTCGAAAAAGGAAATGTTAGATAATATCGAACGCTTCGGCGGAAGAAGAAATAAAAATATATTCGAAGAGATGGTCGTTGGATACCGTCGTTTTGTGTTGATTGGTGATGAATTACAGTCGATTGTTTGTTGGTGGTATATTTGTGCAAATTATTGTGAAACCGACGTACTAAAATGATCTTTGTCATCTCGAGACAATTGTCATTCAGAGTTGACATGATTATAAATGGAAAATGTGAATTTTATTAAGAGGTTATTGACAAATATGAAAAGACGATAAATAAAGGATACAAATAAATAAAGAACGTCGCAACGCAACAAAAAGAAATGACAATATAGAACAAGCGGACTATTTGAATTTCGAATTTATTGTTACATTTTAAATTTTATTCACGCATCGATGAAATACTTCAATGGAGAAAAGTAAGGAATATTTAATTTATCATTATTTATCCGAAAAATACTATTTGTGTTTGTATCTGAATGTTACTTACTACACATTGATATTCGCATAAAGTTTAGTAATCTAAAGTACGTTTTCGAAAAATTGATAACACAATTCACTTTGTCATTTGGAAGATCGTACGTTCAACATAATTCAATCACTTTATATTTCTAATAATTTAAAAGTGTAAATACAATATCGAATACGCTTCGTTTGTTCTTACAATTACTTTATATTTCTAGAAACTTTCTGGAATCATTTCTTCCCTTCATAATACGTCAAAACGTAAGTAATTCACGTTTCCACGTACAGAGAAATTTCCTTAAAGATTAAGCGTCGCGCAAAATAACAGCTGCGCGACTGTTTCAGCGTTTCGTTGAACTCGGGTCTCTCTCTCTCTCAAGAAAAAAAAAAGAAAACATTTAAAAAGCAATTTATTGCTAGAAAGCGGAACGACTCGATGACAGCTAAAAAATTGCTTTCCCGTAATAGCTTTTGTCAAAGGCGTCGGTGCTGAATCCACGGCGGTGAGATTTTTCGAGAGGACGAAACAGCTCTCGAGAGAAGGAGTTATTGAAAGGAATCAGACGTTGTACATCCCCCGGAATAATATGGCTCCGCTCAGAACGTGATATAGCGATCGTGAGACGATACTTTCCACTCGCGTCAAATCTCACAATTAATAACAATCGACGTCTCTCTCGCAAGCTCTCGCGATAGTCAAAGTAAACATTTGCGAGTAAACATCCGCGTAACAAGGAGACGAGGCACTCGAGAGACGAGGAATTCCCTGTGACACGTCTTACGAGTCTCTTACGAGGGCAGACATTTTATTTGGCACTTCTTTCGCACATTATATCGGACATTTCGACACGCGAGGATCGGAAAAATAAGGGAAAAATTCTCTTAATAAAGTAGACCAAAAAAAAAATAGAAAAATTCTCAGAATAAAGTGAATAAATATTGATTATTTGCTTTCGGCTATTATATTTGTTAGACAAAAATTTTAGCGAAAGCTGAAAATTAATCGCTTTAACGCGTTTTAATATATTTTAACGAAACAAACGAGAAATAAAAAAAACCTGTAAAACTGTAATTTCTGAAGATTGATTTCAGAACACAGAGTCCTTGGAATATTTATTTAATTCGACGATAGTTCTCGTAATTTTCTTTGCTGTATGCAGAAACACACGAGGTTAAATTTCTTTTCCAATATTATTTAATTCCTCTTTCAACAATAAATGACTTTCAGCAATGAAATTATTGAAATTTTTCGATAAAAATCCAACAGTCATATCGTTCAGTTTTATAGTATTTACTTTTAATTTTAGTCACATAGTCAATTTAGAAAGACGCTGATAGGCCGACCCGAGAGAGAAAGCCAAATAGACCGAACGATAACTGTATCTCTCGTGTATAAAATAAAACAATTTGTTGCTATCGCTTTCACATAAAAAAAAAAAAAAAAATTTCCACAAAGATACAGAAAACAAATATCACGTCGACACTAAAATCAACGTGAACACTCTCAAACAGTGTCATACAATTGGAAGATTAATCTGGATCGTGTAAATGTGTATGCATGATTCATTAAAGTATTCTTGGAGAAAATATTTTAATCAGCAAGTGATAATTGGAGTCACAAATCACCCAATAATTTTTGTACTCATTTTCAATTTCATTTTTGTTTTATTACTATTAATAATTACTATTAATATCACTTTGTATTTCACATTTTCATCAGCAGAAATAATAAACGATGAACAAAAAATTCAAAAATTTGCAAAACCTAAATTTTTATTGGACGATACCAGTCGGAAGTTAAAGGCTTAAATCGGAGTATCAACACCAGGGACTTGGTTCCTTGTATTTTATCAACTTCTTTTTCAAATACGCAATAATTGCAATTCTTATTGTTGTACGCAGTTATAATATTCGCAATTTTGTAATTTGTAATAATTGTAATTTTCACTTTTACACGGAGTTATATTTATTCATGTTACACAAATGACGTGAATTGTTATGCAAATGACGTCAGCTTTGCATTCCAAAGGCGCGCAAATCCCTGTCCCTTTGTGAAAGAACCTTTATCATTAATCGAATTAAACGTAACGAATAATTGCATTTCCGTTCGGGTAAGCGCGTTTTTCGAATAATTGGATAACACTGTTTTCACGTGCGCAAAGAAGAGCCGTTTCGCAAACATTAATATTGATATTAAACGAAAGCTCACGAATAAATGCGCGGCTGTCTCTTTCAGTTTCCAAATCTTGCGTTTAGATCTTCGAATGAAACGATCCCTCGATCTTTCAGTAATCGGTGTTCCGATAATCGATATTCTGATAACTAATATAATAATTATAATAATTATATTAATATAGTTTATTATATTATATTATATTTTATATCGTATTATATTGTATTATATTATATTATTATAGTTTATTATATACCATAAGTAATGTTTTTAATACTATACAAAATTTTATTTTATTTAAGAGTTAATACAGTTTTAATCTATAATATAATTTAACAATAACCACACTAAATGTCAATGTTTATTAAATTTTGAAAAAAACGACATTATTTATGGATACCCCTAATATATTATTATTATTAGTATTATATTATATTATTATTTATTAAATTAATATAATTATTATTAACGTACATAAACACAGACGTTCTTGTTATCACATCATTATTCGAACGAAGATCGTGAGTTACACACTGCAGTTAATTGAAAATTGACAAAACGAGGCAAAATGGTTTTTATATCTCGCGCGTTATTCCGCGCGCATTTCGGAATCAAACGTGATTCCGATTGTCTGCAACAGTCTACGGTAATTAATAGGGTAATGATCAAGCTCTAATTATTTTCCCCGCTCTGTTAACTCCCTTACTACTCGATTAAGCCAAGTGTGTATTATGATTGACCGTGCAATGTGGTACCGTTACATGTTACCAATTAATAACACGAAGTGGAGTATTGTGCGAAACTTTGAGAAAGATTCGCGGAAAAGCTGGTTAATTAAAATAAGTAGCGTTTATATATTACGCGTACGCTGTAATGTAATTTTAATGGAAATTAAATGGGTGCTTAATTGGATATTCACGCAAATTGAAAATTACTTTGTAAGTGTAAGTAATAATTCCTTGGAATTAAATGTAAAAATTGACCGACTGTGAGTGATAATGTTGTCACGATCTCGCGAATATTTCGATTCCTTTAAACATCGCAAAATCCGGATGAGGACGTAACGTTTCGATTGACGAAAAGATCAAACGAATCCTTGGAATTTCTTTTCCGTGATATCAGAAAATAAAGTTTGATCGTGTAAATTAATTAAGAATTAATTAAGTTAAACGCGAACTTAAATGTTGCGTTAACGACACTGATGATAGTGATTTCTGGTAAAAAATTGAAAAATTTCAAAAAAAAAAAGGTCATGTTATACTCTGATAATAATAAGATTCATCGTTTACAAAATTTTTCTAATAACAAAACTCATCGTCGCAGTTTGTCAAATTTACTGTCATTCACTACACAAGCAAATATTCCAATTGTCAACAGTTCTAAATTGTTAAAATTGATTTTATTTTCAATTATTATTGTCCCGCAATAATCATACGTGCCTTCGACTCTGCAGTCAGCGAATTGTTCAAATTGTTGCAAGATAGCAATTATTCTTCGTTGGGTAACGATCTCTAATGAAATACACCTTTCCTGTACAATGACCATAATGTCGGCGCATACGAGAATGTCACGATTACGTCACAATGCATTCCACTGCCGTGTAACATAAGAGTTCATCGGAGGATTGTAAACCTTAATAAGCAGCAATTTGCACCACGATTGAGTTTCGCTTGTGTTTTACCATTGTTCTTTCTTACGTGCCATTTTTTCTTTCCATTCAAAAAAGCAAAAATCGATGTTGCGTAATAGATCAGTGTACTCCATCCCGATAAGCATTACGAAGACAAGGCGTGTAAGAGTACATCAAATTTATCTTTCGTAAATTTATCTTTCTTAAGAGCTGTAAGTTTACACACAGATACAAACAGATCTGCCAAAGCAATAATCCAGGCAAATATTGAGTTTTCCATGCATTAATGCTCCAAAATCTGACCATACGTTCAAAGTTCCGATTAAAAGAAGTAAACAAATTTTTTTTATTTTTATTAACGTGTGACGTAAATTTATATTAATACCGAAAGTTCAAAAGAAAGAAAACTTTATTTTTCCAGACCACGAAACTCATTTGGAGTCAGTCTGTGCGTTCATTTTTATGTAATTTTTTCGCGATAAAATTTATCGTCGTAGTTTTTAAAATGTACTGTCCTTACACTTTGCTCTTAATGAATCAGTAACAAGATTCACTTTTACGATACAAATTTTTACAAAGTATTATCGTTTGTTATAGCGTTGACATCGTAAGAAAAATTCACCATTGAGAACATAATTCTTTCTGTTTTTTCTCCCTTTTTTTCACGAATCTCCTTGAATTTTTAAAATTCTTTTTTTTAGAAAATAAATGTATAAACATTTATTTATAAGTACAATCGCGTTATCAAGCAAGAAATTATAGACGATCATTTAAATTACAATAAAGAATACGTTATAACATGCAATAAAGTAACAATAATACTAAGAAATGTTTATTATGATAAAATATATTAAAATATTTGATAACAGTTTACGTCATCGCACGAAAAATACAAAACGATGAATAAATTGATTTAACACGATTAAAAGTATCAGAAGGATGTTAAACGAAAATTAAATTCTTTTCATTACTGGCATTGAATTAATTTCACTGATTAATTCAATGAAAAACGCAATGTATTTATCATTACATTTTACGTTAATTTAACTACCAAATCACGAGGTAATCGTGATCATAATTACATCGTGCGACGTATTTTATTAACAAAACTTTCAGAACCAGTTTTCACAGATTTTTAAATATCGAGACCATGTAATTAATGTATTTATGAACGCGGGGTAACGTGATGTATTTAGGTTTCTGGAAAATTAATATCCATGAGAAGGAATTAACAATGAGTTAATACTGCGCCAGATGTTTCAGCTCCAAGTTTTTTAATTTTACATAATCTACGTTCGAATTGGTAATTAATTACATCTAATTGTAAGCATAGTCTCGGAGCATACGATGTAACATGAAACAAACATCGCAAACGTAAAATGTAAAACAAATATCTACGATGAAACAAATTCGAAATAATTCAATTATACACACAATTGAAAAATTCGATCCTTTTTCGTCCTCAAAATGTTTGTTAAATAGCGTGAAATTTTTGTAAGTTACTTGTGAAATCCTACGTAACTGAACGAAGAAAAGATCATTCAGCTCTGGATGACGTGTTAGAGAAAAAATGCTGGAACGTGTTCGAATCTCTCAAACGAAGAAGTCCGTAATTTTTTCTTTTTTCCTCTCTCTCCCTCGTTTCGAAAAACCAAACGTCGCGATCGACTGTCACGACGGGAAGGAAGCTATCAGCGATCAGTGGATTACTCGATAAACGTTGATTCTCGATGTCGGCAGAAGACATCGGCAGATCTTTCTTCGAGGACAATATTTTTCCGTCCGACTAGTTAATACTAGTTGATCGCCGAGCGCAAATCGAGCAGTTTTTTTTCGGTGTCGCGAATCATTAGGCATTCTATCAGGCGTTTTTATGCCTTTTTTCATGTTTTCGGTTTTTATTCTTTTTGCTAACTTCTTGCGTTGGAATGACGTGCCACGCACGTCGAAAATTTTTTTATCCCAAATTGCAACGTTTTCTCAGTTTTCAATACATTTAAATGTAACACAGGTAAAACAAATGATAAATTTATTACTTCTTAATAATTTCTATCCAGTGATATCATACCGACGAGTTCAAAAGAAAAAGAAAATGACGAATTATTGTATACGGCTCGGTCACTCGTTACGGTCCGCAAAGTTGCCAGCGCAAGGGGTTAAGTTTATCACGTACGCGCTTCAGTGTTAACTCGTTAAATTATTTAACGTACTATGCAACTTCGTCATTTTCTCATCAGGATTAAAATTATCTCACTATTTAGAGAACAAAACTTTCAAGACCAATAAATAGCTTCTTCCAATAAGTTACATCGAGCCCAGTTGCAAGAGCACGTGTATATGAAATATAATACGAAATAAACTTTTTGATACAGAGTGTTCGCAACTAGGTCACGCTGTAACTTTCAGGTAGTAAGAGATACATATACGGACAATTTTCTTAAAGAGAATTACACCATTTTACAAGTATTATATCGATGTATACGCATGATACATACACACATGCTTTGTAAGTGGGGATATTTCAAACGTGTCAAGGTTAGATTTAATGTTCTTGATCGAAACAAATTTATTAAAAAAAAACACTTAAAAAAAAGAGTCTAAACAGGTTCTCTTAGCTTGAGAGGGTAAATATAACGACCTTGAGATGTTTGAAAAGTTTCTACTGAAAAGCTGTAATTTAACTTTGCCTAATAAAATTTTCATCCTTGTACCATTTTGAAGTTATAGCCTGGCCTAGTTACAGGAGTTCTACTCCGTAGAACCAATGCATTTTACATTACACGCTGGATTCTTCTCTTTACACGAGTGTAGATCAACTGTAATTTATGCGAACTTTTAACCTGCAGTCGCTACTTATTTATCTCGCTGGAATTAAATAATTTAGATTTATGTATAAATTAATTCGTCGTCTCTTTCTTTTATACATTTTGCGTTTATTAAATATTTTCGTTTATCTGTGAGAAACCAAGATGGTTGAAAAATATTTGGAAAATATTTTGATCACGTGACCCAAATCAACCAATCGCTAATTTTCGTTGCATCAGCGTTGCACCTGAAGAGGCCCGATTTTCTGGGTTACCCCCGCTAAAATCACTTCCAGTGACAATATACATTTAAACATGAACGCATTCTCGATTCAACGTCAAACATTTAGACTTCTGGTGATTTTAAGCACTCGGAGGATTAACAAATGTAGACTCCCTCCCTCTCACACCTTTCGATCGATCGCACCGGAGGATCACCGTGCAATTAATAATTATCTGTGCACCAAATAATTATAAATCTTAAAGTTACAGCGACAAACCGCGAATAAAAAGTCGCAAATAAAAAAGGAAGAAAAAATAGAAGGCAAACGATTCGTGCGCGAAAAGACGATAACGAACCGATTTGGACTGATGCAATCAAACGTTTCCAAACAGGCTGACATCCAATCCGATATTAAAGCTCCAAAGTGGGAGCTTTCACGGAATGCTGCGTTCGCCGCAATAAAAAGAAATCGGCGTCATTTCACGTGACTGGGGACGTTAATACCACTTCGAGAACCCGTCTCTACGATACGCCATCGACGGTGTCTTGTCAGTGACACGGCGCAGTGATGTTTGTTTCAATTCGACGCGACGAGACGAGACACACTGCCTGTGTGTGCCTCTGTGCTTTCAATCAGAGAGCCACGACGCGCGGAAAAGGAGGAGTGAAAGTAAGAAGGTAATTTAGCAGAGACAGAGAGAAAGAGAGAGAGAGATTGGCGAATATGTAAATGAGGAAAAAATCAAAGGGACTGAAAGCTCGAAAACGCGAGATGCTCGGGACGAAAATATTCGTTTGCTCCTGAATGTAGTCGCCGGCAACGAACGCGCGTGGAAAAAATATAGTAATAAAACGCGCCGCGTCGTAACTCTTTTGTTAAATATCCGCGAATTACTCGCAGGTGTTCTCTCCCTCTCGTGACGTTGTTTAACATTCTTCCTCTTCTTTCTTCCTTTTTCTTTCTTTTCATTTCCAAGAATCATCGACGAATGCAGCGAATCTCTCGAGAATTTAACAGAATTGGAAAATTTTGTGTTTTCACGTCCAAGCGACACAGCGTGGCGTTAAGACGAAGACATCGAAGAAGGAAAAAATAATGAAGAAGACGATGAGATAAATGAGATGGACAGAGTGTGGATTTTCGTGCATTCATTGGAATATCACAGATAACATAAAATATCAAAAGTATAGCAGTCGTTGCGAGAATTTTCATATCTTCAGTTATATTCGTAAAAATGCCAATTTGCATAAACATCCACGGTAAAATAATGATGGTAATAATAAAACGTTAAAAATGTTGTTAACAACGAATTTCAAGAATTCACTTTGTGCCGTGTTGTAAACAAAAAACAAGAAAAAAGATTCAACAATAAGAGAATTGAACGTACAAAGGCAGCCGCCGATGCTGTTGAAGTTCAGAGACGCATAAAAATTCAAACGTCAAACATCAATAAAATAATCAAACAACGCGAAACCTGTTCCTTTTTTTTTTCTTCCTTTTTTTCGAAAAAGAACTACCTAGTGCAATTGAAAAATAAGTACCAAAAATACCGCCAACGGTATTGTAGATTTTATTGCAGTAGAAAGACTGAACGATGTGGTGAATTTTTCGTTGATATTGCAAAATACAAACGGTACGACAGATGAAGATATCGAGACGGTGAGACTTATTTGGCCAAGTTTGTACATGTTTCAAGTAATTAAAAAAAATGTGTACACGTAACTGTGATAAAATATATATATATATTTTTTAATTAATAATATATGTATTTTATTACAGTTTTAGTTTACAACTAAAAAATTGTATAAAAAATTGGCGGCGCCACTTTCTGACTAGAAATTTTGCACTTCAAAATACCAAAATTTCTCTGAGATAAAATAAAATATCCCTCGATTCGAACCAATTGGCAAGCACAAATTACCCCTTTGACTGTTTATTTCGCGTTTTAGTTGGTACGCTCTTATCTTCTCAGCTGACGAATTCTAACAGCGATCTACGAACGAGTTGCGCGTCAGGACAATGCAGTTTCCCTTTGTTAGCCTTCCCCGATAGAAGTACGGGCTCTTAAAGGACGCAACTATCCTCGGGATATACCCGGGGAGAAAAAAAGCCGTCACAGCCCGCGGTGGAAGAAGTAGCAACTGCCGGGCCACGCATACGTCAGATTCGACGATAAAAGAGGGGGGTGTGATATCGCGAAACCACGCGCTCAGGTGCGGTGAAAGGGAGCGAAATTCCGCGAGAGGCAATCTTATCGCTTGTAAATGCACCAAACGTTCTCAAGCGCCAACGACCTAACTCGTTAACTTTGACGTACGACGAGTGTATTCGTCGCGTAAGAGGAGGCATTTTTTTGAACGAGGAACACTGAAAATTTGAATCATCCTCGGACTAGATATAGAAATATTCGTGAATGTTGGATAGACTTTGAGACTGTGGCGAAGTAGAAATGAAAATAGAGAAAGAAGAGTTGCACATAATAGATAAAAATAGAAAAAAAGGATAATAGAATAATGGGGAAAAATAGATAAGAATAAAAAAAAATATATATTGCATGTAATAGAGAAATTTAATTTCTACCTTTCGTAATTTTTAACAATTTTTTTCTCTACATTTTTCAATTTTTTTTTATTTCTTTTCTTAAGGAATTAATTTTCTGAAGGGAATTTTCTTTTATGGAAGTTTGAATTTTAATTAATAATTACGTGACAATTGCTAATAATAATTTATGACATAGCTCCGAATTTGAACAATAAAATGCCGTACAACTTAATTCGATTTACTTACGATCTGATCAATAATTCTAGCTACGCAGTTCACAGGTTGAAAGTGAAAATTTCTATCGAAAACGAATTTCCTGTACAGCGTCTTCGTATCAAACTCGCCGCGACGCGAGCGAGACGATTCAACATAATTTAATTCGCATGAATTTCATCGTGGACGTTAATTGATAGTGTATGTAAACACGGTAAAATAAAAACGACGAACGAGAAGATTTTCACGTAGAAAACTGACAATTAACGCTGACAATCTGGATGAATGATGATAAATGTTGCATAATACCCTGGTAACTAGCCTGAGAACACTCCCTGCACTCGAGCTGCAGAATGCAAGATCTTTTTTCTACAGATACATGTGCAAACCGATTATTGATACGTTGCGCTTAAATTATTCATTGGCTACGTTTAAATTATTATTATTATAGTAATTAATTTTATTATTATTATATTAATTTGAATAATTCATTGTTGATTTTATTATTAATTTTATTATTATTATATTAATTTAAATAATTCATTGTTATATTTTTACGCTATAATATATACTTACATTACTAAAATCTTCTCGTTCTATCCACTAAATATTATTATAATAAGTAGACTGCAATTCCTATGCAAATTCGTACTTTCTTAAATGTAATTTACATTTAAGTGACAACAACTTATGCAACAAATTTATTGCTGCGTTTTGAGCACTTTGAGTTTCGTACAAACGCATAAATAAAAATCTACAGTTCGACTGCAGCAGATGCTGTCATTTCGAACATTTTATACATTTTCGTATCACGTACAGCAGGCGTCCTGTTGAATCTTAAATTTCGCACATATCTGCAAACATTTGCGTTCTATCGATAATCACTTGCACACGATATTACGCAAGTGTATTTGCATACAATACATGCACGAGCATTTCGACAAATACGTGAAATGGGACTGTTCAATCTAATTCTAGCCTCTGATCTTACCTCGGGCGAGGCACGATATTTACATGTATGTATCTCAATTAGGAGTGGAAACATAATCGTGTATTTAAATGCAGTTTAGTCGTGGATTCTGGAAGACTTCATGTACTAAAATATTGTTAAAAATTTAACTTTAGTGTTTATCACAATATTGATTAGTACACATAATTAAATCGGTAAATAATATAGTATATAACATGGTATAATAATAATGTAATGATATAATTTTCTACTATGATTAATATACTATGGTATAACACTGTATATTATTATTACTAATAATAATAAATATATGATTTATGTGTATCTTGATTGATATGAATATCTATGTACTTATATTTTGCATACGCAATTAATCTTTAGAGGACCAGAATTTTTACATGAGAAATTATGTATAACAAATGTAACTACACGTCCCGCAAAATCTTCAAGTTTGTTTCTGTAGTCCACTGTAGCAACTACTTCTAAAAATTGAGTGAATTTAAATTTCACGATGTGTCGAGTATTTATCACGGACAAACAACGTAGCTTGAATTTCTTTTCTTGAATTTCTTTTCTTTTAATCTCATTTAGCAGATCGTTTCAATCCAGCTACTGCAAGAAATGAAAGATTAACATTGGACATATATTCCTCCTTGGTTGTAAAGTTCGAAGCGTGGCAAAAATATCAATCGTTTGTTAAACTGCAACCATTTAGGAACGAAGTAGTGTCGTCGTAATTACAATCATCGTTGAATCTAAAATAGTATGTAAAACGACATAATATAAAAAACGAATGAAATTTAATTTCCATAACGCGCGAAAACACGATCGCCGCAGTGAAATCAATATGGTTGCCCTGACAAGCGAACAATTCGTCGCCAAAACTTCTAACCGCGTTACGCTCGCGCGTGCGTGCAATCTAATTTTCAAAAACAACACGCAATCGTCACCTGCGCGAAGCGCAGTCTCACTTCCCTCCCACCCACCGCCCGTTTTCCTCGCACTTTCGAAATTCAATTCGCCAACCATGCCCCGAAAATTGAATCCCATGGTCGCAATTAACTTTCCAGTCGGACGCGGCTATCACGCCTGCAACAACAACTGCTTCTCACGATTGCTGCAATTCTTCCGCCACGTGTTCTGATTGTTCAGAAACAACCATAACCGCGCTGCTTCGTTCTTACGTTTCAATAGATTCTATACTAGTGGGAGATGTTCTAATATGTGTTTGATACATCGTAGCTTTTTTCTAACGCTAGAGCGTTAAAGTCAGAAACGTTGCAATAAAAATGACAAAACTATCGAGCAAAACTTTTATTCACTGAAATCTCTAAAATACACATATAGTTTTTGTAACTATGAAATTTCCAACAAAAATTCTAAATTGGCCACTTTGATCATTTCGATGGTTCTAGCGTGAAAAAGCAAACTAAAGTGAAACCGCTGTTTTTTTTCTTTTTTTTTTTTGCCAAAATTTATAAATAAAGTTTACAAACTTAACCAAGAAATTTCAGAGTCTGCGATGCATTGAAAATTATAAAATACGAAATTCCAGTGCGGGTGCCACGTGAAAATGTTAATACCTAATTTTGGGGCTAACAAGTAATTTTGAAATTTTCTGTGCTCATTGTTATGTCGATATTATATCGTTTTGCTTGAAATTAATGTGTTTTACGTCGCCAATGAATTTGACAACATATAAAAAACTAGTGGTAAAAATAGGAGCGTGTATCAGGACCCAATCTCATCATGCATTTAGAAGCAGGAGACGTGAAAATTTTCAAGATTCCTCTGTTTAGGCTGAACCTAAGAGCTTCTAAAGAAAAACTTCCTGATATTATTATAGGGGAGGTTTTTTATATTATTAGGAGACTATTATTATTATATATTATTGTTAGGCGACTTTCCTCCACAGTCATTCGCATAAATACTCGATGTTACAAAATCGTGCAACAATAAACCTTCGTTTTAATGCTCGAAGCATCCACTTTTGAAAACACATACGTCGCTACATTGTGAAAATCTAGTTTTGTTATTTTTGTTTCGTAGCTATAGAACCAGCGTACATACGGCGCAGAATACATTTCACTATAACGGAACAAAAAAACAGACCATTTTATTACGACTCGACTCAACGTACGTAAACGCAATGAAGCAAAGTTCAACTGCTCGATTTCGCGCGCAGGCGCTTCTATTCGGATTTCATTCTATTCAGATTGTACATCCTCGGTTCGCGTTGGTATAAGGACTGAAAATTCTAAAGTGGTTGTTTTTTACAGCCACGGCAAAAGCGCGCGGAAGGGGAGGATGATATTTCAGCGAAAAACCGTGAGCTTTCGCAGAAAAGTATAAACAACAATACGTCGGATCGACGAGCACTTTGCAAATATTATATCGCAAACGCGCAGGGAGAAAAAGGAAGAGCCAGACAGGTTGCACGTTGCTCTAATGTTGATTCAAACCAAAAGGGAAAATAAAAAAGGAAAAAATAGAAGCTATACACTAGTTTATCGTATACAGACGATAACGTTTGTTTTCGTGTTTTTGTCGTTTCCATAGCGTTCAGCAAAACGTATAGCGTTCCGTGCGTCGACGATAAGATACAAAAAAATAAAAAACTGCACAACTTGTACCCCAGATTCGTCTCACTGAAAGGCCCAGAAGCAATTGTTCTGACTAGGAAATGAAGACTTTTTTGCCATAAAATTTTATTGACACGTAAACATTTGAATCGATAGAAAATAAATTACAGGCGCGATCGCTCAGTACCAGACAACGCCACTCCTACTCGAGGTCTACCCCACGCCCCCTCACGAATCACGTGACCCAAATCAACCAATTGCTAATTTTCGTTGCATTAGCGTTGCATCTGAAGAGGCTCGAAGTCATTTTCTGGGTTACCTCCGCTAAAATCACTTTGGGTGATAAAAAAAAAAAAGAAGAATCGTCAAATTCAAAAACAAATCACAGCGTAGGAAAAGCAAAAGAGCAATAGCGTCCCTGGAACAGATTTGGTCGGACCGATCGAATCGCGAAGAGAAAGGCGTGGAAATAATTGAATTTTCATTGTCGAGAAGTCACACAGTGTGCGTGTACATGCGTGTAAAATCGACGACGTTGATTATTTCGCGAGTTAGATTGCCAGTTAGGCACGCGTGCGTCAGACACGCACGGCGCGTTTTCGCTGCGCGAATAGAAATCATTTAGTCAATCGTGTGTCTGTCTGCGCAGTCAAGTTTCAACTGCAAATTGGCCGGTCGATTGGCATTCGTGAAATTCGGCCAATTCGCAGGGGCTGGACTCCATCGATTCCGCGGGAGCTGAATTGCTCATTTTTTTTTTCCTTTTTTTTTTCGAAACGGGGAATTTACTCGCGGAATGCGATTACATTCAACGGCATCCCTACGTGCTGCGTAGAAAGACGTTCGAAACGGAGAACGGAGGACGGCGGAGGGGGTGTGAAAAATGATCACGCATCGTCGGAGTGAACACGATTCAACGCGCATATGGCGCGTTTCACAACATTCTCATTGTCAGTTTGGCTGACACTCGCGACCGGATGCCGCGTAAGCACATTAAATTATTACATACTTATGTTGATGATCGGTTAAATTTTTGATATTTTTGTTGTTTTGTATTAAATTATATTTAATATCGTAGGTAATGAATTTAAAAATATATTATTTTGTATTTATAGAGATAACATTTCATTAGTATTTAGTATAATTATATATTAAATTATAAGACATTTATATTGACGATCAGTTAAATTTCTGATATTTCGGTTATTTTGTATTAAAAATTTAATAGTCTATACTGTAGGTAATGAATTAAAGAATTTTAGTATAATTATACATTAAATTATTAGATATTTATATTGATGATGGTTAAATTTTTGACAAGTTTACTTTCATTCAAACTGCATCCGCTTCTAGCGAATGTACATTTTCTTGTCTAAGATTCAATAATCTTTGACGGAATCGAGCACACCTACGAACACCTTTGAACATTTTCTCGTCTGAGATTCGATAATCTTTGACGGAATCGAGCACACCTACCTACATACTTCACTGATCCGCGTATTCTCGTCTGTGACGAGTCCCACATTTGATATCTAAATTTAGCTATCGCACGCCACGACCGAGCACAATTACTTAAAAACGCGTGACGGACAAACGATTCTCACACTGTGGAAGTTCCTTTCCAAGGAGATGCACGCGCACCGTGATAAATCATCGCTGCAACGCCGTTTTAAAATATCTTGCTCTCCGAGAATATCTTGCGACAGAAAGATTTTAGAGAAAGAAACCAAATCAAATATACGCGAAAGCGCGTGTACCAAATAAAAATACCCCCCCCCCCCAAAAAAAGAAAAAGAAAGCGAGAAAATTTACGGTTGTTGCTGCAAAGTTGGAACAATAGCATAGAGATCGTCGAGTATCGAGCACGGCGCGCCGCTTATTTATACTTTTAACGATTCCCGCGGTTGGACCGTGGAGAACGACGTTTGCAAATCAGAAACTACCGGGCGCCCCCCCTCGATTCCTCTTTCGGTAAATGGCAAACCGGGGCTCCGTGCGAACGTTTCCCCTCCGCCGGTGATCCGTCAGAATCCGAGGGGGGCCCCCGGTTGCACGCGCGCGCAAATAACACAGTCGGCGTTTCAAAGTAATAAGCCTCAGCTTTACCGAGGAGGATCATACAGATTTACCGATTTAAACACGCGCGTTTTAGAGTAACGGTAAACAGGGACGGATGGGCGCGCGTTGCAGCGTCCGTCGCGCGGCGGGGAGCGCATTCTACGTTATACGTACGTCAAAAACGCGGTTTCCTGTTGCACGGTTAACCTCGTTCCATGCTCAGATGCTCTTTCTCTCTCTCTCTCTTTCTCTCTCTCTTCGTTAGCCACGAAGGAGGTCGCGAAAAATGGATTAGGTAGAACGCGCCTAGCACGAGCGAATGTTCGCTCGTTCGTTCACCGCTTAACAAACGGTGAGAAAATTGCAAGTGAAGGGGAGATCCCACCGTGAACACCTATTTCCTATTTATAACCTGTGAGTGGAGTTCCAGCTTGCGAAAGCTCGGTCAGAATACTTGTGTATGTGAAAGAGAGAGAGAGGGAGAGAGACTTTAAACAGACGTCGAGCGCCAGGGCCCATTTCCATCGTTTTCTTCTGCGTTACATCGCCTCTGCAACCCTGCTACGCGAGATCGCGTTGTTTTCCCGATTTGCTTGTTGCTTGGACTCTCCGATTCAAAAAACTTAAAATCTGCGCTCGCAAATCATTCACGGGAATATGAAAAATTGTGAAAAATCCCTAGGAAAATGCCCCTCCTTCTACTCCTGAGTCTCGATTGGCTCAACTCTCGCGAATACTCGTGGGTTTTTCATTTTGAAAATTTCATTGTACAATTATACAGAATTTCACGCCGAATCGTATAAAGCAAAAAGAAAAAATTGTATTCTATATTTTTACCGCAATCGTTACAGAAAAAGAAAGCAGTAATCAAATATGTTGCGTCGAAATTTCATTCTCCAGAATTTCTCAAAAAGCGGAATAAAAGACTTTCTAAAACGAAAAGAAACTTATTTCTGGAAAATGACAAATATAATTTAGTATTCGTCGAAAGTTTCAAACGTAGTCAAAATCGTTTCAGTCAAAATCTTATTTCTCAAAATTTTTTAAGAGAAGAGATAAACTTCTAAATTTCTAAAACAAAGAAAGAAAGAAAGAACTTTCCAAATTCCTATTAAAAAAACAAAAAAAAATTCCGTACAATTCTACCGTCAATCGAACAAAGTGTTTCTCGTCAAGAGCAAAAGTCAATTTCTCTCCTTTCTCTCGTTAGAAAGGGGAGGAACGCAACAGCAACGCGCATAGCTCTTCGTTAGAAGATCGATCAGGGTAAATCAAAGTATCGAGAAACTGTAAGGATGTAAGAGGGTAAAGCAAAAGGTACTTCGGTACTTGACGTCTCGTCGGTCTCGAAACGATTGGAAATCGGCAGCAACGAAAACGTCGTTGCTCCTTATTTCCGGGAAGCAGCGGGAAATTATACAGCCCCGACGACATTTCCACCTCGCGCGGCGATTGACGTGCGCGCATCACTCGCAGGAAAGTTTGAGACGGTCGTCGTCGACTCTTTCGAATTCAATCTCGGGATCGAATATGCCCGCCGAAAGGGCGGAAAGTTGCTTGGAACGGCGGCGCGCAGCTGTTCGTCTTGCCATACAGTTCCTCGTTGTTCGCGCTCCACCCGCCGCTGGGAGAGGCAACTCGAGCGTGTGCCGGCAACTTTTCCACCCTTGCGGCTTCGCCGCACACCGGTGACACCGCGGCGCCACGCCAAGTATTTATCAACCGGCTCTGCCGAACTCGAGAGAAGGTCCGTCGATGCGAACCTCCTATTTCACTTCAACGTGTTGAACAATACTTTCCGTTAAAAAGCCGCAAGTGGCTGTGCGCCTAGCGTCGAAGTCTCGGCGATCTCTCGGTGGTTAAGCAAGCAGCGGTGCGGAACACCGCTAGGATGGGTGACCGCCAGCGATTTTAGATACCATTACTGATAGGAACCAAAAACCCAGTTCACGAAAAATATCGAAACCTAAAGAAGCAAACACGGACTAAACTCAAAGCACCGCCCTAACCTTCCAGAACTAATAAAAATGTCATCAGCTTTCTAAATGAAAACTCAATTCCTAGACCAAAATATAATGTGAAAACTCCATCAAGTCGCTAAAAATCTCGTTGTTGATGCGA
Organism: Melipona bicolor; assembly: GCA_030673865.1. Lineage (NCBI taxonomy): Eukaryota > Metazoa > Arthropoda > Insecta > Hymenoptera > Apidae > Melipona > Melipona bicolor. The sequence goes on along the minus strand of JAHYIQ010000016.1, from coordinate 1,920,795 downwards.
CCTTAAAAAAAAGAATACTTTCCGTATTTTGCTTTCATCTTAGGTGAGTGAACAACTACGAGTATACTCGTAAATTGAAATGGCAATTTTTCTGAGTAACGACGAGCGTACTCAAATTACAATTTGTTACTTGATCCTCGTAACACTAAACAACGATACGTCTTTGGTTACATTAATTTTGTAATTATTATCTTTTTACTGAATATTTATAGTTGGCAAACCTGAACCTAATCAAATTACACCAACTTGACTCTCGATGCTTTTCGTTTAAATATAACTCCCTTTAATTAAAAGGGTTAAATTAAATCTTTCGTGGAAACTGAAACTTTCCGTTTATAAATCTTGGACATTTTAGAACGTTTTCTTTTTACGTTGTTTCTAAATATTATCACTGAAAGTGATTTTAGCGGGGGTAACCCAGAAAATCGGGCCTCTTCGGGTGCAACGCTGATGCAACGAAAATTAGCGATTGGTTGATTTAGGTCACGTGATTCGTGAGAAGGCGTGGGGTAGACCTCGAGTAGGAGTGGCGTCATCTGGTACTGAGCGATCGCGCTTGTAATTTGTTTTCTATCGATTCAAATGTTTGCATATCAATAAAATTTTATGGTAAAAAAGTCGTCTTTCAGCAAGATGAATCGTACTGGGGTACAAGTCGTGCAGGTTTTTTCTTTGCTAAGATCTTCTTGCGACTTGTATTACGCGCAAGTCAATTTGAATACGTATATAGTTTCCGTGTACATATTGGAAAAAATACATTTTTCACGTTATTTGTTTGAATTCATTTTTGTTGCATGTAAAATGAGTAATGGAAAATTAAGGCGCGTAATCTTCCTGCTGGTGTGTACCGAAGAAACCATTGAATTATATCCAATTGAAGATATAAATTCAACGTCAGTTGGTCGACAAATCGGAAACCAAACTAAATTCATAAAAATTAAACATCAACAACTTTGCAAACTCCGAAAAAGAAAAAAAAGAAATGTTCTCAAATATCATTGACCTTCCAATACCACTCATGTTAGGCGAAAAATATTTGCTGCATCGTTACGAAATTCGAAAAAATATCTTCGTAGCCTCGCTTAAACGGACCACCCTGTATAACCTAACGCAATAACCTAATGCATTGCATGGATTACATACGGTTGCGCTCTGCGGAAGGAAGCGATTACCCTATAAAATACGGATCGACTTACGAGTGAAACTTACTAAAAAAACCGGGCCAAGAGGATCGGGAATTAATTTTGGGAAGTGGATCTCGCTGAAATACCGAAATCGGTGATACCGGTGTGAATCGCGTCACTGCGTGCGCAGACGATCCTCACTTTCACCGGTGAAATCAACGAGGCAAGGCAATCGGCGAGTTACCGTGTAACACCGCACGCACACACGTACACACGATCATTCTCGATGAATCCTCGCTACCGATCATTAAGCATTAATAGAATCTTCAGGCAATTTGGCAGTGTACTCGTGTCAGTATACCGATAAACACGTATCTCCACGTTACGCAACGATATCGCTTGACCGTATACAGGAAAAAGATAAACTTTACACTGCCGAGATAAACTTTTTATCGATCGATTTATTCCTCCTTGTTTTGCGTAAGAATATAAGTCGTGTTCATTTTTAACCATGTTCCGTAACAGTATTTTATTTACGACTTTATTTTTATTTCTGTGTCAATTTCTCATTTCAATATTGAAATGACATTGCTGCAAGATGGGTTTTTTTAGAGCCACAACCTTACTTTATTTTCCGATATATTATATTATTTAAAAAAATATATATAATACAATGAAATTCACATAATAATATATAACACGATAATATATTATATTATTGTTATGCAGATAATATAATGTATTCAATTATATTATAATTCAATTTCTATCGCATTAATAAAATTCAATATTACTAAATATTAAGAAATGTTAATAAATTCACAAATTAAAGAGGAATTGGTAAAATAAAAATTGTACGATTAATTCCATTTCTTCCCATGTACAATTTAATAAAATTCAATAGTAATTTAAAAATTACGAAACCAAAAACCCCAAAGGACCAAAGACCTTATCAAAGAACAAACAGAAGCATCATTTTGACAGGTTTGGTAATTTTAAAATTAAGAGAATTAAAAGAACTGAAAAACTGCACTCGACAGCGTAATACAATCACGACTGACAATCAATCAACCATCTTGCAAATCATTCCATTCAACAAGATTAACAATAATATAATTTCTTTCTTCCTTTTTTTCTATAGATGCAATTCGCATCTCCACGAAAGAAATTATCTTGCAATGCGTTCTTGAGCAAGATTGCAAAGATTACAAATTATTTCTTTAAATTGTTAGATTGCAACTTTTTTTGCAGATAGATGTTCGAAATTGCAAGTCGTAGCCGTGGATTCTCCAAATGAAATAAGAAGAAAGAAACTCGGTTTTTGCAGCTGTTTAATTAATTTAGTTCTCCGCGCTTCCGAAACAAGACATTGCCATAGTGCCCTACATGGTTCGTATGCTGGCCTCTCGTAACCACACGAGAGTCTGGCTCGTTTGCCAAGTCTATTCCAGCAAATGAATACGCAGAACCGTAATATCTTGCACTTGTTAATTTGTCGTAACAGTCTCTTCTAAACGTTCGCCTCTCACGAGTTTGCCTCTTTTCTACTTTTCATTAGAAAAGTGTTTGAAACGAGGGACGACAATATCTACGAATATTTACATCGAAAGTCTCTTTTTCAGATATCTGATAAATAATAAATGCTGTTGTTTCTATCTCTGGGCTGTTAATTTATTTTTCATTCATAGAACGCGAGACGTGATGTTCATGCGTTTCACTGACTCGCTGTTTTACAGCACTTTTGACTACGGATATTCGTGGAAATTTATATTTTCAGAGAAACGATTGAAACTTTGACCGGCCGATGTTTCTACAAATAATTAAACTAAGACGAACATCGTCGACAAGTGACATTTAAATAACGCAAACATGTAATTAGAGTTTCCTGTAACACAATGTTGTAACATCTAGCGATTATTTGTGCAAATTTATTTTTTCATAGACATAATTGACAGTCTGACTATATTTTTCTTTTTTTCTATAAATGAATACGAAACTGAAGATGAAAATCGTCGACAAGAGATATCTAACGCAAATGTGTAACTAGGCGGTGTTTTCGTTGCACTTTTCTTGTGACACGGCGTTTCATAGAAACGAAATGTCCCGTCTCATAGGCAAAATGTGTAAATCTCGCGTTAAAAAAGTACAGCGTGGACAGAGATTTGTGTTACTCACAAACCATTACCGCGCTTAGAATATTTTACGAGTATTTCCGCGCGTTACGTTTCTGTGTTCAATATTCATGTTCGTATTATACATTTCTCCACCTTTGAATTTTCCATAAACGCGCGAAAATTTCTGATTAATTGACGACGAAAAAGGAAAACACAGTCTACCATTAATTTAACAAAACTTTAAAAATCCTACTTGTACCCCAGAGGCAACTGTTCTGTCTAGGAAATGAAGACAACTTTTTTGCCATAAAATTTTATTGATACGCAAACATTTGAATCGATAGAAAACAAATTACAGGCGCGATCGCTCAGTACCAGACAACGCCACTCCTACTCGAGGTCTACCCCACGCCCCCTCACGAATCACGTGACCCAAACCAACCAATCGCTAATTTTCGTTGCATTAGCGTTGCACCTGAAGAGGCATAATTTCACTTTATAGATTAATAAAGTGAAAGAAAAAAAAATCACAAAGGTAGGATGCGAGTAATCCTCTAAATCTTGTGGACTTGCGTTGTCTCGTTTAATGAAAAATATCAGTATTAAATCGAGAGATCAATTCATAAATTCAAATTTTTGTCAAATTTTTGCAGAGTTTTTAGCGAAATGCACGATTTTTAATTAATTTATTTATTCAAACGCGAATATTTTGCAGATATATAGAATAAATTGATACGCGTACACTTTTCTTGGCTCGATTTTTTCATCTCTTTACACCGCTTCCTCATTAGACGTTTCAAAGATAATTTTTACTTCAACGGGGAAGCAAAAGCTTGTTCCGTAAAGTGATGCACTTCGAAGAGCAAAGCATTGATTTAGAATTGAAAATATTCCAGATGAAGGAAGCAGGTGTTGCATGCACTATAAATAGCAACTGAAAAAGATCAGTTCTGTATCGCAATTAGATTCTTCCGATTCGCCGCGAATGGCGATGAGTTGTAAGTGAACAATCAATTCAGCAAGCTGAGATTTAGCGGTTAATACTTGTCCAGAGAGAAGTTTATAGTGGGAAATGATACGTTTCTTGGCAAATGTGTAATTGGAACAGAGAGAGAGAGAGTTCCTGTAACACGTATCCGTGCAGGTGCATGCATTTCTACCATTTAAAGTTTAAATATTGTTGGAGTGGATCTCGAAAACATTTCTAATGAATTTTTTTTCTTTTTTCTTTTCAGAAAATTGCACTGCTTTTCATACAAAACATATTATTTCACTGTGTGTGCTGATTGTTCTACAATTTTTCATTTTCAGAGACACTATGATCTTTTTCTTTTCTGTATAGGAAAAATGTGTGAATTTTATATAGAAACGATCTTTTTAAATTAACCTATTCCGATTTAGTCTGCCGGAATTATCGGTGACAATGAAGTCGACGTACAACCGAGTAACAGGTGATTCTACGTGGAAAGACGAGTCGAAAAGCGAGAATACAATTTTTTTTATCAAAGCCTTAGCTTTTCGGAAAACCGAAAGTTTGTCAGCATTGCATTCGAGGTTAGTTAATTCTAGAATAATTAGCAGGAGGTTGCTCTACCCGCGAAAATAAGCGAAGAACGCGGAGCACAATTTCTTTCGCAACATGATAAGTTTGAAAATTTATCGAGTACATACGCTCAAACTCTGTTCTCTTAAAAATAGAAACAAAATTTCATTCGCGCATAAACTGTCCTCGCGTCGATCATGGTTCCCCCCGAAATCAGCCAAACCGAGGTATACAATCAACAAAACTCACAAATTTTTTCCGCCAAAGTATAATCGACAGAGTTTCTCGATTTTCCCCGCGAACGAAGGCTTGCAAGAAAAAAAAAGAGAAAAGAAAAGAAAGAGAAAATCGACGCGGCGTGTTTCCCGCAAAGTACCCTGTCTCGCGGGAGATTAGATCGTTTACCGAGGCTGGTAACCGTTTCGAGCTGACGATCATCCATTACAATGGCTAAATAAACACGTTCCGGTCGGTATATAGCGTACAAAAAAAAAAAAAGGAAAAGAAAAAAAAAGAAAAAAAAAGACGGGGAACGCGATTCATCAAAAGGCAATGATAAAAAGGACCGTGGGCTTCATTAGGCCCGGTCTAATATCGCGAGAGGGCAATAAATGATCGTTTGATACCGGCCGACGATGGATCGAAAGAAAGATTGATTGAATTTCGTTGCTACGTGCTCCAACTATTAACTATAATCATACTAGTCGAGGGTAAAATCGAAACATCCATCATCCCTGTCAATGAGCATAAACGCAAGCCACGAAGGAGCGCGGCGCGACTCATTCGCCGAGCGAGACCCGACGCGAATATAAATGGAATCGTCGATGCAAAGTAGTCGAAAGGTACCATAATAGCTGGAAAGGATCTCGGGTTATTTCGCCGTACAATTTATGGAGGAGTCAAGTGAAAGGCCGATGAACTTTCGATCGGGCGCGAACGCCGCTCGCTCTTTCCCGCGCGCAACTTTTACCACGCGATAACGATTCGACGCATCCTCCCTCGTTCCCACCCCGCCGCCAGCCTTCCCTTCTTCCCAACACGTCGAATCAACAATCGAAAATGTGCGTTTCGACCGATTGTCTCTTCGGACTTGGAAACATGCTGCGATATTCACGGGAGAGACTCGAGGGGTTGAGACTCAAATAGCTTCGTTGAACGCAAAGAATGGTCAATGTTGTGAAACTCGCAATCAGAGAAACAGAAGAGAGAATTTCATTTAGGAAGGAAAGAGTACAGAGTTGTAATTTTTGCGGATTTTATGCGTTATATTTGGACTTGTAAAGAAACGTATACACGCAACGCGTATCTATGTGATGTCTAAATATATTGCACACAAACCAAATTTTTCCTTTTAGATTCTACTTCTTTAGCGGCGTGCGTGAAAATTTTAAATTTCGAGGAAAAGTAGTAAAACTACGATATCAAATCTGTCAATGTGGCAAGTTCCAAGTTTTTTCTTACAATTGTTGAAAAGTATTTGTGTTGGTTTCTGCTCAGACAGAACTTACGTGATTGTATAGATTGATCTATCTTGATCGTTATTGTACAAAGTTGTATGTGATATTTGTTAGAGATTGATTGTTTTAGCGTCGATGTTGCAAAATTCAGGAAAACAAACTTCACAAAGCTGCGACGATATTACTCTTACCATTTAAAACCATTATAAAACTGTAAAAGTCAAGACAATAATGTCTGTTATAATAACAATGTTTTATAATTCCTTATCAAGAAGTTAGTTCTACGATCCAGTGAAATTCACGAGAGGAAAAACGAGAGAAAAAATTATTATCTGTCATAACAATAACATTGTTGCGATTACTCGTCAGAAGTAGCTCGCTCAGTTCGAAGGTTAAATATTATTAACGAAGCTATGTTCTACGAACTTGTGGAATTAAAAAAAAAAAAGAAAAATATGCAAGAAGAAAATACGTAAAATTACGAAAAAATGATCGAAAGCTATCCACGATAAAAATAATAACTATTAAATTATTAAAGAACGTTTCTCAGTTGGTTTCTCAGTTGGGTCTGGTAAGATTCAAGAAAACAAAAGTTTGAGATACGGATCGAACACGTTGCTATCTGTTGCATTATAGCAACAATGTTTTACAATTACTTATTAAGAGTAACTAGCTGAATTCGCAGGTTAAACGTCACCAATGAATTGCAATCTTTTCCAATTGGTTTTATGAGTTTGCCTTCCTAGGATGATGCAAACTTGACAAACTTGCGTTTGTAAACGCAATATTTTTCTCACGTTTGTGCGACGATCGCAAACAAACATACAGCGATTACGATGCAAATGTTATTCAAATTTTGTTGCTACGTGCTACAGCGGCTTCCATTAATATTCGAACGCTAAATGTTGAAACTACAATTTTGATGCAAAAAGAGATCGCGCAATAATAAGCTTCGAGCCTCGAAATATATCGTATTTTGCTCTAAAATATGATATGTGAAATATGATATATATATATGAAATTTTTGCATCGTGCAGCAGATAAAAAATCTTATGAATTGTCATAATATGTAAAACCAAATTTTATATATAATATAATAAATATATATATCATATATAAAAATAGTATATATAAAAAGTCTTATGAATTGTCATAATATGTAAAAACAAATTTTTTTCATGATTGATTGAAGGCTCTTCAAAACTTATTTTTTTCATTAATTTGTTAAATATCAGGCGAAAATGAAGAGAATGTTGCGTCTAAGGTTAATATTCTTCAAAGTTCAACAAAATGGCACAGAAAGATCGTACGTCGAGTTACTGTAAAGACGAAGTTTTCAATATTGAAATTTACTATAGAGCGAATCGTAAAATGAGAAAAATTTTTCAATGTTTCTGCACAATAGGATAGTTCGAGGAGAAAAGTACCTCCATCGGTACTTGCCACGTGATGTAAAAATATTTCAGAATAAAATGAACGGTGCACTTTGAAAGTGGATGCTTCGAGCTTTAGAATGAATCTGAGTATATTAATCGTACGATTTCTTTTTTTTTTTTTTTTACAAAATTATGACAGTGTCCGAATATTAATTAGGGGCCGCTGTATGTGCGTATTTCTGTAGTTTAATATTGAAATAATATAAATTTCCTGAGAATATATCGTAGGTGGAGACTGTATGTACACCAACGCGGTTGGATTATCGATGAAAAATATTTTTACGTTTACAGGAGGAAATGAGGTTGCTTAGGTCCACAGACCAAGGATCGTTGGATAGGTAGCAACACTGATTGTGTGATAACACTGTCGCGCATTTTTCTTTTCGCATATTGAAAATCGGGTCAGATATGCCAGCAGGTCGTAGGTCATCTATCGTACGACATTAGCATTCCCCCTCTGATTCAAAACTACCAATAACAATGTACGCATAACCGCGCGACTGATGATTAAATGGAAAATTTATTTTCAAAATTTATTTCGTTTTCTCCATCAGCGCGGACCAACTACAAAAATATCGACGTTCTTAATCAATAAGGAACAATTTTTAATGAAACGTCAACTTTATTTCAAATCTGCGCAGACGTTTTGACGTTTAATAAAATTATTATTTAACGATAAAATTATTATCTGTAATTACAACTATCAATATAAATGGGAAGAGTATTTTGGAATATTTAAAAGATTAGAAGAATTAACAAGAGCGGAATTTTGTTGTGAGGCGCGACAAGAGAATTAATTATTATTTAAATAAATAAATAACTAATAAATATAAAAAAAAAAGATGAAACACTGTATTCGAGAAGATATAAATTTTCTTTTCTCATTTTTTGTGTGCGTAGATGCTGCCATATCTGTTAATTAATAATGAGCGTGTTAATTAATAATACGTGTTAAAAATAGATTTAATGAATTATAGTTGCTTAAATATTTTCCACCACGTGAATATCTTGTAATTTCTACACACAGTTTTTACATTCTTTCAAATTTAATCAATAGTAGCCACGATACAGTCAATTTTCAGTACATTGTTACAGAAATGTCAAAATGATCTGTATACAGGTGGATGAGCTATTCATAAAAATTATTCAAATGCTTTTTATGAATAGATACGATTATACTGTGTGATTCCGCTGCTTTTGAAAATGGGTGTGTAGAGCGACAAAATAAAATTCACGAGCTGCAATATACACGACATCGTAGTGTGAAACTACGCCAAAAACTGCAGCGTAACTTCAGGTTCTCGAATCTACACACCGCACTGGTGAAAACTGAAGCTTATATTCTTGAAATTCGACCAGTCTCGTATCGCTTTCTCATAGAAACACTACGCTGTTCAATAGAACTTTATTTATCAGTTGCATAGAAGTAGTTTGCGATACGACACGAGCAAACGTTGCAGTATCAAATACTTGAGGCGAAACTTCCTTTTCGATTGAAACAAACAGACGCAAGAAAAGAAATAGAAACGCGCATTTCCCGTAATTAAATTCATTCCTCGCATCGTTGGGTTAATTACAGCTGTCAGCAGCAATTTATTACGCCGCGTTATTAAAATTTCGAATATTTCATTTTATGTTCTCTCTACCGGAGATTAATGATAAATAGATTGTGGATTTTTATGTACGTGCGGGAATTTCAAAGATGACAAAATGCACAAATGATAAAAAAAAGAATATATAAAATATATCTATGTGGAATATTTTTTATAATTCGTACCTTTGCATTTTTATAAGGACAAAGTTATTCCTCAAGTAAAAATAAGAAATTAATCGAAACGACGTTCAAATAGAAATAACAAATTTTCTTACTTCAAATTGTTATTTTTCATCTTTATTTCAAATCAAATTTGCCACTCGAATTCTCCAAAAAAGAAAAACGAATATTATCTTTAATTCAGTATGTTTATTATTACCAACATATCACAGAACCTCTCTGTCTACAATTACGTGCCGCTACAATAATGCAACATCTCACAAATTGATGGTTATGTAAGAATCTCTCAGTCAAACCAAAAGAAAAAAGAAAAATATAGCCTTCTTATTTTCACGTAGCTTCAATCGAATCAAATTTCTTGCACAGATAATTGAAATATAATCTTGAAAAGTGAAAAGGAAAAGAAAAAAAAACTGCACGACTTGTACCTCAGTACGATTCGTCTCACTGAAAGGCTCAGAAGCAACTGTTCTGACTAGGAAATGAAGACGACTTTTTTGCCATAAAATTTTATCGATATGCAAACATTTCGAATCGATAGAAAACAAATTACAGGCGCGATCGCTCAGTACTGGACAACGCCACTGAGCTTTACCCCACGCCCCCTCACGAATCACGTGACCCAGATCAACCAATCGCTAATTTTCGTTGCATCAACGTTGCACCTGAAGAGGCCCGAAAATATTTTCTGGGTTACCCCCGCTAAAATCACTTTCAGTGATAAAAGGATCAAAGAGACTGTGAGAGGTGCGCTGGGCAGGAGGACCGCAGGAGGTTGGTGGCATTGCTGGATCAGCGGATCAGTTCTCGGAACAGAGTCGAGACATTCGCTGTTAATCGCCGTTAACATTCGACGAGCCGAGTCAAAGCGGGAAGTTAGTCCGGGCACAATAACGCGCAATCACCGGTTGGCGGGCCACTCGTCGCGCGCACACAAGTTTGGATCGCACGCGAGGCGAGGATAATTCGTCGAGGATAAGGGAACCTACTACAGGAGGCAGTGGGGGATTTCGAACGTTTTCACACGAGGTAAGTACATATATATATACATACACCGAGAGAGCCGGGGACCCGGTACTCGTCGCGACTCGAGTGGATTCTCGAGTGAGTTTCCGCGGACTACTTTGAAATTGAACAGCGATCTCCGGGCTATTTCCGTGCAATCTCGCGCCGGCTAACCAGATTGCAACGGCATCGGCGCGCGTAAGTGCCCGGCGGAATACGTCGGCCGGTTGTATGTACATCGCACACGGCAGGCGAGAAGGAAAGCTGTTCGCGGAATTCATCTGTCTCTCTCTCGTAGGCGGGGAACGGTACCCGGGGAAAAGATTTTTCGATATTTCGCGATTGCTGTCTATCTCGTTACGGGCAAGCGATAACGTAAAAATGACATTGATCCCAGGGCTGGAGGCGGCGAGGCAACGCGATCCCGTTGCCTCCGAGGAAATTCCATTATGGAAAATTCAATATCAGTCGGAAAACGCGGATGCCGTTGACGGAAACAGGATCAAATGGAACGGCCGGATAACTCGGCTATGGGAGCCTTTCGATTCGTCTCTGGTTAATGGCGTTGATGTCTTTCAACACGTCCGGAGGAACAACGTGCAAATTTTCCACGAATATCGACGAATCTGATTTCGATCGGGCGAAATCTCCCCTCCAAACTGATGATTGTCAACGCAGAATACAATAAAATCAAGTTCTACGAGTGATACTGACCGGATTGGTCCAAGCAGTACCTAATTTCTGTCTCGTGTCCAGATCGAATCCGCCGAATTTGTAAAAATTCCAAATTCAAATCCAATGCAAGTATTACTGTTTATACATCGAACTCAAATATGCTGCAAGAGTCGTGAGTTTCCTGAAAAATACTGGACCAAAATATTTAAATAAAGAAAAAGCTATTAATCTGTCTATCTTGATCCATCCAACTTGATGGATACTGATAAGGTGAAAGACCTTGGAAAGTATTAATCTTTTTCAAGCAGACTTGTACGCAAAATTAGCAAAGTATAAAGATGTCGAGCTTCCGAAACTATTAAAGTTGATTCCGCGAATAATACTGAGATCGACGTATACAATATTTGACAATGTACGATACTGTTTGCAATCGTCTCCGAGTTTGGAGGACTCCAATTCTCGCTCAAATCTTTGAGATTCGCGGCTCGAGATTTCCAAGCTGCAGGCACAAAGCTCTCTTCAACAACCCAGCATGAACTAAGTTGCCCGTCATTCGTTGAATTTCGGGAAAAGTGATTTCAGCGGTATGTGTCCGTTTCTTGCTTGATGCGTGGTAATTACGCGGGCTCGCCTAACGGTCCATTAGGCACGTCAACGTTAACGAGAGATAAATTTGCATCTGGTCTAGATGTGTCAAGCGCTGTTGATAGCGATCGACGAACAAGGTAAAAGGCAAGGATGAAACGGCGGCGAGGGAAGATACAGCCACTCCTTACTTATCGGTCACGACCGGTCCACGTTTGTATTTGCATGAGTGTGTTCGCGCTCAGAACACGCGAGGCCTCTCTCGCCTCATCCGCGAGGACGAGTTTTTAAAAATTTATGAACAACCGTCGAGCGTGAAATAAATTTAGAATTCGCCTCGTGCCGCGCGTACGGCGAGGATGTACGACGAAATTGAATCGCTCGCGTAGTGAGACGATTAACTTGCAAAATCTGGAGGGATGTTGCAGGGTGAAAACGATCTACGTTGCGACCTGTCGGGTCTATTTTTCTCTCGAAGTTTCAAATAGTTTTCTTTTAGAGTTTCAGAGAAAGTTTGGATGAAGAAGAAACGTTAATTGTTACATTTGTCAGAATTAAGTGTGTGAATCAGGCCTACTACCTACATTTTAGATTTGACGAAGAGAAAACAATTGTAGATTTTTCATCAACTGTTACTCTTGCCAGAATTTGACAGATTTAACAATTTCTGCAATTTTGTTTATTTGTGAAAGAAACAGGTCATATATATTTATTTACTTATACATTTATAAGTATTTACTCCAAATTCAAATTTAACAGGAATAATTGTCACAAACAAGTCAGTATCCTTGTATTACAAAAGACTGATGTATTTTATGTATTTTTTTTATTGTATCATGTAACTAAAAAATATATTTAGTCATGTAAAGAACATGACTATGAAAATTTAAGTTTTACGTATAAATTTATAATGTTATACACGTGTATAAAATTCTCATAAGTTGTATACGTACTAATTAAATTATTATTATATTCTATTATTATTATTATTATTATTATATTAGAAATTATTATTAAGTATAATTGTAATGTATCTATAATACGTATATATAGTCAGGATTGAAGGTGTCAAACGAACATCCATTCGTATTTTGAACTACATATTTCCTTCGCACGAGAACCTGAAAAATATAACGAAACACGTCGGTTTAATCGTAAAACTGATTTCATTCACCGCGTTACGTATAAAGTCACGTGTTTAAACCAACCGTGTGCCCATTGGTCGCATCACATCGATTTCAGATTACTTTCGCGTGTGCTACGCATTCAATCGTACCTCTTTGTGCGCGCTGCTACGTTTTGATTGCTACGTTTCGAAATGACAGAACGGATCGTTGTACATGTGCGTATATACAGTTTCGTGGAAAATCTCTCGTGCGATATAATTATCCTTTGTAATATTCTTTTCGCGCTGCTTTTACGTACAAACGAAAATTACACTCGTATCGTTGTTTACATCTGCAGAAGCAAAAAGAACAGTCGAAATGCAGCGGGAACGACCTTTTTTTAACATTTAATTTACAATCACCTGTATTAAACTATATAACAATAAATAAATAAACATCTCTGTTATATTATATTTACTATATCATTTATTATATTAAACGAAGTTTTTACTGCGCATTGATGATTCGCGTGTTCGATCTTAATGTACCGTGAGTCGAAATATAAAAAGATTATAAATATCAGTTTCACCTACTAGTTCTCCGTTTCATTCATATTTCGTTAACACTCATGTACTACTTACTCAATTAACAAATCAATGGCAACTCTAACAATTAGAAATACACGGTACAGTAACAGGTATGATCGAAATTGATAAAAGAGAGAGAGAATTTGAAGCATCATCGGGCACGCAATATTGCCAAAATAGATCCCGATTACAGATCCGGAACTGTGTGCGTAGTTACACAGATAATCGAGCCCCGTTCCCTTTCAACCTCGACTCGATCCAAATCTCGAAGTAATCTCGCCGGCAAGTAATTTTCGCAATAAAAGACAAACAAACTGAGCTGTCCAACAGTTGTACACACCTGCCCCGCGCGCACCATTGGCACCTTTCGCGGCGATAGCCATCGGAAGCAAAAGCTAAACACGCTGGTCAAGAGGCTTCCAAGTTTATCGCGATTCCACCGACGATAGAGCGGAACGGGAGGGGGGAAATGGGGGGAAGAGAATACTTAGACCGCGGAGCGTGCTGGTTAAACTTATTCGGATTTACCTTTAATTGCGATACGTCAAGCATTTTATGGCACGGCATCCACGGCACCTGTAATTTAGTGGCATTATCCTGGTATGCCGGGGCAAGTGTTCCTAGTTCAATCAGTGTCTGTATATACCGTCCTATCCCTTCTGGTCCTTTCCTCCTTCTTCCACTCGCGTGTTCTCCTTTCATTATTAACCCGTTCTGTCTCGCTCTCGCGTGCGACGACCGGCTATCTCCTTCTCATACCTCGTCCATTCTCCGCGTTGTAGGTACGTGTATTCGCATTCGCGGAATCGCACGGGAAATATATAAATTATACGTGTGCGCGCACGTACGTACCCTGTGGTACGGTACGTTCTGCGTACACACCGGCGATTAACGTGTAATGTATGTACATCGATGTTCAATCATTTCGCGGAATAAACGATACTGCGTCAAACGTTGGCGCGAGATGCAACGTCTCATAATTGCCGAGTTTTTAACGCGCGTTACGGGCTGCAATTCGGACCGTGGTATTAAGGGAACGACTCAATTCCAAGTTTCAAGGGACACGTCGGATATGAAGATGTTCCCCCCAGAGATTTTAGTAAAATAAATCGGAAATATGGAGCAAGATCTTTCTTTACCGGGCGCTTCGTTTTCAATGAAATCTAAATTTTTCGAAATTAATTAAATCATATAATAATGATAATATATTTATTATTATTATTATTGTGTATAATTATTATATATATTGTTTAATGAAATCTAATTTGTCAAATGTATGTGAATTTGGCTAATTACAGAAGATTGTGTGTTTCTATTTTGCGTATGAAAATGAGTTAAACTAAAATTTTCAAATTTAATTTTTCTCAACACAAATTATTTAATATTATATTTTCTACTTGTTTTTTTACACATATGAATACAATTATAAATCTGTTGCAATCTGATCAAATTTAATATTCCTGAGATAAGAAATTTAACACAGTACCTTTCTCTTCGTTTATGTATTGTTGTATATAATAATTCAGAAAACTATTCAAACTATAGGAATGTTCATATGAAATATTACATGTGTTATATATCAAAATTTGTTACATTTCAAAATTTAATTATCAGTAATGAGTAGGATTTTATTTATTCATTTATGAGGAATTCAAAGATTCAAAATTGCATTTAGCTATCAATATAATGAATTATGATATATATATAGAAATAATAAGAAAAAATTATAATATCATGATGTTAATATATAATTATATATGTGTAATAATATATTATATTATATATATGCATGTTATGAATGTACTAAATTTATATATATCATATATATTATATTGTTTCAAACTACATGGATACAATCATTGCAACATTAATGAAATTTCAAACTGTTTTGCAAAGCACACGTAATATACAGAGAAAAAAGTTGCTATGAATGTTGGAATACTTTCACGAGTAACTGTACCTCTATAACAGATTACAGTTTCCTCCGTGTCATTTACTTTCTTCTTTCACATGTTTCATTCACAGTGTCCACTCATTAAATGTATGTCGATTTTTCACTTCTTTCCATTTCCCCTGGCATCTGCTCGTTCATCATTCAGCAAAATTGTACGTCACGTTTCAAACATCAGAAAATTCAATTTGTTCCCTGAAAAGACGCGTATCATGTCCGACGTATCATATCACGTCCATCAAAGTACAGTAACTCATAACGTAAACTATTTAATCGAACATCAGCATCTTAATTGGCAAAACGCTCTCACGTCGTTAAATTGCCGCCAGGGTATTTGAAAATTCGTGAGATCGATCGGCGCGGAAAACACGACGCGAGTTACCGAGCCCAATATCATAGCCATTTACGGTTAACATACAAAGACCATGGGGAGAAATACGGCAACTCTCGCTCATCGTTTCTCGTGGGGAAATAATTTCAATAATAGTCGAAGCAATAAAATGTGCTAGGAAAATTGTATTTTTATCCGATTTTAGATCTTTCAATTGTTTTGATTAAATTGATCGCCTAACAATCAATTACGTTACTAGTCAAAAATTTTATAGACTCATCGTCTATTTTTGGATTTGAATATTATCGTTTAATTATTTATTTTATTTTATTATTGTTTAAGTAATATTTATTAATTTAATATTTAATTTATACCACTATGCTACATTATAGGCATTAGGTGTCTATCCAGAGTAGAAAAATTCTTCAAACATATCTTTCCCCAATTGTCTCGATTCCAAACAACCATTCTCTTTGAAAAAAACTTGATTCCAAAGTTTCATCCGTAACTCCAGAATATGTTTGTGTAATTTAAAAATATTACAAATAAAGAAAAAAAGGAAATATAAGGAAAGCGGTACAAAATATTTGCACATGTGAGGCGATAAAAATTTACATAGGAAATGTGTAAAACATAGCAAGAGCATTCAACATGCATACTTTTACTTTATACTTGCGTTGTCTACTTTCATATTCATACAAGTTCCTCGTGTGAAATAAAAATGCACATTTAGTAAACATGTCTTTTCACGTCAAAAATTAAAAACAAAACAAAAAAAATTAATTATTACCAGAGCCGTTAGCAACACCTAACTACAAAACTGACTTCTCAAGGAAAAGTGTTCCAAGAAGACGCAAAAGTATTTTCCTGCTGACGCGATAAATTTAATTATCATATACTTGAACCGGCTAGACAGAACAATTGTCTTCAAATTTTCACGTAACACACGCTTCCACGTTAATCGGCACTCATATACGCAATAATTTATAAACTCAGCGGTAATTATTCGCTTAGCAAACACAATAGACCGGATGCTTTTCGTGTCCCATATTTTGTCACCTCACCACTGTGCCATTTTCATATCACATTCTACCATACCGATTGAGACAGGTTCTGCACCACTAGCAATAGAAATTAAAATAAAAAAATGCGATACATGCATCAAAAATTATTTGTTCAATTAAACTTCTTTGATTATTTTTTATTTACACAACTTTCTCAAGAAGAGAATACGCTGAATAAATTTTTATCTGAAGAAGGGTCGACAGGCCAAATAAGTTTGGGGACCTCTGATCTAGACATTGCGTTTGATGCTTACGGGAAGCTCCACGTCTCTGTTCTTGTTGCCGCGCAGCATCACGACGTTTCCGCAGACGTCGTGAACGCGATCGTCCTCGATTACTCTATCGGGTTCCGCTGATTTATGCTTATGCAGCCACCGACCAGAAAGAGAGCAGAGTAATGGAATCGAAGGTGGACCGGTCAGTCCGAGTAACTTGGCGGGAAACGATGTTTCCCGAGGGGGCGGTTTGTTCGGGGAGGATCGGCAGGGACATTCTCGTTAGCAGTCGATCTTCCGCGTTACTTTCGGTCGTTGCTGAATTCTGTGCCGTTTAACAATCGCCACATTTGCGAAATATCATCTCTTGGTGGATTCTCTATTTAACCTCTTGCGCTGGTAACTGGTTCGCGGACCATAACGAGTGACCAAACCGTACACAACAATTCGTCTCCTTTTTGATTTCCTTTTCGGTATATCACTGGATAGAAATTACTAATAAGTGATAAATTTATTATTTGTTTTGCCTGGGTTATATTTCAATATACTTGAAAATGTAATAATAAAATATAAATATATAAATTTATAAATTTATAAATATATAAACTGAGAAAATATTGCAATTTTGGGTCATTGCAGCGCAAGAGGTTAATTTCCTTTGTCACAGTTCAGTATCACACAGTGTTACACGTAATAAATACCCTCTGCGTCATATATATGCTATACTATCTCTGGCGAAAAGTTTTCGATTGATACTATTTAAAAACATTGAAATATTCTTTTTACAATACTTAATGTTGTTACATTTGTAGATCTAGTGATTTCACTTGGAGATTCTCTTGCACGAAAAATTTCAATGTTTTTAAATGAATTCGAATATTTGTGTTTGATCGAAAACTCCTCGTCCAGGGCGTAGAATCATGCGCAATCAATTTTTATTCATTTTATTCATTTGGTGAATTTTTATTCATTTTGTATGAGATTTTAGAATGCAATATTGCATAAAATAAAACAATATGTAAAATATTCAAAGTGCAATTTTTTTCTACACTACGTGTTATAATTTTTCATCGAGATTCTACTTTTTAATTGAAATGACAGTATAAATTTGTAGAAGAATCCTCAGTCTATTAATTTCGAAATTCGACTTTCTCAAATCTTATATAAACATGTTCTTTCCTTTTGACTTACTTCTTCATGGATGATTATCACCTTTTCGGTTGTACAACCACTTACACAACGATTACTTTTTACTAATCGTTGTGCGTGCAAACCGTTATCATTTTAGCCTGAATTAAGAGATTTATCGACGTTACGAGTAATTCGACCTCGTTCTTTTGAACTGTAGTCTAAACAACGTAACTCGAAAAATAGGTCGTGATAATAAAATCGACTGATAGTACCGAAAACTCTTGAAAAACTCACAATACACTTTACATTTATCTTCGTTTCGTGGCTGATATGTGTATTAATCACCGTGACAAATACTGAGCGCCCACATTAATAAAATTTCCACACGACCTTTTTATTCAGCAATTAATTTTGATTTCTGTCTGTGAGACACGAAATTAGTTTATTCATCTTTGAATATTTTACGATATTGATCTGTAATCACTTTCTTGTGACGATCTATTTACACTCCGAGAACACGAACGATCATCGATGCTCGTATATCACCGGAAAGAAATGATTCTTCGAATAAACGAATATTTCGATAAAACATCTAGGTATAAATAACGGAATGAATGAAAATAGGAAAGTAAAAATTTTTTTAAATTACAAAAATAGGAGATTTCGGTAGTAAAATTGTTTTATACGTCAGATATTGCAAAAGGCATTGCGCTTCGAATTTCGTCCAAATGCATAAAAACCGACAGTCCAGTTACCGCGAATCGATGCAACGAGTCACTCTCGAATATCTCATCGCGCGTCACATTTCGACGTTTGTGAAACGAGCGCGGCAAATCCGAGCTTGTAATAACGTCAAAAGAAGTCTGTAATCTTCGATCGTAATTATGCAAGACTCTCGAGGCCGGACAGACGCATCGACCTGAATCTTTGGTAACCATCAATTACTGTCCCACCAAATATAAGAACATCCTCGTGATAAGATCGCCAGGAATGTTCGCTCCATGTCCTCGATCTTTGATCTACGACCGACCACCTGGCATATAGCGTGTCTAATACCAGGATGAATAATCCAACACGGTTTTTTTTGTGATACTTCAAATCAGAGTATCGCCAATGAATCATCAGGCGAGAAGGAAGTCTTGCAACTCTCGAACAAGCAAGACTGTGTTACACGAGAGATTCAAATATAGTCATCTGGTTAAATAATTGAGATGAACCGAAGAACATAATTATCGGCTAGTAGCAAATTGTGGCTCATTAATAGAGCGTTCGGAATATAAATTAAGTTTCTTTTTTGGAAATGATCTTGCATTTCATTGATCTAAGAGAATGTAAAATGTACTCGTGAGGCTATTGAAGAGATATATATGTACATTAGATAAAATTTAAGTATAAAATATATTATATTATTTGCAATTATTGTATAAAATAATAAATGATTAGATAAAATTCATATTATAATATTATATTATATTATATTATATTTATATTATACTTATAAAATAGATATTAGATAAAATTTCTTAGATGTTACTAATGTTTTTGATGTTTCTGTAATTATGTAAAAATAAATAGTTCAAAAAAGAAAAATAGGATGTACTTTAATTTTAATAGAATAAAAATATGGGAGTTATTATATTGAAAGATGATCCCATTAAACATCAAAGTTAAATGGCTAATGAACTGCTTAAATATTTTTAATTTGCTTAACTTGCAATTAACTTTAATAACTTTAATATATTTTTACTTATAGTCAATTTAATTAACTGTATATCTTTTATCATGTTAAGAATATATCGAGCATAACATTATAAATATATATATATATTTATTATGTCAAGTATATTTTTTATTACATTAACTTATTACATACACATTTCAATTTAAAATTTCATCAATACACGACAATCGCGTCTCATCACAGTGGCGATAGGCACTATAGGGAAATATCTTCAAACAAACTGCATTGAAACATTACGCTTAACATACAGGTTTCTACGATAAGTATTCAAACTCAGGCATTTCGATGTCTCTAAGAAGATTTACACAGTCGGAGCGCCGTCAAAGCGGCGCAGTTTAAAAGGAATGAAATCGCGCTAATTCCACAGAGAATACAGGCCCTCGGTGTCACGCCGTATTCGCGACATCTTCGAGACCACCGGCAGCAGAAACTCCAATTAATTCGCATAAACGAGAACGCGAAAATGGAGGGGGGAATGTCACTACGTCGCTTCACGTAACAATAGATTACGTCGAGTAATTGTTTTCTACGTCGTGCAATACTCTCGTAGGCCGCGTTGCAAACGCTGCGAAACCTTTTTGCTTTTCTGTCTTTCCACGTTCACCGGCTCGGAAAATGTCCCCTCCTCTCCCGCGCACGTACGTGTAAAATATGTCATACCAGAGTGGAACGGTGGAAAGCGGGGAAAACGCTTGTGCATCATTGGTGTCACAAGTCTAAGGCTTTAAACGCAACACGGATTCGCCAGTTTTGTACAAAACGATCTAGCGGGCGAAACCACATTTTCGGGGCTGAGGGGGGGAAGAAAAAAAAAGAGAGATACGTGGACTCAAATAAATATGCTGGAAAATCCAATCCAGGATACGCACCGTGGCCAACGTATTTATTTTTTGGGGGGATTGGTAGTAACGGGATTGCCAGGGGAGCGAAACAAGATATTTGTTAAAAAATTCGTGACCATCGTTACTGTTTGAAAAAATAAATAAAACGATTTTTTTACATCATCTACTGCAACTGTTGAAACTTTCAAGACTTTCCAGACTTTAAAGATCAAGACACTTGTTGAGAGTTGTTAAGATCCTTAAGTTCTCATGATCCAAAATTCTAAGCTCAGAAATATTTCAACTTATTTTTTTCTTTCAATTTATTATAACATAGAAAAGTTTACTACAACTTTATTCAGTGTGAAACTTGAATAAATCAATTTCTTACTTAAGCTTATTCAAATAACAAATTATCTGTCGATTAAAAAATAGTTGAAAAATTATTCGATACAGAATGAAAAGTCGAACAATGAAATAAAGTGAAAAAAGGACATTTTTATATTCAGATTATTTCAAGCAACATCCATCATTTTTAAAAATATAGAGGTCTCAGAAGTCAATCAGTGTCTATTACCTTCTATTAATTACGTTAGAAATGATTTAGACTCTACAAATATTCTTTTGTTGTTAAAACTGTCTGATGTAACTGTCATGATTATTATAACACACTATTATTATAATATAACTATTATGATGATATTATTATGATCACAGAATTATAGTACAAAATTATTTCAAAGACCAGAAAGACTTTTGATAAAAAGAAAAATATGCTTTTCATTTTCAATGAAAAATTACTTACACCGATTGACTTCTAAGTTTCTTCGTATATTACTTCGATGATACAAATTCCACAATATATATATACACATGCGCAATTTCGAAATATTTCAGATTTCATCACCGCACACGAGCGCTCCTCTACAATTTAAGATGGCGACCTAGAGAGGTTCTCTGGAACAATACCAAAGAGAAACGACTAGACTAAGAACGGAGCGATTTCGCCCTTAATTCGGACAGCTCCGTGGATAACGTCGGCAAGAGGGATAGCCATTCGGGAAATTGGCCTATCGCAAACACGCGATTATCAACGAATACGACGAAGAAACACCGGAACGAACCGTTCCCCTTTTTATAGGCGCGACCGCAGCCATCATCCCTCGGATCTAATCGCTTTAGGAGAACGAGCGTGAACAAAGCGGCTGACCTAATAAATGAAACTCGGCGAAATAAATGAAACAGCAGCCTCCAAGGAACAATATCTACGCTCGAAGGATATGAAGGATATTAAGAACGTTTGACTTGACGACGTGGAGAAGAAAAGGAACGAAAATAACGCGTTACGACAGAACGTATATACACGTTGTGTACTTGGATATTGGTTTAAATACACACTTGGAGAATGGATATAGCGGAAGGAGCGTACGTTTGAAACATTTTCAATGTTGAAAGTGGTCAACGGTAATTGACAGAAGATAGGGAGATCGTTTGAGGAATTGCAAGGAACTGAAGGAAGTGATTCGAGAAATTGCAAAATTTCGATTTATTTAATAGGTGGGATTGCTTGATACGCGCGTACAGTGAAGAGTACGATTAAACCAATAAAATAAAAATTTAAACAGCAACTTTGTAACAGAAAATTGATCGCAGTTCAATAAAATGGTTTAATTTAGTTTATTAATTTTATATATAACTATATAACTATTTTATATATTTTTATGTGAGATAATAAATATAAGTAACAAAATATACTACCTTTTTTTTAAAGGAAGAAATACAAGTAACCAAAGAAGTGTAAGTATAAAACTAAATAATAACTGTGTTATTTTACTTGATATTAGGGCAAATGGCCTCTGTGTGAATGTACGAATTATTTATTTAAGAACTTGATGTATTTTCTACAACCCAAATTCAATTCATGGCCTGCAAGTTGGAATCATTGTTTTAATAGAATGCGATAATTACTTTCACAAAATTTCCTGTTATTTCTTTCAATTTTTCAAATTATGAACGTCCGAGCGGTAGAATAGACGATTTGCCAATAAAGCAGATATTAAAGCGAATATCGATAGATATTTTCGTTCCACAAATGCAGAATTTCGTGGATTGTAAATATAGTTATTTACATTTGTATAAATGTAGTTACCAATCTGTCAGTTGCACGAAGATCATCTAACGCGGCGAACCCGAAACTGATATTTACAACTCCCGGAAGTGAATAATCCATTCATACTTGGCGCGCAGAAAGGAACAAAGAGACGAAAGCAAAAAGATCATTGTCGTGATTTCTCGTTGCTTTTACTGGCGAACGCACGAGAATTTTGCAAAGAAATAGGCGTAACTGTCGTGGTAGTACCGGCGAGTAACTGGAGAGACCGATTTCGTAAACGAGTCGAGCGGGGACTCGACGCCCGCGGCGAAGGTTTCAATCGGAACCGTTAACGAAGCGAGATGTAAGTTCACCATAAATCGAGGTTACGTTCCACGAGATGAAAGAGGCTTGACAACGTGCGATTTATCGCTGGTAATCGATGTTGTTTAGCCGTCAAATCGCAACGCGAGTTACTTCTCGGCGAGGTGTGCGAGCACGTCCGCGCGATAACTCTCCTCCATTCAAAATGGATGCGACGCGGCGTACAAAATAGACGTCACGGAGTTTTCATCAATCGACCACATCTTGCAAGATGACAACTGTACAGTGAACATCCCTTAACGACATGAGAGATACGTGATTTCGCGCGAAACCAAGAGCGCCAAAGTTCAAAAGTTAGAACTGAGTAAATGGCGTTTTCCTTTTTTTTTTTAAATAAAGGCAGAAAATAGTATGGATAAATGATATGAATCTTCTCTTCGACTTATCTTTTATTGTTCGGGGATATTTGACGATTTGTTTGATCGCCACTCTTTCCAAATAGTTGTCGGAACTTACCTGAAACAAAAATGAAATATTACATTAAACCTTGTTAAATTCATTTGTATTTATGATTGATCTATTTATCTCTATTAGCAGTAGCATCGCAAAGGAAAATATATCTAAAGAAAATACATGCTACGTTGTTTATATATATAATAAATTACATTTTATCACTGAAAGTGATTTTAGCGGGAGTAACCCAGAAAATCACTTTCGGGCATCTTCAGGTGCAACGCTAGTGCAACGAAAATTAGCCATTGGTTGATTTGGGTCACGTGATTCGCGAGGGGGCGTGGGGTAGACCTCAAGTAGGAGTGGCGTTGTCTGGTACTGAGCGATCGCGCCTGTAATTTGTTTTGTATCGATTCAAATGTTTGCATATCAATAAAATTTTATGGTAAAACAGTCGTCTTCATTTCCTAGTCGGAACAGTTGCTTCTGGGCCTTTCAGTGAGGCGAATCGTACTGGGGTACAAGTGCAGTTTTTCTAATATAATGTGATATTTCACATTATACGAAAAATATTCTATCACTTTGTTTGATGTCGCACGAATTATATTTTATAATGTATAAAATATAACATGTTGTAAAATAATAATATATTATTTAAAATTATTAATTATTTTTGTTTTCTTCCAAATAAAGCGTAAATAAACTTAAGGAAGCACGCCAAAATCCACGTGCCACGCGAGTATCACGATCCTTCCCTTCACTGCTAAGCCCGATACATACTTGGCAGCTAGGGGAAATGTGACCGAGTAAGATTTGTCGTTGCTCGGGTGAATATCGCCCGAGAGATAAGCACGGACAAATCCCTATCCTCGATCTATGGTGATACGTACCACTCTCTGCGAAAGCGCCGACCCAGTTCCGCGGAGTTGAAAGATCGATGTGCCCGAAGAATCGAGCAGGGGTATTCTTTTTACAAGTTCGATGGAAATCGGGGAACGACGTGCCGACGAGTCGATATTTTTAAACGGCAGCGTTCTTGCAGATTTGCAATCGGTCACGGAACTCTGCGTGACTAAACCAACAACTACGTATAAATTTCCACTAAATCGTTGTTCGTTGACACCGAGCTACACAGGCAAACATTTTGCGCAATTGCTTTCAATTTAACCAATTTTTTCAGAGTTACGAATGTTTCATTCTTTTTATTTAATTTGTAAAGAAAATATTCATCGATTCAGTTTTGCTCCACGTGGTTTTTTGCACGTTTTATTGCGTTACATCGGATGCCACGGTATGATGAAGCAGAGTGCATGAATAAAGATGTCCTCGCTGATATTTCCTTATCTCGTTTAAAAATATTTTCCCTTTGATAAAACGGTGAAACGGACCGAGGATTATTTAAGTTAGTTACGTTTAAAAATCCTTGGTCACAATCAGGAAATCGACGCCCATAAATGATTGAGTTTATTTCGATTTCACTTAACCGCGGTAAAAGCATCACAACATCGCTTGCGTTAATTTTTAATCTTATTACTTGCTGCACGGTAATTCTTCCTTAGCAAATTTCTCACGTTCTTTGATTATACTGTTTAATATCGTTAACTGCAAGTTAAATTATTACGTCAGACGAGAAATCGATTTATTATCGTCTTTTAATTTATCAAGTATTTTCGAGCCATTTTCTAACTTTTTTAACAAATCACACTGAATTTATGTCTCTTGTTTAATAATACATTCTACAGATTTACACTGTTAGCTAAAAATTTAAAAAGACGTTCCGTGCATGAAACACAAATCTTTGAATATTAATAAACACTTTTTCCAAAATAGTCTCCTTGCCTAGAGTATATTTAGAATATCTTAATAAGTTGTGCATAGAAAAAATAAACACGTCTGTTGTTGCGAAAGAAATTAACATGTAACTAAGTAATAAACATATTAAATATGTCTACACTTTTGAACTGATATCGTACATAAAAACTAGCACTAAGGCGTTAAAGTCACTGTATCGCTTTGATACGACCCGCGACCTATTATGAAATTTTAAAGTCTCTGATTTCCGTGCGATTAATCCATATCTACGATTTGATGGATGGAGAAAAAAAAAAAAGAAACGAATACGCTCGTCTATTTTCGATTAGAAACGATTTTTATCGCGAAGAGCACAACTGAATCAATAACAACGAAATTTAATTATAACTTGTGAAAGAAAATCGCACAACAATCGAAAATTGGTTTTACTTCAAAGTTTGCCTTTATTTTGACAGTCGTGAATTTGTTTTTTCCAAAGAAGAAGGAAAATTGTAAAAATTTAAACAAGTCTGAAGGCACTGGGAAATTTGTACGAACCTGATCCTTTATTTGCTATACGATTTTCTTTTTATCATTGAAAGTAATTTTAGCAGGGGTAACCCAGAAAATCTGGTGCAACGCTAATGCAACGAAAATTAGCGATTGGTTGATTTGGGTCACGTGATTCGCGAGGGGGCAGACCTCGAGTAGGAGTGGCGTTATTCTAGAAATCCTAACATTCAAAGACCAATAAAATGGCGAAAAAGATAGTCTTCAAGATAATGATGGATCTAGTCACGAAAACAGTTTTTTGGAAACGAATTTTTGCAGTCTTCGAGAACAAAGTAGAAAGCTTAGGATCTGAAACGAGATCACGTTGATTTCGACGTTTTTTTCGTTGTTGCGCTCTTGGCTGGTAAACTTTCATTCATCAGCAATGTTTCGTACGTAGAGCCGCGAAATTTCAAAGAGCGTGTTTGGTATTCGCGAGTATTCAACGCTTCGTGAAAGGCAACTAACGCGGAATACAATCTTCCTGCTCTCGGAGGATCGAGTCCAGTCACGTTCGCGCTCGGGGACACGTCGAAGTGGTAAGTGTCGATGGACTTCGCCACGCAGCGGTTCGTCTGCGTTCCCCGTACGCGTGTGTCATCGCAGTCGACACGTTAGCACACGTCGCACCTTGATGTACCGCCCCGTGTCTCGTACATTGTAAATTTCCCCGCCAAGCCGCCTCCTATTTACCATTCACCATCCAGGATTATCACTCTAGCTCCCTTTCGAGTATCTTTCTCCACTCTTCGTATAGCGTGGTTGTACCACCGAAGGAAAAAAATTGCACGACTTGTAGGACGACTTTTTTACCATAAAATTTTATTGATACGCAAACATTTGAATCGATACAAAACAAATTACACGGGCGATCGCTCAGTACCGGACAACGCCACTCCTACTCGAGGTCTATCCCACGCCCCCTCACGAATCACGTGACCCAAATCAACCAATCGCTAATTTTCGTTGCATTAACGTTGCAACTGAAGAGTGACAATATATTCAGCAATGTGGCTCTCGACGTTAAAGTTGAAGGAAAAGAGACTCAACTCTCTCGAGACCCTTTGCAAAATTAACCTTTGTCAAACAGGCTCAAGGTTGCTAAGTGACCGTTTCATGATTCATGGTTAACATTTTACATTGAGTTCATTTACTTTGAGTTGCACACATCGTCTCGATTAAGGCCCCGTTTGTTGTCACTGTCAATTCGACGCCGTTGATCTTTCGAATCGAGAGACATACAGCGAGACCTGCGAGAACGTTTGATCACACGCCACAGAGCAGAGAAAATTTTGCATGGGATACAAAATATGGAATATTTGTGTCGTACGTGAAATGTTTTGAAACTTTAATATATAATTATAATGACAGACGATTACTTTGATTATATTAGTATAACCATAATATCATACAATTTTCAATCAATTTGAAAATTTATAAAAAAGATTTACACTCATTGCAAATATATATTTAGTGAAAAAAATTTACGTACAGTCATTTTGACCACATAACAAGTGTCATTCAATGTCGAAGAAAAAAT
Source organism: Melipona bicolor (assembly GCA_030673865.1). Classification (NCBI taxonomy): domain Eukaryota; kingdom Metazoa; phylum Arthropoda; class Insecta; order Hymenoptera; family Apidae; genus Melipona; species Melipona bicolor. The sequence goes on along the minus strand of JAHYIQ010000016.1, from coordinate 1,893,383 downwards.
AAATTTTTCTATTTAAAAAAAAAACAGACTGTCAATTTTGACAAAGTCCTGGTTACACGAAATAACCAAAGTTCAGCTTCAACTTTCTCCTTTGTACGAATACAACATGAATCGCGTCAGTTATTAAAAATGACGCACTGCGGAAAACGTACGATAATCCGAGGGACGATCGTACAAAAATCGCACCGTAGGTGTGTTACATTTCGACAAAACCAAAATGTCAAGTCGCCTGCATCGAATGGAACATTTTATTCGTCTAAAACCATCGAGCACCGGTGGAGTCTCAACCGGTTACGATCGAAGCTGACTGACGTAACGAATGAAACGGCTGCACGTGCAAACACCTACAAATTACACCCTGCGAATCGGTTCGAACTGGTCGCTCGCGTCTGGAAAGATCACGAATTCGTTTGCTGGACGTTAACGAGCGACGATAAAATATCAATCTCTAGCCGGCAGTCACGCACTGGCTGTCTGGTGCTACGTACGTACGTACGTGCATACGTGCATATACTAGACGGCGATATTAACGACATATTAGCACGTCACATCTTGAAGCACTAGGACACGGGACATTGCAAATTTCCCGTTCCGGCGTCGAGTCCCACTTAGCAGGCCACCGAGGATTTCCACGTCAGTTGTAACTGGAACATCGCTCGGTGGTAACGACAGCAGCAACGGTTTTGTTCCGGACAAAGTTTTCCAGTCGTTCCATGCCACCGATTACGTTGCGCGCACGCGCTCTTCCCTTCCACCCTTCAACGTGTATTAAACCCGCGATAAAACTCGAATAACGATATAATAAATAATTCGAGCACGATTTACGAGGGGATCGATACAACACCGGTTATCGTTTCGATGTTATTTCGCGCAGCACGCGCGACACTGCGATGGGAAAGATCAAAAAATGAAGTCAGATTTAATGCTGATTATTCAGCGTACTTGTTAGCGAGCCTTGCAATTAGTATTTGGTCTGCGAAATTATTATTCATTGCTAAACTTATCGTCAATCGTTACATATATCATTCATATTAATTTTTTTCAATGTGTCATTTACATATATTGTTACAATTGTTAAATTTATTATTATGTCTAGAAATTTTGCTACATTTGTTATGTGTGTCTTTGTACACGTATATTGCATATTGTATGAAGATTATATCGAACAAAGTTCGATATACGAATTATATTGCGCACACGTGCTCTCCTTTTACCCCTTAACTTTACTTCGTAAAATAGAATTCGAACTACGATTATAGGAAATGGACGTACGAATTATTTCATTCGAACATGCGACTATAATTGAAGAGATAAAAATAAAAAATCAAATTTCTGTTAATTATGCGTTATATTAATAAATCTTAAATGTTGAGTTACTTTTATTAAAAAAAAAACTTATTATTAACTGTTATGTGTATTATTATTAATACATTAATATATATATACATTATCAATTATTATAATTATTATTGTTACTATTACTATGTTTTGAAATTTTGCGACCTTTGCATACATTTTTACATCACGCCCAAGCGCTCTTCTTTTATCAGTTAATGTAGTAGTTCGATATCAACTATGATTTAAAAGATACGAATTATTCCATTCGAAATTATTTAAATTGGATACAATATGCGACTATAATGGGAGAAGTGAAAATAACGTATAATTCCTGTCGTCTAAACTGCAGCAAAATTGCTATAAAATAAACTTTTTCACCGGCTACAAGATGATTGCGCTGCAAAGCTAAAGGACAAACGAACTTCGAGTCGTGCAATTTTTTCCGCTATTAAAAAATATATCGTACACGGTATAACAAATGCGACTCCAAACACAGAAAATTCCTCGCGCGTCGAGGTCGATGTTTTTCATAGTTCGAGCTTATGCATAGGCTAGCAAGAAATCATTGCCTATGACGTATCGATTAGCGTAGTAAACAACTTACTTTATCGAAGATAAATTTACAATTTCATTATTTTTTTGCACGAAACCCCGCATAACCCGCAACCGAAGCGAAGTAAAACAAGGCTGAAACCATCTTCTCGGAATGAGAAGTATAATACGCGTGCACCCGTGCACGCAGCAAAACAACGATCATGCGATTCAGCTAATAATCTGTCTGCTTTTTTTGCAAATTAATATAATGACATGCTGCAACAATTTTTTCCTCCCTCTGCTCGTCTTTTCCCTTTCTTCCTTTTCTCTCTCTCGATACGCGTGTGTCAGTGCACGCAAACGGCACGCCAAGTTTATTTATAAGGAACTAACGAGCTTCGGCGTAGCAAGTAATCTCGCAGATGGTTATTCGCTACTTGGCGATTCACGATCGCCCGATTTCCCTGAATTTCTATCGGAACAGTCCGGAGGATGTGGCAATCTGCGAGACAGTAGCCACTGACATTGCGGAACCTCGCGAAATTGAAGGTTTACCAGACGTAATTCACTTAACCGATCCGCTGTTTATTTTTTCAAAAAAAAAGAAAATACATACATGCATATACATACATACATATATACTTTCTTATAAGTTTATATTATATAATTATATATTATAATTATAAAATAAAATATTTTATTATAGATTATTTTATATAAATGTTATATTTTTTTTATATTTTATTTTTTATATTCTTTTATATTTTATAAATGTTATATTTTTTATATTTATTATATATATATGTATATGTATAAGAAGGATATGATATAATGATATGATTAATCTCTTATATAGATTAATTATATAAATATTTTATTGTAGATTAATTATTTTATATAAATGTCATATTTTTTTTATATTTTCTCGTTATATCCTTCTTATAGATATACATACATATATATGGCTATCAATAATACAGAGTACAGCGAAACAGAAGCGAAGCGGTTTACGAAACATCGAACAGACTCCTCGGCCTGGGACTAATGGCTAAAACACCATGGAACGACGTGCAACTACAGGATATGGAAAACACTGGCGGCGAGCGTTATTAACAATATCGCATAGCTCAGTAATTCTATTGTAACTTGTCCTCCCTCTCTCACTCTCTCTCTCTCTCTCTCTCTCGCATACTCAGTACACATAACCGAGACGTATTGTTCGCGGATTCCACGAGGTTTTCACATAATGATACGTGGACGAAAGTATGCACGCTGCAAACTGAGACCGCATGCCGCGCACAATGGAACGATTTCGCTCAGTCAATGGCTAAGCTTCCATGATTCATATTAGAGGGCAAGGTTTCTTCGTCTCTCCCCTGTGATACGTCATTAAGATGTATTTTTCTGTTTTTTTTTTTTTTTTTTGCTAATGACAAACTGTAATAATTTCGAATAATTTGAAATAATTTGATCAAGTGTATTATTTAGTATTATGACTACTATTATTTAAATTATGATAAATTATGGTGAATTATCATAACTGAAGTTTAATTTATTTACAAGACTAATATATAAATTGTTGTGAGCCTTTGACGTACAACTCAGGCTTGAGAATTATTCAAATAAAATATTTGAAGAGTGATTGTTTGAGTGAGACGTGATCTTATCCACCTCGAATTATTATATTTTCTTGCAATTTGCGTTTGTTTTTACAAATAATTTCTCAAATAGTTTCTGACTCCTTCAGGATTCCAGTTCTGACTTTTTCTATCTTATCATTAAAATACGATATTATCTTTAAATTACCAATTTTATAAAACAGGAATTAGGGGCAATACCAAGAGTGAGCAAAATAAAAGCTAGCAAGTGTACAAATCTTGCTAAACAGAACCAGTTTAGTAGTCGAGGCACGCTGTTCTTGAAAAATGTAAGAGAGTAAAAGTCCAAGAACTGGTTAAGTGAATTTGCTCGTGTGTAAATCTGATAATCAAATTGGAAAGAATGGAGGATTATGTCTAAGACAAAAAAAGAAAAAGAAGGTACATTAAAGTCGATTAAATTCATAAATTCAAAAAAAAAGGAATAAATGAAAATTAGAGAAAGAAACATAATAAATACATTTTTGTTAGTTTTATTTAAATGTCATTTTATGAATAAAAAGAAAGATTTCAATACAACGAACTTGTTAGACGTAAAGATACAATTTATTTTTATTTACAAAGAAACTGAAAATATCACCATTCCAATATATCTTGACGAACGAAATTTTTAAAGTCAAAGTATTTACTTTAAAAAAATATTTAAATAAAGAATTACAACTGCAATTATTATATATAAAAAAAAAAATATGACTCTAGTACTCGTCAATATTTCACTCGTCAAAGAAACAGCAACCACAGATTATTACCGCAGAATCTGCAAACCTATACCGCATACATACGTGCTGTTGAATAGTACACTTCATTCTGCGGCAATTTCCACAGGAAATTAAAAAAAAGAAGGAGAAACAAAAGAACCAACAGTCCAATTTTATAATTTACAAACGAACGACCGTAACACGAACGCGATAAAATACGACGATGAAAAACATGGTCGAAAGGTATATCCGAAATGTAAAAGGCTCGGTGGGGGGGGATTGGACGGCGCCGTGTATCGCGTGAACGATAATTTTTGAGATGGAAATAAATACAACGGGAAAGCCTGGTACAATTAAAAGCCTGAGATTCAAAAGCCGATTCCACTTGCCAGCGAATCGATCCGCAGTCTCTCTCTCCTCCACCCCTGGTGCACTTCTCTCGAATGTTATTTCAGCCTGATTCGGTAACGAGCAAAACAGCCGATGCAGCGAACGATGTAGTGATTGAAGAACGTTAGCGAGACCATTTATCTCCCTCTGCTGGAGAACAAAGCATTAACCGCTGTTTCTGCGCCAATTACGCCGTGTCCTTTATACCGCGTTACGGAAAAACCAAACTCGGAGGGGTGAGGAGAGGGAGAGAAGTTTTATCACTGAAAGTGATTTTAGCGGGGGTAACCCAGAAGATCACTCTCGGGCCTCTTCAGGTGCAACGCCAGTGCAACGAAAATTAGCCATTGGTTGATTTGGGTCACGTGATTCGCGAGGGGGCGTGGAATAGACTTCGAGTGGGAGTGGCGTTGTCTGGTACTGAGTGATCGCGCCTGTAATTTGTTTTCTATCGATTTAAATGTTTGCACATCAATAAAATTTTATGAAAGCAAAAAAGTCGTCTTCATTTCCTAGTCAGAATAGTTGCTTCTGGGCCTTTCAGTGAGACGAAACTGGGGTACAGGTCGTGCAATTTTTTGATTAGGTTATGTCGTGTGTGTGTGTGTGTGTATCTTTTTCCATTCGGATTTTATCTCAAAAAGTATCGTATCTAGTCTCCACATAGGGAGTAAATTGAAGAACTTGAAAGAGGAAGAGCTGCAACAGTGGCTGCAGGAGGAGGTAATTTCCGTTTGCTTTTCGCTGTTTCGTTGACACGGCCCCTTTTTTCCTCCCCGTTTCGTTCGTGTGCAGAAACGGTTCGCGCACTGGAGAAAGTGCTGATGGACGCGATCGTACGTGCACGCGAAAACGTCGCTCGACGAATGGCAACAATTTAGTCTCGTTCGATGTACGAATCGGTTCTTTAATCGAATATTTAACAATGTTAAATTTTTCCTATTTTTCTAGCAAGCAAATTACGAATGTTTTGTATATAACATAATATTAATACTGGAACAACCAAATACGAATGTTTCTCTTTTTACAATTGTTTAAAAGAAACCGGCATTTCTATAAAAAATAACGAACAAAAACGTAGTTAATCTATTTATCAACTAAATCTATTTATTTCAATTATTTCAATTACGCAGAATATTTTTATACGAATATTTTCATATGTATTAATTAAAGGCCAGTTGCTCTGGCATTAATGACTTTGAGCAACAAAATGTTTGATTTTTTGAAAAAAAATATCAAATACCATTACAATTATAATTTAATTGAATTTTACAACCAAGTTGCGCGTACTCTGTATTATGATTCATCTTTACATGCTTTCAAAATAGAGAATACATAACTAAAAAATTAAAATTACAAAGCGCTGAATTTCAACTTCGACCCTCTATACTCAAACAAATATACGAATACTTCTCTCAGTACGTAAACAATTTCAACAGACCGACATCAACGAGAGAATAACGTACGTACGTACGTACATACATACATATGTACGTATGTTAAGGAGCATAGACCGTATAAAGATGGAAAGTTCAATAGCGAGTCGGATCAATGTTGTTCGCTAACAGGATTTTCCGAAACTTGTTCAGCGAGCGAACGAGATAAATGACGGTATCGGTTTTCCCTCCACGTCGTTACGTAGTAGCGTATACGGTGGATCTGTTCCTTTTTCAAGCACGTTTTTCTACGATCAACACACATGCATCGCGCTTGTTATAAAAGCGGCCAACCTGTCACATAATGTTTTTTCTGCGTCATCGAACTCCCGCCCCGTTAAACGACCTTCTTCGCATACCGCGAAAACCCACTGTATCACCGTACAGCACGTTTCAATCCCCGCCCCGTTGGATCCTGCGCACCCGTGCTGGTTTATTATGTCCTATTCGAGGACCCTTCCTCCCTCCTTCCGCCTACGTCGTCGCTATCAAAATGAAATTGCTTAGATCGACAAGCGTATCTATCTATTATACTTTGTCGTCAAACGCGAATTTCCTTTTCGTCGACATTTCTTCACACACGCGCAGTTAGATGATAATAAATAATAATAAATATCGATACATTATTTAATAAATATAATAATAAATATCGATACATTATTTAATAAATATAATAAAATAATTGACACAGCTAATTTTTCTTGGTAATATTTCTTACGAAAACAAATGTATTTACATCAGCAAAATCGCTACTTTTATACATATGTATAAAAGTAGCAATTTCCAGTAATGCGAGTAGTATCATAATATTTTATTAAACTTTGACCGTAGACCATTATATATTAATATTGTTGATTTATTATTGTAAATTATGATACTTGAAAGTAATTGTAATTTAGTAATTACTGATTTTAGTAGTACTGTATAATACCAATCTTTTAGTATTATATTTCATCATTCTGCTTGTGTCTTTAGGATAAAGAATTATTATCTATGATTTCTAACGTATATTATATTATTAAAAATTTCAAATTTTAATTCATTTCTTCGTGTTTTTAAATTATCACTGAAAGTGATTTTAGCGATAACACAGAAAATCTTCGCCTCAGGTGCAACGCTGATGCAACGAAAATTAGCGATTGGTTGATTTGGGTCACGTGATTCGTGAGGGGCCGTCAGGTAGACCTCGAGTAGGAGTGGCGTTGTCTGATACTGAGCGTTCGCGCCTGTAATTTGTTTTATATCGATTGAAATGTTTGCGTATCAATAAAATTTTATGGCAAAAAAATCGTCTTCATTTCCTAATCAGAACAGTTGCTTCTGGGCCTTTCAGTGAGACGAATCGTACTGGGATCAATTTATTTACTTTTTCACGTACGAATTAAAATCATAGATTAGCTCTGCTATATTTTCATTATTATTTATTTAACTGTCTTCTATCTATCTATCATTTCTAATATGTATTGCATTATTGAAAGTTTCAAATGTTCAATACTCCTTCGTATAGTGCACTTTCAAAATTTTTTTCCATCGGTTTATTTACTCGTTCACGTACAAATTAGAACCGTTTCGTAACATTAATGCCCCGATACCTGTGATTTCTTACAGCATACGTAATTATAACGTCCACTTCCTGCAGTTCGTTACCTAACTTTCGTAAATTGAATGATTGGATCAGAACATCCTTTCATTATCCTGGTCATTATCGTGGAATTCTTTCATTATATTTCACGAACGATTCAATTGATCCAACGATTTGTCTCTCAGTTTTATCCTTTTATTTACCTTAATTTTCCTTCAATCTTCGATTTTATCGCAAATCTGTTTTCATTTTTGTTGAACAATGTTGCTTGAGACAGAGATTATTATATAAAAAAATTTCAATTATCATTGATTAAAATTAGTAATGCACAGATCTTAAATCTACAAAGTTTCAAGATTTAAAATTTACGGAACATTGAACGATGCTCAAACTTAATCAAGGTTATAAGTCTTGAAACTCACTCGGATCGAATTGTTACGTGAATTTCTAAATCACGCCACGTACTTTGTTCATTCGTTCTTGAGAAGAATATTTTTTGCAGACAGTAACGAGGACTTTTGAATATCAAGCTTAGTACAATCTCACGATTGCAATACCTATTAGCATTCACAATAATGCGTCGAATTATTTAAAAATATTCTTATTTTGTATCTCACAAGAAAATTCTTTTTCAAAGGCTATTCATACATTCGTCCTCGTCTCATTCTCCTTTGTTTTCGTTTCCGGAAAAAGTAAAAAGAGCAAGACCTTTAGGAGTTGAAATTGAAGTCAGGCTTCAATTGATTTGATCGAAGCTACTCCATTACTGTTATCGTCCCCACATTCGAATACTTTGCGCAATATAATAACAGTGATACTGTTTCCTGCTCGTTGATTCCCTCGAACTTCGTTCGCTACAAGAAGTTTTTTCCAAGTTGCGTCCCTCTCCGAGTATTTCCGAGCTCTGATCTCATAACGCCAATTCCACCGTGTAGCAACAATCTTCTAAATTCAACTTCTTGCGTAATTTTATCATTTCCTTATTTTTTCCTGCAGTGAAACGGCTCGAGAATTTTCAAAATAAACCATGCTCGAAGCATTCGATAACTAAAGTGTTCAAAAAGGACGAGTTCAAAAGAAAAAGGAAGCGACGAATTATTATATACGGTTCGGTCACTCGTTATGGTCCGCGAGCCAGTTGCCAGCGCAAAGGGTTAAATGCACACGAATATAACAACTTTTGAATAACTCGACCCTTCAGTTCCAACGAACAAGCAAGGCCTTACTGTCAGTGTTGCTCGGTTTTCTCCTCAAAAACAGCATGAGATGTAAACCGTGTCATAATCAAGGCACTACTCGAAATTCCCAAATAAAATAACATTTCGGATTGTTAGAATTTTCGCCACATGCCTCTCACGTTATATATTTCGCACAATTCAATCAAATATTATATTTTTCACTTGGTTTCCTCCGCGCGTGAACTCATTGTTTTGCATTGATGATGTCAAACTTTGACTTGTCAGTCGATAATATTTATTTAAATTACGTAGACTTGCATAAATAATCAGACACGCTTGATACGATCCTGTAAAAAATTTGATAGCTTTGTTACGTTTCGACAGCTGTGATCGACGAACGTTAACATTTTGCATTTTCAAGTTTCATATTCATTTTTACTAAACAGTTGATTCCGCTTCGTAAAATCTAAAGAGTAACAAAGATTTTCAACGCGTTTGGGGACTTTCTTCTGCCATTTAACTATTGTAATATTAGCTGCTATTAACTGTTTAAATTATGTTAAATTCATCTGAATTGTATTTTGTGTTGCAAAATGTCCAAATACTTATATACGATAGTATATGTACAGATATTATTAATTAATACAACGCGTCAAACCAAGCAAATATAATAAAATCATAAAATCATATAACAAGAAACAATTATATGACGAAAAAAATATAAATCGTACGATATCGTATATTTTGTTCAAAATGAGCGAATATCCAGTAATGTATTTACTATAATTAACGTGTTTACTATTTAAGTGAGCCTATACACGATATAACTTGTAATAATGATGCACAGGACGTGGCAGGAAAGAACACCATGTATTATACACTATATGGTGCACGGGACAGTGAACGTGTTAATTAAATAATACATGGTTGTACATAGTTAACCTTCAGATGGCGGATACTTCATCAACTTACGTGGCCGACGAAACGCAGGGATTCGTAGTAATTAATTTAATTTGTCGCGATCATCAAGGAAAGAATTTCAAAATAACGTGAAATTTATTTATTTACCAATAATATCAAATTTATTTATTTATTAATACCGTCAAATTTATTTTCCAAATTTAAGAAGCTTAATAAATGAAAATTGATTTGTTAAGATATAAAGACGTTAAGACTTTGTTCTTTTAATTGTCAAGATTCAACTAAGTTAAAAGTAAAAATGATTAAAACCAATTCTGATAACAGGGCCAGAGGATTAACAACGCAAAAGAGAACCGTGTCGAGAGACGCAGGGTTAATTAAATAAATTGTACGAGCTGAATAACTTGCGTAAATTGTATCAATTATATAAATTGAGCAAGTTGTGTGAATTGTATAAATCAAGTACAAAATAAATAGATACATCTATTAAATTAAATCGTTCTTTTAATGTCACCAACATCTTTTTACAATTCTAGTTAGCGTTATCAAAAATATGATTTCAACTGTAAAATTGAAAATCTGCTGCTCAATCATATCCACTACTTTAATGATTCGCGAATATTAAACTTCAACGAAAGAAGAAAAAAAAACAAAGAAAATTTAATCGAACGAAATTCCCTCAAATTTGGGTGATCACCTAATTTGAATAAGTGTTCCGTTCAAACAATGGAAAGTTTGGACAGTAAAACGTTTGGACAATGAAACGTTCGTGTCTTCTTCAGAGATACTACTGCAGAAGCTCAAAAAACGAAAACACAAAGATACTGAAGAAACGAGTGAATCCTCGCGTTGCATTACGTTATTGCAACATTCGTTGCTTCTCGCAAATGAAAACAGTTTAAAGAGAGCGTCAATTTATTTTTCACGAGAACCGTCAAGTACCAACTATCCTTCCAAAAAAAAAACATGGTTGAAAAACGTACAAGCAAAATCCCAAATACGTGGACTATAGTGTTTTTGTGCAGAGGTTACGTTCCATTTAATACCATTCGCGACCAAGTAGGTCGGGAGTAATTTCACGAATATCACAGAGGGCCGACTGCTCAATTAAAAGTTTTTATTACGAATTTGCGAATTGGTCTCGTGAAAATGCGATGTTAATTTCCCGATGCTGATAAACGCTGCGATGGCCACTGTTTATGACTTATTTCGCCCGCTCGTACGTTATAATTTAACTTTTGGAAATGTTATTTCTGTACGCGTAGTGTACATACATACATACATACACTGGCGCTCGAAAGTATATAAACACCTGTCATTTTGTGATAAAATAATGTGTACATTATACACACACACACACACACACACACACACATATATACAGATTATTTTATCACAAAGTGACAGGTGTTTTTACATTTTTGATAACAATATACATGTATGTATATTGTTACTGGTGAATTTTTTTGTTTGAGAAAGTTGGAAGCTAAAATGCAAAATTGAAACAATTAATTATATATAGGAAAATGAATCAACATTTTCAATACATCAATTAATCCATTTCAACGCTACTTACATCAAAAAAACCAATTTGACAGATACTTCAATTTTAATTTTATACTGAGGAGAAGAGCAACGCAAACACACGATTAACTTTTTTAACTGTCTTACGCACGATAAATTTTACAAAATTAAAATTAAAATATTTGCCAAACTAGCGGTTTTATTAAAAAATGTACGACTCTGATAAAACACACGTGATCGTTGTATGAAACATTATATTGTACTTTCATACGCAGAAAAATGTTAGTTATATCGGACCGTCGAAACTATTTCTTGCGTGAAACATTTTTCAACGTTAATTAATTGTTTCAATAACATTCCAGCTTTCGTTAATATTAAACTGTAAAATAACTGAAATATGCAAATAAATGTTTATCAGCAACTTTGTTGAAATTTGCTATCGTACGGTGCGTGATATTAAACGTGGAAATTGTTCCATCATAGTTGTTTCATCACGAAGATGCTTCAGCAACGACATGACACAAGATTTATTGAAAATAAATAATATTTCGAGGAAAAAAAAGATACCGTGATTGATAAATAAAATATCTTGTATGTTTATTATTGGCAAACTATTTTTCTACCATTGAAAGTTAAACTTTTTTTCCTATTGGTAAAACTATATATATTTTTATATATATTATATTTATTATAATTTCAATACATTTATAGACAAGAAGAAGATAAAATTACTTTTTTCAGTATTACCGACGAAATGAATTTACAGAATTTTACTAATAATTTATTTATTGTATAAATCATTTAAATAAATAAGGTTTATAGATGTAACTGATTTTGATTATTATTGACTATTATATCCTGCAATTTAATTTAATTTCCAAATTTCAAAACTCAAACTCAAAAGATTGCATATATATTTTCTTGCAGGCAAGTACAAAAATTTCCAAAAAATATTCGCTCCAATTTCCCCCTTCCAAAAAAAAAAAAAAAAAAAATATATGTTCTGCATTCGCGAACGGACTTCTAGCGCCTGATACTCGGATTCAATTCGATGGAAATTACCAAACGACCACAGACTTTTTGTCCCCCCCCTGGAAAAGGAAGCGAAGTTTCAATCAGACGAGCTCGGTTCACGGTCAACCGGGCGGGGAAGCAATTTTCGAAAAATCCCGACTGGACGAGGGGAATTTTCGGCCGTGCAAATAAAATCTCGCGGTATAATTTAATAGTTTACTCGAGCGTTCCTTCGTGCGCGTGTCTCTGGCAGCTTTGTCCCGCGTTTCTGCCACGTTCAAGAGACGATATCAATTATACCGTTCGCTACCGTCCGCACGAAAAAGATCTCTCGGAACGAACGGAACAGCGAACGACGAAACGAATCGCCCGCGTCCGCTAACGATTATATTCCCGCTTGTAATCCCTCTGACTCGACGCGGCACTGTTTCGTATCTGGTGCTCGATGCTCGTGGTCATTTCATGCTCGTGGCGACTCATCCTCGTCCAATTTTCGACAGATTCTTCTTCGAAAACGTCGCATTATACAAATATTCCCAACGTGCAATGTGCAATGTACATTTTCGATATTTTTGATAACGAAATACGCAGCAAGTCCCTCAGGCAATGAAACCTTGTTGCCTTATAATTATCATTAGACTATAATTACGTATGGACGTTATATTTATATAGATTAACTGTGACAAGTTTAAAACAAATAGACGCAACGTTAGACAAACCTAGAGAAGATAAGATGATGATGTGAAATACGTGAGATATAGAAATTTCAGTCAGTAAGAGAGCTTGCAAGTTTAGTTTTTCGTTGTAGATATTAATCGTTTTTAATTCGTGTCGAGAAACAAATTAAGTCGGATAAATGAGAGGCGAATGAAAGTTAATGAGCGACCTGAAAATGAGATGTGTTTTTGGTCTCTTCGTTTTGAGGTTGAATTTAACATCAAATGACAGTTCCTAATGAGGTATCAATTGCAGAAAATTTTCAAAGCGAGCTAGTTCACCGTCCGAATTATTATTCGAGGTATATAAGTGCATACATGGTGTATATACGTAGTATATACATAGATGGCTACATGTTTACTACAATATAGTTCCAATTTCTCCGATCGTATAAAACAGAACGTGAATTCGGTTGATTACTACTATTTCTTGCGCAATTATTTATTTCACAAGGTTCCTAATGTTCAAAAGTTCAATAAAATGGTATAAGAAGCGTTGCAAAGAGGAGATATTTCAGCCTTCAAGATAGTAGAAAAAATTTTTCATCGCTCTCAGAGACGTTTGGATTCTTACAATTTTCGAAAGCTGTCTGAAATAAAATTATCTTTGAAAAAAAAAGAGGACGGCGAATTCAAGGCTGTGAAATTAGAGACTTTGTGTTTTAACCTCTTTTGCGCTGGAATAACGTGCCACACACGTCGAGAATTTTTTGCTCCAAAACTGCAATATTTTCTCAATTTTAACTATATTTAAGTATAACCCAGGCGAAACAAGTAATAAATTTATTATTTCTCAATAATTTTCATCCAGTAATATCATACCGACGAGTTCAAAAAGAAAGCGACGAACTATATATACCTATATACGGTTTGGTCACTCGTTACGGTCCGCAATCAGTTGCCAGCGCAAGTGGTTAAAACGAGACCAAGTAAATTACACGACTTTCTTTCGATTGAATTATGACATTAAAATTAAATTGCTTTTCGTCCATTGGTTTGGAAAATCCGACAATTTTTTCTCGTCCAGGCTCTTCGGTGTATCATTTGGTACCAAGATCGAGGGACCAAAAGAACTAGAGATCTTTCGACTCGCTACATCACGATGTCATCTAACGAGAAACAGAAAAAAAAAAGAGAAAGAAAAAGAAAAAAACGTCGCTAGAAACGGTTAAGAGGAAACGGACGAACTTGGTAACAGTTTACTCCATTAGCTTCACCGGGGGGGGATTTTCCAGTAGCGGCGAGTCTACGGAGATCGTTCACGCTCCCTCCCCCTCCCCTCCCGACCGTTAGAAAGTTCTCCGTTCTCGAGGCAAAGCGACGGAGAGTGCAATTCGAATTCCATCCGTGTCTTGCAGCAAGCAGGTAGGTAGAGAGAAGTCGAAGATAAATAGCATGGATCCGTGTCGTAAAGTATCTGGATGCGAATATGGTTACGAGCTGTCCCGGGCTATCGTTCGCGGGATTTAGTACGCTCGTCCGTTCCGAGTTAAAATCAATAAATAAATCGATTTACCAGCCCTACGCATCGGGCAGCGTTATTTCCTAACCGATGGGAACTAGCCGCCAGCGCCGGCTATTTTCTTCGAGAAATTATCAACAATACCGTGGCTTAGCCCGGGCTTCATTACGGTCGTCTGGTGTTTTGTGCGAGTGACTCTCGCCAAAATTGAAAACATTCGCCGACTCTGACAAGCGCGTGACAAGTGAAACTGTAATAATGATTGCAACAATTGAAAAATTCGAAAAAGCACAACATCGAGCATCTACTGAAATTGATTAAAAAAATACTTAAAAATGGAATTGAATATTTAAAACACACAATTCCCTATTATCATTTAATATAAAGCCTACTTACGTCATTTAAATCTCATTTTTAAATTTCATTTCAAACTTTGCAATTTCCTCTTCAGAGAAAATGAAGTAACATTTTGAACTTTCAACGTTCGACAAAGAACTTTTTCAAACTTGGAAAAATTGATTTTTAGCCGCGACAGGGCAACAAATTCAGATTTTCAGAAAGCGTTTCTCCGAGCATTTTTCAGTCGTTTCTCCTCCCCCCTTTTTTCTCTATTTCTGTTAGTCATCAGACGAAAGTAATATATTTCATCGAGCTGACAGTATTTATTACGTTCTCGCGAGCAAAGCCAATCTGTTACGACGACCGTGGTATTTACCACGAGAGAGAGAAAAAAAGAATGCAATTAACTTTCGGAATTCGCCACCCGCAGGTTTGAAAAATATCAGGATGGATTGGGCAAAATTGAAAAGAGTCTGCGCAACGTCTACGCGGCTCTGACATATCGCGCAAAAATATGAGCTATCCCCGGATAAACTGAACCGTGATCGAGCAGCCTGAGGAGATTAAAAGTCGAGATTAATACGCGCGTCGTAACGTCAATCTGTTAACCGAGAGAGACGAGTTAATTCATCGCTGGGACCCCAATTTTTCGAATACAACAATATCTTTACTCGTCTGTTGTTTCTATGAAGGATGAATTACGTTGTAATTTCATTTACGAAGACCAAGATTGATCAAACTACGATCAATTTATCTTTATTAATTATTAATTTCTTAATTCCAGTAGTCTTTACGAAATTACTCAGTTAATAAGTGATTTCGATGATCCAAACTAATTATGTTCAAGACAATCGAATAACTTGAACACGTCGCGAGTACACGTTGCAAAAATTATAATTTTTAATTTTTATATGGATTATTATTATCATTCACGTAAGTAGGTATTGTTACTCCCACAGGAAATTTATCCTGTCGAAAAAATAATTTATTTATTCTACTTCTCTGTAACGTTTCTTCCTCAAAAAATTAAACATATTTTTTTAGACAATTTTTGCAATTCAATTTGTTATTTTACGACTGATTTTACGAAGGCTTCAACCGTTGTTGCAATGACATCTGTTTTAAAACACGCGCTTGCTATCTTTTTGAGTTAGATAATGTCCTATCATTATGGGCGTTTATTCATGTCACGTACGTGTATCATGTTTTCTAAATATTTATAGAAATTCAAACGCCAGATGACCAACGCATTAATTCTGACACGATCATTCCAGAATTCATTCTATTCGAAATTCAATCGTGCCATTTATAAATTACGTATATAAAATCTGCGTATATAAAATTTTATATTTCTAAAAATACATATAAATCAGATTCCAGTGAATTTTCTTTCTTTCTTTTTTCTTTCTGTTGGAAGATTAATATTCGGGAAGAAGCAATTTCCAGTTAGTTAAACGACGTTTGAAACAACTATTAAAGGCCAGTCATCAATTATGTATCTACAAGAAAATATAAATGCCAATTCTCTTTGAACTCTCCAAGTACTTACATGGTTTGTTAGTTATGCTTTCTAAATCCTGCTTTCACGTGATGTGTCTATATAGAGGACCTAAAAACCCTGATAGCATATTTTATATATATACTTGTTCAATGTTTCAAGTCTTCCTAAATAACAAACGTCAAATACTAAATTCCTAAATGTCGTAGCATTATTTTAAAATGTCCAATTTTTAAGTGCAAAGTGTATCGTGTAATTTATTCTTATAATTTCGAAAATAAATGAAAAAGTTTGTTGGAACACTGACAAACGGAACGATTAATCATCGATATGTCAATTAACGAATTAAAGAAAGATCGAAAAACCAGAATAGAATGGAAAGTGAATGGAAAGCTTTACAGCTTCATCGAAATGTTTCTATTTCTGTTCACAATATTAGATTGTTGCGCATGAAACGAATTGTTCCATTTCAATTTGTAAAACTATTCGGGATTCAAATTGACTTCGATTCAACAGCATTTATTAGTTACAATTTAAATGCTTTAATCTTAAACATAAATTCCATCGATCGTTCCGTTGTATCGACACTGAAAATTCCAATGTAAAAATTCTTTCTGTTTCCCTTTCCTTGTATCAACGCAGCAAAATCGTGACGTGAATATTGGTTTCCGCAAAAATAGAAAAAGGAATTAGGAGGGAATGAAAAAAAAAAACAAAGAACGCTGTAATATCTTTTCAATAATCACTTTCTCTCATTTGCAACAACAGCCATCATTTAATAACGATTGTACGCTCTTTTGTAAGCTGGGTCTTGGAAAGACCAGCGTGTAGCTCGGGAGAAATTGAAAAGTACCGCCAAGAGAAACATTCGCACTCCGCGCAAGCAAAGCTGAATGCCAAATTGAACACGAAAGGAGCTGTAGCAAAGGCCAAGAATAATGAAAAGAAGTCGGATCAGCGGCAAAGAGTGTACAAAATTGCAGCGCGGAGCCAGAAGTGAGCCAGAGGCTGGTTTGACTTCTCAGCCACAGGGAGAGTTCTAACAGTAAGCGCAAACACGAGGCCCGATTTCTTTCAGTTTCTCAGTTATGCCACGGCTGTTAATTGCTTCAGCGCGTGAACTTTCTCTAAAGGCATCAATTAAAAACTTTGAGAATATCGCGATCCTCCTGTGACAAATCGCGAGAAAGATTTAGACGATTCGTTACAGGAATGTAACGAGACAAACTTCACGTTTCAAACAATATTCATTTTTCCATAAAAACGAATATTACGTAAACGACGGAAAATATAATTATTTTTAGCTCATTCTGAATTGTTTTTAGTTCTATTGCATCGTCTAACTCAGAGCTGACTGACTGACTCTACTTTTCCGATCGTTAGCGCTACCCCCTCCACTGTTGATTTCCCCGCCAAGCAAGCGGACAGATCCATGCAGTGGAGGGGATAGCGATCAGGAAAGTAGGGGCAAGGGCCGCCAGTTAGCCAGCTTTGATCTAACGCGAGTCCTAATATTGTAATTTAAAGAATTTATTGTTTCTAATTCAATAGATCTCCAATAATAAATTTAATAATAAATTTGAGGACCTACTCGAAACAGTATTTCCGTTTAATTTTGTAAGAGATTGTAAATTTTTGTTATTAAAACTTGTAAAATTCTTTGTTACAAGATTGCGTTTTATTTAAATCACCTTGATATTGCCTGCTTGATCTCGCCTTTGATACGATAAAAGGTACGAAAAAGAAATACGTACTCGTGTGTATATAACGTATTAAAAATTTGTCAATGAAATCGATAAAAGACCGATATATACATATATCGGACAACAGTTTTTATCGAAGCACGTTGCACATGCACCGAACTAATGAAAATTAATTTCGTATCAAATTCATCGTGCAAGCTGATACACAAGCCGGGCGTGTTTCCACGTAAAAATAAATTATAACGTAGAATACAAAATCACTGTAATGAGAGCAGATCCGCTTGAGAATATTCACATTATGCAAATGTAACGTACAACATATCATAATTACACGTGAACGTGAATTCCGGAATAATACAAATCTGAAATTCTCTTGAATAACGCGCTGGAGAAAAAACAATTTTTTATTTACGTGATATTTGTATCATTTCATAGTTTTATCCGTCTATAAAAAAAAAAAAGATAGATTTAATTCACTTTCCGATAACTAATTTTTATGATTCTGTAAAAAACGGTACATTTGCTTAAAAATATGGTTGATCATATATAAAATAAATAATGTTGTATAAATGACTTCCTAATTTTACTTTTATATATTTTATATTATTTATCCTATATGTAACATATATAATATATTTCTGTAAGATAAATGATACTGTATGAATAATATAGTTAATTTTAACGATTAATAATTTATTAAATTTCTTATTAAAAAAGATTAGTAATATCATATTAATAAATTAAAATATTAATTAATGGAAAGTGTTTCATTTATACGTATTGTAATGATGTTACATTTTATATTTTTTTACTTTACTATATAAATAAAATATCTTATTTATCTGTTGCTTCTAGGACTGCATTTACGATTTTATACACCTTGATTATTAATTTTCCAAGTTTTTTAATTTAACTTCTCGAAAACTTTATTATTATGAAAAAAATGTTTCAAGCAAAGTTGTATGTTATTAAAAGAGTGGTATAACGCGATGATTAATTTCAAACTTTCCAAACAGTATTTTTAGTCTCTTTAAATGTGTGACATTTAACCTCGGTTAAAGTAAAAAACTATTAAAGTGTACGAGTTCAGAAATCAGTAATTTCCGGGTCATTTCTTGAAATAACTGATTAAAAGTTGTGTACTTTTTTACTTGATGTAATATTTTTTCTTTCTTCTGGTGATATTCGTATCTCGAGAACAAATTATTTAATTATCACATTATCACATAAACTCTGTTTTAAACATTTTCTTATATAGTAAATACAAGTGATAAATAAATAAAGTAATAAATACAAATATAGTAATAAATGATATAATATATTAAAATAACAAATGATAAATATAAGAAAATAATGTTTATGAATGAATAATCAAGGCATGCATTTAAAAAACAAGCATTTTAGATAAACAATTTGCATACTCGTAACGTTGTCAGAATTTTTTACATTTTATCCGATATGTCTTTCTCATTTGTTATCATTAATAAATACCATAATAATTATCATAATCGTAATTCATAAATTAGATCGTCGAATTAATTACACTGCGAGGAACACTTATTACGTAGTTTGTTAAACAAAAAGTGCCATGGTTGTTTATTTTTCATAATTATACTTTGCACTACTGTAGTTAATTAGCAGTTTAATTAGTAACATTAGATGATTTTTTTCTTTACACAGATGAATAGATATATTACGCAATCATTTTTCAGTGATGAATTTTCAAAGGAAAAAGGCTCGACAAAAAGACCTTGCAGTGTACGAGGCAGTTTATCAATCACGCACTGACAGCAATTAATCTTTATTGAGTGCGACTAATATTTACCCGGCGAAAAAATATGTCTGACAGTTGACAAGTTCCTTAGAAAAAACGTTCCATATTATTTTTGTGGTAAAAAAAGCATTTATCGAGGCTGAGTCGCAACGTCCATGCCTGTGATTTCGTACATAAGTTCAATTCAGTCTATTAATAATTTTATAATTATAAATCTTCGTTATTTGTTTTGAAAGGTTGTTTAAATTGAATAATATTTTACCAAATCACATTATAAATAATATCCATTGACTTTATATCAATATTAGATATTATTAAAATACTAAATGAAGGTTTTATCAGATGAAAACAACGTATAAATAACACTTGATTTAGATAATACTGAATAATTGTTTAAACTTTCTGTTCTACTAATATTTGTTAGCGGAGGATGCGGATATTTACACAGATTTATATTTTTAGGAATGTAATTTAAAAAAGGGGGGCATGAATAAAAAGTTACTTTGCCTATTGACACGTTGGATTTTTACAATGATCAATGTTATTTTCTTGGAAATTGTCAAAAATTTTCAAAAACGCAAACATCAAATTTTGACAACACTGTCAAATAAAAACTGCTCAAATAATGATATAATATGTAATTAACATTTCAAACGCAGTAATTAATGAGAAAAAGTAAAAAACGTAGTTGGAAAAACTTTTTTTTTTTTCTAGAAACATCATCAATCTGCTATCGCGACCACCGTCCAATCATGCAAGTAACACCAGAGTTATACCAGGAGTTTGCTAGTTAAAGGGCCCTAGGCTAAAGGCGCGTTTGCCCTATGCCAATTTGAACCAATGTACAGCCAACTCGTGTTTAACCTATCTCGATAATATTGAATAACCCATCAAGGGGCAAACAACGCGAGTTTCTTTAAATTTTATCAAATTACCAATTACTAATTATTCAGAATTTTCTTTCATGATCCAAGTGTTAAGAAACAAAATTTGATGATACAAATCTGACTAAGATTTTCGACTTTTCATTCGGTACTTAATTAATAACAGATTTACTAATAACTAGTACGAGAACTATTCAACAATATCTCCAATCTATCTTCGAAAAATTATATAACATTACCAAAGATTTAAAAGATTTATTTTCATTTTTTAAAAAAATCGTTCTTCGGATCATTTAACTTTCGACTTAAGAATTTAATTTTCATCGGTTAAAAATTTAAATTAGTATAATTTAATTTTCGTTAGCTGAGAATTTAATTTAGTATTTGACTAGAATCTATACAGATGGAACATTCTGCAGAATTATCTTAAATGATTATATTATTATTTATTGTATGATATCGTATATGTAGATTCTATATTTTGTATACAGTATATTCTATGTTATACATATTCTGCATAACACGTAACAGAATCTGTATATTTCCACCGAACAGAGAGATTTTCCTAAACATTTCTCAAATCCATCGAGTACACATTCGTGCCATTTGTCCTATCTTGCTCATAATTCAACTTATAACACGACAATTGCGCTTTCGTTTGAAGTTCTAGAAGCAGAATAGAAGCCATCTTGAAAGATTATTTTCGTACGTCGTGAGTCACATCTGCATTCTTTGATTTCACGGGTTAAATGTTCGTGTTTGTATGTGTGTTTTACGCGCGTGCACAAGTCTTGGAATTCACGACCACGTCCGTAGAATTTCATTGCAAATAACCGTGTTCTCGATATCTCCGATGCTTCGTCTGTATCGTATAAAATATAAAACTACTCGAGAGTGGCTGGTGAACATCGGTTTCGCGCTGGAGAATATCGGAGCAGACAAGCAGACGAGGAAACTTTTACTTCAATTTTAATCGAGTTTTAATTAAATTGCTAGACTTGGACTAGCCGGATTTAAAAATTACGTCGTTGTTCAAATATAAAGAAACTTATATAATTGTTCGATAATTAAATAAAATTACAAAGTTTTCAATATAATCCCTTCAGCGTTATTTAATACTTCTCAGCGTTTCACATGTTTTCTAAAAAAACTGCACGACTTGCCACAAAATTTTATTGATATCCAAACATTTGAATCGATACAAAATAAATTACAGGCGCGATTGCTCAGTACCAGACAACGCCACTCCCACTCGAGGTCTACCCCACGCCCCCTCACGAATCACGTGACCCAAATCAACCAATCGCTAATTTTCGTTGCATCAGCGTTGCACCTGAAGAGGCCCGATTTTCTGGATCTAACCCTGCTAAAATCACTTTCAGTGATAAAAAAGAAAGAAAATACAACAATCTTAAAAAAAAAATACAATGCAAAAATTTCGTCGCAGTGACTGAAACCCATTTTTTCCACGGCAATGAAATTCACTTAATTGAGCGAAACTCTGGCTACCAAGCGTCAGCATTAGCAGTATTCCAATTGAACGCCGCGAAAAGCTATCAATGCCACGAGCAAATTTCTCGTTACAAATAATACACAATGTCCTCTTTGAACGATCTGACAGAACAGATCTAGCAGACAAAATGAGAGAGAGAGAGATATCACGGAGAAGAAACAATGATGGAGACACAAAGCCCTTGGCTCGATCAAACGGAGCATATGCACACCTAGAGCTAGAAAGACACAAGCCAGCCTAAGTGCAACAACAAACGCGATCCCGTTCGTTGGTTTCCTTCGTGACATATCACGAAATGCTTTCGCCATAATGCCACAATGTGCCACGACACGGCCACAGACGCTTATTATAGCCGGCCCGCTCGAGTTAAAGGGCAATCCTCCTCGGCAGAAATCGGAGCAGATTTCGCGAACGCGCGGATCTCGCAGGTTCGTCCGAGTCGCGAGTCCCTTTATATCGTCTGTGAACTCTTTGGGTACCGAACTATTTGAGAAAATCTTTGGAACAGATTTCATTTGTTGGCGCATGGTAGATTTTACGTGAAAATTCAAAATGAAGACAAATAAATCAAGATACATCGAAAAGCGAGTCGCTAATAATTTTGAGTCACGAATCAGACTTTTCGATTCTACGAGAGTATTTGAGTTTGAGCTCACGCGTTTATTACGTGAAATATTTTGGCATATTATAATATACAATATTAATAATATTAATACATCATTACTTGTAAATTAATATAATGTAAAATTATAACGTAATGTTAATTATATGAATATATCACTGATTTGATAATAAACTGTTTATTCAAATACTTTCGTGATGCCTGTTAAACATGCATACACATGTTAAATATGTTGCAATTTCTGCATATATTTTTAAATCTGTTTCAGTGCAACAACCGTGTTTCTCGTTTCGTTTCACACAAGCGCGGCTACAACGCGCTCGTAAAATATTCGCGAGAACGTCCGAATATTTTCGTGGGCAACTGGCGCAACGCGAAGCACGCAAGAACTCTGGACTGCTACGTGGAAAAGTTCGTCAACATTCATAGGGAGGGAGAGAGAAGAAAAAAAAAACTCCTCTTGCCAAATCGAAATTCAACCGTCAATGTATGTACGTACGTGAAACGCTTCGGATGGCTTTCATTTCCTGCATTCTGTCGCGCTCCTTCCAGCGGTCTGTGCATTTTAAAAATGAACCCCTTTGTGCGCTGTGATACGGAAAACGGATTTGCTGGGATTTTGAACTCGTTCTACGTTCGTCCCACTATTCACGAGAGATATCACGATTATACGGCTGAATCAATATAACAAGGATGAAAGATAATGACTGTACTGTTGAATACTGATGACGTCGTAGGTCACTCATTGTCGGATCCTTTTCCAACAAAATATTTCACACTTGCACCACGCGTGTTGCGAGTTTTGAACTGTTCAAATGTTCCATAAATAATGTTTATTGAGATAATAAAATATTAATAATCATCATACAATAATATTTATATATATATACATATATATAGAAATGTTTCTTAAATAATAAAATTAAAAAATAAATATTTTAATTTAATTTTATTTTAATTTTATTTGAATATTTTATTTTATATTATTATAATATTTTTTAAATATTATAATTTTAAATATTATAATACTTTATTTATTTGAATATTTTATTTTAATTTTATTTTTTTTAGTTAGATTTGTATTAGTGTCGTGTGTGTACTAGTATGTTTAAATTTGTTTATTAATATGTTTATTAATCTTTAGATTTGTTTGTATTAGCATCGTTATTGTATAATAATATCCAACAGAGGCGCGAAAACAAAGATTCATGCAGTGATGACTCCAATAGTTTCTCACAGACAATGGTCGCCACTGTTTCAAGGGTAATGAAATTCTTGCCCCGAAATATCCTGCCGAGAAAGCTTTAATAATTAGATTTCACATTCTTTTCTACGCGTTTCATTCTCCTCCGAATTTCATTGTTATTACGTCTCCAAAACTAACAAATTTCGCAGGTGTCGTCAGATATCGAAACAAAAAAACTCGTGCAATCTCTTTCGTGCAATTGACTAAAATCAGTTTCACTTCAAGTTTAAAGTAACTTTCATTTTGTTACAACGCTTTACCATCTGTACGCGAGGTTAAGTAAAATTACTCGTATTGCGTAATTAGTATTTAAGAGAAATGTCCAACATCCGAATATTCGGAGAACTTTCGTCGCTGAGGATCTCTTTGTAGGCAACAGTACGATTCGTTAAATGAAAATTGCCATCTTAGGATAGAAATTTTATCAAGTACTCTCCTCTGAGAAAAGCTCTCCCTAGATGCAGTTTCATACGCGATTCAACGAATTGAATCCTCGACGAACATTATCTGTCACATTCGCTGGTACATAGCAGCTCCTCTCGCTTGATCCAAGAACGTTTCTACAGAGATTGCACATGAAACAGCTCTCGCACGGTATTAAAAATTAGGTTATCGACGACCAGTATTCATACGTAGATCCGTCATTAACGAACAGCTTTTCTTACAATTAAGCTTCCAATTAACTATCTATCTACTGAAGACGGGATCGAGTTTGATAATTTACCAGTGGGACGATTAACGGTGCAGACACGAGTGGCTCAGACACTACGGCAACATTAGCTAGAACCGCGGCTGGCTCTGCCCACGCTTCGTGTCTCAGATTGCTGGCAAGATTTGAAAAATTATCATCGTCAACTGGGCACGCTCCGCTTCGAAACAACGCGTATAAACGTGGTCGGTAGATCCTGACATCAGCACGTATGCGCGACATTTTTAAAAAGGGACACGTACACTTTTTTCTGTGACCCCTAGCTGGAATAGTATTTATGGAAAGACCGGAAAATATTAGTATTACGTTATTATAAGATACAACGATCGTGCAATTTTTGTTAATTTTGTTAGTTTCTAATTTTTGTTAATGTTAAATTCGTGTATGATTCTATATTATAGTGTTAGTTAATGGAAAGTAACATAGATCAAAATTCTGGTATTATTATATTTGCTGAATTTTCAAATATAATGATAACTTTTTCTCGATCCTTCGTATCTTAGAATATTACAGTATCATTTATGGAAAGTAGAAATTTATTAAAAATTCTGATATTATTATATTTGCTGAATCTTCAAATATAATGATAACTCTTTCTCGATCCTTCGTATCTTAGAATATTACAGTATCATTTATGGAAAGTAGAAATTTATTAAAAATTCTGATATTATTGCATTGTTTGAATTTTGAAATATAATAATTATATGTAACCATATATATATAAACCATTTATACATTTATTATAAAAAACTCTTATGTACGTGTTGCATAAGTATTAAAAGTACGGATCAGCATAAGAACCCACAGTCTGACGATTACCAAGTGTCAGGACACTATAAATCATTCTACGATAATTTTGTCCACCTAGATTAGGGTGTCATCGTTCACGAAAATAAAGAACTCGCAAGGTTTAACACGTTCAGTGTCTGAAACATTATTTAGAAACGCGATGAAAAGAACTGAAGATATTCTGAAACTTACTAATGACATTCGCGCTAAAAATACAACGACGTGTTCTAGACACGTTTTCAAATATTCATTAAAAAAAAAAAGGAAAAAGAAAAATCTATTTCTGCAAGCTGCGAGGTCGGCGAGTCGATCGAAGCTCGTCTCGCGCGCGTGGAAATTAAAATTCGTTCGAGCAAAAATTTACAGAAGAATCGTTCGCCGCATCTGCGCGTAGAATTGTCCAGTAGTTACCTTTGACCCCCCCGTGTATTTTATCATTATTACCATCGTTACGGAATATCGCACCCCATCTACGTTGCACGTTCAATGAACTCCTTTCTGCATAGAAAATCAATAACTCCGAAATTCCGCGCGAAACAGTGGAAGGTAAATTATGTTTCTAAATATTAATCGAGCTTTAAGTTAACAATTACACGATGATCAAAAATAATTTTTCAGTACGAATCACGGGGAAAAAGGGAAGAGAGAGAGAGAGAGAGAGAGAGGGGGGGCTCTTCTCACGCGTGCGGTTGTACACAACACACGTTTCCAAGCATGTAGAAAAATAATGTACACGCGTTGAATATTCGCGATCGCGAAGATTCAGTAATTACATAACCGTACACAGGCTGTACATGGCATTTTATGACGCGCGCTGTACACCGCACTCGGTAAGGCGGTATCAACATAACGGACAGGGCTAACTGCTTTGCATATTCCGAGGCAACCGTGTCAAACGAAATGTTCGCTCGTGTCAAAAATTCATCCTTTCCGCGCCGGGGACTCCTAGGGTATTCCGCGTGAAACTATCGCGTGTTAACTCGGTTTTTGACCACGTGCTCGCGTGACCCTGTTTCCAAGCGCTCTTGTCGCCTCGTGTGAAATAATTAAAATCCTCCTCGTCGGTCCCGACCAACGCGAACTACCGATTTCCGCGGGAAAGAAACGACAAACGTCTATAGACCGCGGACAGTTACGCACAATTTCATAGATTGACGAGCGTGATTAAGAACTGAGTGGAATCTAAATGGAAAGGGAAATGTTTGCAAGTTTGGCCATTTTTGACAATGGGAATGAAAGATTTATACTTTGACACTTTTCATCTCTTACTGAGGTTACTGAACGGCCACTATAGTGACTGTTGCACACATGTGCAATCTTTTCCAAACGCGACTATAGTGGCTAACAAATTTCATAGTCGGTCAAAGAGATTATGTTGTTGTGATTTTTCAATAATTTATAACACAAACTTTAATTTACTCGTTTTTTCAATTTTAAAACTTTCGTTGTTACACTGTTTTGCACAGTTTGTGTCAATCCTTGCTTCACAGAAGTACAGCTTCGCGAAAAATCTCATCGTAGCTAAGAGATTATAATATTATTGGATATTTTTATCTTTTAATTGTCAACACTTGTTTGGATGTATCCCATAACCGTTTCGCTATTACTGGATTTATTCGTAAAAGTCTCAAAGTATTTTTGAAAATTAAAATTCTCAATATTTTGAAATCTCAATTTAAAAAAAAAATACTTCAGTCTCAATTTTATTTCCATGTTTCAATACTACTTTAACTACAAATATATCAAATAACGTTAATAAATCACTGATACAACATTCAAATTAACATCAATTTTGTTTGTTACTTGTTCGCACGTGACACGCGTATTCTGCAGATCTTTTGAAATCTCCTATAAATTTTCTAATAAAAAGAGGGGAAAAAATACACGACGACCAACGTTCCTAAAACTCGATCGATCCGATCCGACATCAGACAAACGCGTCCGAGTAATAATAATTGCGCGTGAATAATTGTCGCGTGAAATTTCTCATTAAACGTGGGAAAAGCTGTGAACGCGCGCGCGTTCTCTTTAATCTTACATTTCCCTACTCCGCGCGAAATCGCGTTACATACTTGATCCCCGTGGATCCTCGACTCACCTCTGGCGAGAAACGCCAAGTCGAATTAAATATACAAAAGCGAACCGTTCGCCAGAAAATCCTTTAATTTCCGAGAGAGAACTCTCTCTCTCTCGCTCTCTTTTGCGGGGCACGTGTCTATTGACACTGCGTCTTTAATTTCGCTAAGCACCGCACGACGCGGGCGTACACACATAAACTGACCGCTTCATTTCGCGCGAGTAATTGCGAGCCAATGGGGCGTTACCGCGGAAATTACAGTCGTAGTCGTCCATCATCGTCATGCAGTGACACGGGCTGCGCGCACACAACAGCGAGCAGCGTGCCTTCTTCAAACACGCTTTGGGTGCCGTAAGTAGGATCTCGCCCGCGATACAGCCTATGTAGAACGCGCGTAGCTGTACACGCGGTTGTTACAAGCAAGATATGCGACGCTACATGCGACAACTGTGCCGCTCTTCCAGTTATGGCTCTTCTCTTTTATCATCACTGAAAGTGATTTTAGCGGGGGTAACCCAGAAAATCGGGCCTCCTCAGGTGCAACGCTGATGCAACGAAAATTAGCGATTGGTTGAATTGGGTCACGTGATTCGTGAGGGGGCGTGGAATAGACCTCGAGTAGGAGTGGCGTTGTCTGATACTGAGCGATCGCGCCTGTAATTTGTTTCGCGTCGATTCAAATGTTTGCATATCAATTTTATGGCAAAAAAAGTCGTCTTCATTTCCTAGTCAGAAACAGTTGCTTCTGGATCTTGCACGTGCGTTTGCAGGCACTGGATTTGTTTGCATCCCAACAATATTGTTAACAGCGAACGATCCTGTCGTAAATTACGGTAGGTCCTCAATGAATGAACAGAGTCTGTACGATTTCTTGGGAAAGTGAAAGTTAAAAATTTCCTTCCGCCCGCACACTGTTTTCGGTATATTCTTCTCAGACAAATCATCGTGCGAAAAATATGATTAATACGCCCACGGAAGAATTAATCTCGTGCCTTGCAATTTGTTTTTAAAGAAATGCGCGAGTGCAAACAATTTACTTCAGCGCAACTCTATGTGAAATATTTCAGTTTTTATTTAACATATTTACATAAATGTGGACACTATTTCATTTGTGATCAAACTTATAAAGTAATGATAATAATGAATAAAAACTGAAAAATATCACTTTAATTAAAAATATATCCCCTTTGTAGGAGAAAATAAAAATAGTTTTACACACTTTCTAACAACAAAATTAAACAGCAGATTCACTCTTTTCCTTTTTAACACTAAAACTACCGACGATTAAAGCATAAATCATAACATAATGGAGTATACAAGCTTTTATTTACAAAAAGCTTTATTTTGCAAAAAAAATTATTTAAATCTTTAAAAATATACACTGTTTTTACGTCTATAAGGTGTCTAACAAAAATCATCAGTCAAATTTAATTTAAGATCGCCATGTATACGAAAGAAACTTCCATTTCTTTCTTTTTTTTTCAGAATGATCTTAACTCAAGAAGCTCCTCTTCACTTTACATAATATCTCTCTTGCTACTTTCGGTGCTCTTGGGTACTGAAAGGGTTAGACAGGAAAGTGGCCAACTCGCGTTGTCGATAACACTGCTACGTAATCCATCGGAAATGTGTTAAGGCGAGCGAAAACGTCGAGTGTCTGGGTCCGAGAATTACCAGCGGCGAGAATCCAATTCTCAAACGAACGTGTTCGCTGCGGAAAGGGGGAAGATACGCGCGACAGGTTCGATACGTTCCACGCCATGTCCTTTTTTTACGCGCTGATGGAACTAAGATATAACGACGATACCGTGCTTCCTTTTTCCGCGATGCTCGGCGGCGCGCGCGACTATCGCGAGAGAATTAACCCAAAGAGTAACAGCGCCCGCTTAAACATTTTTCTTAGTTTCGAACGAAGTTCGCGGAAGCTCGTTTATACTCATTTCAACGACCTTTAAATCTTTCTTCCGTACGTACTTCCAAAGCTCTAGAATTTATCGTCATTGTTTCAAAACGAATTGTTATTTTTTTTTTCGAAACGGTGCAACGTGTCTCTTTTCCTTTTCTTTTCGATAAATTTGCGACTGAGAGAAATACGTGGCTATCATTTGTAAATTGTATTCCTTATTTTTTCTTTTTTTTTTTTGTTGCTGTTGCTTTTTGTTTTATTAATCTATCCTTTACTTTATTAATCTGTATTTTTATGAATAAATTGTAGATTTTCTACTTTTATGGAAATAATTGAAACGAATTATAATGGAATTTATTTATACACAGGTATTTTAATTATTTAAAAGTAGAAAATTATTTTATCTACTGTAGAAAGTTATCTATTGGATTTGTTGGATGTATTGTAAGGAACATTACGTTTTGGGTATTTTATATATTTTCAATTTCAATGCATTATGCATGTTTTCGTATTTCCTAGTGTTTGACAAATGTATACAATAAAAGTCCGCTATTTACAAAACATTTCCAATTTAAAACATTCTTCAAAATGTTGCTCTTGGATTCTTCGATAGCGAGCAGAAGCAAACACATAATTCTAGTTATCAGAAAACATAAACAAATGGCAAGAAAAATCTTCTTGCTATTTGAGTAAAACTTGCAACTTGCAGCATCTTTACAGATACTATTAATCGAATTATAACTCGAGAAATTATTTTCATCGTTAGAAAATAAACAACCTAAACAGAAAACTCTTGAAATATCTTTGACAACATAAATCTAATATTCCTTCGTTATAAATCGTTCCTTTCTAATCTTGGATCTTTTCAAAACTTTTTTCAGACTCTGAGAGAAATTCTCCTCTTGTTGTAGTTGACAGAAACGTGCGTTTCGCAAAGCAAGCGTAACACATTATTAACTTCAAACTTCAGACTTTATCGAGATTGGTTTATTACATTCACCGTTTGATTAATTCATACTTTTTGTACGTACACGACATCGAACACTGAATGACTTGACAACAACTGCAAATTAATTTCTTTTCTTTTTTTCTTTTTTCTAACACGATGATTGTCACTCAGCGGAGAGCATTCAACCGAGATTTAATAACGCGCTGTTTGAACGGCAGACTGTGAAACAGAACAGCAATTCATAAATGGCTTTTACGCTGCAATATTTACAAGATACGTGCGGTTCTCTCTGGGTGCGTCTACAATAATGGATGGCACTTGCTCTTAATGCTTTTATTTACGGCCACGCCACACTGTCTCCGCTTAGTATATGCGGATAATTCGTGCGATATATCTATCTTTCAATCTCGAATATTGTACCTAGTTACATATATGGCTTGTATACAGTATCCGCTGACGATACTGAAATTTTTTTTAATTTCGGTGATGCATACGTGTAAAAAACTTCGAGACTCGTTGATGTGCTAGATTCGTGTCTATAAAATGAATGAAATTTCTATATTTTTATCATCATTACAACTCGAGGCAATAAATTAGTAAGAAATACGTCCATCAATGTCATTTAATATACATATATATATATAATTAATGTTCTTTTCCTTTGGGAATTTAAAAAAGAGAAAGGGGAAAATTTCACGGTTAAAAAAGCAATTGTGATTGTAATGTTAAAATTATATAATATTTGTTATATAATAATATGATATAACATGATACAAATATTATATTATCAATATTGGTAAAAATGATTTCATTATTCACTTTTGGAGCAGTTATTGACTTACTGATTGCGTTCATTTTGTTTTTTTTTTTTTTTCAATAAATTTACATTATAAATACAGGAGAAAATTCTATAACCTTAACACTTTTTTTCTATCTTGGATTCTATAATTTTACGAAAAGTAAACAGATTAAAATATTTATAATAATACGATAAATCCTCAATGGATTAATAAGAATGAACTATGGTACATTTGAACCACGAGCTGAAATGTTTGATTGAATGTAATATAAATTAATTATATACATAATGTACAATATTTAATATTACATATAATGACATACATATGACGTTACATATCACAATTATATCTGCAAATATTTAAGAAAAGAATTTCCGACTTTTTAAGTGTTTACAACAGGTTCTATATGGATCAAAAATAATCGCGAAAGCAATCAAATTCTACTTTTCAATACGACAGGGAAATAACTATCGTCGATACATTCCGTAATCGTTTGGTTCAGCAATCTCGATGGACTGACGATAACAAACAACGATACGCAGGAACTTCCTCCAACTCGAACAAGAAATGGCTGTAAAATAATTTAATAATCCCCGGCGGGTGTAATTGCGCGTGGGCGCGTGCGAGCATAAGTTTCGCGGGCGCAAAATCGTTCCGGCAGCCGGCAGAGTATTTACATGCGTAAGCTTGTTCAATAAACACACGCGGAAATTGAAACATCGGATCGACCGGAGCGCGCGAGGAACGAAAGAAGGAGAAGAGGCGTCCTCTCAGCGACGCTTGGCTACACGCTCCATTAATTTTATTACGGACCACCGAGCGCACTCCGGTCGGTCTAAAACGACGTACCGGGGCACAGGAGATTGAACGTTCTCCCCTTCTCTTTTCCTCGTCCCTCCCGGTTCGGACCACTCGTTTTAAGAATATTGTTGCGTCCAGATCCGACCAGGTGCACAAACAGAACTCGCGAAAATCGCACCAACGAACTGGCCGATGTCTTGATAATTCTTAAAGACCGAGGGAACCCGGAAACGGCGCGAAGATACGGAAATTGTTACCGCCTATGGTCTAAATGGTTCGCTGTGTTACGTATGTACATACAGCGGTTGCCTCGGCTTCGTCGCGGTCGATTCCGTGTTTCCCAAGGACTTTGAACGACGCGGTACACATGTCACGTTGAAAAGCGAATTGCACGTCGAATGCACAACATGAGCCACTGTAAGTAGTTTTTTTTTTATCATTGAAAGTGAATTTAGCGGAGGTAACCCAGAAAATCACTTTCAGGCCTCTTTAGGTGCAACGCTAATGCAACGAAAATTAGCGATTGGTTGATTTGAGTCAGGTGATTCGTGAGGGGGCGTGGGCTAGACCTCGAGTGGGAGTGGCGTTGTCTGGTACTGAGCGATCGCGCCCTGTAATTTGTTTTCTATCGATTCAAATGTTTGCGTATCAATAAAATTTTATGGCAAAAAAGGTTGTCTTCGTCCGAATACCTTCTAGCAATCTTGTGTCTGAAATCGATATAACCCAGCAACACAATTGCACGTATATACACTAATTATTAATATATTTTTTTAAACTGTAATATTTTAAATTAAAAACAATATTGGCCTATCTTTGCTTTGCTGCGCACGATTTTAATTCGATCGATTTTTCTTTTTTTTTTTTTCTTCCAGCGTAACGAGCGGAAATTTTTCGAATTCCAAAGACCGTATGCAGACGCGACCGAATATTAACTATCTGCTCGAGGTTTCCGCAGGATTTGCGGTAGCGCAACGACTAATGGACAATAATGCCCGGTGGTTCTGTGGGCGGGAAAGTCGAACGTGCCAACGGATCGTCACGTTCGGGCAATTTTCATACACGCCTGTGTGGTCAGCGTTAACCGTGACATCCATAAATAATCGCGTGAAATGATTCCCTGAAATGATTTATGCCCGGCTGTGTCGAGTTAACTATGACATTTTTATTAAATTTTCCGTGTCATTGAATGATCCCTGACGTGTCATACTTTGGCTCGACTAGATGAACCTAATTACCGTGACAAAATGGCAACGTACGTTCTGCACGTACCAAGCACCATCGTTCTATCGCTTTTACTACAATCGTATTTATAATTTATTGTAGTAATAAATAAATATAAATATAGATATATATGTATATTACATGCATTCATTTCGCATAATTTAAAAGTTATTTCAGGTTTGAATTTCTCAGTATGTAAATCAATCGCTTTATTATTAATTATAGATTATAAGGTTACACGTGCTTTCTTCCAACGATTCACGAATGTTCAATTTATCTTTGTGAGAAATTGTTGTCATATTAAAATAATATTAACGTTCATACGAAACGTTATTTTTAATCCTCACCTGTCCCTCGTTTGTCTTTTGATGTCACACTGAATAATTAAATTTTAAAGTTAAATTTACAAAAAATAAATTTCTATTGAACTTTACAAGAAAAATGTGCCAAATTCACACGTAATGGACGGACAAGGATTAACCACCACCAAAAACATACAAAGGATTAAAATCGTCGCTGAATTAAATCTTTCATCGTTCGATCGCCACGGATCAACAAAACGGAATAAAAGGAAAAATTGATAATCACACTATAGAGCGCTAGAAAAGAATAAGATGAAAAGCTCAATCTTCGTTTGTATGTTATTAAATTTCACAAATGTGTACAACACTACAGTGCATTTTCATCCAACAAATCGCCTAAAATCGAGCAAAACCTCCATTTTACTCTTGACTCTACTTCACAAAACGACGACATTCCCAAATGCAATCTACAAACAGAGCAACACACACCGCAGCTCTCGATAAATGACGCCGGTATTGCGTCTTTGGTTACTGATCGCCAATGGAGACACTAAATGGCATCGGTAACGAATGTGTCAACAGGGAAATAAAAATAGAACGGCGGACAACAATCGAACAAAGAGAAAGAGAGAGAGAGAGAGGGGGGACGGGGGCTATTTATGCGTGAAAGTATAGAGCAAACTGATTAATGGTGCATCAACATCATCATTCATTACATTAGCCCGTAGCGAATGATGAAAGCGTGCCCGTGTCAAAGCAAGTGCGAAATCAATCGTCGGCCAGGTCGATGCACCTGCACGGGCAATCAGAATCAGCCCTGCGTTCTCAATAACGTGCAACCGCAGACAGCCTATAGGCACCTTGCTTACAGGCTGCCGCGCAGCGAGGAGCACAACCGAATCGATAACTATAGATTTCGTGTGCATAGTCCTTCCATCGTGTCGTTAACGCTCTGGTATGTAAAAAATAGCGCGTTGTAAATTATGAAAATGTATTATAGTTTATTTGTTTAAACGTGATAATATATTATAATTTATTTGTTTAAACGTGATAATATATTATAGTTTATTTATTGAAAGGTGATAATATATTATAGTTTATTTATTTAAACGTATTTATTTACGCGGTTAACGCGAATTTAAATTAATTTTGCCACAATCAATTAAGGCGAGTTTAAATTGAATTTGCATTAATTAATAAACAATTGATCGAGCGACTTCAAATTAATTTTACAGCAATTATTATAGTCGTTATTTTTTTTTCTTTTTTGTTGACGATAAGCATTATTGATCGCTTATAACAGTTACCGATGAGGGAAATTTATCTCGCTCGTAATAGTGTTCTTTTGCATTCGATCGAATTGAAAATTTTTAGAAAACGTGGAGTTAACGAACTGAATTACCTTTGTTACGAGTAGACTGCAGATTTTTAGACAATTTATTACACGCAATTAATATATTTTATTGCGTGCGTTCTCTCTGGATTTTTGCGTCTTCAAATTTTCCACAAATGCGTAGAAATCTAGTTACGAGCAATCGAAAAATTAATTTCTCTCATCGATAATGATTACTGGCAATGAAAAAATTTTCCGAACATTTCTAAAATATATTTCTATCGTACTCAAAATAGACACAACACAATCAAAAAATGTGAAAAATTTTTGAAAAATTATCAACAAAATTCGAAGGATTTTCATAGATTTTCCTATCTTTCAATTCTTTTCTTTTCTTTTTTGTTGCCCCACAGTCGTAACCCTCCGCTACAAAGGGTTAAGCGACTTTCCAAAGTAACGAATGTTTTTTTTATTCATCCTTCCGTCGATTCAGTTTTGTTTCATAGACGGTAGAAATAAAGCTTTGACCTATTGCATCAAATGGACACGGCTGTTGCAAATCTCAACGAATCGAAACAGACGCGGAACTGATTTTGACAGTGAACTGACTGACATCGAAATGGTTAGAGAACCGATCGAATTTTTCCGACGCTTTTCCGTTTTGGAACGCTTCGAGAACCTCGAGGAATCGAGAAACTTCCCCGCTGCTTTCGTTCTACTCCCTTTGCGAATAACGCATTGATAACTTATAGCTGCAAAGTCTAATCAGTGAATAATTTTGATTTTAACGAAAAGAGAGAGAGAGAGAGAGATTCGCTTGACTTTTATAGTATCTTTCAAGTAATAATTTATTAATGATAATTTCATCTTTCAAGCAAATAACTTCACAATAAATAACATCAACTGATGATTCATGTGCCGTTTGCGATTTTTGTCTTGTTAAATCGTTGAAATAACTCACCGTTCGACGCG
Organism: Melipona bicolor; assembly: GCA_030673865.1. Taxonomy (NCBI): domain Eukaryota; kingdom Metazoa; phylum Arthropoda; class Insecta; order Hymenoptera; family Apidae; genus Melipona; species Melipona bicolor. Next base: position 1,857,491 of record JAHYIQ010000016.1, on the reverse strand, counting down.
AATACATGTTAATACTAACAGTAACAAAGAAAGGATTTAGACGAAACCTATGGTTACTGGTTGAGTCACGCTCTTCACTGTGGACGTAGGATAGCATACCGATCGACTCGCCATTATTTTCAATCGACAGCAGCTTGGTCATTTTAACAAAAAACCGACGCCACCCGATCATTTATTACAACAAATCGTAGTACGCTTGCTTTGGCGTATACCGCGGTGCTATTGCGCGCTATGGCGCACTGAACAGGGTGTGCTTTGTCTAATATTCATATATCGAAAATATACGTGTAGCATATATTATATGCATCGAGATTCAAACTCTCTTTTTTACGCGCTGAATCTATCGCGAATTTAAAGACTGAAGCATCCCTTTACAATAACCTTCTAAAAACTAGTTGTGCAATTTGTTTTCTTCAAGTTATCGAACTCTTTTTTTTTAATACGGTTGTAGCGTGCCGATCTGAATCTACGTAGGGACGTTAGCTTGCTTTCAACGTGAATGAAAGTCAGCCGGTTCAAGTAAGGTTTGATTGAATGAGTAAGATAGTAAATGAATGCACGTAAGAGTGCTGTGAGACGACTCGCGTGAGCTCCAGAAAAACTACCGACTACTACTCTGCTGGATTGTTGAAAGCTACTGCTGAACTGCCTTGTGGGTGGTCTTACATAGTGGTAGATTCCATTGTCCCATTTTCTCCGGTCACGGGATTAGGCAGGCCAGCTAATTGAGTCCAGATATTATCACTGAAAGTGATTTTAGCGGGGGTAACCCAGAAAATCTCTTCAGGTCTCTTCAGGTGCAACGCTAATGCAACGAAAATTAGCGATTGGTTGATTTGGGTCACGTGATTCGCGAGAGGGCGTGGGGTAGACCTCGAGTAGGAGTGGCGTTGTCTGGTACTGAGCGATCGCGTCTGTAATTTGTTTCGCATATCAATAAAATTTTATGGCAAAAGAGTCGTCTTCGTTTCCTAGTCGGAACAGTTGCTTCTGGGCCTTTCAGTGAGACGAATCGTACTGGGGTACAAGTCGAGCAGTTGTTTACTTACTTTATGTGCCTAGGATACGTCCCTTGCAATATGTTTCGCATTTATTTATAGTAAGATAAAGTTGCGATAAAGAAAAAGACGTACTAAACCTTGGAATTAAGAGTCAGGTACGACTACAACAATGAAATAGAAAGTAACGGAAGACACGAACGTACGGTCAAGGAAAATCCCTGTTGTGGAGAAAATTCTAAATTTGAAAATTATTATCTCTGGCTGGATGAATTTTTGGCCCTTGCCGAACAACGGTCATTTTCAATGCTAATGAAATTTCCAACAAAGAAGAATACCATCGCGATAATAAATCTTTCGCTAAACTGTTTATAAAACGTCGATTGAAACATCTCCATGGGAAATGCAGCTTTCAGTTTCAAACCGTTTCAAACCGTTTCAAACCGTTTCAAACACAGCCGAGTAAATCCTCCACGTTCGATTCTTTGTGCGACCATTATAGTTATTTCGTCGCGACGTGGCACCGAACGAGCCGCCTCAATTCCAGCTGGCGCGCGCTTGATAATTACGCCGCTGATCACATCCATCTCGGGGCTCGGAGCCGAGTGGATTTAAATCGCGCGACAGCCAATCGCCTCTCTGATACGTTCCGTAATGACCGAACGAGTATCCCGGGAAGAAATCTCTCGAAGAAATTTCAATCGACGCACGGAAAAACACAGACGTCTATGCGGAACCTGTATTATGCGCGCGTACAATTTTTGCCGCCGAATTTCAATTGCCACAGTGTGTGTTTTCATTCGCTCGGCGCGTTCATAAATTTCGGCAACGTTCGCCCGCTGTAAAATACGGGATGGCAAAACCTAACCCAAAATGTTCATTTTCTAGCCAAAAGGCTTTCAACCGTTCTCTTTTCTCTTTTCAATTTCGTTCGCTGGAAATCGGAACGAGGAGAGAAGGAGGCAGAGAAGGAAGCAAGATTCAACAACGATAAATTAGAATCGAAATGCGAGATTTCGAAACTCGCGTTCGCGTTTATTTCAAATTCCTCGTCCGGCGAAACGAGGTTCCACGCGACTGTAAATGATCGCGATTTAACGACACTTTTCGACGAATCCGACCGTCGCGCAGTGGTTTGGAAACGCTTTCATGGCAAAAAGCCAAGTTTTCGAGTTTCACATTTCGACGAAGTTTTCTTTTCTACGAAACGACGAACCTTTAAAAAACTCTGGAATCCAAAGCACTATTCAGTTTCTGGTATTTTCACGCGAACGAGCGCAACGAGTGCTAAAGTCGAAATTTTGAAAATCAAAGTGAAACTGAGTCTTTTCATAATTAATTATAAAATTATACGTAAAGGATTTTAATCAGCATTTTGCGCACGTCAACAACGAGTTTCGACCATTTAATTGCAAATTTTGAGCGTATTTTAATCCACGTGTGCAAGTAGATTATACCAATTTGAGAATTATTTTGAAAGAACGAAAGTGAAAGTTTAAACAACTGTTAAGATGAACGTACAAATTTTAAGTGCAACCATCTGAAACTTTTAAACATTTTAAGGAATAGAAAGTTGTGATATTTGGATGCCTGGATACACAGTTACTCTCGAACCTTGACTATCGCCACAATTTTTCAGTTATTTCCAATAATCCGATAAAAAGAGAAAGAAAAAAAACTGCACGACTTGTACCACAGTACGATTCATCTCACTGAAAGGCCCAGAAGCAATGTTCTGACTGGGAAATGAAGACGACTTTTTTGCCATAACATTTTATTGACATGCAAACCTCAGCACCACTCCTACTCGAGGTCTACCCCACGCCCCGTCACGAATCACGTGACCCAAATCAACCAATCGCTAATTTTCGTTGCATCAGCGTTGCACCTGAAGAGGCCCAATTTCCTGGATTAAAAAATGTTTGGAATGAAAATTAATCAAACAAACCTCAAAATAAAGAATTTCAAAAATGAAGTTTTGTTTTCACAAAATTTCAACCGTCGTTATATATTTTTCATTTGATTTACCATACTATAATCTGAAATCTTGACACAATGCTAAAATAAATCTGACCATCTCCAGACCAGTGTGGATTGCATTCATGTTTATGTCTGATTTTATGACTGATTTTCTTTTTATCGCGGATGATAGAATGAGATGTGCGTCTCTGACCACTGATTTCAGAAGTTCTCGGGTTTTTGCTAAATCTGAATCAAGGTCGAGGATGCCCCCAACCATAGTTTACTGCCAGAAATTACGTCACAGAGAAATATAACAGAAGAGGATGAGTGTGTTTTCGACGAATGTTAAATAATCCTGTAAATGAAGTAATGAAAAGTGGTATTGGCACGGTTTGTGCCGCAGGATGATTCAGAAGAGGAAGTTGTCACTACAGAGCTACCGGTACAACAGATATTACAAATATATTTTATTAAATATCATGTTAAATATTGATTATCAATTGAAAATTTCTAATAAAACACAAACTTCATCATTTTTATTAATACTCTCGCAACTATACGATTCTTGAACTCACTGTTCTTAACTAAATGAGCTATGTGAATTATCTTGGACATATATTTTACTCGTTGATATTCAAAAGCACGTCAGACAAAAATTAATACGCGTTTGTCAATTCTTCAATATCATAACACTGCACAAGTATAATATTTAATCAAGACACAAGTTTAATTAATTTAAAGAGCTGCATTGACTTTGTTAGCGTAAAAAATTCAAATTCTTTCCCAATCGTGATATTATAACACAGCTTTACGAATAATAGTGAGAAGAGTAGCAGAAATAATAATCAAATTAATACGTTCAACGGTAATTTTAGACTTGCAAAGCGTTTAATGAATGCAATATCAATTAATATTCAACACAATCGGTGTGTTTATTTGCAGACTTCGAACGATTCCTCGACGATTCGCGAAACGACTCGTACAGTTGCGCCGACACACGCGCGGCGAAATTAAAATTTTTATATCCCGCCGTTATTTTCGCAAGTGGCGGGTGATTTGCAAGGAAAATGGGAAATTATGAAGTGCTGTTACGTGTAATATGGCGGCGCGAACGGATTTTCTTTTTATCGCGTTTCACGCAAACGTGAATATTTTCAAACAGTTAACTATAATTTCTCGCGCGTTACGTAACAACGGCTGGCGAGATACGTTCAATAGTCAACTTCTAACGCGGTAATATTCCCGTGGAAGTATTAAAAATGCAGGAATTCTCTGCAAGTTTCAACGAAATTAATTATATCGCAAAACAATGTACTACCGCTGGAACTGAAGTTTTTAGCGGATTTCAAACACGAAAACACCAACACCTATCTGCACTGTACGTGATATTTCATTGCCACCGTGGTGGCATTTGCCACTTCGGTGTCCAAAATGTAAAACTTACCGAGAAAATTTCAGAATCAATGCTCACCTGAAACAAAAAAAATTAACGATTGTGAAATTTAATTTCGTTTGTTAAAGAACTTGATTTATTGAGTAAAATTCAATATAATCGATATAATCAATAATTATGATTGACTGATGAGACGCAAACGTGTCTTTAAAATATTAGTACACATATATAAATTCATCACTCGGCGAAAACACGAAATAAATTCAATATTTATAATTATAAAATTATAAAATTGATTAATATATTATGCTAAATAAAAATTGTTATGTTAAAGTAATTAATGTATATATATGAAATATCATCATTTTCCTAGGACTTATGTACCTTCAACTAATAAATAAATTTATTATCAATGTCATGAGATATATAAAATCCTTTCTCTTTAAATATTCGTCAGACGTAAGACGTGTAGAGTATTGTCTGAACAAACACTCTCACAATACATGTAATAATAAAAAAAACTTCAATGATAACAGACAAATACAAAGCAAGTTTGTCATTAAGGAGAAACCACGAAAAAAATTTCAGAAAATCCATCGAGGTCGTCATCATCAGGTATTGTATATGAAGAATGATAAAAAACTTTGTCCCTCTTTCCATTTTTCTCACAAATTTATTGCTTGTGAAAAGAGTGATGGGAATTAATAGCGTGACTGTCGCATTAGTAATAATTTTTGCCAAGGTTAAATCAATTTTGCAGCGTAAGACGTCCAACTGTTGTAGATCGAGGAAAATCAAGATATGTCACGAGAAAAGATTGCAAAACGAGTGTCAACACAAAATTGATATATTTTCTTGATATAGCGATTCATGCAAAATTGTACATGTGTATACTTTATTTTCGAAATCGATCTTTTAACAAATGCTGAAGAAATTTCGTATCTATATACGCTATATTTACATTGTCTATCGCTAATTTAATTTAATCTCGTTTAATTCATTTTCTTGACAATAAAAGCATCTAACAATCAGTCTCTAATTTAATTCAACAAATGTAGTAATTAATTATAATTATTCAATGGTATAGTAGAGGAAATGAAGCAATTATTATATAAAAAATTACAGTAGTAAATGGAAACAAGAAAAAGAAACTTTACATAATATTACATGGAAATTAACAAACTTCTATTTTTCAAACTCCGAATAATAACAAAAAAGAAAAGGTACTTGAAAAAACTTTTCTAACTGAAGAATGACATAAAGTATTTTGTTGCAGTGCATGGTAATTTGAAATAGTGGTGTTCTCCTGCTTTATAAAATTAAAAGAATAAATAATAAAATTACTGTCTCCCACGATCCAAGTAGATATTAATTACAAGCAAATATTATCAGTCAATACAATAAAATATAGTTGTAATTGTTTAAATATTGTAAATAATTATTATTGTTGATTATAATTGTTAACAATTATTATTAAATTATTATTGTCAAATTAAATTCGTTTGGCTCGAATCGCTGACACTTTCGACTTCGCGAAAATAACTTGAACACTTTTCAAAGGGGAAGTTGCAAGATTCTTAAAAGCTCAGGTACATGAGAATGCAAGTCTCTGGATTTACAGCAGGCCATTTTCTATTGAAAGGCCGAACAAAGACGCATCTGCTCGAAGAAGACGTGGATTCTCTCATAAGTAGAGTAATCTTTTGTATAAACTTCGCCTATCCTCCAAATTGGAGTTAATTACGCGGCAAATGCCCGATAAAACTTCGACATGGCAAATATTTGACGGCTGCATTATAAAAGTATTAATGGTTGATTTATAAAAAAAGAGAAGGATTGCTAGCAAGTCATCGTTTCTATTTTATTTTTATGACAGTTTCAGAATAGTTGCTAACAAATTTTAGGGCAACGAATAGATTCTCGATCTTCGTGTAACTTCGAATTTTTATAACAACAGTTTCTAATTTTCACAAACTATGAAATTTGTTCCCACTGTCAAATATTATACAAAAAAATATTCTAAATATTTTTTGTCGTGAACTAGGTACTGCAATATTTTCACTGTAATTTAAATAATAACAATTGACACAAATAAATCTGTACAATCGTAGCTCTGTCTAGAAAATAGAAATCAACATTAATTCTGAAAAATTTACTCGCATCTTCTCAGCAATTGTAATGAAAGGAACTCTGACGATTTAAGAAATTCAATGTCGATTTTCTTTGAAAACAAAACCTCAAGCGAGAAAATTTTATTCCCTCTTTTCGATTCATTTTTACAATCGATTGTCGATTTGCAACGAATTATAAAAACTGTAACACTGAAACTGAAGATGGAACAATTTATACTTCGCACGTATAGTGAAAAGTATAACTGTACAATGAAAAATTGTCGATAATTTAATCTGAGATAAAAAAAACTTTGTAAAAATTTCCACTTTGACAGTCTGAACTAATTTTTTCTCAAAAATGATCTTACATCTTACAGAGTCGGGATGTCAAGATAAGAGCATTAAAAAATTTTCTTCGCGACTAAATTCACCGCGATCTCGAAGATCGAAATTTTCTCTGTAAAAAGACTCCTTGAAACTCGCTGTACGATTTTTTTTTAAATCTGAACATTGGCAGAAGGGGGATTGGGTACAGGTGCATTCACAACAAATACACTTTCTTTTATTAAATTCAATCGAGTGCGATTCGTTTAAATTCGCACAAAGACTCAAAAATCGTTCCTTCACGCGCAAGCGGCGAGCAGTACCGTCACACAGCCTCGACATAGCTGGGAAGCATCGCTGAACCGGATTTCACTCGAACCGGAACATCACGATATTATCCGAAAACACTGCAATTTTTATCATTTGCCGAACAAAGCCGAAATTAAAACGAGCGCGGCTCGTTACGGTCGCACACGCGAATTAACATTTTACCAATTATAAGGAATTATACAACGAACGGGTGAGCTTATCGCTCGGATTCGAATTCGGCGCGTATTGTTACCGCGCGGCAAATATACTCGATTTCATAGAGTGTCACGTGGCTGATGGCAAAACCGAAAAAAGAGAGAAAGGATAATCCGATGATCCCGCGAATAAATAAATCGAATAGAAGGAATAAAAAATTTGTTCGCTCAACTCGTTGATCCACTGAGAATCAAGCAACAATTCACCGTAATATCGCAAGTTGCCTCGGTCTCTCGAAATTTCGTGAAATTATAGAAGACGAAATACCGTAATAGGGAATTCTTGGAATCTCGTTTCGCAACGTTAATATAATAATAAAAGAACGCAGAATTTGATAACATCGTGGAAATTTCTAACGCTCTTTCGATCAATCGATGTTCGCAAAACTCGAGGGTACGAAAGAAAAATCCCAAGGATTCGCTTGATCCTGAAATGAACCAGACGTTGCAGTTGGCGCATGTTGAGTTTTAAATTGATAACTCGCTCGTCGCTCGTTTGTGTGTCAAGTCGATCAACGTAGAGAAAAGTCGAGAAATTGATAAGGTCGTACGTTTGAAAGCACAACCTTTCGAGATTTAAATGGAAACAAACGGCGAACTTAAACAAATTAATTTGTCCCCAGACCCACTGTGCACATCCGGACCTGATTGGAAAAATACACGGACGTTAAGTCGATTGGACATCTGCGTACCTACACGTGGAACGTATATACCACGTACAAAGGTATCAAGAGGCTGTCGTCGAGGAATCTACGTGCGCGCGACAAGTCCTATTAACCGTAGGCGGATTGGATTCGTCGTCGATTAGTGGCCGGTAGGGAATGCGACAACCGCGGAGAGCAAAATGGACGAGGGGGGAGGGAGATGGGAGGAGGAGGAGAGACGATGAAACATGAAATTGCAACTGAATGGAATGGTAATGAAACGGAGGTTATTCCGTGTGATACGAGCGGGACGGGCTACGGCTGCGGCTGGTTCGCCGTGGAGAATGGGTGGCACAGAAGCATGGGTCATGCAGCTACCTGATAACGCGACAGTATATAACCGTATATGCATAATGCCATCGACTGCGCTCGAGATGCATTGTTGCCGTGGTTTCGTGCAAGGCTCGGACAAAAAAAAGGAAAAAGGCAAATAGAACGAGGAAATTACCCGGAGATTTTTCACATTTCGTGTTTTTTTTTTTCTTCTTCTTCTTCTTCTTCTTCTTCTTTTTCTGTGTGTGTTAAAAACTGAAGTAAAATAAAATCGGCATTGTGTTCAATTTTTGTAACGTGAAGGATTGAAATTTGAAGAAGAAACCCAAGTAAAAAAAGTTAATTTGATTGTATCAAATTAACAAATTACAAATTTTTGAATTGAATTACGCAATTTGAGATTTCACTGAAAAGTAAGTGATTGATTTTGTATCACCGAAAGTGATTTTAGCGGGGGTAACCCAGAAAATCGGGCCTCGAATGCAACGAAAATTAGCGATTGGTTGATTTGGGTCACGTGATTCGTGAGGGGGCGTGGTAGACCTCGAGTAGGAGTGGCGTTGTCTGGTACTGAGCGATCGCGCCTGTAATTTGTTTTGCATAAAATTTTATGGCAAAAAGTCGTCTTCATTTCCTAGTCCCAGTAGAAAATGATTACTTGGACTGTTAGAGGATTCCTCTCTATTCATTCTTTGAATAATTCCAACGATCGATGATTCGTCAGACAAAAGAATACGTTCAACATTTATGTTTAGTGGTTTAGATTTTCATTCTCGAGGAAACGTCTTCGTCTTTCATCTTCAATATTTACACTATTTACGTGTATTTATTTAGCATAAATTGTCAATATTTTTGATGGTAATACGCATCGCGCAAATAATCGATACGCGGCACATTAACAATATTTGCATGGTTACGCCAAATATAAACACGTGCTCTATAAACGAACATCAATGACCGTAAAATTCGGTCTAATAAACTTAAATTATCGGCTGTATCGCCGCATTGAAATAATTATCGATATACTCTCGATTCGCGTTCAAAACGATTTATGCTCTTTGCAGTTGATTTTTTTATTTAATTGCGAGTAATTTTTACCCTCTTCATTTACGATTGAAACGTTAAACGTTGAAAGGAATTTTTGTTCCGACGACTGCGAATTTTTACGCATTTATAGAGAATTTTAAAGAAAAAAATATGTAAAATATTTAACAACGACACGGGGCTTTTTATTTTATTTGGCAGGCAAAACAAGTTTTCGAAAATTTCCCGGGCTTCTAACTTGTTTATCAATATTCTTAAAAATATGAATTTGCATAAAAATCTAACGAATGAAATTCATTAACATATTTTACATATAGTATTACGGACATGGCATCAACTATTTTCGATTACTGTTCTCCATTTTCTTCATACATATGTAATCCAAAATGAAAATTACGTTTGAAAAGAATTATTAACATATTCGAGATTAATGACGCAATAATTTCTTCGTTTTATTTCTTTCCGAAAAAGATCATTCCATTAGTGCAATGATGAACAATTTATTAATCACGAGTCGCGCTTGTTTTTTGAATTTTTTTTTGTTCACAAAACTTTTGAGGATTATATATTATATGAGCAATAAATTTAATTCAATTAAATGCATGTGAAAGCAGAAGACACTAGCCTAATAAATATCTCCACTTTTCTCTTTATCATTTTCTTTTCTTTTTTTCTGTTTAACAATTGTTTAGACAAGAAGGGAGAAAAGTTTGTTATGAACAAAAAATTATGCATCGCTGTGTACTGATGAAATCAATCGCAAAAGAAAGTTTTCAGAGTAACGTGTAACAGTTGATTTTGTAAAAATCAATAGATATATAAATAACTATGCTACAAGTATGATCGTTACGTATAAATATATAACAGTGACGCGTACATAGTGCGTCAACCGACTGTGTGATGAAAAAATAATTTCTGATGTGTGACGCACGTACGCGTCATGAAACTTTCTTTTTTTAACAAAAATCATGTTAAAATATGCATATCTTACTTCAAAATTCTACTGAGAATGGAAAAATATCGTTGGCTATTGGGGCTTTTTGCCATAAAATTTTATTGATATGCAAACATTTGAATCGATACAAAACAAATTACCAGACAACGCCACTCCTACTCGAGGTCTACGCCACGCCCCCTCACGAATCACGTGACCCAAATCAACCAATCGCTAATTTTCGTTGCATCAGCGTTGCACCTGAAGTGGCCCGAAAATATTTTCTGGGTTACCCCCGCTAAAATCACTTTCGGTGACAAAAAGAAAAAAATGTACGTCTAAAATTTGGCGATACGTACTCGAATTTACATTCAATTTTACGCAATCGTAAAAGCTCGAGGAATATTTTTAAAAGAAAAGCGCGCATTTAGAGAAGCACGAAGTATCCTGAATTTCAATTGCAGAAAGCGCGGGCATGATTTTCCGTTGTAGAACTTACGAAAATGAAACACGTATCACCGGGAGGAGGAGCGAGTACACGTGTACGGGGAGGTGAGCGTTGTGCATGATTATTCGAGCGCGGTGAATTCGCGCGTATAACAGACGAGCGACACGTGCGCGTATTATTTCAAGTATCGTAACGAGAAAAAATAGCCGCCGGGGACGAATTCGAATTCCCCTACGTGTGTGGTTTACGCGCCCGCGTACGTGAGAAAAAGGTGGTATGAAGCGAGGAGATTAATTAAACTGCGGGAGTTTTAGTGCTTCCAGGAAGAATTACAACGCGTAAAACTCTTTCCTCGGGCGTTTACCTCGCGCGGTGGTATTAAAAAACGTTGTAGGACACATTCATTTATGCCGTAAGGCTGTAAAAGTGATTCTAAGAGTGTTTGTGCAACGACGTTTCATATGACTGTGAGATAATCAGTGGCTCACAAAAGAGTGTTCAAACAGATGCTACCGCCGCGTTGATATTCGGACGTTAAATATTGAAACTGTTGTATTCAGTGGCGGTTCGTTGACTTGAAATCGTGGTGGTTGCGTGCACACTGTAAATACAGTGGATTTTTATTATTTTTTGTACGAAATAAGAGAGAATTGTACAGGATCGTTGAAGATAAAATTAAATACTACATTTATCGAGAAAAATTGAGAGTACTGCAGTATTCTCCAGAGTTTATTAGCAGGATCGTTGGTTATGAGTCAGAATTTTGTAAATTATTATTATAGAGCAGTAAACCTGAGCTCATTTTGATATTTCTATACTACGTAACAGATGACACTTTTCTTCTTTGAAAATACTACAAATACGTGAAAACATTGAACAATTTTTTTCCTCTTATTTGGAGATTGAAATCGCCTCTTTATTCTCGAAAAAAAAACCTGATGTACGAATGTTTTAAATTCATTTTATAAAAATTTGAATACTGGAGTCAACGAACATTCATAAGAAATCGTAACATTTTCGTTCTTACGTTCTTACGTTTTCGCCTTGTTCAACAAATTGACGAAGGAAAATCGCACAACAAATTATTGCAAACGAAGCTGCAATCCAATTATCTAACGATCTAATCCACTTCAAACGTAACTTCGCTCTAATGACCTAATAATCTAATCTACTTCAATCCAATGAAGCTTTAATCTAATTTTAAAACAACTACATATCGATGCTCATTGATGAAAGCAATGAAAGAATGATAAGAGAGATTCGAATACACCGATTAGATCAGAAATAGGACACGTGTGTCCAATCGTAAAAAAAAATCTTTTTCAATCGTGTTTGATTATTTCAATCGGCGTTGAAGAAAAAACTGGCAATAGACTGCAAGTGAACCAGAGTCTAAACGTTTCGAAAAATTAAAAAAAAAAACGTTTTTAAAAAAGAGAATCTAAACCGAAAATTTCAAGAAATTCCAATTTAAATCAACTTCACGAACACTCTCTATTCTATATTCTAAGCCACTCTGTAACACGACACAAGTGTGGGCCAAAAATCACTTTCTAGTAAAATAATTTACAATACACACGTAATATAATTTTTATGATATATTTTTATAATCTCAACACGACAAAAATCACTTTCTAGTAAAATAATTTACAATACACGCATGATATAATTTTTATAATATAACAAATGTATATAATGTATATAATTATATAAGGCGGGAAGGAACTTTTGGCCCACCCTGTATTTAAACGTTTTCAGGAAAAAGTGAATCGGCCGTTTCGTAACGCAAGGAACGTCTCTCGCGAGACGAACATGAAATCGATAGACGTATCGAGCGGCCAAAATCGATGCAGAGGACGGATTAGCACGTGTACCCTCTGCCCCCCTTCGCCGGACTAAAGTTTCGCCAGAATTCGCATCGAGAAAAAGAGAAACACTTCTTGCAGTCACGGTGTTTGCGTCGAATCTGATTGGGAAGAAGAATTTTCTTTTTCTTCTGCCTCGCCCGTATCGATCTCGACAGCGTGAAAAAAGAAAGAAGGCTTGGACGTTCATCGGGCCGTGTGTTGTCCGCGCACGTGCTTCAACCGGAGACAAAGAATTAAAGTCGAACGTTGACGGGAAGACACGGGTCGAATACGACAACCGAGACGCCTCGTACGGAATAACTTAACATCTGCTTCGCGCGTTTAGAAATTCTCCTCCGGCCAGCTCCGGCTGACTTATGCCTGTCGATTGTTTCGTGACTCTCCGCGGATATTAATCGATCCAACATCTTGCGCGACGATTTATTTGACAATTTTTGCAGTCACGAACGCGTGGATCGGCATTCTCGCGTTACGTAACCATTTGGTATCGCGATCGTGCGATGAGCAAGCGTTGTATTTTCAATGTATTTTATTCTCTCGTCGACGTATAATTGTATAATTGAATCAACGGTAGATGTTATAGTAGAATTTTACAATTTACAAATTTATTATCTTTTTTCGCAACAATTATCATTTGTTTAACGTACTTTGTAATTTAACTGTAATATTTAGTGTTATATACTGAATGTTAATTAACTTATTAGCTATAATTAATAATAAATTAAGATTAATAAACAATTTATTATTAACTATATTATTATTAATTATAACAATTTATTATTAACTATATTATTATTAATTATAACAATTTATTATTAACTATATTATTATTAATTATAACAGTTTATTATTGACTATATTTAATAATAAATTAAGATTAATAAATAATTATTAACTATATTCAATAATAAATTAAGATTATTAACTATATTATTATTAATTATAACAATTTATTATTAACTATATTTAATTATTTATTAATCATATTCATCAGTTGCTCTTTATATATTTGGATTAATGTTATTAATAGATATTGGTAGAATTTCACAAATTACAAATTACTTGTTAACTATAATTTAATTAACGACAATTATAATTTGTTTGATATTTTGGTAATTTAATTCTTTAATATCACATCACGTCGTGTGTTGTTTACATTTGCTAGTTGCTTCTCCGTATAGAAGAAATGTTAATTTACCAAAAATTGAATTTATGAAATAAAAGTCAATGCAGGAAGTTGTTTCTCGAATATAAAGATGAAACAAATTTACTTGAATATGAGTTACTTGTTTGATAAACCCATTTGTTCATAGTCAACTGTATTCATTTATGACGATAAAGTCGTTCGATTCATTTGCATAGATTTATAAAACGCAAACATCTTCCTCTGATAATCTATTTTGCGTCAATGTACGAGCAATGTCTGCGAAATCGTTGCACGTTGTACTTAAATAAACCGCTTACTCGATCGATGAAATGCGAATAACGCGATTGATGCTTCTTTCCCTACTTCATTGCGCTTCAATTTACACCTCGATCATACGTAACACGTACTTAAGGTTAAAGACAGTTTTATCTTAACCAGTTTAAAACAAAACGAGGCCGGAAGGCGAAGAGAGGCAACGGAGACGTGGAAATAAAATGACAAAGTACGTAATTAAACGACGATATCTTTGAGGCTACTTGATTCCGGGCGTAAAATAATAAAGAAGGTTGCAAGGAAATCGAGTCGAAGTCTACCAAGTAGTGCAACGAGTCTGTTAAAGCGCGCACCAGACCGTGTTAAATTTTATTGAAATCGCAGCAAATCTTGTCTGCATACTTGTGCATATTCCCTCGTACCTACACGCCTTCTCAGATCTTTATTTCTATCTTTACTTATTTATCAGATCTTCATTTCATTATAAATCGGATCTCTATTTTATTTATCTACATTATTGCATTTGCTTCTTCCGTTTTTTTCAAGGGGAAATTGTAGATAGTTTAAAAGTGAAATATTTCTTACAACTTGCTACAAGTATAGAAGTCGTTTGAAAACTGTTTCCTTAGAAAATAAATATTTGTTTTAGAAGTATTACCTATTTTTTTTTTTTTTTTAGAAAATAAATCTTGTAATATTTCGTTTTTAAAAGCTTGAATGCTTAAAATTGCTGAAATTTGAACAAGGAGTGCACAACAAATTAATAATGCAATATATTGTAATGTGATATATCACTACTCCTTAAATCCTCAATAAGCTAACCAATTATTTTATTATTGATATTGTTAGATTATCTACATAATATTCTAGTAGAAATTAAACACTCAAAGGATTAATCTGAGTTACACTGTCATACTCTGATCTACAAACACCTAAAAGAGTCAGATAAATATATATTTTGGTGGGCCAAAAATCACTTCTTACTTCAAAATAAAACTCTAATTTTAATAATTATATAATTTAAAATTAATAAAATTATTTCTTTCCTATATTTTGATATTTAAAAAAGAAAAAATAGGTAGGAAGAAATTTTGGCCCACTCTGTATTAGTCAATCACACAATGGTAGAATTCTTTCTCAATAAAAATGACACTATCACAGAAGATATGTAATATTAAAAAATAAAATTTGTTGACATTTAAATCTTAGATTAAAATATCCGATCCATTACAAGTATAATAGTTTTCGAAGCTAACAATTGCAACAACATTTTGTAAAGATTTCTTTACTTAACATTTTAATATCTAACACGGTATTTAATACGCGTTACTTTCACATTTGAAATTCCCTCGTTTCACGTCTTCGTCGAAGATCAAGCAACGAAACGACAAATTAAAAACGAAGCGTTCGTCGACGATTGAGAGAAACGTTGAAAAAATGTCGCGGTATTGTCGAATTTCTGATGCAGCTGGCAGCTAATTGTTTATGTCAGGGGGAGGGAAAAAAAAAGGGAGAGAGGTGTGCAATTGCAACTACTCCACGCTTGATTCATTCCGCGTGTGTCTGCGAAATTAACAATCCCGACAAACCACTACCGGCAGTTTACAATGAAATCTCTATACGCGGAGATTTATCGCGGGCGAGACCTCCCTGTAAAACGTGCTCGTCACGCAACTTATTCCCATTGTGTATGTATAAATGAAATTGGACGCGCGTAAATCAACGTCAAAAATGGCAATCATCTTTTCGTCGCCCATATCGGCCGTGCTACGTTAAATTCAAAATGAAAAAGTGTATCTTTTCCCTCTTTTTTTTTTTATTTTTTTTAATGTATTCTTGTATATTGGTCTTTAAATAATAAAATTAAAATTGAAACAATGGTTCGCTGTCTAATTTCTTTTTCTTTTTTAATTTAAACCACCCTAATTGCAATATCATCTGATAAAAATTTCTAACCAAGAGTGTAGTTGTATTTAATATTTAACATTTGGTATTTGTAATGTATCACTGTTATTCTCAAACCAGCGATTACGTCGTCTCATGAAAATTTCTGACAAATGTTTCAGTTGGTCTGAAAATTGTACATTTGTCATAAATACTGTTCCTGCTGCAATTGAATCGTATACTCGTGTTTCAAATGCACGTGCTCTTATTAATCAATAAAATTCAGTGACAAACACTATTTTCTCATTATTAAGGACTGAAGATATTTAAGATACTAGTAAGTCATATTTCTAACGTTTTAGAGAAAGATAATTTTAAGATTTGTACAATAGAGTTAACAAGTCTCTTTCCCAAATATATGAAAATACTCTTTTCTAGGCATCAAAATTAGAAAATTTCCACAAATGGACCCATCCCATTTTTCTCTGTGGTCTTTAAATATAAACTTTTAAATATACGAAATTTTCCACTATTCCATGTCTCATTTTCGACGCAATAACATCTTTTTTTTAACAATATTAAAAATCTCACCGAGAGATTACTGTCTCAGTTTTGCGTCGAAAGGCTTTTTTTTTTTTTAAACTTGCACTCGCTCGCTAAAAATGAGAATCGAGCCGAGGTCGAAAAAAGATAAGAACCGGAGCGATCGCGGCGGTGTCAAAAGTCAAATTCAACGAGCCGAAGTTTTCTCACTGAAAAAATCGTGCGAAACGAAATAAGAAGAGGCAAGACAGAGGCGAGCGCACGGACGAGCAGAGAATGGAGGTGACTCCTTTTTATCAGAGGTTAATCACCGGATGCCGAATCTAGTTTACGGATTATTCATACACCTAATTAGCCGGTTGGCCGTCTTCTCGCGCACGCTGGCACAGCCAGCGCACGAAATCATTCAACCGCGCTGTATCTCTGCATCTCTCTCGTCGGCATCGCGAGCCCAGACTCGCTGTTACACACCGCCGCAGCTTCTCCTTTCTCCTCGAGTTGTAACCGCGCTCCCGCCTCTTCCACATCGACGCGATTTTCTTCGCTTCAGCCCGGACCCTGTGCATCGGTGAACGAGCTACACTTGCCAAGAACCAGCCAGGAATCCACTGCAATGCGCCCACGCGGCGACTAAACCTTTGCTGCAGCCTTACTATTTAATTAACTCGGTAATATCGTGTTCTCCTCTCCGTTCCAAATCAATCCCTTCCCTTCCCACAGGCGGCTCCTCATTTTCCTCTCTTCTATCGAATTTGCATCCAGCTTCATTCAGGCAACTGTCGTCCGATATTCGTTGCTGAACGCACTGTTGAATTGAAATACAACGACGGATCGTTTAACTTTTTCCACGTTGCGCTGTTAAATTGCGTTCATCTTTTAATCGTCCCATTTGGAGACTTTTCTGCCGCGAAATGTCCCTCTGCCAATTTCATTCCTCTCGGTGAAATGTGGATTTGTCAACGGGACGATAGTTTGGTATTTTCACGAAGTTGGAAGACAGTAGCGAGTGTTTGCGTGCGAATAAATTTCAATTGCACGCAGACTTTGTCAAACTTTCGCATCAGTCGGTGTATTTTTTCAGCGACTGTTCCAGTGTTCCAGTAATCGGATTTTCGAAACAACGAGGCACGGTTACAGCAAAGTTCTTCGAAAGTTCTTTCTTTGGAATCTTTAGATTTTTACATTATTACAATTGTGCGATTAATTATTGGAAATTGTGTATCATTGTGCGTGTATCATTTGCTTTCGCCAAGAAACTAAGTTACTACCGATACTTTTTTGACCCACTGTACAGGGTGCTCCTGGTAAATAACTGGTAATTTAAATTTCCCGCGTTTTATCTTGCGGAATGTCTTTATACGATTGTTTATATAGTTTTGTATACATAACCTAACAAAGTTAAGTTTCATTAATATCTTGCTAGTTTTGCTAGTAATTAACAAAACTAACATTACCTAATATATAACCTAACAATGTTAGGTAATATCTTGCTAGTTTTGTACATAACTAACAAAACTGCTAACATAACCTAATACATAATGTAACAAAGTTAAGGAATATCTTGCTAGCTTTGTACATAACTAACAAAACTAACATAATTTAATACATAACCTAACAAAGTTAAGGAATATCTTGCTAGTTTTGTACACAACTAACAAAATTGCTAACATAACCTAATAAAGTTAAGAAATATCTTGTTCGATTTCGCGATTTTTGTGATTAAGTGGTCTACGTCATTGCTCGTATAAAATCTAAAAGGTGCTCATTTGAACAATGTTTTGCAAAAAAAAAAAAAAATTGTATTCCAGCTTAGTTGATAAAAAAAAAATTATTAACAATTTGTTAATAATTCAAAGCTCTCAAACTGCTGCCTGTTACTTCGGACCACCTTGTACACGCGCACCTAACCTTAATTCCCACCTGTATCCCCCTACACTTTCCTTTCCCCCTTGTTTCTTTAAGCAGAAACAAGGAAACTCGCGCGGAAAGGAAACGAGCATTTGCATTTAAGCGTGAAGAAGAGGCAAAAAATAACACGGGGGAAAAAAGCGAGAGATACGTATCGAAAATGTGCGCCGCTGCTGCGAGTACGAGCCGGGAGTATCGAGACCTGTTTTTCCAATAATACCAATGGCAGCGAGAGAAAGAAAAAAAAAAAGAAAGAAAACGAAAGGAGAAAGGAAACGCGAGGCAAAGGTACGATTGGAAAATCAAGCGATCTCGATAGGGGAAGCTTAACAAGAAGAGAAATTCGAGCGAGTGTTATTCGAACGAAGAACGCCAGGGGAGTGTATAACCTGGTTGCCCGCGCCTCCGTAATTCACCGTAAAAATCGTCAATGATTTCCTGGTGTTTCGCCCGTTACATTCCGACGCGGATGTTTCGAAAGGTCGTCACGTGCGCGAGGATAGCGGGAAGGACGAGTTTCATTCAAAAAAATGGCCGATGCGTCACGCACGTATGTACGTTAAACCGAAACTCGCCAAACCGAGAGTCGTGGTACACGGTTCCCGAAGAAAATAAACATTGGACACCGGGAACGGGCTTTCGGCTGACGATCGTTAGCAAAGTCAAACACACAAAATATTACTCGGTTAACGCCCAAAAGGTTCGCGGAATTTATTTGTAAAAATTACTTACTAAGCAATCATTCGTCCAAATTCACCCATTTCCAATGTATATCTAATAAATGTTAATTCTCAATATTTGCAAGTTACGTATTCTCTTCTTAGCAAATAGCTGATGCTCCATGAAGAGACATTTTAGAGACCTGCTAATCGTCGATTTCATTTATTCTTTGATATTCAACATCTGTTAAGATTAAATTGCAGAGACTCGACCGAATTGTATTTGATACCACGATAAGTCAAAAGCACTTATCGCACGCATATAACACGCATATACTCGAATCCTCTCCTGAGCCACCGATACGTCGATGCGATTTTTCACGTTTCAAACTATTCAAGCTATTCAATAGACATTCGTCCATTGATTTATTTGATTAATTTGTCTTCCAGCTGAAAATAACGAATCGCTCGCGCCGTTAGAAATGGCGAAAGTTTGACAAATCAAGGACACTGATATCACCATCCAAGGGATGGACATCGGACGTCTCCTCTCGCCACACTTGTATTCATTCGGTCGCAGTTTGCACGTAGAAGGTTAGAACCGTGTATATATCGCGCAACGCGATAACGCGGTTGTATAATCGTCGAGAGAATAACGACAACGTCGGTGACTGCGCATTTGATAATTCTCGTCCATCCATTAATTCAGCAAGATATTGTGTAACACCGCGCGCACGCATACATACTTTCGCGTGAACTGTTGGTAGAATTGCTTTCAGATAGCCCGAGAGTGTGTACTCGCGATAATGTGTACGTTTCGCTGCGAGGTATCAGCCGCTATTAAGTGAAGGTCCGTCAGTCCTGTAAAACTTCGCGACTTTCGCAGCGACTTTTTTATTACTGCAATACTTCGTTGGTTTCTCGAATCAGACGTTCTAACGGCTATTTACATATCATTATTACCGTAGTCGTGTCATAACGAACAGAGAACTGTACAATAACGTCGAGATCTCTGCGTCGTAATTTTCTTGAATTTGGAGAACCGAGTACTTCTTTCGATACATAAATCTCGAGTTCTTCTTAAAAATATCACAAGCAAAAGAAGAACACGGAATGAATAAGTGTAGAAATGATAAACTATCCAGGAAATTAGAAATATCTTTCCTTTAACGAGAAACGCAGTAAATGAAGTAACAACGATGTAAAAAATAATAGAAAAATATTTCTTCAACTGCGCAGAAAATTTGAAAAGTACTTCTCTCTTAACGAGAAACGCTAAAAGTAAATTCTCTTGCAAAGAAAGAGAGAGAAGAAAAAAGAAAACTGCTCCTTTCCAATTAAAAAACATCGACGTTATTATTCTAGCGTGACAGACAAATATTTACAAACTTACTCTTTTGGGATTCGAGACCCTTCCTGTCACAAACAAACGTGTTAATTACTACGTTGCGTCGCATGTTCCGACGTCCTATAATTTCAGCAAGAACGTCCGTTGCATGCAGCCACAAACCCTTGCGCACAAAGACGCTTCTGATTGCGAAATATTTTTCCGAAATGTAAAAGCTTCGAAACGCGCTTGAAACCTACATACGTGATGGAAGAAGATCGGAAGCAAAATGTTCACCCTTGGAAATTTACTCCCCCAGGGATTTGATATTTCCAGAGTCTCTCTCGATTTGCAAGAATTTCCCTTTCGTAATCTAAAACGAAACAGAAACTTGTGCGAGAAATGTAAATTTTGAAGTATCGTAAAAGTCGTAAAATTAGCAATTTTCTAAGAATATAAATGCGTAGAACTGAATGTTGAGACAGAGAATAGCAAGCATTTTTTTTTTATCACTGAAAGTGATTTTAGTAATCTAGAAAATCCGACCTCTTCAGGTGCAACGCTAATGCAACGAAAATTAGCGATTGGTTGATTTGGGTCACGTGGGGTAGACCTCGAGTAGGAGTGGCGTTGTCTGGTATCGAACGATCGCGTCTGTAATTTGTTTTCTAACGATTCAAATTATTCGTAGAAACAAATGAAAATAATACAAAATGAAACAATTCAAAGAGTTAAGATAATATTTTGTTTAAATAATTTATTCTTATTGTTAAATTACTACGTATTAACAAGATGACCGCTTCATTTGCCATCGTAATTTATTTTAATAATTAATTCTCATTTTAATAGAATTTTCACTTGGACTACGCTTAAATCACATTAATAATATTTTTTATTACTGTGTTATTTCGTTTAATTTTTCCGACTAAAAAGTTTTAATTATGAATGAAGGAACATAGCTAGGAGAACATGAATATTCATTTGATGAAAATAATGATACGCAGAAATTTTTTAAATCCATAAAACAAAGTTCTTAACTATTTTCTTTCACTCATTTATTAATTTTCTAAATTACTTTCATACAAATGTGCGTTTTTACAAACAATTACGCTCGTATTTCGATTCACCGATAGTACAACAATATTCAAGTATTTCTTTTCTTTTTCTCTTGCGGTCAGGTCAGCAAGCATTAAGACCGATTCGTGCGAGTGCCGTACATTTATCGCTCTTACAGTAATTGGTACTCGTTACTAGAACCACTTTTTACTCTTATTCCGGGCTCACCAGCTTACTCACTGACCCCAACACACGAGCAAACCGACTTTTCACGTGTTACACCGCAAACGAAAATGCCACTAGCTTTCCTCTGTCTCGTTCTTCAAGCAGCGACAATTAAGAGCGCCGATAAGAAATACCCTCGAAAGCAAAGTACCTTCGTTCAGTTCATTCGGCTCGGGGACTAAACGATGCAACAAGGTCGCGCGCATAAAATACAAATTGTTACCGTTGCTTTCGGCGTATTCAAATGCAAATTGCTCGTGAGGCTGACGCAATTCGCGAAATATATTTAACCGGGCAAATAGCATGTTGCCAAAGCAAACACGAGCTACGCGGAGAATGATTTTAACCGAAGGAGGAATCGGGGGGGACAAAGAAAAAAAAATAGGAGCGACAAAATATCGATTATTCAGATGCGAGCCTTTCCTTTTTAAGCAGAAAATTTATATGAAATCTGTTTGCAAGAAAACAACGCTAACGTGAAAGTAACAAGTGTAAGCATTAATGAATGCATTGTGCATTATGCGTGTGTATTTATTAATGCATGTACAAGTATATAACAATAAGTAAAAAGTAAGTAGTTACAAGTATTTAGTTACAAGTAAAAATAAGAAACGAAAATTAACAAATTAAAAAATTGAAAATTAAAACTGCAAGAGTGGTCAAAGAAATGACCGATTCGTAACTTCATAGATAACGCACATTTTTAGAGATTTTGCTAATTAGCAAGAGTAGAAGCGTTATTTATTCTATTACAAACTTTCCCCATTTCCCTGCAGTTTGATTTTTACAAATTACAAGTTTTAACAAGTCGATTAGCACTGAGATAGAACAAGTTGGGGTCTAACTTTTTAATCACAAACTTGAAAAGTGAATTATAAATTAACGCTTGTTTAAAAAAAAGGAGAGAAAGAAATTGTAACGAAAGTGCGAGACGACAGCGCAGATTGGTTTTTTATTCTTTTCGTCAATCCCTCAACTGCTTAATTCTGCTGACGTTGAACAACTACTGTGCATGAAATTGGAGCTTTGAAGCGAGCTCAAGCTTATTATTTTATAATAAAATTGTAAGAACTTGGATATCAATTGCAAGAGCGTCCAGATGTTAATTACGTCGTGACGATAATATACAAAAGCAGAAAGATGGTTTTCATTTAATGACGAAACACTGTACACAGTACAACGAGGGGTTAATTCCGAACACGTATTAATCACTGTTGCGTAAACGTTCTCTTTTCAAGTTCTAGAGAAACGAACGCTTAACGGCGTATCATCTGGTGATCTCGCGGGCTAAAGTGGTCTTCCTTGACCTATCCATTGTTGAGGATAATGTCTGTTTCGCCATTTAAAAGAAAATCAAGCCGTTATCGCGTCGGTTGTATTTTCATTACACAGCTGTCCAATAAAGCGTCTACGAGCACAGAAAACACAAACGTACAATTATTTATGCAAATAAAGTAATTCATTGTAACATAAAATAGAAATCATCGACGCGAAAGTCAAATACAACACTAAAAAATACTGGTCGCTATAACAAACAAATAAGAGATAAAAACCGAGATTGGATATCCAGCTAAACGGATTTAATACAAGAAACAAGAACAAAGAAGAAACAGAATAAAAGAGTACGTTTCCCTCTGGCCTTGGACATCAAATGAACAAGCAAAAACAATGTTAGGGACGCATCCCCAAACAGTGCTCATAAGACCCCATAGAGTACTATTACTTTATGGGACCAACCAGCTATTACTTCAGAAGAAACAGAAGAAAAGAGTACGTTTCCCTCTGGCCTAGGACACCAAATAAACAAACGAAAACAATGTTAGGGACGCATCCCCGAACAGTGCTCATAAGGCCCCATAAGGTACTATTACTTTATGGGACCAACCAGCTATTACTTCAGAAGAAACAGAATAAAAGAGTACGTTTCCCTCTGGCCTTGGACATCAAATGAACAAGCAAAAACAATGTTAGGGACGCATCCCCAAACAGTGCTCATAAGGCCTCATAAAGTACTATTACTTTATGGGACCAACCTAAACCTAATCTAACCTAAACCTAACCAGCTATTACTTCAGGAGAAACAGAAGAAAAGAGTACGTTTCCCTCTGGCCTAGGACACCAAATGAACAAGCAAAAACAATGTTAGGGACGCATCCCCAAACATTATTTTTGTGCCCATAAGGCTCCAATAAGTACTATTCGCTATTACTTTATGGGACCAACCAGCTATTACTTCAGGAGCCCAACGGCGCAAAAAAGATGAACTAAAACCTTCTGACAACATAAAGGACAAAAAGGCAGTCGGCCATAGACTGTCCCCAACTCTGCTCAGAACTTTCTCCGGCTACGCCTCAAATAAACAAAAGAAGAAGTATAGAACTCCCATCCCTTTTCCCTTCTCCCTTTCCACCCTCCCTCTCCTCACTCTACCTTTACAACTCGACCATCACACACAATTTCGTGCCTTGTTGTATAATAAAACAAAAATAAACTCCCATAGCTATAACAAAAAACAATTAGCGATGATTATAGCAATAAGTGTAAATAATAAAACTCTAACTTAAAATTGTGCGTGCATCAGGGTTGGTGCTTATAATCTGGATAGGCCTCACCTACCGCTGTTATTTGTTCGTTAAACTCATTGTAAATATCACTGTAAAATACTGGCACAAATAAACGTTTAAAAAGCAAAAAATAAAAATCATTTCTTTTCAAAATATTTGAATGAACATTTATATATAAAACGTTGTAGTTTATTTAGTTTTCTTGGTAACAGCTTCGAAGATACTTTATTTTTTATTTCTGTAGTTGAAGTACGAGTACCATTTTTTCGTCAAGTCAGTTCAAAGTATATTTATCGAGTTGATAAATATACTTTAAAAAAAAATTAGAACAAGGTTAAAGTTTCAGCAAGTTTCAATTGAATTTGCCGTATCGTGCGTTACTTAACGTGCGGGCGATTATGTCACGTTCGGAGCAGCATGTGCACGGAGGCCGACGAAACAAACGAAACGTACGCGTTTACGATAAAATTACTCGCATTCGTTCGCGTTGCCGTTTATTACATAATTACGTCGGTACTTGCAAAATGGGAAAATAACGCGATGTACGAAACGGGAATGCGCAACGTATAATAATGCATTCGGCTCAACCTGTTTAATGACGATGCAATAATTTCAGTTGGCATTATCGTCGTATTAACCCGCTGATACGAACGAAAGCTTCGAAGTATCACTTTCAGACACTGAAAGTATAACTTACGGATAGTGGCTCTTAAATAAAGGAAACAAGTTAAATAAATTTGAAAGATCAATTTGAGAATTAGGAGTTCAGTCTTCTTCACGTACATACTGTGCGTTTCATAATCATTTTGAGCAATAAAATACTTCGTTTCTATTTAATGTATAAATTCCAGTATGTTGCAAGAATTGATAAAGAAACAAAAATTATAAAGTACAACTAAATAAAAAATGTGAAAATGTAGTTTTATATTTTTCGAGAATGTGAGAAACGTTAAAGTACAAGTAAGTGAATTAAATTATTACTTGATTGGGTGCGTTTCGTATTTCTTTTAAGAACAAAATACGGGAATGAATTTATTACTCAACCTGATATAAAATCACCCAAAGACTTTCAATTATTAGAGAAAAATGGTCACGCTACGCAAAAATTAGCGCAACTTTTTTATTTTTTGTTGCAAAGAGAGAAAACTAGTATTTTGAATGAAATGATCTTGCGAGTTTTAAAATTAAAAATAATTCTAATATTTATTATTTTCATTCTAATATTCATTTTAGACAATGCTATTCTCAAAACATTTACATTTTTGTTCTGATACCGTAATATTTTCAAATTGAAAGTTACGAGCTGTAGAATTAAAAATGTGTATACAGAAGATGATAATTTTATTCCTTGACTTAAGGTTAAACGCGAATTCGCGAGTAAATTGGTCGACTATGAGTCAAGCATGCAAGTGAGCCAACCCTTCGATATTTAATGCGAGATTCGTGGCACTAGTTCGGGCATTTAAGAGACTGTATCTCTAGTCCTCATTAGCACGAGATTGCTCTTCGCGTACGTCGTGTACTGAAGCTAACAACACATGCTGTGACTAAACTTGATTGCTCGATTTTACAGCGTAATTTCACGACACTGTAAAAAGATTGTAAATCATTGCACGATAAGATTACAAATGCATTATATTATCGCAAGTAGGTCACATGGATAAATAACGTCAGAGAAAAATTGAAACATCAACACCCCAGTACGATTTGTCTCACTGAAAAGCCCAGAAGCAATTGTTCCGACTAGGAAATGAAGACGACTTTTTTGCCATAAAATTTTATTGATATCCAAAACAAATTACAGGCGCGATCGCTTAGTACCAGACAACGCCACTCCTACTCGAGTTCTACTCCACGCCCTCTCGCGAATCACGTGACCTAAATCAACCAATCGCTAATTTTCGTTGCATTAGCGTTGCACCTGGAGAGGCCCGATTTTCTGGGTTACCCCGCTAAAATCACTTTCAGTGACAAAATAATGCAGATACTCGGATGTTCACACTTAAATACCGCATCCTGTATAAAAATCGAGATATCTCGGGGAGATATAATAACAGAGTATTACAATATATAGTAAATAAAACAAATCTTTGTAAAAATTTTATTACTTCAGCGATGTTTATAAAAATTCTAAAATGCGTGAGATCCGCGACCTAATAATGACAAAAATAATATTAAACGAATCCTTCCTCTCGCAACACCATTCATAAAAGACAGAAGTTGATTGAAAAGAATTGCAAACGAAATATTGCATCAATGCCTTAATGGGTTAATCAAATTTTGATTCACCTCGTATCCGAGTGAAAGAATTGAAAATTAGAGCAATTAAAAATTTTATAATCGTGAAATAACTAAAATAACATGAAATTGCTCGACAGGAGTATTAAAGTGTAAAAATAAATTACTTCGATATCGTCGAAGAGAAGCAAATTGTACCTTTGCAAAAATAAATATTAATGTCTCGTTGTTGGCAAGGTAGCAGGTGCAGTAGAAGAAATATACCGCCATTACAAACAGTATGTTTTATTTTGATGTATACTTCACAGTTTATATTGGTCGAGAGAAAAATTGAATGCATGAAACAAGTTTAAAAAAAAAATAAACACCGAAATAATATATCAACGAACAGTGGCTAAAATTACCATCCATCATCATACCGTTGTACATCACACACCTGCATCTCGATATCGCAAATTCAAATTGATCGCAGTCGCCGATCGACGAATCGTTCGCGACCCAAGTCCTCCCTTTATTCCGCGCACACCCGCGTTCCTTTCAATTCCGCTTCGAGAAAAGAGCTCATTGTATGTGCGTCGGGTTTCTGCTAAACGCGCAATGAGTCAGCAACGTTTCCCTTGCGTAACGATTCTTAAAGAAGACTTTAATAAAACGAAAAATGCAACAGCGACGAAAAATTTGTAACGCGTACAACAATGGACTGATCGGAAACTTTTTACCTTCGTTTCATTCTTCGTCCGATTTAATGTTTTTTTCCTTTTCTTTAAAGGAAACTTTAGCTCTTTCGGTGCTTAAAATTACCAGAAGTCTAAAAGTTTGATACTGAATTGGGTTTTTGATTGATATTGTAGTATATTGATTTGTTTGAACCAATTATTTTATTACTGATTGTAAAATTATGCGAAAGCTACTCAAGACACTCACAAAGTTGAGAATGCTTTTATCTTTGATACATTTGCTCAATATATTGCAATACGTTACCCTTTCAAACCTCTAAACCAACTATTCGATTGTTAATTGTAAGATTATCCGACTAAATATTTGACAGCATAATCGACGGCTACGCGAATCCATGGTCATCAATAGGCCACAGATTTTTACTCTTATTCACAGAAAATTTTCAGACGCAAAGAAATTTGACGACCAAAACAATTTTTCGTTCGTACTTTCTTCATTTGCGAGGTTGCACGGAAATCCGCGGTCGCTGAGGTAACGTTCTTACGCACGGCGAGTAAAAACGAAACGCGGGAACTGGAAATTCGAGGGGAAGGGGAACAATCGGAGAAAAACGAAGTTGCAGCTACCAAAATTGAAATCGTTCGATATCCATTTCTCTCGAGGCAGATTGTCGGCTCCCGAACATTTATTTTTCCACTTGTACAACACGAACGAGGGAGGAGTTGGGGGATTGGGGGGTTGGGAAGGGGGCAGAAAAAAGGATCCTTTGTAAAGTTCGTTCCACCGCAAAGTGCGCTCGTTCGGTGCGTCAATACACGCGGTTTCTGCAATTCCAACAGCCACGATTTTACAATATTTTCTATCAGAGACATCCACGCCGTTACAGAATCTACGACAATGATCGCTGTCATCAGTCGTAATTTAATACGCGTTTTTCATCGTTGCGCGATCTCTTTGGAAGCTTTTCACTTTCGTTCGCGAATTTCGCCGATCAGGACCAAACGAGAAAATCGTTGTAATCGTTTTTCTTTATCTCTTAGACGCGTTTATAAAGAATATTTTTCACGCGAGCTTCTATGAATCCAGAGTTATTATAAAAAACTATACGACTTGTACCCCAGACTTTTTTATCATAAAATTTTATTGATACGCAAACATTTGAATCGATACGAAATACCAGACAACGCCATTCCTACTCGAGGTCTATCCTACACCCCCTCGCGAATCACGTGACCCAAATCAACCAATCGCTAATTTTCGTTGCATTAGCGTTGCACCTGAAGAGCATTCTTAACGTGCTCTTATTCGATGTTAAATTTTCGATAATTTCGTTGAGCACTCGAAGGGTTAAAGATTTTCTAACGGTAATTTAAAGCGTGAAAATTTGGAAATTTGGAAAATTCGAAGAATCTGATTATTAAACAAAAATCTTCAAACGCAAGAGGAATTTGTTTCACAACGCAGAGAATGATCCAACTTCCCTCCAAAATCGAACCCAAAATAAATAAGCGTGAAATTCATCCAAAAAGGCACTGAATTAATTTCTATGAAAAAAAATACTAAATTTTGGATAATCTCGTCGCGCGTGCAGCAACCTGATAATTTTTACAGCGCCGATTCGAACAAAGAGAAAACGCGTAACGTGACACGTGCATGCGTATGCGTATGCACAGGCACACATACACGAGTATTGAGTAATTCGCTGATTAAATAGAACGATAAAAGTGTGCATTACTTTGAAGACGCGGAATAACTTGTCGGCAGAAACCACGTACCCCGTCGTTAAAACGGAAAGGGAGCCATTACAGGGGATTATCTGCCAGTTTAATCGCCTCTCTCCGCTTCAACAAACGCGAAGATTAATCGCCGTAGTACGTTAAACGCACGCGTTTCCGGTCCCCGCTGGTACCGCAACTTTTACTCAACCGGGCAAGTGTCTCTCACGGAAAATAAGCCAGCGCTTCTTTTATGTCGTTGCTTCTTCGCCGGCTGTTTCTCTCGCGCGAGGTATTTGCGTTTTCACAAACTAACGAGTCAATCGTGTATGTGTGTGTGTGTTGAACACGCGAATGCGACACGCGTCTTTGCACACCTTCCTTCGATCTCCACGAGTTGACGAGGAGAATTTGACAGTGAAACTGTTGGAATGATCAGAATGTTATAATTTATTGTATGGTTATGGTCGTAATAATGATTTATAATAAAATGTGGAAATTTTATAAATCTATAGAGGCGTAATGAAACGAAACATTTTACTGGACGTCGACCAAAATTCTGACTAGGAAACGAAGACGACTTTTTTGCCATAAAATTTTATTGATATGCAAACCTCAGTATCAGACAACGCCACTCCTACTCGAGGTTTACCCCACGCCCCCTCGCGAATCACGTGACTCAAATCAACCAATCGCTAATTTTCGTTGCATCAGCGTTGCACCTGCAGAGGCCCGATTTCCTGAGTCTCCGCTAAAGTAACTTTCAGTGATAATAATATTTCGAAAATTGTATGAGTTTGTGTTTTTTTATTGTATGAATTATATGAATTACCGAAGTTTCATGCTTTATTCGTCGGTAGTTCTTACGTTAGATTGGTGTCAAAATTGAAGCACAGAATGTAAAGTAAAGTAATTCAAAGAAGTTTTATTGTCAAAAATATGAATTTGCATGAAAAATCCGTGTACTAATGTTATCAGAGTTTTATCAATTACAAATACAGAAAAAGAAGAATTTAAGAGAAAAACCATGCTTTCGACATTGTCAAACGATAAATTTAACAATTTCGACAAATTCAACAAGGAACAAATTCAACATCATTTCAAAAGAAGTAAAACTCGAAGTTGCCGTTAATTCTACTGATTTCTAACAACAAATACTGGGGGATGTTTAACAACAAAATTTCCCTCGTCTCTCGCGAGAACAATTGGCTTCATTTGCCTGAGATTATCGTACGGAATTATGCTGTGCATATAACATCGTATCATCTGCTTCGTCGTTCCCAATTCGGTATATCGTTGTCCTCAAACAGAATAATTAGCTAACTGGAAGCCTACGGCGTGGATCGTCAAACAATACGCTGATCAGGTAATGAACTGTCACTCATTAGAAACGTTAACTCCTGAATCAAAGGGAGTCCCTGAACGTGTTCTCTGCGCGATTTGAATTTAAATTAACGTGATTAGCTGTGACCTACATCTCGAAGACACGCTTTTCACCCGACGTGTGAAATTCGAAACACCCAACGAACAGAATAAAAATATCAGAATCGAGAGAGAGCGACGTGGATTATACAGCGAGCAAGAATTTATCGCGATTGATAAAAACGACGATTTTCATGGGTCACGAGTCTCGAAGATAATACGGCCATTGTGGAACAAAAAAAAATTGGAGACGTTTATGGATTACGTCACTCGTGCTGAATAGAAGCGTTATAGTTATCGGTCTTACTCATCGCGGGTTTTAGTATTTATCGCCTTGTATTTCAGATAAAAAATGTAAAAGGAACATTTGTTGCGTAAGTCGAGTATCTCTCGACACTTTTTCTAACGTGTGACACGCGAAATTTTATGGTTGAAGCTCAAAATTTAATAACCAAACAATATTTTACAATTATATTTTATAATACTGACTTCAATGAGATGAAAGAAAAAAACATTTCGTTTGAAAGACAAATAACACGAGATAATTTATAACTTTATGAAATTGAATTATATATGTAACAAGAATAACTATTTGTATATTATACGTATATTTATTTTATACAATATATAAGTAGTTATTGTTCTATTCAAACCATTATTTCAATATATCGTTGAAATATAACACTGCACGTACGTACAGTAACTCGAAATCAAAATTCCGCGCTAAATTTGATATTAAATCGCAACTCTGTAGGAGAGAAAGTTGTGCACCAATCAGCCCTCGTTTCGAAGTTTGAAGCCGCCGCTTTGATAGTTCCGAGTTCGTTTTTCTCAAAGATGTTTTTACATAATCCAGTGAAAAGTAAGGATGCTGCGAAAATTTCATTCGTAACTAGATCTCGAAGACAATCGACTTGAAGATTGAAATTCTCTCTTTGCAACGAATCCTGCAAAACTTGCTGTACAATTTTTTTTTTTTTTTGTATTTGCTTTAAACAAACATTGTCTAATCTTGACGTTTAAAGTTCGGTAAAAAAAAAAATGATAAAAAGAAAGGTACAGTTAATTTTAACACGCGACATTCACATGGAGCGAAATATTTTAGCTTCTGCGGAAGATATTACGCGAAGTACAACGGTATTTTTCGTTTTATGACACTGTCTAATTATTTGTGTCGTTTAAAATTCCACGTTAATGATACTCATCTCGTTCCAATTATTCCAAAATATTTATAGAGATGGAAACGGTCGACCCATATAGCGGTCGTAAAAATTCCTTCAGACGTTGCGGTGTATCCGACAGAGAGAAATTCTGCAGCATTTGTAACTTTTGCAAAAAGACTGTATGAAAAATGTATGAAAAAAGCTTATTGTATTAAAGTTAACACAAAATATATTCTATGTTACAAATTTCGCGTAACTAATAACTTGAAAACATTTGGAATTACATTTAGGTTAGACGAATTTACTCACTTCAAATTGCAGAAAGTATCTTCACTTTGCAGAAAGTATAGCTGCTAGAAAAAATGAACGATGGACTGTGAAAATAAACAGGACATTTAAAATAGACGCAGATGAAGACTTTTTTTTTTCATAAAATCATTAATTTCGTCGAAGCTTTCGTAAAGAAATTGAAACGCAGCAAGAAAAAAAGGAATTCAAAATAGGAAAAGAGACGAGGAAAATAAATGTCGACGAGGATGAGATAGATGTATCACAATGTGGGCGAATTATGGCAGTTTTATCAGCCCACGCGATCAACGTGGACGCCATTACTCAATCGCGAGATAAGAAAGAGGTCGACGGCACCGAACGTGGAACGTGCTCTACCAGGAAATGCATAAATCCAATTTCACCGGTAGACGCAAGTGTCACTATTAATTACAATCAATGAAACGGAAATGACTGTCGGATTATCGATTGGGTGCTGTGGAAAAAGCAAATATGTGAAAAAAAAAACTCCATTCAAATTGCAGGTTTCCCGAACATTTAAAAATTGATGATTTACGATTTGTAAAAATTGGGAAAAATTGGCAAGTTGTCGAAAATAAACGGAGATGAAAAATGGAGATTCTAGATTGTGAAAGAAAAACACAATATTTTCATTCGTTTGCTTCATTTTTGAGAAAATCAAGTTTGACAAATCTTACATCGAATGTACTTTAATTTGATCGATAGACGAAAGTTAACATCGAGAAATTTTATTTGCGGAAATGAAAGTGAAAAAATCTAATAAACATCTCGTGTAAAAATTGATAAATTTTTTAACTTTCTCGAGAACGAAACATCTTGTGAAAAAATTGTGCTGTACATTTTTCGTTTATTTTCGTTATTTTGTTATTCATACCTCTTTTTATTATTCATTCTTGATCAGTTTCGAATTAATTATAAAAACTATTTGACGACCATTCGAGAGCGACTTTTGATCATTTTCATTGATTGAAATTATGACACGCATTATGTATTAATTGTAATAATATAATTATGAAATTTTTAGTTATCTCAACTTCTGACAATAGTCGGACATCGTTCCTGAGGGATTAAATTTCAGACTTGGCTTTCTCGAAAACAAAACCTCGAATGAATCAAATTTTATTTTTTCCCCGCGTAGATTCGTGTTTTTAGTTGAATTTGAAAAAAACACCAGGTACTTTGATAAAAGTTCGAAATGACAAATTTCGTGATCAATCAATATGGACGTAACAATAAAAATACGCGAAAAAATTGTGAATGTCTACCTTGTGAAATGAACGAGTCGACATTCACGTTCTTTAAAACACAAGTGACGATGAAAGCCGGAAAAGATTCGGTCAAAGGTGGGTCATCAATAAAATTCCGACGTGTGCAAAATTAAATTAAAGACATTTTTTATTGAATTTCTCAAACAATGTAATTTGAGTCAGTGCGGTGCAGCACTGTAGCGACATTGGTTGATCAGCGTTGATCAATCTGGACGACGAAGCAGAATCGAGTGGATCAGCGTTGATCAGTCCGGACGACGAAGCAGAATCGAGTGTATCATCGTTTCGTTATCACAATATGTATCTTGTATCGTCGAACGACGACGTTCGAAATAAATACATTCGGGAGGAGAGAGGGAGAAAAGTCGAACGAAAAGGAAACAGCGCGACAGCGAAAAGGAAACAAAAGAGAGAAATCTGTTCGAGTCAACAAAGCGCGAAACAAAAAAACATCTTGCGATCTTCGAAATCTCTCTCGCTCTCTCTTTCCTCTTCCAGAGATCAGACGGCGAAAAGCGCGATCGATCACAATCAGCAAACACAAGAAGCAGAATTGCGTAGAAACCAAAAAAAAAACAAAAAAAAAACGAAACGTTCGTCAAAACTCACGTCGCGATCGATAAAAACAAAAATCGAACGTACTTTCACAATGATTCTTCGACTGCGACTGATTCGCGATGGAATCTTTACAAAACACACACACACACACACACACGCACGCGCAAAAGAGAAAAAGAAAAAGAAAAAGAATCAAATACATCGAACATAATAATTCTTGTTTTCATCTTTTCGAGCCCGAGCAGTTTGATAAAACGAAACACGTGAATTTTTCATCTCCGCTCGTATCAATTTCCCCCGTTCCTTCGATCGCGTCCGTCTCGAAACGATTTCGCGATATACCGGGCGGCGAATTGCTCGCTCAATTTCGCAAAACGAAAAAAGAGAAAAATAAAAGAAAGAGGAAAAGAAACTCAAAAAATGACTCAAAACGCGAATATAAATCAAACTTTCTCGTCGTTCATCCACCGTGGAAACTGCAAATGGACAAAGCAGCTTCGGGTGCGAACGGTATTATCGTTCGTGCTGTATCGCGCTACGAAAACTCGTTCCGCGCGAGATGCGTATCCGGAACGGCGGCAACGTTCTTGACGCGGAAGCCTCTCTTCCGAAAAGGCGGATTACGAGTGTGCGATAATCTGATCGTTTCTCGAACGACGCGCTACTCGGTAAAGAAAAAGAAAAAGAAAAAGAAAAGGAAAAAGAAAACAAAATATGCGTGATACATTTTATAAATGAAAGGGAAGAAAAAAAAAAACGTCGACGCGAATTTATCAGATTCAGCAAAATTACTATTACTAACGCTGGGTAACACGCGTTTGGGTTACACAAGAACGTACACGTACGTGATACACCGTTCGGAAACGGCGTTCATGCGTACACACCCCGAAGAAAAATATCAACGACGACGTTATTAAAGCAGCGACGATGATCACATCTCCCTTGTTTCGGTATTTAGACAGGCGGTTTTTCACGCTGCTCTAACAAGAGTCAGTATCAATATTTGTCTGTTGCTACCTTAGCAATAAAACTTGCCATGAGTACGATGAGAACCAGAGCAAGAGAGAAATATTGCCAATATGATTCTTCGTGTACGGAGAAGAAGACCTTTGCGCCTTTGCGTTGGTTGAACCCTGGACACGAAGCACGCACGCTCGCGCCAAGCTTAATTAGTCGAAACGCCGGTGAATTCTCGCGGCACGCGCTTTCGTTGCCTTTCGAAGTCGCCGCGTCGTCTCAATAAACGTCCCTAACGGTCTAAATGGTAAATAAAAGGCGGACCATTTGACACGCGACTCTCTCTCCTATACACATATAGACAACGGTGATAATCTAAGTGAATCGCCTTAACATCTAGGCCTTACGCTTCTAAACGAAAGAGGATGGTGGGGTGACGGGTACACGAACGACGTTTTCACGCGCTCGTGTGTCTGTTGAACCGTGCACACCGCGTGCTATTACGACTTTTTCTTTTCTTTTGCTTTTTGTTTTTTTTTTTTTAACCTTTTTCGCGTACGAAACGACGAAGGTTCAAGGGGTTCGTGTCAAGAAACGTGGCTCGAGATCACACGATGCTCGTGATCGACGCAACTGCAATTTTTATACCTTGCGAAAATCCACGCGACGCCTCT
Organism: Melipona bicolor; assembly: GCA_030673865.1. Lineage (NCBI taxonomy): Eukaryota > Metazoa > Arthropoda > Insecta > Hymenoptera > Apidae > Melipona > Melipona bicolor. The sequence goes on along the minus strand of JAHYIQ010000016.1, from coordinate 1,822,340 downwards.
TTCGTGTGACAAAACGGCGTTTTGAGGTTAGGTCCGGTCACGTGACTCGGCGCTGCCAGCAACAGCGAATCGCAAACGCAGTGGCAACTTTCGACGAATGAGAGTAAATAATTTTTCTCAGAATGTAAATTTGACAGATCTCCGATTGACGAGACGCTACTACGAAGGCAGTGAAAATTTGCAATTTTTAATTTGCTTCCTAGCGCTTCTCGAAATCAACATCTGCATTCCGATCTGTCCCCGTTCTGTACAAAACACAAATTACAGATCGAGAGGCAAACGTGTTTAAGCTGTCTACAGTCTGTCCGACTATAAGACGAGCAATTTGATAACTTTCGAAGGAACTTTAAGAAAGGATTTAACGAGATTTTCAGACGTCGCGAAGAGGATGAATTTTCCCGATAAACCGATGCAACTGAAATTCAGCTACTGGTTACTACGCCGCGGTCAGGGGAGGAATGCTTTACGCGTCAGCGTGACCGCGAATCGCGCAAAGGGGCTCGAAACGAACTCTGTTAACCATCCCAGCCCCCGTGAATGCGTGTTCATCATCAACCTAATTGCACGAACAAAGGAATCGCGGGATGTTTGCCAGCCGCTGCCGCTGCCAACGCGCGCCGCAAGAAACCATTCTAGGAATGATCGAAGTAATTCAATAGAGAGTTCAACGCAAACTATCGTTTCGCAAAGGTTTTGCACGTAAACGTGGCGGCTCCGCTCCTCTCGGAGCTCAGTTAAACTACGCGGGAATTTCGAGCGTATCTAAAGTGCCGGGACGTTGGCCGGGGCAATTTATCGGGCAGCTTTCGAGGATTTAAGGCGAGTCCCTTCGTACGAGAGACGAGATAAAAGATAACACGGATAATCCTTCCGACAAGGAGGAAGCGCAACGATTCGCGAGACTCCCCCTCTCGTTGGGGTTCGAGGAAGAAGATCGTCCATCGAGCGTCGTGTGATTAGAAACGGGGAATTACGGAATACGAACTTTCTTGACCGCTCTCCACCCTTCCGAGGGGCGAACGATTCGTCGTTCCGTCGGTTTAATTACTAGGATTTCAACAGTCGCGTCTTTATTTGTCCCTGCTTAACGATGGTCGGCCGCGGCGAGAGGGAACAAATAGCGATGTCTCGTTACGAATGGTTTTGACGACGGTTGAGAGGAGATTGCAAACGACGCCGAAGAGAGGGCAGTGGAGCTTCCAGCAGTGAAAAAAGAGAAGGTGGGAGAGAAAGAGGGAGAGAGAGAGAGAAAGGAAGAGACGCAGAGAAAGAGGTCTGAAAGTAGCGTACACAAAGCTCGGGGGGCCGGTAGTCAACACCTGGGCCTTATCGTTCCGAGACTCGATTCGAGCCAACCACCGTCTATTAGTAGTATATGCTGTCATCGATAAGCAAACCGCGTGTATCCCCCCCTCCCTTGCCCCCAACATCAAGATACGATTCCTTCAGACCTACTCTCGTGCGTGCTTCGTAGGAAGTGCACGCACGTCACGTATACTACGTGTATACAACGTACACCGTTAGGAAGAAGAATCGTTCCGACACGTAGAGAGCTCTGTGCTCGTTATCGTCGGTTGCCACTCGTTAATCGTTTCACCGAGGACTGTCGACAACGAGGGCGTCATCGTTCGTTAGGGGAGAAGACGGAGGGAGGAGGGAGGAGGTGCGTGGAGGTACGATAATATACAACTACGGTCACATCGAGCGAAGATTTTTCAAAACGCGTGCGGTTTCCTCCTCGGTCCCTCGCGCACGCGTCTACGCAAGTCCGTTTTCCCCGGTTTTGTTCCCTCTATCGACGAGCTAATTGAATCTCCAGAACGAACCACCTCTCTCTCTCTCTCTTTCTCTCTCTCTCTCGTTCGCGCGCTCTTTCAAAATCGACGCGTCAACTTTCACGCGCTGCTAACAACTTCCCTTGCCCTCGCGTGCGAATCGAGGAAGAAAAATGCACGGGACAGATGCACGCGAGTGTCCTCTCTCTCTTTCCACCGTAAACGAGTCAGACCAGCAGACACACATCGAAAGAGAATCCTCGGTTCCGCGTTCATTCCTCCGCTTGCAGCAACGTGCGGAAATCCTGCTGCAACTTGGACTCGTGGTAGCTCCAAATATCGTTGAAATCTTCCTCGTCCTCGTCCGCCTCCTCCGTCAACGCGCACTTCTCCTCCTCGGGCATCGGCGCGTTCGGCGAGGGCGAGTAAAATTTGATCTCGAGGTCACGGTGACCGTTCGGCGACGTGATTATCTCCGTCGATACCTCCAACTCTTTCGGCGACTGTGCGCCACCGACACCACCGACACCACCACCACCACCAGCACCACCGTTCGCGTCCGCACCGCCGGATCCTCCGACGTTACTACTACCACCACCACTCGCAGGAATACCGATCGAGTCACCGCGCCAGAGCGTTCGACGTTTCCCGCTCTCGATCTGTCCTCTGTCACCGATCACGCCGACGTCTTTGCTAGGTGTGCCGATCATCTCCTCGCTGAAGTAACTGGTGGGATCGCTCCAGCTGCGCCTCAGCACCACACCGCTGGAGGTGGAGGAGGACGAAGACGAGGACGAGGATGAGGAGGAGGAGCTGTTGCTCCCGGTCCCGGTGACGTCTTTCTCCCGATGGGCTCGGGGACTCGGCTCGCCGTTGAAAAGCCTCTCGATACTTTGCTGCTGCTGCTGCTGCTGCTGCTGCTCCTGACAACCGAGACTCGGCCGGGACGACAAGAATAGCGGCATCTGCGCGAAGTGGGTAGGACAGAACTCGGTGGAGGGTGACGGTGTCAAAAAGGGCGAGTAACAGTTTTGATCCACGTCCCATATGAGAGCCGCGGGATCACAGTACCGACACTGACACGGTCCTAATTCGTCGTTGTTGATCCCATCCTCGCAACCTGTCGTCGTCGTCGTCGTCGTCGTCGTGGTCGTCGTCGTTGCCGACGGGTCGTTGTACTCGTGCAGGTAACGCAGAACCACGTTATTGCCACCGACGTGGTTATGATTATGATTATGACTGTGATGATGGTGATGGTGATGGTGATGGTGATGGCCGTTGTTGTGTCTGTAACCCTTTGGCAGTATGGCGCGCATTTGCACCGGTACCACGACGTTCCTGTTGTCGTCCAACACTTTCACTTCCACGTGCCGATGCGGATACCTATGCCTCGCGTCAGGTATCTCTTGCACCGACATGCCCGTTGTTGTTGTCCTTTCCCTCGCTATGGGTGGCCTTCTATGGTTTCGAAGGTGAGGCGGCGGCAGCTGTGGCGCGACTTCGTAACGTTGTTGTTGCTCGTAACACGCCGTGGGTTTCATCAAAGAACCCACCGCGTTCGATTGTTCGTTAATTACACCCGAGGTGCTCGACTGTTGCTGCTGCTGCTGCTGCTGCTCCTCGTGTTTCGTCATCTCCGCGGATGCCACCGCCGTCGTCGCGTTGTTCGCCGGTTTCCTGTCCTTCTTTCGACGCTTCCGAGGCTTGATGATACGCGGCAGACTGTTCTCGGAATTGTTCGATCCCGAACTTTCGTCGCTCGCGATGCTCAGCGAGTCGATGTTCGCGATGTTGTTCCCCGTGCTTGCCGACTCTTTGCTCGTCGTCGAGCAATCCGACGATTTCGAGTTGGCTTGCTGCTGCTGCTGCTGCTGCTTCTTCGCGAGCTCGATCGGCCTCTGGGGCCGCGACGGTGGACACCTCATCGCGGTGTTGTTCATCGCGCAGTTGGACGCCACGGCGGTGGTCAGGCCGTTCGCAACGTAATTATTAACCGCGCCCGTATTGCTGCAGACCGCGTTAGCAACGCCATTAGCGTTTCCGCTGTTGTGCGTCTTGCCGCGATTGTGAAACCGATTGGCTAGAATCAACGGCGCTCCTTGCGTGTGAATAGCCAATCTAGAGAGCGGATTCTTGTGTAGGTGAACAGACACTTGCTGATCACAAGTCTGCTGTTGTTGTTGCTGCTGCTGCTGCGGCGACGACGATTGTTGTTGTTGCTGTTGCTGTTGTTGACCGAGCGACGGAGACGATCTTTGCGTGCATCTGCGCGGACTGGACGTCATGGATATCAAAGGGGCGCCTGTCCAACCGCCAGGCCCGTACTGCACCTGACATTGTTCCGTTCCACTCGGGAAACTCGCAGTCCCGTAGCAGCCACGCGTTTTCCCGCGGATCACCGGTTCCTGTTTCCTACCGACGATTGGCTTGTGCGATCCCGGCCTGATGGTCGACGATATCAAACAACTGCCGATGTAACGCTCCACCTCCACGCCGCCCTGGGAGGCCGGGCTCATTCTTACAAAACGACGCGAACGATATTATCACTTGTATCGCAACGACACCGTTGCAATACTCTTTCGGCAGACTGGACGTCAACACCTCACGATGATATCCCGATGCGTGGAAAAAAAAACACGTCGCACCAACACGTTATTCCATTGACCCAAATCCAGATACAACTACTCTGTTCCCGATACGCTCGGAACCGTATCGCCGGTTTAGCCCATTGTCATCGTGAAATGTCCTCCTCTCCTTCTACCAACGATACCACAAAAAACAGAACCGTAATAACACTTCGACGATCGATCCAAGCTCAGGGGTGGACAGCAAACTTTGTTGCTTCGTTAGAGAAAGAAGAGAGGAAAACGCGTAGGTCACGTTTCAGACGACGGAAACGATCAATTGATAGAGAAAAGGCGATGATTGCGCAGAGCGAAACGCAGCTGTTGGCCGAACAACCGTACGAGACCGCGGCTGAAACGACACTGAAGCTCGGCACCGCCACACCGCGCTACACCGTCTTTCGAATCACTCTGCGACGTGGAAATCCCCCCACCACCAGAGCCGAGGCTTCCCCCACCACCGTCGCCGCACTCGCCGCCGACAGACGTACCCCCACCACCGTTCCAGCCACCTCCTTTCTTTACAATGTATCTCCTCTCCACATCGCTCAACGAAACTTTACCATGCGCGTATACACCGCTTATATACACGTAACATTGTTCCTTCCGGTGGACGAGCCTGTCACAATTTAGCAAGGTATCGGAGAAAGCTGAGCAAGGAAGGTGAGTCGCGTCGTGGCGGCTGGGCGTTAGTCGGTGGAAAACTTTTCGCCCGGCATCGACCGCTGTAGACGAATTTTCGTCCGGTCGATACTCGTGGCTGATGCGAGTTTCATTATGACAGATAATACAGCGACGCTGCACTCCGACGAGGTGAGTTGACGAATGTCAAACGTCAATCGCTTTCTTCTTGCGAAAACGAAAAATTGTAATTTCTGCTGATAACGCTTGATGCTTCCAATCGTACTTTTACGCGAAAACAAAAAATGAATTTGAGCGCCGAGGAAATTTTCACGCTGTCCCGAAATTTGATACAATTTGTTACGATTACAATTTGTTAGAAATGTAGAGAAACAACGCAACGGTTACAGAAAACAGAAACGTATTAAAAAGTATCCACAGATCGATGTGCATCGACTGGTAAAAAAGGCCGCTTTGAATTCGAAACGATCTGTCGGCGCTAAATCCCTTTGAAACTAAACCCGGGGGAAAGAGGAGCGTAACACGCCGAAGCGAAATCTAAAGAGGAGGGAACAACATCAAGCGAGAACGACGCGAGTTATGTCTCAACTCTCAACTCTCCCCAAGTTCTGCGAGAGACCGTCATCCGTGAAGTAGATGGTACGACGGCGACGACGAGACTAGAAAGAGCAAAGGAATAGAAAATGAGGGAAGAGCCAGCCGGTAGAAAAGGAAGGAGCGGAGGGAAGCCTGATATCTTAGATCAGGTTACGGCACCCTCGCATCTAGGCCACGAGCGTTTAAAAGTGGGTCACAAGTCATCAATCGCCTGCGGCACGCTACCTCGCTCAGTTGAACCCTCCTCGCACACGACCCACCTACTCTTCCCTGGAACGTCTCATCTGGAGCGAAGTAACGCGACCGTTCGGTTCCTTCCCTTCGGCTCCCGTTACCGTTCCGTGTTTATCGCGTGCCTGTTCACCTACGTTAGAAAGCGCGATCACCAAATTCCACGCCAGCGAACAAGAGATGAAATTAACATGTTACACCAGAGCAACAGCCGTCACCACGCGTTTCCATCTGCTACGGTTTCGCGGGTTTAACTCTTCGTTAAGTACATTTAGTATATTTAGACATAGCGTGCACGCATCATCGTTCGATTCTCAGAAAATTTGTTAAAAAAAATTAACTTTAAAATTATCGACAAAGTAAATTATTTGCAATGATTTTACTCTCTTTAATTTATCGGAGAAAGAAATCTCCATTCTTTTATAAATATTTCATCTCAACGACCGAAACTGCATCGACGATTTACAGATAATAACAATCAGCGAATAGAAATGCAAGCGAGTTTTACGATTCGTCAGACGGTACAGAAACGTATTCGAGTCAATGAATAACAAATTATGATTATTAAACCAACGAACGGAACGAGAAAGTTGAAGAGATAATGGCTACTTGTCGGATTCTTCTCCCGGCCAAGTACGATCAACGCGATTCCCACCGGTGTATCCGAGAAATTTGTAATTCATAAGAGATCAATGCGAAACTAACTATGATCTTCCTAATTTCCTTTGGGACCGAGGCGAACTTTGCCGCGCTACGACGCAAATGCACCTCGCATGCGAACGCTCGATAAACGGCATCGCGAATGCAAAGCAAATTTATATCTTATTCGTTAGTCTCGATCGATAATCGTCGCGGATGACACTCGACGTCGCGTAATAGCGTGTAGTTTGTATCTCAGGATAATATCTCGGTAATTCTCACAATTAGATGAGCATCTCGCGTCTGCGACGCAACGAAAATGTTTGCAGTTGTTATCGTGTGTTTGATCACGTTGTGCATCGACGATCTATTCGTTTCCAAAGATCGTCATTGTTTTTATCACTGAAAGTGATTTTAGCGGGGGTAACCCAGAAAATCACTTCCGGGCCTCTTCGCAGTGCAACGCTAGTGCAACGAAAATTAGCGATTGGTTGATTTGGGTCACGTGATTCGCGAGGGGGCGTGGGGTAGACCTCGAGTAGATGAATGAAAGCCTTTTATTTTTGTAGAAGGAAGAAATTTTATTGCAACGTTTATTGCAACTGGATCTTTATGCAGACTCGTAGTTTCATAGAATGTTATGCAGAATATAATATATTACAATATAATATTATAAATATAATATACGCAAAACATATACACTCTAGAAACTTTAACATGCTATACAATTTCGCACTCTATAATTTGTATAGAAATCCGCGGTTTAATTACAACCAACGTAACAATTGACAACGAACGCTTTCAGGCGAAATAAATAACAAAGTATCTTCTTACACAGGCAAGTTCACACAAACTTTTTCCATCTGTACGTACATGTGTACCTGATCTCGTTCACGAGTAGCAATGCAAGTTTGGCTCCGGACATTTCTGGACACCCGGTGCAGAGACACGGTTGACGAGAATTTTGTCACGGCATTGGAATTTATCGCGTCGTACATTTTCCCCGAAATTCGCTCTATGTCTGTCAAAATGTGCGGGGAATTCGGGCGAAATAAATGCACGCGCGGCATTAAGACTAATGAAACGCGATAAATTTTCTAAGAGCGGAAGGGGGAGGGGGGAGGGGTGTGTGTATGTGTGTGTGTGTGCAGTTGACGTGCGAACTTGTAAGGAAAGCTTTCTCGGTTCGTCATAAATGTACTTCCTGCTACGAAATTTATCATAATTTTATAAGCCACGCGAGTTGAGAAACTCGCGGACGTCTTGGCACACTTTCCTAACGGGTATTCCGTGTAAGAAACTAATCATGCTTGACATTATCGGCCTCGGTTGAGACGAACATATATGTATATACGTACACGTGAAATATATATACACATACAACACGCCTTCGAAAACAGCGATACGCGGCGTTTTTGTGAAAGAGAAATGACGCATATTTGAAGGAGAGCAGAGAAAAATAGACGAAGTGCCGCGTGACCGTTGTGAAAATCTCGGTCGATAGGTACGGCTGAACGGGTGATTTTACGGTGAAAGCGATACATTGAAATATTCAGCGATACCACGCAGCGGCGAAGAAACGCTTTCGTTTCTCACTTGAAATTTTACCGGCGATGAAACGTTTCTTAGTTGTCCCACATTTCGCGGAACGTGGAAAAGTGGTTTTGCTAACGCTTCGTAGATAACGTTCCCAGTTGCGCGAGAGACAAACAAGCCTAATAAATAAACCGGAGAATGCTGGAATTGTTCATGAATGAAGAAATATGTCGGCGACAGATTACGGTTTCTTAAAAAATACTCTGCAAATATGCAGAGCTCGCGATTCCCTCGCTCGGCTTCTTTGTGCAATAATGTTTGGAGTTTGGATACGTTTCTGTACGTGTGTATGAGTTTGGAACGAATAAATTTATCACGTGCAATGTTATATTCCTTGATAAAACATTATGTGAATTCGTGTTTTTGAAAATATCATTTTTACAATTTTATACGTTGAATATTATATTTCATATTACAATTATCAAACAGTTTTGAAATAAATAATGGAAAATACACAATGAAACGTAAAGTTGACACAAGAATCGATTTTGGAACTGTTTTGCAAATAAATAAAATTGAAATTGAATTATAATTCAATTAAATGTTTAAGACATTGCATGCATCTTCTTAGGTCAATGTCGTAATAATATTCTTATTTTTCATATTAAACGAAATGACCAATTTCTTGATAGAATGTTTTTAATATCGTTCGATCTAAAAAAGCGAAGACGACGTTGACATATAAAAGAAGCACACGCGCCACAGACCGCGTTCTTCCAAATCGTCGACTTTCAAAATAGGTTTAAAAAAAATTTCACAACGCGTAGCTTTTTAGGAAATTTAGTCGAGGCGAGCAAGCTACGCGGAGATCGCCCTCTAAGCGCAATTTCAGAAACCGATTAGCGAACAATGACGATTTGAATATCGCGCAATTAATCGTTAATTCATCTTTATTGTTGCGAGCGTCGAAGCGTTTTGCGATTAGGATCGTGAGAGTTGTCAAGAAGCTCGAAGGCGGCGAAATACTTATGCAAAATACTTATGTAAACCGGCACGAATAATTACGCAATTCGCGAGGAATGTTGGTAGTCGAACGACTACGTTATACCCGTGAACTCGAACGTTCTGTTTACGTTTCGGCTCTGAAATCAGCAAAGAGTACGACGAATCGAAAAAATTATGGAAAAACTACAAACACCGTTATCCTCTGAGACGCACTGCTATTATCTGCGCATTTTACTGAAATGTCAAACGTCGAGCAGTTTACGTACTCGTGGGGATTTACGCGGATTTACGCGGAGAAAGTAAAAAAGACTGGCCTGCCGTTGTACGTATGTACAATACAACGTCCGCGACGCGTTTTATTTGCACAAATACTCCCTGCAACGTGACTGATTCCCCTTCTTTTCATAATTAACACGAATGTTAATAATTCACACACGTGACAATTTCACGTTTCACGCAGACTACGGATGAACCAGATATTTTGTACGAGTTATTGTGAATATCAATTCCTTAATTTCGTTGTACAAGTACAAGTACACTCCTACTCGAGATCTATCCCACGCCCCCTCACGAATCACGTGACCCAAATCAACCAATCGCTAATTTTCGTTGCACTAGCGTTGCACTTGAAGAGGCTCGAAAGTGATTTTCTGGGTTACCTCCACTAAAATCACTTTCAGGAATAAAAAGAAATTCAATCTTTGCAGCCAAATGAAAAGAATAACCACGGTACAAATTAAGTCAAAATATAAATTATTATTGAACTCGATATATCCAAAAATTATCGAATCTATACAATTACCAAATATTCCTTGACAAAGGAAAAATATTGCTTGGACGAAATGTAGTATTTTCACACGATTGGAATCCTCGAAACACGCAATCAGAAATGCAGAGGATTGGTTAAAAATTCAACAATTTTTTGACTGATCGGTATATAAAATACCACTCTGAAATTCTCTGGAATACCTACAGGGATTACTGAAAAGATGAATGCGCAATTCGTACGTTTCTCCACATCACTGTATCGATTTGAGAATTATATTCGGAATTACGTGCAATTTAAAAGCAAAGGTACCAAATATTTCTAGATTGATATAACGACGAGCATTTCAATTGCAAGATAGCACAGTTTTATATATATATATATAAACAAGAGCATCAGAAAAGCAACTGGTCGTTTAATAAAAAAAAAATCAAACGCTTCTTTTTCTTTATAATTATAATGCTTCATATTCATTCTGAAATATCCCCTAGTTTTTGTGAACAATGTATATAAAAGTATTATGCAAAACTCAAATGGTTCATGCTTTTTAATACAGAGGATAAAGTTAAAGTATTGAAAATATTTATTATTAATGAATATTTAGTATTTATACATATTTTGTTATTCGCTATAATATTTACTATAGTGTTTATTCGATATTAATAAATATTCAAGCATGACATGAATGATGCATCTGCGCTCCAGTTCAGCATTTCATTCGTTCACGTGCATATAGCTCGCAATATCTGTACACAACAAAGTTAATGAAAAGTATTCCGCACACGTATACAATCACGGCAATAATTGCTTAATAAATTTCAAATTAAATTTCACGTTATAGCACAGCCTCCTTTCAAGAGGGCATAAACCAAAGTAATCAATAACGAAAAGTGTAACCGTTGATAAAAGAGTAATAAATAAAAGTGCGCAAATTTAATCGATTTTCATCGTTCGCTTGATAAAAAGATTCGGGTAACAGACGAAAAGCAAAAAGTCCGCGATACAAAAAAAAAATGTAAATTTTTAAATTACACTATTAGTAACTATACTAAAATATATACACTGGAACATAAAAGTCTACAAATTATTATTTGAAATTAATATCATTGTTGAACTAATCATCTCTACGTGTACGTAGTATATAATAAAAATTTGCGGAAGTCGTATTTATATACAAATTATGATAAAAAAAATTAAGACGAGAGATCTTATATATGTGTGTTTATAAATTGGGCGTCAATTGACTTCTCAACGAGCAATTTATAATACAAAAACATCTTATCGATTTTTACTTATAAACTCGTCCTGTTTTCTTTTCTTTTCTTTTCTTTTTTAATGCTGACCATTAATAGAACGGCGGTCCGGTATTTTCCAGGCGGTGAAAAAGAGAAGATGCGCACGCAAAAAAAAAAAAAAAAGGGAGAAAAGACAAATAGGGGAAACCGGGAGAACATACCGGAACGGGGGTAAAGAAAGCTGGGCAAGTTAGTACATCGATTACGAGAAGTGTCGAGCACATGCCTCGGTTCCACACCAAAAACAACGCGCGATTCCTCCGCCTTTTCTACAGCCGAAAACAACCACCGTGTGATACGTTTTCGCGCAGTTTCTCAGATCTGTCTCCACAGGATCCGATCGAAAGTTTGATTCTTTCCCCTCTTTTTTTTTCATCCTCTCGTTTGTAACCTTCGAGGGACGTTCGATTATTGGATGAGAGACGAGTAAATTTAAATGTGATTCACGCGAATTTTTATGAAACACTATGTACAATAATTAGTTCAACAATGGTATTAATTTCAAATAATAATTTAGAGATTCTTATGTTATATTTCAGTGTATTTTTATCACTGAAAGTGATTTTAGCGGGGGTAACCCAGAAAATCGGGCCTTTTCAGATGCAACGCTGATGCAACGAAAATTAGCGATTGGTTGATTTCGGTCACGTGATTCGTGAGGGGGCGTGGTGGACCTCGAGTAAGAGTTTTTTTTTTTTGTATATTACGTAGTTTATTCTTGTACTGTGCACTCTAATCCTAACCAAGATTTTTGCAAGAATTTCTTAATTTGTTGCAAAATACCACGTTTCACGACACGAAGAAAATTTCGCTCGCTCGTCGACCGATTGGTCACTCGTAGTTAAAAGCCCGATATTTCAGTTCCGCCGAGCAATCGTCGTTTTCTCGTTGACAAACTATTTCTCAAAATTTCGTCCTTCCATCTGCGACAATTCAATCGTCGACTTACGGCCGATAGAGTGCCTCGCGGCGCAAATTTCAGAGGAAACGTCGCACAAACGAGCGGGATTCGAAACGAATTCGAATGGATTTTGATTTTCGTCGCGTTAGAAAGCTCTGACCGAGCTGAAGCGAGTACGCGCGCGCGTGGAGAGAAAGTCGGCCAATCGACGGACCGTGCGCGCAGATGAAACGCGCTGGAAGATCGAAACGAAAATGAAAAACATGTTTTTAAACCGTTGAATTCGCGAGAGAAACCGGTCGACGATTTCGGAATGCTTTCGCGTCGGTTGTTCGGCCAAATAAAATCAGAATAACGAACGAATTCCGATCTACTAAATATTTCGAATACGCTGGACGCTTCAATTGGTTTAATTGAAAGAAATAGCGGGAGTGGGGGGGGGGGGCAGTGGAGGATTCGATTCTGTCTGTTGCGACGCTGCGATCGGGTCAACTCCCTCTCTCCCGGCGAAATAAAAAGTAAAAACGTTCTGTCAAGCCCGTTGAAAAAGTTCGATGAATAAACATCACCGAGCTTTTCAACTTTTGTATCGCTTGTATCGATTAAAACATTTCTATTAAACGTGCCAACGGCGACACGCTGAGATACTAAAGAACTCGTTTCGGCAATTTTCGCTATCGTTTATCACATATCGATGGCGCTCGATAATTTTTAACCAGGTGCGCGCGTGTTCGCTCGGGCGTAAAATTTATGTCAACTTTTATCAGTTGTTGTAACAAAGACGAATGGAGGGATAAAAATTTATCTTTTCGTATCTACCATCGTGTAACGCCGAAACGTTTAACTTTCGGTTACTGTTGCTAACAGATTAATTAATAATTAATAATAATAAATTATCGATAACAAAATTATAGATAAAATATAGATAAAACCAACATAATCCATTAATAAATGGATTACGACGTTAAATATCATTAAACATTCGCAAAAAGGAGCGAAAGATATTCTAAAATATTTTTCATCCTTGTTTTTTTTTTCTTTTTTTTTTTAACAATCACGTTCGGAATTGCAAATAAATAGCGAAAGAATCGCGGGGACAGAGCCTCTTTCCCCTCGAACGAGCCATTTTAAATTCCAATTCGTTTGTATCGCGATAATCGCGCGACCGCGCGTTTCGATTGTCACGTACGCTTGCGTTTTTATATTTCAGTCGGTTGATCAAGTATTGCAAAGCAGTTTGCTGCAAACGTCGTGTTTCAAAGAGACGTAAAATCGATGGACGGCAATCCGGCCGGCGCTCCATTTTTGTCGTGTTAGGCGTTCCTCGCTCCTTCCAGCGATTCTCCTATTACGCTAACTACCCTCTTTCGAGAGGGAAAACTTCGTTTCCCCTAGAGTATTAGCCAACTGATTGGCAAAGGCTCCAAGTTCACGCCCACACACTAACGAACGTGCCAGTAACTGGCGAAAACGTACTAGTTTCCTGACTTTCATCATTCGGTATCATTGACTAATTAGAACAGACCGGACGTCTGATGCTTTTCGTGTTTGAGGTTATCTAACCCACGTGCCATTTTCGTGTCACGTCCTACCTTATCGACTTAGGGTCTGAGCTTCCACAGCTAGTAATAGAAATTAAAATTCTTTAAAAATTATTTATCGAATTAAACGTGATTACTTATTTGCCCAACTTAATTTTTCACTGTAATGTAATTATTTTCTGTGTAAATTAGCATAGACTTATAAATCATTCAGTGTATGTCAACAGAGTTATAAGTTAAAAACTAGCTGCGCAAGTGTTGTTTCAGTTTGCAACGAATATAGAAGTTACAGTAGTCATTGTTGTCATTGTTGTAAATTAATGGGGGCTATGAAACAACAAAAATTTAAAAATGAATTATTAATTGCTGTAACAGAGAAATCGACTGTTTCGAAGTATTGATTACAGACGAGGTAATTGTTTTATTTATTTAACTGTTTGTGCATCTGTGAAACACGTATTTTTCAACGAGTATGCAGTCTCCGAAAATTGTATCAGTTTCGCAATGCAGAGACTGAAGCGAATATTGGAAGGCGAGGATTACACGTTTTCTAAAGACAGAATTTAATGGCTAATTTAATTCAGTGGCTTTTGCAAGTCGATGCTATGTTAAATAAATGAAAAACAGGAAAAATAAAATTACAAAAATGGCGAGATTTAGAACTCATATTTGGAAAGGCAGAAGCAGATTCTGAAGATAATTATTTTAACGAACAAAATTCGTTGTACGTGTTCTACCTTTGTTCTAAGAAACCACACGAGCTATAGGAAAATAGGAAAATTAGCAATTGTAAAAGATGAGTCGAAACGCAGACTTTCGCCAGCGAACAATATGCGCGATGAGTAAATATCGCAAACACCGAGGAGAAACCACATCGTGAAGACCCAATGAAAAAATAAATAGCTAATATTTCAAATCGATATACGTTGTCAATAAAGATGTCTTGCTATCTTCTTCAAATGCAACAGTTTACCCAGTATATGTGCTAACAGCTTGTAAAGCACATACATCAAAGATATGACAAATGAAAAAGGCTTTACGGGCTGTCTATAGAATTTAGACTCAACAGTCGTACTGATAAGTGTTTCTTCTGAGTATTTGTGCAATTAAAATTCTCGATGTGAATAACCTACATCTGAATCAATGAGACAAAATTTTGGCGAACGAAATTTTCGTATGACAGAAAAATCAGATATTAAATAGAGTATTGCTATTTTGGTATTATAATATTTTTTCTTTTTTTTTTTGCTTATCAATAACCATTATCGACGACTGAAATTTTGAATAATAATAATACGCAATAATACATAATAATACAATGTGTAAATTATCGTTTACGTATCATTTATGCATTATTTCAGTCTTCTGGTGCTTCACAGATTAACATAGCTCCGCTTCAATCGTGTTCTCTTGCTCGCTAATATCAGAATGATTTATCACTTCTGCGGTAAAAAAAATTATAAGCTTCAGAGGGAACTAAGCGACGTTTTTGCGGTCCAACTTCGATTCGCAAAAACGATGTAAAACACGTGAAATTAAAAAATTATGAAACCAGTTTGTAATGATAAATAGGCAGTAGTATTACACCTGTAATAAATCACTGCGTTTCTGAACATTCTTGAGGAAAAATAATTTAGAAAAAGTAGTAAGTAGACGATCAAACGTACGTGTCTCTTTTCAAACTATATACAAACTGCAAAACAACGTGCACGATATCTAACTGAAGATTGCTTGCAAAATGTTATTGCATTATGTAATTAACGTAATATTATTCCACCAATATTGCAATAATAATGGCACGCTGTATTAATAATGATATTACAATACTTGCATTAATAATGTCTGTTAGCAAAGTATGTAAAAATATCATAATTCATTAATATCTTTCCAAACCAAAGTCCATCCAGTATTTAATGCAAACATTTGTTGCAAACCGCTGTTCAAAGTTTACTCTACCATACGGAGTTTAAAACTTCGAACTGTAATAAAGAGACGTGATATATTACTTTTATTCGAAACGAAATGTACATACGTTATTACTTTTTTAATAATAAGCAAGCCATGTTATTATTATTAACGCCGTAGTTAATTTAAATATCACGACTTCACGTCCAAGTCATTTCAGAACGTAGACAAAAAATTCCAGGAAATCGATACATCGAATTATAAATTTAAATAGTATGAGTCTCCAATAAATATAAACGCGATGATGCGTTGCAAAATTTTCGAGTTCGCATATTGTCTGTTTATATCCAGAATTAAGCAACCTACGATTTATTTTATTAAACTTTTGTGCCTGGACAATTTTTTCAAATATTGTACACACGGCGAAAGAAGAAACTGAACTCTCAAACAGTGTCGCCCGATCATAACGTATAGACGGTCACACAGTTTTGGGTATCTCATTTTACTTGGTATTTCACATTTTCTCTGATCAAGATCGGCAGTAAGGTTACGTCGAAATTGCGTTACGTAACGAGAAACACGAGTCGAATGGAAGTCGATGACGAGGCAAAGAATCACGAAGCATTTCCTAGAAAAGATAGGGACATTATCACCAGAAAGAATTAAGCGCGCGATCGTTTATTAACGACGTTCTGACGATCTTAATTTTAAATTCTTAAGGCAAGAAAAGATATGTAATAGTACGTATTTAGTAAAATAATTAGTTTGACAGTGAATTATTTTCAAATTAAATTATCAAAAAACGATGTAATAGTAAATTGTTAAATTATTATTATAAAGAAATCGTAACTATTTTATTTACGTAAAAATACATGATATTATAATAGCCGTTTGCTATATATATATATATTGGGAAACATTTTACATTTGACAAACAAAACTGTTTTAACTGAGATTTAGAGACCTCGTTGTAAATTCTTTAAATGATTTATACTATATATGGGGGATGCAAAAAACGAAATAAGTAAAAATTTCTGTACGTCTACGTTACACAAAAGGACAAGAAGAATAAAAAACAAAACCATAAAAGAAAACATAAAAGCAAGAGGATACCTAGGAGTAAGCCTAGATTGCAGTAAACCTGAGTTCGTGGCCTCGCGAGAAATCTACTCGATTTACGTTCGGCGTGTTACGATCAACGTGTTAACAACTCTTGTAATGCGAACTGTAGAGAATTGTTTCTTCACTGTGTTATGTGTGCACAAACTACGATTTTCATGCATTTGTGGAGAATTTGGAAGTGTTGGAATGTATCTAACATGCAAGAATATACAAAATATTCAAAGTATAATATTCCTTTTACAATACTTAGTAGGTAAAATAAAATTCTATTTCCTTAGTTATTAATAAAGTAATATTGTAATTGTACGTACACTTAATATTGTATATTTATTAATTTAATTATCAATTTATTTTGAAAATTAAATTTTATTCTTCGACACCGTAAAATTGCAGACGACTAAAGTATAAAAATTCTACATCAGAGAAGAGTTCAAGAACTAGAAAAAAGTTCGAAAAATACAATAAAGAACGCGAACTTCCATTCGTCTATTTTACAAATATCGTTCAAATCTTTAAAAACGCAACATGGTAAATCTGTAGAAATATTACAAATTGGTCGTATTAATCATTTTTGGCGTTAATCATTTTTGACTCGAAACAAGGCGAGAGTACTTTGACGTACGATTTGGAAACGAAATTTGTTATGCCGATTACGTCGGCATGCTCTGTAGGTTTGACATCGATTGCGAACCCGTAATTGCGAGATAGCACGATCGGGGGTGACTAATAAATGCAACCCAATTAACGCTCAACGCTTTCGCAAATCTGACGAACCATACCCCGCGGGTATTCAATTTTCAGTTAACGATTTATTACCTAATTATGTTGAAGCTTACGAATGTGTAACTGTACACACGAGCGTAACGCACGTTCGTATAATTTAGAAATTAAAAGAGACGTCACTCGCGGAAACCAACACGATAATGCAATGAATAAAGACGTACGATTAAATTTGATTGAAATTACAATAAAAATATCTTCCGTTCAATTTTCTATTCTCTCGCGAGAGAGAGAAGCAAAGAGATTTTCCACTACGATTGTTTTTTTTTTTCGATGCATCTCAATTAAAAAAAGTACACGACCTGTATCCCAGTACGACTCGTTTCACTGAAAGGCCCAGAAGCAACTGTTCCGACTAGGAAACGAAGACGACCTTTTTGCTGTTTTATTGATATGCAAACATTTGAATCGATAGAAAACAAATTACAGGCGCGATCGCTCAGTGCCAGACAACGCCACTCCTACTCGAGGTCTACGCCACGCCCCCTCGCGAACCACGTGACCCAAATCAACCAATCGCAAATTTTCGTTGCATTAGCGTTGCACCTGAAGAGGCCCGATTTTCTAAGTTAGTGATAAAAAAAAAAATATTATTATTATGCACAACAATTACAAATATATATAACGTATAATTATTACATTCAAAATTGTTGTCAAATGATATTTATTAAATTAAAAGTTTGTAGATTTTTATTATAAAATGGTAAATGGAATTTGAGTCATTTCATCTGTAACAACCAATAATTAATTCATAAAGTTATAAATCTCATCATGCCGATTTTTGCAGAAATTAACAGAGATTAATAAAAAAAAGTTGATAATGAACATTTTATAATATCGAGTTCATCGTGTTGTGAATTTAATTGGGATATTACTGTCCAAATAAAATTTACTTATTTTTATTTAGCTTCTTAATATATCTTTCTCTCTTCGTTTTTATTTTGAAAACAACGTCCCAACGTTCGAAGAAAAATCGACTTAATTTAACAATTAACTCAGCTTCTGCAACGTTTTACGCAATAAGAACAAAATAAACCTCCCTCTGTTTCTGAATTTATCGAAACAGTATTACAATTCGACCGAATAATTATCGCTTCCTCGGTTGTAAACTACAATTCACTTTATTTTAAAATCAGGCTACTCTGAAACGGACGAGCAGCAACGGAAATCCGATTAAACTCAAAGAATGCGAACGCATAAAGGAATCTGAAGATATTACAAACGCGAATGCTCAGAAGGGAAATCCGTCGTTCAAAACATCCATCAATTTCGTATTTAAAAGACAAAGAGATGAATAAACACTGCGTCGTTTGACTCCATTGAGAATTGACCGTAATGTTATAAATATCGATTAATACACAATATAATGCAATACTACGATAAATGAATATTGAATTAATAATACCAATAAACATAACATTAATTTCATAAAATTATAGACCAAGGATGAAAAAATTACTAATTTATAAAATTACCAAAATTACAATCCACTAATTGATCCTTAGCTTATACATGGTCAATTTACCAGAAAAAGATCGATTTCTATCAAAAGTTGATAAGACGTCTCAAACTTATAAACAGCGGTGTACGCATCAGCGCGCATTGAAGCAACGTTCGAGTCTGGGAATATTTTCTGTACAGTTCGTAATATTCAGCGAGTGAATGAGAGGTGGGCAAAATGGCTGATGATGCATCTGCATCTGCATATTAGCGGCTGAACTGTATTACATAAGTCGATGCGGAACTGACGTTTTTAGTTAGAGGTTAGGTTGCAAACCGGTGGTAATATCAAAGCGAATATCTTTGCTACATCTGCATGTATGCATGCATACGTACGAATGTACGTATGTAAAGTACACCGGCAACCTATTCGTTTCGGAGTTTCTAATTAATCAGCGCGCATTAACATGTTGCCCGTATTTCGGGCTCGCATTTCGAATTTTTGTACATTTTCAGACGGACCGCGGCGTTTGTTGCTGGAAAAATGTGGGAAGGCAAAAAATTTGCAATTTTGTATCATTTTCTCTTAATTAACGAGATATGACGTTCTTGATTCGAGTGTCTCTCGGTTTTTTTTGTTTAATCCTTAAGCGACCATGAACTATGGTAATTTGCATCATGTTGCAAAAATTGGAGATTCTTGGTTTTATTTTGTACTTCATATTTACCGGCCTCTGACAGAGGCTAGTAACAAAATTAAATGAAACGAAATGTTCCAAAATTAAATTAACAACGTAAAACCTAAATTTAATAAATAAATTGTATTGAAATAACAAATAGATAAATTAATATTTATTAAATATCGGAAGTAGAGTGCTTGTTGTAAAATTTACCAGAGGAATTTACAATTTTTTTAATTGCATAAAACATCCAAAGTCTATTAATACGTTTCTAAAAAGCAACGACAAAAATGTTGTTCAAGTTCAGACTTTACGTATTCAAAGGGAGAAATTTGAATTATTAATTAAATAATGAAATACAAAAATATGTATTTGTCTTAAGTAATGTTATACTGCAGTAAAATCTTTATTCTAATCAAAATTCTTTCGCCAATTTATCTATCAAAAGGAGAAACATTTCACAGAAACATTTTAAAGAAGTTAAATGCAGGAAAAATTTGAGCAACTGTTGGTGAAGAAACGGAGGGAGAATAAGTTAGTGATCAGTCCTTAAGGAGTTCTTAGGTAAAGATTTTTATCTAAATAACTTGAGAACTTAAATGGAAGGTATTTGAACTGTAGAAATTGTTCCAGTTGAATACGTGTCATTATTGATTTCTTACAGTCAGTCTGTATTATTCATAATCCTCACAGAAGAAGATTTATTAGCACCATTGCATTCAGAAGAATATTTTAAGATATTGTACGTTTGCTTTCTACGTTAAAAAAAATATATATACAAAATTCCATGATTTTTATCTTGAACAAAGAACTCTTATGAAATCCTTGTTAAAAGAATTTTCAATTTTTAATTTTTACATTCAAGAATATTTGTCATGTTTTTAGATTATTCAATCATTGAGTAATTACTATCCAAGGATACTTGTTACGATTTTAAAATTTAAATACGTAACAAATATTTAAAATGTTGATGCAATACAATTTTGCAGTGTAAGATATTTAACAAATATTTAATGTGATGTTATTTAATAAACAAAACATATTTCGTTCAATAAATTGCGATTACTGTAACAGTAATATAACGTGAAATTAAAAGAAATTCTTGTCTCAAACAGCACTCGATACAAATTCAATTTTTTCGCAGGGAAACTCTGTATTTATTCTCGACAAAATATCGTCGAAATAATTGATTTCCTCTTTTACGAGAGAGACTCGATATGCCTTGCTTTCACATTCGCATGAATAAATTATGAATCGACGTACGTACAATTTCAAATATTTCTGCATTGTTCCACATTTTCTGACGTACACACGTTTCCAATGTCTCATTGTTGTATTATTCAGATACGTTATTTTTTATGATTGCGTAAATCACGTTGCGACTCGAATATTCATAGAACATGACAGGCATAAATAACGTTTCGCCAATGATTTCTTTGTAAACAAAGGATTTCAAAGTTACCTAACACTTTTTCAAACGAAACGATATATTTTTTTTTTATTCACTAATCGATGAAGCTCCAGAAAAAATTAATCGCTTAAGCCAAATTTAGGTCAAAAAATTATTAACTTTAATTGCAAAATCTATCGTGTGAAAGGGACAGTATTCTTGTCTTTCGCGCATAAATTCTGTAACTTTGAAATTAAAATAACTTTAATACTTTAATACCTGACTTTAATGTACTTTCTAATACTTTTAAATGATTTTTAATCACTACTGTGATCAATACTGTTTTTTTTATAGAGAATATTACGCTGCATCGAAAAATATTTTCCAAACCTCACCTATAAAAAGAAAGAGAAAAAAATATTACTGAACCTTAAAAAAAAAATTACTGAACAACATTCATCGACAAAGTTTATCCGCATCTGTACAAAGAACGGTATAAAAGACATTTAGGTGTTCCGATTCACGCGTCGCAGTCTGTGTTCAACCGAAAAGCGAGTATTGGGTCAGCGTACGAAAAACGCGGAACAAAAATAGGGAAAAAGGAGAATTTAGATTAGTGTTTTTTTCTCTCTCGCAAAATCCAGCGATTCGAAGTTAAATGGTTTGCAAACGTGTATTCGATTACGAGTATGATTTATTCCGTTGCACGAAGCGAGGTAACACGCAGTATAAACGAGGATGCCGGCGCGTTCGAGTGAACGAAATAACTAGTTCCAGTAACCGAATGTGAATCGAAAACGTTCGTGACTGTCCATTAATAAATTTGCAATTCGTACTCCTTTCAGATATCCAATGCGGATAACGCTGATAAACAGTCGGTTGCCGAAAATTACCTTTCCATATTTGCAGGAGCAGTATTTATTTGAAGGGACGTGCCGCACCGAGTCGTAAGAATCGTTTTGTGAATGTAATTGCTCGACTGCGAATTTCACGACCAAAGATCTCTGCAATTACGTGTGCGAATTCGAGTGAACGAAACAATTAATAAAGGCGAACTAATTCTCGTCTTGTCGAGCTTGTTCCTTGTGCTCGAGTTTAATTGTACAATTTGCTTTCAATATTAACACTTGAAAATATACATAACAAATCTAGAAGACAAAGAAATTATTTCAGTCGAAAAATTGAAATTCCAATGACTTAATTTGACCCTCTGAGTATTCATTTCGTATTAGAGTATATTAATTTATTAATTAATATTATTGTTAATTATCTGATCGAAAAATTCATAGTATATGGAACACATAGCTGTTATACTACTAGTGATTATGTATTTATATAAAATAAATTTGTTTATAAGTATATATTAAAAAGTATATATACATGAATCCCAAATTTGTCATGTACCCTTCATCTAGTATCAAATTTTTAGATTTTTGGATCAACAGAATATATGAAAAGAATGTGCAGTGGATCTTTATGAGAACAAACAATGTATTAGCAAAATATGTTTCCATAAAGTTTCCAAAAAGTATCGTGCATGGTGAGTTCCACGATAATAATACAAAAAAAAATTCTAAAAATTCGAGAGTCAAAGAAAATATCACTACAACATATTACACACTTGTAGTTCCAGTGTTCGATCTGCACTCAATGACTGAATGTTGTTAGAAATATTGGAAAATATTTTTTCCTAAGACTGGAGTGTTATCGCGCCCACATTAGAACTTAAAGACTTTTAAACCACATTAAAAACATTTTATATTCTGTTGTGAGATACACTTCCAAAAACACCTTCAAAAGTCTTAGGACACTTTTATTTTTAATATTCAGTACTTATCGTATCATCATCATTGTAGGATTCGTTATTGAAAACTGTCACTGCTACTTCTCTACGTAGCAAACTGATCACGGAAACGAATTTCGTTACTGTTGTCGCAGAAATATCGCGAGAAAATGAAGCGTGCCAATACCGTTCTTTCGGAAGCACAGACGAGGCGAAACATTCGATTCACTCTATTGGAAACGAAGCGAAGCGAAACATTCGTACGAAGCGACGCGGCTCGGAAAAGATCATTGTGCGATTATCGATCGAAATCGGATACGCGTGCGTGTATACGTATACCTGGACGATGCGAGCTCCCTGATGCGAGAAATGACAGATTCTCAGGATATGGAGCCATTAACACACCGAGACACGAGCGCGCGGGGTCGTTAAACTTTTCTCGGCAGTGGCCATTCCGCGTTCATTTGCTCGCGATCGCGGAATCCTCGAGGCAGAGGAGACGGGAGCGTGTTTCGCGAAACGAACCACCGGCGACTTACCTGCAACGAGAAAGAAGAGAAAAAGAGGAAATTAGATCGGGAGCATTGAGATTAGCTCGCCAGTGTAATTAAACACTGTGAAAACGCGAATTCCACGCTGCGCGAAACGCAAATAACTGAATCGAAGAATAATACGTGTGCGAAGATTTTCGAGGAAGTGTAACAAGTGTAAAGATGTAACAACGAATAATAGTATGATAAATATAGGATATAAAAGTATTGCTTAAGTTTTTATATTTTAATTCAAACCCGACCATGCTAATCTGACTGAGATTATTTATGATCAAGCTTATTTGTTTATAGATCTTTTGTAATTAGAATAAAATCCCAACTGTAGATTATTACATATATTTGTTGTACATATATAATACACAATAAATAAATGTATTTGTCACTTGTGTTATAAATATACATACAATACATACAAAATTTATGATTTATGTTGATTTGTATTATGCATATAACAACTTTTGTAATCGATAACAATTATTTTTATTACTCCTTATGTTATGTAAACCTCGAAGCTGTGAATAGGATATCGGTGGGGAGGAAAGAAATAAAGAAAGAAGAGAAAATAAAAAAAAAAAGAAAAAGAAGAATGGGAAACCGGTTGGTAAATGTAGTTCTGTTTCATTCACCTTTTATGGATTGATAATCGCACCTACAGCAATTTCCACCTTACGCGTTGGAGATCAATAGTGGTAGTGTGTATCGACGTAGTATAATGGTCGAAACTTGTTACGTAAGAGTTCGCTCTTAAGGGAAGCACTATAAACTTGTGTAACCGATAGGTGAAAGAACGGGGGAGGAAAGGAATATAGGGATATATATATACGTCGTCGTTGTTGCAAACTTTGCGAAATTTTGTCAAACTCTCCACGGACGCAAATTTCAGAAACTTTTTTTTTTTTTTTGTACAGTTGTCTACGGTGAGTCGTAATTTGTGGTGCAGATGGGACGACGAGACGAGAAACGGGACGAAACTCAAAAACAGCGAGATTATGTTGGAAGTTTTATACCCCTCGAGGAGAGACCGCGTTTAATAATCTATCGCTGTATTGGACAGGCTAGGTTGTTCCGAAAGTTTCCTTCGTTTCGTTAATGAATAATGTATGCACGCGTATTTTATGTTTTACATCGTGTTGTTGAAATTATACGTCGTCCGCTCTGATTTGCTACTCTCCAAAACTTTTGTAGTCTGCCAGGGAAATATTGCAAAGGTGCATTGCCACGTCATTCGCTGAGCTCCAAATCTTTTCTTTCATCACTGAAAGTGATTTCGGGGCTCTTCAGGTGCAACGCTGATGCAACGAAAATTAGCGATTGGTTGATTCGCGAGGGGGCGTGGGGTAGACCTCGAGTAGGAGTGGCGTTGTCTGGTGCTGAGCGATCGCGCCTGTAATTTGTTTTCTATCGATTCAAACGTTTGCATATCGATAAAATTTTATGGCAAAAAAGTCGTCTTCATTTCCTAGTCAGAACAGTTGCTTCTGGGCCTTTCAGTGAAACGAATCGTACTGGGGTACAAGTCGTGCAGTTTTTAAAACAATTTTTTTATATTTATTTAAGAAAATATTTATTCAGAAATAAAACATGAAGGGAAATTTTATTTTTTAAAAAAATTCCCTCCGTGGCTCGATAAATGGTGATAGTTCACTGGGAAATTCTAGAAATTTTGGAAATCTCCCGGAGAGACAGAGAAATGGGTGGTAATTCAATAATATAACGTAAAACGTAAAACTGTTCATTAATAAAATGAAAGAAACTCTTTCGGGACAATCTAATTTAAGGCTTAATTGTAATAATTTAGAATTTGCACAGCTACTTTTGATTTTTAAATTTATCATGCAACGGGACAGTGAGCGCAAGCACTTTTCCCAAAGTGCTCAAAGCGATCAAGCAACTCAAGACCTAGTCCCATCAAGAACAAAAAAATTCCTTGCTCTCGCGAAAATTGCGGCGATCGAAAAATGAAACGAGAGGAGAAGTAGAAGGAGGACGGCGAAAAGTAGAGAAGAGGGTGAGAGGGAGTGGGAGAAGATTGCGCTCGGGACCTTGGCGTACGTTCGCAGATCGCGGTGGCGCGATACGGGCTATTAAGTGTACGCAGAGCAAGAGTTAATTTCATTGAACTTTCGCCGGTGGCACGGCGAGCGAAGTTTTGCCCCGGCAGTCGCGAAACGCGAGGGGGGAGGAGAGTTTAAACGACCATCGGGAGAATGCGTAATGAGGATGAGAAAACTATACGCGGCAGCGCAGTCGCGTCGGTCGCGCTCAACTTGTTGGATGCAGCCCTCGCCGCATCCAGTCGACGAAAGTTGCCGTATTACGTTGCATTACAGGGTGGCGTTCGCGCGAATGACAAGCTTCCGCGTTGACTCTTCTCGTTTCACGCCGGCAGCGCTTCGACGACGCAGCGCGCGCGCGAAATAATTCCGTGACGATAAGAATTTCCTAATTAAGCCGTAGCTGCGAGATGCACGCGTTCGTTTAACGTCACGGCTTCCTGCTTGGAGTTTTACGGGTCTTGTACAGGCTGCGCGCGCTTGACTGGCGATAATCTCATTGTTTCTTTTTTTTTTGGAGGGTGAGACCAGCAAATTTCGATGATTTTTGAATACACGTTGAGGAAATGATTTTTCTGTACGATCGAGCCTGGTTTTTCATGGATCAACAATGTTTGATTATGATTGCGTTGCAAGTAGTACAATTGTCTTGTAATCTCTATTAAAAAAATTTTCGGAAAACGTCTTAAAATTAGAGAATAATTTATACTTCGATTTCTTTCAATCTCATAAAACTGTAGAAACATAAGGACGAAAGGAACATTAATCCAGTCTTTGTAATCATCTTTCTCCAAGGATAACATTACACATAAAATGTTTCGTTCGCTTTTAAGTTAAAAACTCTTTCGTTTATAGTACAAAAAGAAGAAAGATAAAATATTTATATAATATCTTATAGAAAAAAAAACAGCTTCTTTCTTTCTCGAATATTTCGCTTGAATTGCTGTCTATCGTCGGGCATTTCAACGGCTGTAAAACATTCAGAAATTACAGGTTTCGGAGGTGAATGATTAACGTCGTCGAGAAGCCTTCAATTTAATTGACTCGTTCTGCATTCGCCTTTGCTGCGTTTGTAGCAATTTAGTCGTCAATCCCACAGACAATGCGGTTTTCATCGACTCGTCCGCAAACGTCTAGAAATCTCTCTGAGAGTTCAGAGTCCGAATAGACAAATCATCGAGAGGATCCTCTAAAGTTCACCGATTCGTTAAGTATCAAATACGGTCTGCATTAATCGTAAATAAACAAAAAAATTCTTAATGCAAACGTCATTAAATGATATTTAGTGCCTACAATTCCGACAAACGGATCAAGAATGATCCGAATCGGCAATTTTTTAATCGGTGGTTCGAGGATTTAAGTAACTAAGGTAAAATCCTAGACTTTGCATCGAAAATCAAAGGGCATATTAGAAAAAACTGTACGACTTGTACCTCAGTACAATATTCGTCTCAATGAAAGGCCCAGAAGCAACTTTCCGACTAGGAAATGAAGACGACTTTTTTGCCATAAAATTTTATTGATATGCAAAACAAATTACAGACGCGATCGCTCAGTACCAGACAACGCCACTCCTACTCGAGGTCTATTCCACGCCCCCTCGCAAATCACGTGACCCAAATCAACCAATCGCTAATTTTCGTTGCATCAGCGTTGCACCTGAGGAGACTCGATTTTCTGGGTTACCCCCGTTAAAATCACTTTCAATGATAAAAAGGGACACTTCAATTGTTCATAAAACATTATCTTATTAAAAACAAGTGCGATTCATGTAGTTAAGAGAAGAGAGGTTTCGAGGATATTTCAGTCTCTGATGATAACTCACCCGGTATAAATGCTATACAACAGGTACGTACAACAGCGCACGCAAATACGTACACCAACTGAAACTGTTAATGTCCCCTGTGCTTTGCCGCTCGCTGTTCAAAAACTATTGAAAATAGTGGCGCGTTAACCCTTAGCCCGAGCTCGCGCCCTGTACCGCGCCGTTTACCGGCATTATTCTACCCACTTATGCAAATAGGATCGTACAGGACGTGTATAGAGGGGATCGAATAAAAAGAGCCGACCGCGGAAAAGCGATGGTCTCTTAAAGCCAGTGCTTGTATAAACTTCGATCCCGTCACGTCGTAAATCGAAAACTCGCCGACAGTTTAACGCATCGCGCTGCCTTTCCATATCGGGCCGGCACTTTATGGACTGGCGAGGTTCTTCTACCTGCGTGCTTTGTGCTCGCTGCTACAGTGCTTTATCGGCTCCTTAACATTTATTTAATGTTATGGAAAGACATCGATGACAGGCCAGGAAACGTCGATCCACATACAGACTAATAAATACCGGATCAAACCGTGAGGACTTTTATTAACTTTTCGTTCGGCGGCTCGTTACTCTTCGACGATTCTAACTGTGAATATTCGATTGACCCGTGTCACTGACCTGGAGGCAATTGTACGTACGGGGTGCGCTCAGGGCGGTACAGCCGAGCAGGAAGGGATTTCCGAACGGGTCGAAAAGAAAGAAGAAAGTTGTTTCGTTAAAGCCCCTCAGTTTTCGAGAGAATCGAGTGTGAAAATTTACATCAAAGTGTATATGTACTCGAACTATTTAGATAGACAATTGGATACATTTCGTTAAAAATTGCAGTGTACTTGAATTTTTAAATTCATTTCCATTTTCTACAAAAAAAAAAAAAATGTCACTTTACGTTCTTCATTTATTTTCGCACGTAGAATAACCTTTTGTTAATCACTCTTTTCTGTCACGTCGAGCATTAGCTAATTTCAAGCGTATCTGATAAACTTTCAAACTCGATTCTCACGACAAATTCTCTTTTAATCCGTCCAACTCCGATTGTACCATCCGTCCTGAGACACCCTGTACGTGAGTCGTATCCTCGTTGCGACAGAATATCATTTACGTCTGTCACTCTGACGTTGATACAAAAGTCAATAAATTGACAAAATAATTCAATAAGATATTAAATAAAGACAGGAGTGTAATTATCGTTCAAAACGTATTGATTTAGTAGCACGGGAAGCTGGTGGATTAAATGAGAAATAAAATAAGGAAAGAAAAGTTAATGATGGACACTATTTATATCGTGTTGCTAAAAATGATAATACGAGTCTCGAGCTTCCTTGAAAATAATTATATTATTTAATAAATTTTGTTCATAGTAAAACTATCATAATTTTATAATTACGACAACTAATATTTCATTTACTTTTCAATGAATTCACCTGATCAAATTTTATTTTTTATTATTGAAACTATTGAAATTCCAATATAGTTTGCTCTATAATTTTACAAAAAGGAATTGAAGTATTTATGATATTATGAATTATCATTTGGTCCTTAACGAATTAAAATCTTTAATCGATCACTGTTTATTTTTTTATACAATCTTGTGATATGTTATACTTTCGAAAACCTCTATTAGTATCACGAACTAGTTTTCAGCTTCGTTGGACCAAAGTTCGAAGTTGCATTCGATGATCATTCATGGTTCATTTTGACGGATACATAATCTAACTTTTTCTAACAAAACAACTGAGAAAACGCTCAACATATCGAAGCTTCAAATCGACGTCTAATAGATCGATTGTAATTGAGTAGTTAATAGCACCGTGTGTATCGCATCAGATCTTGTTCTTGACAAAGTTAAATATTATTAAATTTTAAAAATACACTGGTATTATTATCGCAGATTCAACCAGCCCTTTATCCCACACTTGTACGAATTATAATTTCGATTTAACAGAAACGCGCAAACTTCAAATTATCAATTTATAAAAAATTATCAATCATTAATTTAATTATTAAATCTCTTAAATTGAAGATTAATACTGATGCAATTTAGTTAATTTAATACCATGATGTTACAATAACTAACGCTTACTTAACAAAACTGAAAAACCTCGTTTCATTTCAAAGTACGTATTATCCTATACGTAGGTCAATATCTCGTAGCCATCGAGATTTTTACTGTTAATAATGCTTCCCTTTCGTTCAACGTTTTTCCTCTCTTAAAATATTCTCCAAGTGATACACTGCTTCCAGAGGAAATCTTGACTGATCGACTGTAGAAAGAAAGAAAAGGGGGGCGGGGGGGAGAAAAAAGGAAAAAGAAAAGAGAAGATAATATAAACGCAGACGAGAGAAAGAACTCGACTTCACAATCGACGGTGGTACGTTTTCATAAAATCGAACACACGGAAACGAGCCGTTCTTATCGTTATTCGCAGTCGACGTGCCATTATCTAGTAATAGGTAAAGCCCGACACTTAATCAAACAACCTTATTCCGTTTCGCGTTCTCGCGTGTCGCTGCACCATCATGAGAGCCATCGATGTAGATCGTTAAACACGCTACATCCGGTAAGTGCAGCCGAGATTACGTATATCGTAGACGGCAGACGGCTTTGAACTTCGGCGCTCGATTAATCAATTGACGAGCAAAAAAGAAGAAAAAAGGAAAGAAAACGACGGGCAGGCAAAAAGAGCGTTGGAAAATCAGAGACGAAATAATTAGAGGTGGGGAAACCGTCGGAGGCAAAAGAGACAAGCATGAACATCGTTTGATTAAAACAAATATTGTGTAATCTTGAAAGAAAGTTGGCAGAAAATTCAAAATTTATAATATTCAAAAAAGAGACAAAATAATTAGAGGTGGGGAAATCGTCGGAGACGAAAGATTTAGAAATGAAAATAACAAATTAGTGGAAATGATTCACTGATACTTTAAATTGTTATTTCTTATCATTATCTCGAATAAATTTTGCCCTGTAGAAAAATGAGGGAGCGAGTAGAGAAAGAGAGAGAGTTATCGGAAGAAAAGACAAGACTGTGTAAATTCATTGACGTAAATGTTACAAAGAAATGAATTTCTATGATCAATATAAAATATTAGTCCAACATATTACGACAGAATTTCGTTTGAATGGACTCCATTTACTTGAGCCAAATTTTTGTCAATACCCGATTAAATGAACTCTTCCTGATTGGATCTGAATTTCTATTGCTGATAAGAGAGAGAATCAATGAACTTCTATCTAAATAAATCATTTGTCCCCGAACAAAGTTCTTTTGCGTTTATATGATTTAATATGCAAAAACAATATTGTCGAAATTATTGACAGCGGATGATAAATCGAAAGAAAAAAGTGGAGTAAAATGAAATAAATAAATTTTTTATGCATGAACAAATGTGGACAAGAGAGAGAGAGAGAGAGAGAAAGGGCCAAAGATACGGACAGAGAGAGAACGAGACATAGCATGCAAGTGGAATAGGAGATTTGGCATTCTATTCAGATGGTTTCGCGGGCAGACTAGAGCATACCTCGTTGAATAACTCCTTTGAAAATGCCGAACGTAGGTATCGATGATCGCTAGTAGCGACTAGCTACTGCGTACTAGCACGTGCCTCGAAATCATCCTCTAAATACCGTCCTTTTGGAAATGCGGCGTCGTGCCAACATAGGCTTGTCTGTACGCCGAATATTCGACGGCACGTACATGCTTGCAGCGCTACATCGTTAATGGATTGCTCGAACGAATGCTTTAAATTTCTCTTACTCTTTTCTATTCTCTTCGTATCTTATCTTCTCATCGGTCATCGAAATAATTGTTTGATGGTTTTAAATGATGTAAAACGATTGATCTCAGGCATGAAAAACCAAGTGTTTGAATTATTAACCTCTTGCGCTAGTAAGTGGTGGTTTACGGACCATAACGAGTGACCAAACCGTATACAATAATTCGTCTTCTTTTTGAATTCATCGGTATATCACTGGATAGAAATTACTAATAAGTGATAAATTTATTATTTGTTTTGCTTGGGTTATATTTGAATATACTTAAAACTGAGAAAATTTTCGGCCAAATATTCTCGACGTGTATAGCACGTCACTCCAGCACGTCAAAAGCTAACGTGTTATTAAATGGAAATCGTGAGTATCGTGTATTAGCACTCTCGTAACAAAATTTCGGCTGACAGTTAAGACAGTTAAGAAAAGAAATAAAGAATTTCGAAGTGTCTCGATTTTTAAACGAAAAAAATGCAAATACGCACTCTCGATTTAACACGATGGTTTACCATTTCTATATATAATAAATTCATCGTAATTTTCAACTGGAATGAGAATTTCCATTGACACAATTATAACACATTTTTGAACAACGTGCTTATTCGTAATGGACAAAAGAGAAAATTTATAAACATATAATATTATTTCAATTGTTTGAAATTATTCAGATTAAATTAGATATTTATTTGATGTATGTATCTAGTATGAATATATTAATGTATTAATAAAATAAATAAAATAAAATAAAATAAATACAAACAGTGTCTTCTCTCTAGAACACAAATCACACAAATGCCTCCGTGGCGCAATCGGCTAGCGCGTTCGGCTGTTAACCGAAAGGTTGGTGGTTCGAGCCCACCCGGGGGCGGTATTATTTTTTTCTTTTTTTTTTTTCTTTCTTTCAATTATTTATGCAGAAAACGATTCCATTGATACGTAACAACGCTTTATAATATTAATAATATCTAAAAATTTTGTAGTATTTATCGTTTGTAACAATAGTTATACTTCTCTGATGGGCAGACAAAAGGTCAAATTTTGATCAAAATATTTGTCACAAGAGCGCAGTTCGTTCCATCAAATTCGTTTCATTCGTCCCTGCACGTAATTTTCGTACGTGATTTATTCACTTATTATCCAAATTACACAAATTATATGAATTCGTTGCTAATTGTACAAACGACAGAAATTTGTAAAAATTTCACAAGTTCGATGATATTATTTCCATTCTTGGAGAACGCGCGGTCATTCATTTGAAAAGGATTCCGAGTTTATTTTTTGCCGAGGGGGCCCGCGATGAGAGATGAACGTAAATTTCCTTTTCCAGGAATCCGAAGTGTAAAAACCCGCTTAGAACGACGATAAGTCGTTTTACCCTGTCACGTCCCATGGAAGGATACGATGGACAATGCTGCCGGCATAATAGAGTGGGTTCTTGCTCTTTGCTTTCTTTTTCCTCCCCGCGAGACGCGGGTAGACATCTCGCGAGAAATCGTTGGTGTCCGTCGAAAATCGTGCATGTCCTAGCAAAATGGCGGTAGGGTAAGGACGATTTCCGGGCAAACTGCAAGCCATAAAACCAATGCGAGCGCCGAAGCATGCCAGCCTGTGAGGTCGAAGAGGCCGCGCATATGCAAACACAAGGTGTACGTGCTTGGATTTGCGTATACGCTCCGTTTGTTTGTCCTACAACCTTGGCATTGGCGAACACACCAAGAAGAATAAAGCGAAATACCGAATAAAGTATTCCAACCTTCATCTCTTGCTCTAATGTGCTGTAATTTTCCTCTCAAAGAGAACGGAGTAGCTCGAAGAGCGTTACAGTTTTTGGACGATCGTTGCGGTGGTCGTAAATGCAAATAGAGAAAAATAAAGGAAATTCTAAAAATTAATATCACGACGTTTACCCTGATCTAACGTGTTGTAATTTTCTTTTCAAATGGAACAGGGAAGACTCGAAGAGTGTTGCGATTTGTGTAGTAGATATTCGTTGTAACGATTGTAAATGAGAACAAAGAGTAGATTAAGAAAAATAAGAGAAATTTTAAAAATTAATATTTTGACGTTTATCTCGCTTATCTCTAATATGTTGTAATTTTGTTTTCAATTCTGACGTTATTCTAGAAATTAATATTTTAACATTTATCCCGCTCTGATATTTTGCGTTGTGATTTTGTTTTCAAAGAGAAGAGGATAACTTGAAAAGCATTATGATTTATAGACATTCGTTGATTGCAAATGCGAATACATCGAGTTGTTATATATGGAAAATTTTGAAAATTTTGTTCCACTGTATTGTAACTTTTTCACATTTGTTCGTGTATAAAAAAAAAAAAATTAGTTGCAAATGTCAATAACAAATTCAACAAGACTGACAGTCTTTTATATTATTACTTTTATATTTTAAAGAATTAAAAAATTGCCTTGATATCAACTCTCAAATAGTACTATTAGGTAACTATAATAATTTATACAATATTATTAATGTTTAAGATATTTCACTTTATTCCACATTCTTTAATAGAGCTAAAGTAATAATAAAATTAAAATGAATTAAAAATTTCAAAATAACGAAATGCATAAAGTAAATATTTTATTAAATAATGTGTCGCGTGTATCTCAAAATTATATGGAAAAATTGTACTTAGTTTTTGGTCAAAAGCGAAATGTTTTGTTAAGTTAAAAATGAGATTTTAAGAACGTTGATTTTCAACTGATATGGACCATAAATATGGATACGCTGTCAATCCTGAATAGTAATATATTGATTAATATTTTCATTTATGTAACAACCCATAATTAATTCGATAATTACTAATTAGCGAGAATTTATGGAACATTACTTGCATATCCAAAATAAATACATGTTGTACAACCACGATGTAATATTTAGCAGTAAACTTAAAGCTTTGTTAATTGTTAATACGAAATGTTTAACGTACACGCAGATGTGTTTCACTCGTTCATAACAACGAGACAACTGTAATCAGTTACAATTTAATGTTTATACATGTTTGAACGATGTTAATGTGCAAAAGTTATAAATAAATAATAAATTATCAATTATATGTTAGTTGCTGCAGGCTCTTGATCTACATTCGGATCTTTTTCTTTACCATAATTTTACATTTTTTTTTCGAAGCTTATTACTTTTGCTGTAATTAATTTTACAGTGTCTTACTGCAATGACAATTTTGAAACAGCATGACACATGTATTTATTAAATTATAATGCATATGTATATAATCTATAATATATCTAATAAAGATATAAAAATAATTTAATCGTAATTTAATTGTTATTTAAATAAAAATACATTAAAAAGAATTGCATTAAATTTTAAATTTAATTTCTTACTTAAATTCTCAATTAAATTATACGAGTGTAATATTTAAGTATAATTCTAATAGTCTCAATAAGTTAACATTTTATTGCTTCATAAAAAATATTAATTTTTGTGTAACGTCTAGTGCTAATATGCTCCCTTATTTTTACAATATATCTTCTAGTTGCTTCTTAGTAGTTATTTCATATTTTCTTAATCGTTCAACTCATCCCACAACTATTTAATTGGGTTAAAGTCTGGAGTTGGCAAAGTATGTAATGTAGCAAGTTTCATCTGACCCATAAACGGACTACTTCCACTGTATATTTTAGGTCATGGCCATGTTGAAAATAATATGCCCGACACGAATGTAATTTCTCAGCGGATTTTTCCACCTTTCGTTTTTGAAATATTCATGCACAGCCCCAAACCATTCTGTAACGCAAATTTCTTGGTTTCATCCCTTCATTTAGCTTTCTCTTTACTGCTGACTTTTCACGTATTTCTGCTTTCTTATACTTCCAAAATTCACTATCTTTCTGAAGGAGTTTAATTACAAAAATCCTCTTTCTTACAATTAATTTTGCACATGTTCAACTTCCAATCTACAATCATTTTTATTTCAAGACAAATTTGACTTTACATTAACGTGAGGTTGCTAGACATTGATGTGATCCTGAGCGACTTTTAAATAATTCATAGTATCTTCCTTTTTCATTCGTGATTTTAAAAACGTTCTAATTACACTCATTCATCCAATTATGTATAAAGAGAATAACGTCCGACGTGTATACACGATTTTTAAAATTAAATTCCGCAGTTAATCTTTTAGTTAATCTTTCTGCGTCGTGTGGTCATGCTTGCACGATGAAAATCAAGTTTCGTTACGTAATCTCAGAAAGGCAGATACTACGACGCACGATCGCGGAAAATTTGAATAAATACACGCCCTCAGTCGGAGAAATACACTCACAGGCTCGAACGTTATATAATTCGGGGTCAACGCGCGATCGACGATAAGGAGCAATTGATACGAGGTTTCGTAAGACGACGACGACGACGACGACGACGTCCGATAAACTTTCTAGTACAGCTGGTATATCGGAGATTTAATCCACGGTGGAAGGAACAGGCCAGGCGAATTCTGGCTGCTCCCACGGCGAGCCCACGATGGATAACTACACGAGGCACCTGTTCGCGTGTATCTCGATTTCGCGCTCGAGTCCATTAACTCTTGAAAAATCTGCCGCGCCAGGGATATCCCGGCGATACACGTACTGACGCGGAAGATTTGATAAAACTGCTTTTCTCGTACTCTCGTCCGCTCTTGCACGACGAGTGCACTTATGGGAGCTCGTTAAACCGGCGCACCTCGCGCACCGGTGAAAGCAACCACCTCGGCCGAGCCAATCCAAGACGGAAAAATTCGCGGAATCATCGTGTCCCCGTGGCGCGGGTATCGACGCGACGAGTGCAAGCAAGCGTGTACGAATGTACACACGCCGCGAGAAAACGTGCAATCTTCGAACGCAGCCGAGTCTCTTAATAGGTACGGCCAATTTGGCCCCCATG
The DNA here is from genome assembly GCA_030673865.1 of Melipona bicolor. Classification (NCBI taxonomy): domain Eukaryota; kingdom Metazoa; phylum Arthropoda; class Insecta; order Hymenoptera; family Apidae; genus Melipona; species Melipona bicolor. Next base: position 1,786,602 of record JAHYIQ010000016.1, on the reverse strand, counting down.
CCCGACAGACGCGGCGTCAACGAATGAAATTGGTCAAGATGAATCTTCCAGCGAAGAGACTCTGAAGGAATGCACATATTTTTGGATAAATATTCCATTTGCTTTGCGATGATACGTACATTGGCAACATCTGAATAAGTTTATCGTTCGTGGTTTTAGGTTTTACGAGAGAAATCCTGTTAGGACAGTGGCACAGCTAGTAATAGAATAAATTTTTCTCAAAGTATTATATTTTACATTTTTTATATTATATTTATTAATATATTGTGTGTTTTATATTAGACGTTATGAAATGACGTTAAATTTAATATACATTTAGTATATATAATTTAATTATACATTAAAATATATTATATTATATTGTACATGATGCATTTTATAAAAATAAAAATTCACTTTGAAGAAATATATTTTAATCTTATATATATATACTTATATGTAATTAATATCATAATATATATACTTATGTATAATTAAAAATACATTACACTCTATTTAAATCAGCAATCAGGTTCGTCTCGAATATCGACGAATTTCCATAGAATATTATTGTTCAAAATAAATTCAATTCACGTCGCGTTTTCCGGGCTTCGTGCAACTCTGAAGCAGTTTCCACGTTATCTCGCTTACCAATATCCACTGTTACTTATGTTTGCTAATCATTGGGGGATTCTACCGTGAGATTTTACCTCGTACAAAGTAGTTGGAATGTTTAAATGACAGGTTTATAAATGCGAACTCCAACGAAGCAGCAGCGCGGCTTAGAAAATTATGAGGCGTTACAAAACCTTTGATCTGCACAAATACGTATGCATGTGTGTACGTATGTATGTACACGCTGCATGGAATTATAATCAAATGACGAAATTTCGAGAATTCACAAGGATTTCCGTAGGTACATTGAATTTGCTATTTCAACGAGGTGAAATCTGCGCGATGAGAGCGAATTTTCTTTCGTCTTTTTTTTTTTATATAGATAAATATTAGTCATTATAGGACTAACGATTAATTATTATTTAAACATTAATTAGAATCAAACTTGGGCACATTTTATTTGAAACGAAATAGAAAATAACAATTATTTCAACTAATTTATCATTGTTATTTTGGAAACAATAGTTTATTTAGTATGGTATTTAAATAAATTATTTGCAAATAATCTAAAGTAAGAAATTATAACGAGGTTGATAATATTGAAGGATTATTTACAAGAATTGCTTGAGAAAAGATTTATTCAAGTAAAAAATGAAATAAAATAAAAAGTTTTTCTGTTTGATAATCAAATAATATTGAAATATCTTATTAAATAAAATAACGTATTACTCGATTTATCATTTTTTAGATATATTATCTGAATAATGATAATTGCGACCAGTGACTGTGACAGTGTTAGTTTATCGTAGAAATAAAAAGAGATATTTTCATGCACAGTCAACGCTACCTATTAAATTTTATTTACTATCAATTAACAACTATGCTAGAAAATAATAAATCTGCTACAGATCACGTAAAAACTACATGCAATTTAAATCACATTGATAAATCACATTGACCATAGAATTATGTCAAGAAAATTCATACGTAACACAGTCTTTGGTATCTCATTTTTATTCATCGTGAATAATTTAATTTTCTTACATAAAGAAAAGTCTCATAAAAATATAAATTAATCGTCGTGACTAATCAGAATATGCGTTCATTCGATTCTTTTTCATAAAAAAAAAGTCAACAGTCACGAATCAATCATTTGAAATAAACTGAAAACCTCTTCGAGTCTACGTAAATAATTTTTTCACACTGTGCAAACGAATGAAAAACGATCGATTTCTAGAACTGATAACACTCACTAATCTATAATGACGGGAACTGGTTGATCAAATGACATGCGAATTGTTCTGATTTCATATACGTGACATTGTGAAGAAATTTATATAACTGTGACGCACTAATCCCGCTAGCAATAAATATACATAGAAAAAGAAGAAAAAAGTTAAGTCTAACACGTGAGAGCAGAGAGTACGAGAACAGGACAGGGAGGGAGGGAGAGAAAAAAAGGATTGATATTTCTCGATTTTAGTTAGGGCAAAAGTAACCGAGCGGGGGCTACACCACGTGGCTCATCGCCCGTGAAATCGAATATTCCGAATTTTCCAGACGATGTCGACTATCTATGCTGCGACACTGGACATTACGTGCAGGTGCCCTCCTCGAGTGGCTGACTAAGCACTTCGTAACGACGGCCGATGGTCGTTCGTTTTCGACTCTATCGAGCTTGCGCGAACGACCCTCCGCGCGTCAAATGGTCATCTGCCGGTGAGTCCGGTATTTTTGAAAGAGGATACGCTTAAACGTCGAAGAAAGCAGATAGCGCGTTGATAACGTTATCGTCTCCTGTATACGATAGCTCAAAGAAGCACACGTGGTTCTCTTTGCAATACTTGGTGAAAACAAACGATGCGTTAGCAAAATAATCCATGGATAGTTTACTGCTTACGAAAGTAACGAGGACAGTGGCAATTCTCAATAATTGGGATATATGACAATAATACGAATAGTATAAAAATTCGAAAATCGAGAAGGAGCAGAAATCTTAAGACAAGCGTTATATTTGTTTTACATTTTTCGAAAATTACGAATGTAATTACTATTACATACGTACATGCTGTATCAAGTCTAAAACAAACGATCGTAAAAGTTGAACGAAACTAGAAAAAAATAAGATCGACGATGTAAAATTTGAAAGTGGGAACTTTACGAGCAATTGCATACAGAGATTTCACTTATCTACTGTCGATAAAAAAAATTTGAAAATTTACTTATTCACTTCTTTATTTGGAATATTCATTTGTGTCGATCGCGTCAATTTGACACTGAGGGGCAAGTTAAGCTGGGAAAATGAGGGATACGAGTTAAATACTACGTACTTCTATCGTGTCGTAAAACGAAAGTTACACTCAATTAAAACTACCAAGACGAATCTGTGGTTTGCATAATCCGAGCATCGGGCCACTGGTTGCGAAACTTAAAACGCAGTTAATACGTTTGCATAGTCATTGGCAGTGATCTAACGATCGAGTATGGGAATATTTAATCGATTTCAACGAAGTACGTATATGAACATGCTATATTATGCGCTCAACGCGTTCAAGAATATTATAAAGACTTCAGTTTCTCAAAATTTTATGAAATTACGATTCGTCTTCCCCAAATTTTATGAAAACTCTGTTCGCGTGGACTCTATTTGCTTGGACCAAATTTTTGCCTTGTCGGTTCAATTTATTTATCTGAACCTAAATTCCCATTACACGAGTGAAAAAGTCCAAATATGAACTACTGGATTGAGTAACAAGTTCAAGATACATTTTCGAAGAATGTTACAAAAATTACTTAAAAAAATATGAAAATGCGAATTTAATTAAATATATTTCAAGCACATGAAAATAAGAGTAGTTTGATTTTTTTATATGTATTTTAAGTTATGCAAATAAATTACTCCTTGATTAAACAGATATTTTGTGTGAATGTATTATACACGTCCCAGGACCTAATATTTGTCCAACAAGTTTCATCAAAATTAAAATTAAAATCAAATACAAATTGTATGAAATACGTGTAATTTAATTTATTATTTACATTAAAGTCACGAAAAAGTATCGAGCGAATCTTTGGAATTTTCTCTCGCGCCCTCAATCTCGTTTCTCCGTTGCAACGAAGCCGCGTTCCGTTCTGAATTCGTTACAAAGTTATCACGCGGAAGTCGAATTTTCGCAGCGTCGAGGGGTGGAAATTACTCGTTTACGAGCAATTTGATAAATTCTAGGCTCTGATCGACGAGATCCGCCGCCGTCTCGAAACGAGAGAGCGGCTCTCCTCTTCGTTGTTTTGACCGCGTGACGGGGAAAAAACACGCACATGCCCCGAGAAGGAGGCATCGGCATCAATATGTGCGGCCTGTGATTTTTCACGATACGCGAGTGCACGCGCGTAGACGCAGGATGCGCGTGCGGAGCGGCGGAATTGCACGCATGCATATTGGAGGAAGGCTGGCTGCCATGCGAACGTGCTGGCATTTGGCATTGCGCCGCATATTATCCAAGGATGCACGAAATGCCTTGCCATTTGCACACGGGACACGCTCGTACGGGGTTGTCGTTGGCTGTTGCGTTTGCCGTTGCACGCGTCGTCGCCGTCTCATCCAGCGTGTTTCGAGCCCCGATGTGACAGGAGGAGGACGCGTTCGTTCGCGTTCGAGCTCCCCTGTCTCGCCGCGGCCAGACAAACGCGTCTCCCTTTTTGAATAACAACGTGAAAACAACTTTCCGAGATATTTGTATTTGAAAATCCTCGATACTTGCAAATGCGACGTCACCGAGGGGCCCTTTGTCTGTTAAAACGGCCGACACCGTTACGCGGACCGAAGGTCAGGCTCGGACTTCTTCGTAATTTACAACCTTGTCCCTGTGTCCAATCCGAATCAATCAGCGCGGGTATCTCTTAACGATTCGTGAAAAAAAAACTGCACGACTTGTATCTCAGTACGATTCGTCTCACTGAAAGGCCCAGAGCAACTGTTCCGACTAGGAAACGAAGACGTCATAAAATTTTACTGATGTGCAAATATTTGAATCGATAGAAAACAAATTACAGGCGCGATCGCTCAATGCCAGACAACGCCACTCCTACTCGAGGTCTATCCCACGCTCCCTCACGAATCACGTGACCTAAATCGACCAATCGCTAATTTTCGTTGCATCAGCGTTGCCCGATTTTCTGGGTTACCCCCGCTAAAATCACTTTCAGTAATAAAAAAAAAGATAAAAAAACGCATCAAAGAGAATCGTCAAAGAACGTTGCAACGTCATTCTCTATCTCTCGATTCCGTTTCAGAATAATCGCGCAAAAAGGAATCCGCGTGCGAGATAATGGAAAACGCGTCGAATCCGAGAGATTATGTTTTATCGCAGGTTTTCCATGCATATTTTATACGCCGCGAGATGAATCGAACGTTTGGTTCGAAAGATTACATTTGAGATGAAAGGACAGGACGATAGAGAACAAATTTGGAACAGTCAATTTGTTCATTATTAACTGGGGCAGACTGTTATATTTCTACATCTGCAACAATTACGAATTTTATATCGTCACTTTCACAATTCTTATTTAAATAAGATATGTATCGCGTGGAAAGAAAATTTAGATTTATTCTTCGGTATGAAGTAACAAACATAAATCGTTTCCAATTCTATTAATCGCGATGCAAATTCATTCAGTTACGACGATTTGCGTTAAATTAATAATTAATTGGTCAAATTAAATCTGTACCACAGTGAATGATTAATTTAATTATATCAATTTTGAATAACAAGTTCGTTTTAAATCGAAATTGACCTGATGCTGAACATCGTTCGCCCAAATTATGTGCATTCTCTTCAAACTTCTTTGCACAAACCGGACTCAAATGTCTTACGACTAAGCAAATGCTTAGTAACGTTTCTCTCTTGGTAATTTTCATACGAGATGCTCTTACAATGCTCGGTACACGCGTTCAAATATTGTTTGTTGATTCTATCGATCGCTCGGCTGGAGGAATTTGAACACAATAGACAGTATGTGTATATTGCTTAGACCATCGCCATTAACCTGTTCCTCTTGTTAATTATTGCCAAGACACCGTGGACTTAATCGCGTTGTAAATTGGTGCAAATCCGTACCAACAGTTAACCCAAGGTACAAGTAATCGCTTTCGAATCGATCAATCATTTACCAACGTAGGCAATGAATGCCTGCTATTACATCTTTAACGAGCGACAGATTCGCACGCTGCATTCAAGTACCGTTAGAATGTTGCCGACTAAATTGATTTTCATATAATTAAAACGCGCGGAGCTGGCTACGTACGACCAAGAGTACCACGGTGTTCGTTGCGTTTCGGGTTAAATAAAGTTCAACGCTGATGTTCTATTTCTAAAAGATTTGAATTTCTCTCTTTTTTTATTTTCTGTGCGACACGAGCGAATCGCGCTCGGTTTCACGCGATCACGATACCCGAGGTAAAATTGCGCGACGTTGGAAATAAAACGCGAGAACAGCATGCGAAAGCATAAAGGAAGCTGATAACGTAAAATTGAACCGTTGTTGATTAATCATTTTATTCGTCAGAACAACGTATTGTGAATGAAATTTTTACCCTGATAATATTAATGCGACAGCTTCGGGACGAGAACTTCGTTTAAACTACGCGATATTTTGTCCAAAAGGACGATAATAGGCTGATGGAACTGCTGTGAAGCAACGACGAGAAGAAAACCGAAGAATAGTCGGGTATTTAAATTTATTAAATTCAATGACACAAAATTTAATAACAGCGCGAATACTATTATTGCGAATTATTGATATAATTAATGATAAATATTCATAAAGACGAAACGTCCAATAAAAATGAAATTTTTATTGAGATAATACTGATACGCGATATTTTGTTCAAAAGGATGACAATTAATAGAACTGATATAAGCTGTGAAGTAACGACGAGAAAGCTCACATTAACTTCAATAATACAAAATTTAATATCAAACTCAATAATAGTAGAAATACTACCATTATTAATGAGGAATTATTAATATCATTAATAATAATAAAATAATATCTATATAGATAGAATGAAATGATAATTTGTTAAAATCAATAACGACGAAAAATCTAATGACGTTACTGAGACGACGTAATAATGACAAAATAATTTAATTAATGACAATTGGAGAATAATAACAATTTGAAATTAATGAGAATAAAAATGATTTAGTGACAACAACATAATCGAAATAACGAAATTAACAACGTAACTGTTTGTCAATTTCTCTTTCCAGTTACACATACGGTGAAACTTGTTTACTTACCATCAATCGCCCTTACCAGAACGAACGCAATCATTAGTAATTTCGTTCTAAAACGCTTACCTGAAACAAAATAAAGAAACAATTCAGTCGTTAATATCGACGCCCACGAATTTTAAAAATAATTATCGTCTTGCGATTATTTATTATTTATTGCAAAACCTATCACTCTCTAGATATTTATCATCTGAGAAGCGGTAATTTATTACGAGTGGATTCGATTTTCCTTCTCGATTTTTCGAAAGAATGTGCAGGTTCTATTAATGAAAAGAGAATGAGATTTCTTGCGGCGAGAACGAAATGTCACTCGTAGAAAATTTCCAATGGATATTTAGTAGACAGTAAGTATGTTGTTAAGAAGTTTTAATTGTTTATAAATGCAAATATTTATTAGGAAATAATAAAAGGTTGGGAAATAAATTTATATCGCGAAAAATGTTTCAAATTTTTTTGAATTTGAAATTTCTCTAATTAATATAAAAGATAATAAATCTAACTCTTCCTATAGAGAGTTTATTACTGTTAAGCACTGTTCGTACTAAATGGAGTATGACTTAATAACTTTAATCTGTTTGAATGTTATCCACGAAATATTGCATATGTATTATATGTACGAAAATAATAATGAACACTGTATTATGATTTATCATATAAAATAATGATTTAAAAGCATAATAATGTATTGTAATTTAATTTCACTTTATAATGAATGACATATTAAAATTTCAATAAAAATGAAAACAAGATGTAATCCTTAAGTAAAATGAAATAAATGAAGAAAAATAGCGAAGATTTCACTTTTTATGATTAACAGCCTAATATAACGAATAATTTTGTAAATCAACAATGACAATTGACAAGATAGTATTCCGTTCTCGTTTAAAATTTAGAAACAATTGAAACAAAGAAGATGAGCAAGACTGACAGAAAAATATTTCTTACGATTAATAACACAATATACCTAATGTGATTTTATAAATTACAATTTTCACAAATGGCAAGATAATATTTCTCATTTAGAATCCAAAGGCAATCGAAATGGAGAAAGTGAACAGAAATAAAGGGGAAAGTTTTCATGATTAATAATGCAGTACGACGTAATTTTATAAATCACGAATGACAATTGCTAAGATAACATTCTATCTTCTGTGTTTCAAGATGAAAATCATCCGTTTAACCACTTGCGCTGGCAATTGATTGCGGACCATAACGAGTGACCAAACCGTATAAAATAATTCGTCGCTTTCTTTTTGAATTTATCGGTACGATTACTGGATAGAAATTACTAATAATAAGTGATAAATTTATTATTTGTTTTTCCTGGGTTATACTTAAATATACTTAAAACTGAGAAAATATTGCAATTTTGGGACAAAAAATTCTCGACGTGCATGGCACGTCATTCCAGCGCAAGAGATAAAAGGTTCGTGTCTGTCTCATCCATCTTGAAGTTTAAAAAGATATCTACATTAAATTTTTAAAAATTTCTGTAACATTAAATTACATAAAAGTCACATTAAATTCCTGTAATATCAATTGGTGCATTACAAATATATCAATTGCCTGAATAATTTTCAGAAATACGAAAAAATAGGAACGAATTGTGAACGACGCAGCATCGGCGGTCATTTTTGTGCGAAAGATCAGTGACCTTCAATTTTATTCCGCCTGTATACGTGAAATTACATTCAAATCACACGTTCCTCGTTTCATCCGTTTCACGCCTAGAAAGATACACGTTACGCAATGGACGTCATGTGAATGCTGCCCGTTAAGAAAAGCAGACCGCATCCGCGAAATAATACGAAAAATTTCCATTTCATTTCCATTTATTAATATGAATGTGAACGAACGATGTAATGTTCGACCAGCGGCGACAGTCTAATAGATGAATTAACGATGCGTCGGAACAAATGCATCATCTGCATGTTAATTGGGGTCAAACACCTGCCGACTGATCTCCTTGGCAAACTGCACGATTCATTCACGTAATCCGTCGTGCAAATACGTCGTTCTTTAATTATCGATACCAGAGGTCATTCAATTTATATAGAAAATTATTCGATTTTGCACAACGTATCTATCTTTTGGTCAATTTCTTCGTTAATCGCCAGAAACTGGACGACTCTTGGTATTATTCTTGGTTAGTAGTTATTACCACAATTAATTGTCGTTAATTATCGTTCAGATGACACAAACATAAAAGAAAAATTGGAAAAATATAAAGAAATTACAATTGCAATGTCATTGCAGATTTAAGAAAGAGAAAAGGATAAAGAAAGATCACGAGAATTATCTAATACTATTAATCGTAATACTGATGTTAATTGAAATATAAAAAGACTTAGTATCTGTACTATGCTTGTTTATTCCTGAGAAAATGTATTTTAATTGCAAAATTACGAAATAACTCGAAATCCAATGACTTTATTTTTTATAATAATCATCGTAGCTGCGTATAAATATCCCATCGTACGAAGAAATATTACATGATGAGATAAATTTTTGAAGGCCAATGTGTAACAATGGAATAAATATTTGTGATGATTAAATGTTTATTACCTCACAAGCTCTTTGTCTTCAGATTGTTCAATTCCAGAATCATGAAATGAACAAGACTTAAAAACAATTAAAAACAGCTGAAAGTTTGAAATATAAAAAATAGATAAAGCCTCTTTGCCTCTTAGATAGATACACACAAATATAACAGTTGTCTAATGTTTATTTCAACATAATCTCGTTTTTACATTTGAAATATCGTGTACACGTAACATCGTTTTTTATACTTCAAAATTAGGACGATAACTTACTGTAATGTGACACAACTATCTCCGCGCTTGTCTCTTATTTCGAATTTAATTATCCGAGATTTCTCGTCAAGATGGAAAATAATTCTCCGGACGGCGGACGTATGCAGTCAGTTTCATTAGTCAGAAAAGCTAAGATCGTGAATCATCGCTGAAGACAGAAGTGTACGGTATCGAGTGCAAAGGGTCATGCGAAACAGGTCTAAAAGAAATACAACAGTTCATTTATAGGCCGGCGAGGATGACGTTCCATCGCTCCTAATCCCTCATTTCTATTGGTAGCAACGTGCGCGTATCCCGAAATCCTGTTGAACGTAGCGGCATCGGATTAATCAACCGATGGTATAATATAATAAAACGTTAAGACGATTCTACGTTCCGTCAGACGTGCGCGTAGTTTTTGCTCGTTAAATAAACACGAATATACACAGGGTGGTTCAATAAGAATTAGCGGCTGGACAGCGCTCCGTTGTTTTTGAAAAATATAACAATATGAAGTACTTTGTTGAAACAAAAGTTTCTCAGCGTAGAGAGGACTGTGATACGATGGTAATAATTTTATCACTAAAAGTGATTTTAGTGGGAGTAACCCAGAAAATCGGGCCTCTTCAGGTGCAACGCTGATGCAACGAAAATTAGTGATTGGTTGATTTGGTTCGACATTCTCAGTTATAACTTACTGCATGAAAAACGACATAATATAAATTCGTGTCTTTTAATTTTGCAAGATTAAAGTTAAAATTAATAATTCTTCGACTTATATGTAGGCTAACACTTTTTTTATAGAGAATATAGACATTAATGAATTAAAAAATATATGATTCCGTTTAAAAAAAGAGCGGAAATGACTTTGAAATCTCTGAAAGAGGAAATTATTACTACCACATTGTAGCCTTTTCTATACATTTGTGAACAACGTTTGTATCGTTTATATCTCCAAAAACAAAAATATTCAATTCTGCTAATTCTTATTAGACCACCGTGTATAATGGGAGTGCACTCTGCATGTATTCATGCGTTGCGAATACCGTTGCTAGGAAACGTTCAAACATTAGAAGACAAATCGTGAAAACATTAGAGAAACGTGTCACAATTATTATGATAAAGAACCATCATATGCTGACCAGTTTTAATCTACAAATACAAATTACTCATGACCTATCAAATAGTTCATACAAAACAGATAATTATACAAAAAAAAAAAATGATTTAGATAAGAAATGGTTCTAAAAAACAGTTTTAAAAGAACTGATCGTAGATTATGATATTATGAACGAAATAAATACTACAAAGTGATCTTGAGAATTTTGAAGACAGGTTCGTTTAACATTTAATTTTACAATTGCTTCATTTGGTTTGTTTAATGATAATTTGAAAATTGCGCAACAATCTTTAAGCTGTATAACACTTTACGGTAGAACTCCTTTTATACGAACTTGTTAGGGGGCAAATAGTTCGTGTAATAGGAGTTTACGTCCAAATAAGCGAATTCAAGCAAGAGTTCATTTAATCGGGCACAAACTAAAATTTGGTTCAAATAAATGGAGTTTACATTCGCGGAATTCTACTATAGTACAGATTAACATCAACATTATATTAACATATTAAATGTCTATGTTTAAATGCTAGTTATGCTAGTTCTGTACAGAGACCAACAGATCGTGTGAAAAAAAAAAAGGAAAAAAAATTGGGGAAACAACAAAGTTTCTCAGTGAACCGCGGAATAAACCGAAGAGACTCGAGATTCTCATTGAATAACTTGAAAACTGGTTTGTTCAAATCTCGGGAGATGTCCCAGAATGCACCATCATCTCTCAAATTCCCATCAGCGCGGTACGTTTTGAAATTAATGCCCGAGCTTCTAGTATCCCTTCTGTATGATATGAAATTCCAGAGTCGAATGGATGCGTTTCCATCCGTAGAACGGCGCATACGTCTAGATGCACTAACCTCCGCCAGTAATATCGTCTGAGTGAACACGAGATTCTTCCTGTCTCGACCGGTACAGCGTCGAATAATACCAAGTATTCGCGGATCGCGGTCGCTACAATTTCCGTCGTGGCCCAACTGTAATTGAATCGATTAGTCGAAGAACGAGTACGAGAGCCTCGACATTAACCAGTTTTGAAAAATATCGAGATTCAGATGTAAACGAACTTCGCGTGGAGCTGCGCGAAGGACAGCGTAAAGAGCTATTATCAGTTTGACCAGTGCGAAAGGGGTAAATATTTTTGAAATGGACAATGCGAAGATTGAAGATTTTGAATTTTTGAGAAATATCAGAATCGAGATGTAAACGCGTGTTAACTGTACAAAGGATAGAGTAAAAAATTAATTTGGCGAGTGCGAAAGGAGTATATTGGATATTTCCAGAATGAACAGTACGAGTACGAAATTGGCCATTTTTGAAATATATTAAAATTGAGAACTATTGTGGTATTATCTATTTCTAGAATGAATATTTATACCGTTTCCTCTCCACTCGCTGACCACGTGCAATTTAGATATATTGCTGAACTTACTTCAACCCCTCAAGGTTCACCTAGGTAATATTGCGTTGTGCAGTAATGGTAATGGTAATGTTACATAGCTGGATTTTACGTGTATAGTTTCTACTCTATATAGGGTGTCCCACACAACTGGAACAAACAGTTGGAAATAGACGTTGCAATTTAACTTTTTGAATAAATTAAATTAATATTGTAGTATCTACAATTCGTAAGTGCGATTAATCAATATAATAATAAGAAATTCTATAATAACTGTTACTTGTAATCTTCATTTTCTTTTTGCACCAAATGAAGTAATTATTAATTGTTATTTTTGTCACGTAGCAAGTTGCATCCTCTTGTACTTCAGGCAATTTACTTTACACGACGATTTATATTACACACGTTTTGTTATTTCGCGAGACAAAACATTTAATTTCTATATTACACTGCAATAAAGTATCTTTCGTGTTATCCAGTAATTTATGTCATTTTAAATTCTTTGTTAACGTCCATTTTGAAACACTTGTAGAAATAAAAACGACAAATCATGTCGTAGCAGTCAACGCAGCATTAAAACGCTAAAATAGATACGAATAAAACTGCACGACTTATACCTCAGTACGATTCGTCTCACTGAAAGGCTCAGAAGCGACTGTTCTGACTAGTAAATGAAGACGACCTTTCTGCCATAAAATTTTATTGATATGCAAACATTTGAATCGACACAAAACAAATTACAGGCGCGAATGCTCAGTACCAGACAACGCTACTCGTACTTGAGGTCTACCCCACGCCCCCTCGCGAATCACGTGACCCAAATCAACCAATCGCTAATTTTCGTTGCATTAGCGTTGCACCTGAAGAGGCCCGATTTTCTGAGTTACCCCCGCTAAAATCACTTTCAGTGATAAAATGAAAATACAATTGAAGATCGAAAGCAGTGTTAAAACAGCACTATTTAAAACAATAATGCAATAAAGCTTACTCTTCTTTCTTATTCTTCTATCTGAAAAACGTGGTTTTTAGACCGTGGTGTGCATTGTTCCTCGCCGATTCACCGATTCAACGATGACCAGTCATAGTTGATATCACCGACACCGGCTCGGATGTTTTCGCGACGTCCTTTTCCCGCGCTGTCACTCGCAGAAACCACAAAGTTACACGGACCATGAATATTAATTCCCTCGGCAATAGTTGGCGAAGATTTCGGAGAAGAATGGAGGCTTTGGCCTGGCAAGTTAATTAGTTCGCGTGTACTTAATAGCTGCGCGGTCCTTTGTCATGGTGGAATGATGGGTTGTCTATAGTGTGTTATTAAACGTAAATTCTATGAAACAATGAAACGACATTCTGAATTGAGACGCTTGATAGACTTTCGCCATAACTTCGCTTCCTTACAGAAAACGTTTTTGCGGATAACCTTAATCGCGGACGTGGAAAGTTAATATTTAACGAACCAAGTACAATGGCAGAGCTGAACAATAACGATGGAACGATCGATATAAAATGCGTTTATTTCGCATTGCATCTCGTAGCTACAGATTCAACGCAAGAACTACCAAAGTGATCGAAACGACGAATTTATAACTTCTGTTGTCATCGATGTAAAAAAGTATGCTTTTAGATTGTTCAAATGATTCAATTGATTACACACTCCATTGTACTATAAAGATTCTCTATCGTTTCTACTTTAATGTCTCTGATGGAAATTTCTTTCGTTCTAGGTTGTTTGTATCGTGCTCGGTGCAATTTTGATATTTTTCTTTCGTTTCGATAAACATTTTCCTATTTGCTAATTTTCAACATCTTGCTATAACTGGCTTACTAAATTTAACTTGAAACAGGGAATATTCCAGCTGCTTCTAATTAATATTAAATTCCAAACAATGCCCTTTCAACGAAGTTTACAACGAGCGTCACGACTGATTCGAATAATCAAGACATCAAACATTTCATCATTTTTAAAACCGCGCCTGATCAAAGTCGACGCGTACTTTTGAATTACAACGTCGAAATAAAAAACACCCAAGGCAATCGAAGAAAACGTGCAAACGTGAATAATGAAAGTTAGGAACAAATCTGCGGCTCTGGAATTCCCAACATGAAATTGCAGCAGCGCGGTTAAAAGATACACGATGCATCATTGTTCGCGGGCAAACGTATCAGTCACGATAAATGTGTAATTCGTAGGAACGAGAAACTTCGCAGCGACGCAAGGCTGAACGTACGAAAATCTCCAGGGGTGGAGAGAAAGCCTAGTAGCCTCTCTGCCGACAGTTTCGTCGTGCTTTCTCTTGCTTTTCACCTCGAGGAGGCAGCCAGGTTGGCAAAGAGAGAAAACGCGAGGCTACAAAACACCCGGAATGGATCGAGTGGATCCCCGTGAACATTCGTTGAAAAGGAAGCGCATTTATTTCAGCAACGGTGCCTGCATCTTGCAACAGCTCGGCCTATTGTGGCATAACGCTGCGCTGACTGAATAAAGCGCGTCGTCGTCCACTGTCTCCGTGCGCGCACGTGCGCATTTTCTTGCAGTTTTCTTCGCTCAGACCGGCCGGCGATGTCCTTGACAATCCTCTAACATCTGTTCTGTTCAGAAAATTCTTCGACAAATTTGTTTGCGGAAAATGACGAATTTTCTTTTACAACGAGAACCCGTAAATTAAATTACGGGCTATTTTATTCCACGGCACTCAAATTTTTTTCATCTCACTTGTTTCACGTGTCAATTGTCCAAAAAAATGACATCTTTTCACGTTTATGCTGCAGAATGTCATAAACCCAATACTCAAAATTCCAAAAAGTTGATGAAAAAAAACTTATTAAAACTTATTAAAACGAAAAAACAAATAAATAATTCAATGGTCCTTCCTGCAGACGTCATTGTACGTCGAGGGAATTTTGTCATTGACAGGGAATGCCACGGTGCGGCATTGTGAAACTGATAAAACGGGAGGTGTCAGCCGCCAGGTATTCTTCCATCTAACAGCGACCTCCGCCGCCCAACTGGCGTTGCACGACTCCCAGGAGGAGTCAAAGGAATTGTCACCTCGTGAAATCGCTGCTTCCTCCGCACTCTCCTTTTTAGTTTCTCTCTCTCTCTCTCTCTCTCTCCCTAGTCGCGACACCGCCGGATTTCCGTCTTCCAGCACGGTAGACTGCCACGGTGTCGCAGGAAATAACTCCGGCCTCCGGAGGCGTTTCGCGCTGTCTGCCGCTTTGACGATTATAGAACGCGTGCGTGAATAACCCACTTATTTTCTCCAACCACGTTCGCACTTCACTTTAATAGTCGGAGCAGCCGCAATTTCGTGAGTGTGCCCGTACACACACTCCGGGAAGGCTGCATGCGATTACACGCGACTGCCGCTTTCACGTCTTTGATCTAGCCGGGGAATTAACTTGAAACTATCGCCCAACCGGTGGCAATTCAACGCTCAACAAAGCAGACCATTAAACGGAGATACCCGGGAAATACTTTTCGGTAATTTAATTTCCCCTCCCCTCGCGCTATTTTTGCGGCCTCGTCCGCAGAACGTCCGATGTCGATCAATGAATTAGTGGTGGACTACCCTATATATATAAAAATGGTAACGAGCAAGGGACTATGATTTAGTATTAGTTTTTCTGCAACGTGCGGATGTTCTCAATCGCTTTCAAAATAAATATGTAAATGAAGAGTTGGATAGAAGTTTAAATGAAAGTTTTGACGTTTAAGAAAAAGAATTTTGTGAAATAATTGTTCCTTTTAATAATAAAAGAAACGATGGAACATTCTTGGATGCCTAATATATTTTTAATAATTCTCGCTACGTTCTCAATGTTGTTACCTATATTTCAATTTATAATTTTCACAAATTTAATTGATTTGGTGTATATTTAATTAGATTTTGTCAAATTGCACGTATAAAAATTATATACATTATTTATAAGGAAATGACGACAATTTTTATAAATTTAATTGATTTATATCCAACTAGACTATGTAATGTTAATTGTTATACAATTAAATATATTAATAAAAATTTTTAAAACATTCTTAATAATTTTTAATATATTCCCAACATCGTTATTTATATTATTTACGAGAAAACTATTATTTTCAGTGCATATTTAATTCGTTAGTTCAGTAATAAATAATTAATACAACGTATGATTTTTATTAGTTCAATCGATTTAGTAAATAGAACTTTCACCTAAAACACTGGTTTACAAATTATCTCGGACCAAAAGTACGAGAGCTTCGATCGTCGAAAGGGCAGCACGTATCGTAGCATTCGTCTTTTGCAAATCGTAACGAGCGATCGCATTCTCGACAGAAATTTACGACACAAATTTCCGCGAGATCCTCGCAGATAGACAGCCCCCGCACACGTACGTACGTACGCCTCTTTCACCTATTCAGAAAATAGATAAAAGACGAAGGAAATGGAGGTCGAATGGTAGCAAGAGAGGATAAAAGTATATAGAAGGGAAATCTGTGAGCGAGCGGAGAATATAGCAGATATGCATAAAAATGTTCGGGCCGATAATATCGCGGTTAGTGGGACGATCACCGGAGAAAGTTACCTTCTCCTTTCCCGTCGCGTCTCTCGTGCTGACCCGTTCCTTTCCTGCGCGCTCAGAAACCTTCCCCGATGTCCTCCTTTCGCGACTCTACATGTGCCACGAAACACATGCGCCGCTTCTATTTCATTGCAACGATATAGTGTTATATTTTTTTTATCACTGAAAGTGATTTTAGCGGGGGTAACCCAGAAAATCGCTTTCGGGCCTCTTCAGGTGCAACGCTAGTGCAACGAAAATTAGCGACTGGTTGATTTGGGTCACGTGATTCGTGAGGGGGCGTGGGATAGACCTCGAGTAGGAGTGGCGTTGTCTGGTACCGAGCGATCGCGCTTGTAATTTGTTTTGCATCGATTCAAATGTCTGTATATCAATAAAATTTTATGGCAAAAAAATCGTCTTGATTTCCCAGTCGGAACTCTCTTTCCTCTCCTTAATTACGATTCTACTCCATACTTTTTCTTTTCGAAAACACAGTTGCTTTTCACATTCTCAAATAACCTTTTGCAAGCATTTTTGGAAGTGTTATTATTCCAGAGAGAGGCAAATAAACTTGTTATTCAATAGTTATTAAAACGATTGCTTGCAGTTACGATTTAATACCCGTTGCAATTCTTTTTCGGTACGAGTTTAAAAATACTTGCGAAAAGTCTGTTTGTGCAAAATCGTAATCTTGGTGAATTTTTGTAACAAAATTATCCGACTTCGCGGCGCAAAATATACCACTGGGAATTGTTTGCAAACAGATCCGTAGAATCGAACGCGGTACACTGTTATTGAAACGATTATTTTCAATCGCAATTTAACCATAACACGTGTCAGAGAAGTACCCCTAAGGGAGTAACGTGTTTTAGGACTTAATTGCGCGCACATCGGCCCCCCAACCGTTCTTCGTCCCGATGTAATCTAAATTGAACAAGGTCTCGGCGGATCGATAAGACATTGTATTCTGTCTAAACACTTTCCGTGACGTTTACGAGGAGTAGAAGGTAAAGCAGGAACGATGAGAAAGCTAAAATTCTTGCAAAGAATAACACACGAACAGCGAGTCGAAAAATTCATTTCAAAATTGTTTCGCTACTCTATTGTCCATTTTGAAAAAATCAACTGTAATCTCTGATCGATTTTGCGTGAAAGTTAAGAATACAAATTTGTACGCGTGTTGATTAATAATAAAAAAAAAAAAAAAAAAAAACGAATTCGGTACGTTAGACGTTCAGAAGTTAGTTTTTGGTTAAACTTCAAACAAAGTTTCAAACAATCAGTGAAAATGTTTTATTGTACATTTCTACATAACCATTAAATCTGTTTTAAAGGATAAAAATTTCGTCTTAATATATTTAAAAAAACCTTCATTTTTAAATTTCCTTTCATTTTTAATTTTAATTTTTCTAGCCAATCATAAGCTCCAAAGTAAACAGAGAAATTTTCTAGATTCTACAGAATCTCGTAACCCATTTTCATAAATTTGAAGCCACTTTGGTGGTATTTTCACATGGCGGCGGACTCTATAGATCGGCAACGATCCCGAAACTTCGGAGATGTTCGATCGACCGTTTTATCGTTTAAGTTCACCGCGAATACACAAAAAAGCAGACGAATGAGATTCTACGTTTTCATAACGTGGGAGGGGAAAGGAGGGGGGAATAAAATCCCGAATAGCGGTGGATTTTACGAACGACATAAAAGCCGACAGAATCCTCGTGAAGAAAGATAGAAAACTATGCAAAAGTTCGAAGCTTAATGATGCTTGCCCGCTCCGCGTGTTTTCTTTCTTCTTCCCTCCCCCCCTTTTCTTTACTCTTCTTTTATTCGTGAATTACTTAAATAACGTGACTCGGCGGAATCAGGCATCGAAACCCTCTTTGAAACCTTATTCCTTTAAAGATTGCGTCTGACTGAATTTGGAATTTGAAATCCAATGTATGTGCAGCATATTGATCGCATTGATCTTTGAACAATTCGAGCGTCGAGCAAGAAATGTAAGGAAATTTGTGGAAATACGAGGCTACATATACTCATGATTCGATGACTTGGTGGAATGCTACTATTCATAGTAATCGAGCCTAAATTCCTTATTTCCATTATCAACTGCAATATTCGTATCTATGTGACGACAAGTCACACTAGAAATTTTAGTTCAAGTACATTTCACGCGTTACCTATAAAATGAGGGTGATCGAGTACTTATGAACAACAGTGTACATACGCAACGACGAATAAGCATGTACAAACACATTTAGAACACACTGTGCGAACAGTCGTTTTAAAATTCTTCGCGTTGGTGAAATTTTGTGCTCCCGGAACGGATTGATTTAATTATTTACACTCGCCGAGATTTCAGAGCCCGCTGTACCCGAGAATCTGCCAGCTGACAATAAGCACGGGACGCACCAGGTCGTGAATCCTTCGGGGAGGAGCCTAATTGGAAAAATCTACGGAGATATCGAATCAAAAGATCGAGATTTCCGGGCACGTAGAACGTTTGTTTCCACGGGGAAAAATATCTTTCCGTCGCCAAATGTCGACTTGCCACGTTCCGACGCGGACGTAGACACGGTGCCACGTGCCGTGCAATTCGTATTCAGCGTCGCGGGGAAACAAGAGGAAAGAAACACGTCGGCTTTCACTCTCCCTCGTTTCGACACCTTTTTCCCCCCCCGTGCTCGGCGAGAAATCGAAATCCAATTTCGTTCGGACGCAAGCTTTCTTTTAAGAAACGAACAATAAAAACTGTCGTTCCGATCTGCCGATTGCACGATATGCATAATTCCATCCCGATACTCGGCACACAGCCCGACTGTTCCCCGTAGTTTTTCCACAATTACGCCGTTTATCTGCCCGTGAAAAAGCTCATTCACGAAAAATTGAGTTACACCGCGGCAAGGAAACGTAATGAGCAGCTGGTATGCCCGCCAACCTTTACGTCTCTCGCGAATGCTTGTAATTAAACTGCGGATGTTTATTCGTCCGTGAGGAATCTGACGATTCTGAGAAAAAATGTACATTAACGCGCGTAATATGCAAAGAAATACACGAAACACGTGGGATGTTCGAGCATAGTAATAATTTGGAACTAGAGAAATATTGTAAAATATTGAATATATACAATAATATAAATATAAAAATTATATATTAAATATATTAAATATTGAATATATAATATTGTAATATATTGCAAAATATTGTTTGATATATAAATATATATTAAATATTGAATATATAATACTGTAATATATTGCAAAATATTGTTTAATATATACACATATATTAAATATTAAATATATAATATTGTAATATATTGCAAAATATTGTTTAATATATAAATATATTAAATATTAAATATATAATACTGTAATATATTGCAAAATATTGTTTAATATATACACATATATTAAATATTAAATATATAATATTGTAATATATTGCAAAATATTGTTTAATATATAAATGTATATTAAATATATAATATTGTAAAATATTGCAGATTGGAGTCAGAACTTGGAATGTCATAAAATATGCAAATATTTAAAAGTTATATAAAACATCCAAACGTACAAATTAGTTGAAACCAATTAGTCAAAAAAATATTAAAGTTCACAATTGAAAACTACTGAAAGTTATTCCAGAGGGAACGAGTGAAAAAACTTTATCGTACAAATATATTTTTTGCCGATCTCGTCACTTTCGTACCGTGCGCGTCAATAGCAGATTCAGATTACGAATTTAATTTTCCACTCGAGCACTCCATAAATTAATCTACGCGTCACAGAACAGGTGACAGGGGAAATTCGAAAATCCAAATCAGAGAGAATGTCGTTAAAGCAACATTAACTTTCCGAACAAACGAAGCGCGTAAACAAGTTTACAACGTTTCGTTCCCGAAACTTCCACGACCGCGAGCAACATTTTCCATCGTATTTCACCGTATTTTCTCTAAGTGATATTGTTTCGTCCCCCGAGGATCGCGAAGAAAATTAAACTTCGGAATTGTCGCGGTTTGGAGAGATTATTGGGAAATTACGAAAGTTTTCCATTTCTCCAAGTTGGCTTAAACAACGCCGCCCAGCGAAGGTAGCTGAGGAAGAACGTCGACGATGCACGTTTTGAAAGGGCGCGTGTTGATGAACAAGGTTTAGGTTCGGTGTCTCTCGAAAAGAAGAAAACTCCTTCGAGCTTAAATAAAGGTTCTTTCGCGGTACCAAGTACCGGCCGAATTAATATTTTCCCCCGGTAGCGTGTTTAATTGGCGCTTTCTATTATCGGGATCGGCTGAAAGTGGCACAAAAGAGCGGCATTAAAGGAACGATCTATGAAAAATCGTTTCCCCTCCCCTTTGCATGCAAATTGCTTCTCCTTCTGATTTCTAAAGTATCAAAGAGTCTATTCAACGTTTCTCTGCAACACAAAGACAAATCCTTCGTATTCATGTCGCCAAAAGAGTGGAAGGGAGGGAGAGAGAGAGAGAGAGAGAGAGGAGTGAAAACGCTTTCGCTTCGTGCCGAAAGTCTCATGCCGCGGCACGAAAGTGACCTATCCGGAAACTCAGAATTCACGCTGGCATCCGGTCGCAAAAATCGGTTACCGGCGGCCCTCGCCTAGGTATCGAAAACATTGGCGAACGGAGAGATCTGTCCGAGAAGGATGTCACGTTCGGTAAACAATTCTCTCGTTCGAATCGTGGAATCGGTGGAAGGTGAATCGTAGAAATTCAAACGAGTACCCAAACCCGGAGCCACCGAATTTCTCCTCCCTGCCCCCTTTTTCCTGCTCTCTCTTTCTCTCTCTCTTTGTCCTTCGATTTCTCCGTTTAAATCATCATACTCGTCAACCTTCGAGTATTTATGAATATTTATTAATCATTTGGAAGGATACAATTAAAGATTAAATATTTCGATCGTTCAGAATAGGGGTTCGCAATCTTTTTTTCTCTCCCGTACCCCTTCATTTATGTGTATCATAAACCCCTATCCATCCCTCAAAAACTTTCAAACAAGCCTCTCTCTGTGAATCAAAACTCTGTAAAACTCTTTGCTTTCGTGTTTTTATTTTAACTCTTTTTTTTCTGGTGCTTTTTCGGCCATTACGATATTAGTTTCGCGTACTTCCAGAGATACAGGTTGGAAACCGCTGATACAGACGATTAATTTATTTGTGTCTCTAGCCATTTCGTTACATCGCTCTCGTCTAAATTTTGGTACGTTCAAACTTGATGCAACATTTCGCCAACATCGGCCGATATTTTCAACGTTTAAGACTCGTTGCACGATATTGTTCCTTAAAGGGTTTGAACTTTGGAGCATCAAGCACGAAAATTTTCTGGACTGATTGAGTGTGTATATGTGTGTGTGTGTGTGTGTGTGTATATATATAAAGAAAAATAATTAAAAAAAAAATATTAATCTAACAATAAAATGCAATATTATACACACACACATATATACATATTGCATTTTATTGTTAGATTAATATTATCCAATCAAGCGAACTTTGACTGTAGTCGTAATATCGTCATGAAAAACAACGCATAAGTTTGATATTAATCGTGTCAAATCAATACGAATCAGCAAGAACAGGAAATTTTTGTTGGTTCATTTCACATCGTGAAACTTTCGAGACCTTGGCTACTCGTTCTTTTTATTCGATGTTAATTTAATTTAATAGAGAGGACAAGGTAACCTCGACGTTTTTATCGAAATTTTCTCGCAACTCAGATTTACCTTGTGCAGAGCCAACACGGTTTTGCGAGTTTCTTTTTCTTTTCTTTTTTTATTAGATATTTTTATTATTCACGCGTTGACACAGTGTTTCGCACGTAAAAACATGAATCGTGTTTATTCCAATGATTTTGAAAATACCTCGACGAAAAATGTATATTAAAAAGTATAATACTAGCAAAAGTGTAAAATAACAATAGCTTAAAAATAAAGTAAGAGGAAAATATTATTTAATTCCATTATTTCTACTATTTTCTGTCATTTTTATCATGTTCTGTAATGTCACTTACTGATATTGTACGATATTAAACTGATCAGTATTAATTTTTTATTTCGAATTAAAAACGACGAAGAAATTAATTATTAAAATATTATAGTCAGTTAATACGAAAATAGAAATTGAATAAAAGAAGAAAGTATCCACAGTATTATCAGTAATAATGAAATCGAAATCGAAATTGCTAGAAAAATATAAGTCGAATAAAGAAAAATAGAAGGAAAATTAAAAATGAAAACTGAAAGATTAATTATTAAAGTACGATAATGGAAACTTTCCTTGCGTGTATTTTTCCCGACACGTTAATATTTGAGCGTTATATCGTCAAAACAAATTTTTAATGTACCATTGGTCATAACAACCATACGTCACGTAAAACAATTACGAAGCAAACGTGTAACTGCGAGTCTAACCTGATCGAAAACAAGGAACGACGATCTCGGAAACCAATGGACAATTTGGACGATCGTTAAACTCGATACAGATACAGAAAGAGAGAGAGAGAGAGGGGAATCGAGACGATATTATGTATTTAGAAAAGTTATTCACGTAAAACGGAATAGCGGTTTCAGGCGGTGGAAAAATACGGCGGAGGGGAGGGAACAGGATCTTTCGCGGCCGACGTTCGAGCGACGGGTGAATCAAAACTTTTCGTGAAATAATGGCATCGCAGAACCGGAAACGACCCGCTTCTGCAACCGCCGCTCGAGTACATGTTTCAACAAGCAGGAAGATTTCAAGAACAGTTCGCGACCACGGCAAACAAAACTCTTGTGAATTACCGGCGTGAGAAACCAGACGACAGAGGGAGGAGGGAGGGGGGAGGGGGGAGAAGGCAAAGAGGAAAAGAATAATCGTATTATAAGGATTAGATTGCAATCCTCTTATCCGTTCTCTCTTACGGTACGGACGGTAAACTTTCGCAAAGTTGTAACTATTTGTCTGCGTAGCTGTCTCGCGGACCTGGTTGTTATTAATAACACGCACGTTTAGCGAGTAACGATCGTTTAACATGAGAGACTTCTTGGATTTTTTTTTGTTTTTTTTTGTTTTTTAAACCAATGAACTTGAGAAGTTTTATTGATACTCGTAAATTACTCGCGAAACCTAATATTTCTCCGCGTTACACTCTCGTGGACGCGACTGTTACTAATGGCAGGTATATTTAGCAGAAGGAATTGGAATTTCTTTTAATTTTTTAAGAAAAATGACGATGGCACGTCTTACGAGTGATAAAAGTGGAAAAATAAATTCTGCACGGTACAGTTACTCTTATTAACATTTGAATGTCGCGAAAGTATTGCAGATTATTGCTTCGCGTATTTGTTCAATTTCGTTTATTTGACGCGCGTAATTTTCTCCACGAGAGTCAGTAAAGTTTAAAATGGTAAGAACACTTTGGTCAACGAACAAGTGGCACGAGATTCGTGTTAATTTCGTGTATTCTATATAGAATTTTATTACACTAATTTAACTTTCTCGTAGATAGAATTTCTTTGATCTCGGATTTGAATTTCTCCGTTATTCGATATTTGTGCGACACTATACGCGCTAAATAGAATATAAAATTTTAATTAACTTGAATAATTTTACGATATTAAGAAACTATTATAAAAAGTGTTACCAAGATATTAAATAATTAAACAACACTGTTATAAGCAAATTCTTGAAACATTGTAGCATGTATAAAAACTGCACGACTTGTACCCCAGTACGATTCGTCTCGCTGAAAGGCCCAGAAGCAACTGTTCCGACTAGGAAATGAAGACGACCTTTTTGCCATAAAATTTTATTGATATACAAACATTTGAATCGATGCGAAACAAATTACAGGCGCGATCGCTCGGTACCAGACAACGCCACTCCCACTCGAGGTCTACCCCACGCCCCCTCGCGAATCACGTGACCCAAATCAACCAATCGCTAATTTTCGTTGCATTAGCGTTGCACCTGAAGAGCCCCCATTTTCAGTGATGACAAAAGTATCGTTTTATTAAAAAGTCACGACGAAACTACAAAGTTAGAACAAACTGGGTAAACATTAAACTTAACTTATTAATGATTTTGGATAAGATTAGCAGATATTATGTCGCCAGAACTTTCATTTGTCCCGAACTTTGTAGAAGAAAGTTTATTCGGCAAGAAATAACACGAGAAATTAATATAATAAATTTGTCACTATTACAATCGTTAACAAGATGCCAAGATTATCTGATAAAATCGACGCATTCGCTGAAAACAAAGGAAAACGAGATAATGCTTTTTCATTGAATAACAATTCCGTATTTAGACAACACTTTGCGACGGGATATTATAATCTGTGTTATTTGTTATTTATCCGTTTGTTATTTCGTATCTTTGTTACAATTTTTAACATGATACTCATCAACCTACGTTCTCATTTCTCTTGTGTCAATATTTTATGAGAATACTCCATACACTGCGAATTATTAACTGGGATTTAATTGAACGAAAGACACTTATATTTTCGAAGCAAAACGTACACTCGGAATAGTATTTCTTTCTGCTGAAACGCGAAATAATAACGGCGATAAAAACGAGGGGAAAAAAAAAAAGGAAAAAAGAAACGGGACCGCGCACGAACGTTGCAATTTCAGCGCGTGCAAGCGTCGCTTTACGGAATAATGGAAATTTATATACGAAATCGGGCAGAGATTAATGCAAAATCAACATCGGTTGTTTCTCTTCACAAACGGGGCAACTTCCGCGCGAGTGAAATTTCAATCGATTCGTCGAAAATCGCGATGTAAAGGTGATCGGTGTCACATCCAGGACGACCAGAAGGAGAAGGAAAAAATGAATGAATATTCATCTTGGCCACAACGCGCGCATCGACAGCTTTGTTGCCGATCGGTGATTATCGATTCGCGTCACGCCGATGAAATTGGCCGAGGGGAAGGCGGAGGGAAGCGGAGACGGGACGAAAGTACGTCGACGGAGGGATGGAAAAGGAAAAAAGTGGAAAGAAACAAGAGGCCAGGGGAGAAAACGGAAAAAAAGAACCGACAACGAGATACGCGCTGGCCTCGTAAAACGCGATACAAAATTACCGATAAATTTTTGGGATAGCACGCGCCCCCGGAAATTTATCGTGATTGATAACACCCGTCCCATTCGTTATTTCGAGTTTGTCAGCTACTAAAAAAAAAAAAAGAAAAAAGAGAGAGAGAAAGAGAGAGAAAAAGTAAGGTCTCGCGTTATTTTTCGATCGGTGTCTACTGCAATTTATAACACTGCAAACCAATAGTTCCACTACATATTTGGCAAAAAGAACTTTCAAGCACGCGAGTTACGAGCGGCTTTTTTGTGTCTAAAAACCTCGCGTCCCGTTGCTGATATTTATAGGAACAGACACGAGGAAATTTCTGTGAACCGTGAGTTATAAAATCGCACGCTAAACATTCGCAAAGACGACAAACGTTTCGATCATGTGATATCGAATGATCCACTTACAATCCACATTCAACGGCATCTATTGAAACAGCAAAATGATGCATTGTGCATTGTTCCATTGCGAGGAAAAATGTTTCAGTTACTCGCGAAAGTAAATACATTATGAGCACTTACACAAAAACATTTCGAAGTTTCGATCGTGCCGATCAAGTTTGAAACAAATTTAAAAATATACGTAAAAGTATTTTACAAATTAGTTCCATTTAACATGATATGTGACGTTTCGCGGAGATCAAAAAAAGTACTGAATAATTAATAGCTAATAATTTGCTAGGAATATATTAAAGGTACTTGTCACTTGTTCCAGATGCCCGTTCGATATGTACATTAAGTTCATCAAATTAATTTCAAATTTTACGTCGATAATAATGGTCGTACTTTATTACAGTGTCAATTTTTAAAATACTTAACAGACATTCTACGTTCACAAAAAGTTTACTCTTTCGTGAATAGTTTCATGGATAACTGAGTGTGCTATGAAATGAAATGTATATTGTGAAATTTTAATAACACTGCAGTGAGATGCAACTCAATCGTGATTATATCAATTTCTAACGTCTACGTCTATCTTATATATATTGCACGCAAATATTTAATATAAATATATCATATCGATATGATACAAATTATAATATATTATAAATATTTAGTGAATAAATATTGCACTGAATTTTTTATTGCTCTGTGTTTTTTAAATATTTTTGTGATCTACGTGAAACATACGCGTTATTACGCAGTTCTGCTAAATATCTTGCAACTTATTAGATATAAAATCATTCTGATCGACTTGTGTATTTGTGTCTTTAATCGAAATCGTCATTTTTCACGAGTGTTATTTACCGTTAGTAAACGTTAGTAACGTTATTGGTCGCGGATAGACGACAGCTCGGTGATCTAAGGTTAAAGGCGTGGGCGATCGAGCACAGCCTTTTCAACGTGCATTTACGCAATTGCAGCACTCTACGGGCACAGGTGATTTACGGTTCGATTCAACGGGATCCCGTCCCTCTTGGATCGTCATCCACGCGTTTGTTTGGACGTCACACCTTCGCCCACCCCGCGAATGCTCGCCTCGACATACACTGCGCTACCTTCACTGTGATATTTCTACGTTCTAATGACTAATATTTTTTATAACACCTTTTTCAACATCCTTGTACGAGCAAGAGCTACGATTAAAAAAGGTACGAAGATGAAAGCCCCAAAGATCCAAAGATCCAAAGATCTTAACCCTTTCGGTTGTAACAACGAGTCACACTCGCGATGGGAAGTACGGTTTCGATTTGAAGAGAAAAACATAATCCCACGAAATATGAATACGAATTTGTATTTTTGAAAATTGATCAACACGTAATGCTTTCGAGAAGAAAATCTCAGGTCAAGGGGGTCGAGGACGTTGTTGGCAGAGTTTAATAAAACATTAATTTTCTCGTTAAATAAAAAAATACGTATCCGTTTATAATAATATTTTTATGAAATTTTCTATACGAAACATTATTTTAAACGATTAATCCAATTAAAATACGCAGAGAATAATTTTCTTTCACGCGCGTACGCAACGTATGATACTTTTATCAAATGTTCCGATAAAAATTATTTTAAACGATTAATTCAATTTAAAAAAAACACACACACATATTTATAGATCAGCTTTTCAATTTTTACCAAATGCTTTTTCACATTTCTGTTAAAAATACCTGGGTAAAACCTTGTCTGATCGTCAAATGTAATTTCCTATCTGTACAATGTAATTTCCTACCAATTCCATTATCGTAATTCAAATTGGATTCACGTTTTCTTTATCTCAGAGTTCTGTCCTTTCCCGCTTTCTACTTGTTTTACATTGGAAAAAATAGAAAACGTAACGTCGTAACATACGCGTAATTGCGAATACTTATCGATAACAAACAGCAGAAATGAAGAACCATGTTCAAATTGCATCACGCGACGACAGACGTAACAAAAATTGACAACTATGTATCTCCTTCCTCGCGCTTTCGACTTCGAGACGTTTCCAAGTTTTCTCTTCTCGTTACCTAACTTCGTTTCATTTTTCCCCTCGTTACTGGATTTCTTTGCCTACCGTAATTCGACAAATCATTTTCGATTTCTACGCAACGATATGGAACTATCTCTCGAAATCGGTACACGTTGTTATCGATCCATCAAATAGGTAATAACTTTCGTACGGCCTTTCGATCGAAAATGAGTTCTACTTTTGAGAACCATCGAAGGACCCACGCTTTTTTTTACCTTTGTTACAAATATTACGTGAAAATTTCCCTAGAATAATTCGCGAGTTGTTTTCGCGCAGCAGATCTCGTTACTCCAAAACAACTTCAGTTGAAAACATGAAAAATGACAGGAAAATTCAAAACTTAATTATCTCAATGTTATAAGGAGGAAGGGAGGATTGGAATATTTCATCAATTTTATATGCCACACGTACGTTTCGACATCGATGATGTAATAATGTAATTAATGCAATTAAATGAGAAATCGCGTCTCACTGATGTACAGTAAATTCGATAAAAATTTATTTTATTTATGTACCGCACGACTTGTACCCCAGTACGATTCGTCTCACTGAAAGGCCCAGAAGCAACTGTTTTGACTAGGGAATGAAGACGACTTTTTTGCCATAAAATTTTGTTGATATGGAAACATTTGAATCGACACAAAACAAATTACAGGCACGATCGCTCAGTACCAGACAACGCCACTCCTACTCGAGGTCTACCTTACGCCTCCTCGCCAATCACGTGACCTAAATCGACCAATCGCTAATTTTCGTTGCATCAGCGTTGCACCTGAAGACGCCCGATTTTCTGCGTTACCCCCACTAAAATCACTTTCAATGATAAAAAAAACCCGTGTAAATGAATGGATAAATGTACATAATTTCTCTGTAATTAGAAAAAAAAAGGAACGAGCAGTCATATTACCGCAATTAAAACAATCTATGAAACATGTAAATAATCTATCAATGTCGAGTGATCCGAACGACAGGTGAAAAACGTATTTTGCAAGAGTATTCTCCACACAAATGATATGCCATTTTTATTTAATGTAAATCATCGATAAGCAAATCTTGAAAACGAGCTCGCTCAACTTCAAAGTTCGTTCGAAAATATCGTACGAGGGCTCTGTACGAGGGTCGATTATTGCTTCAAGATCGCGGAACGACAATGATCTACGTACGTACAGGAAAATCGGGAGAGACACGAGAGTCCCGTGGCACGATCGCGAGACTTGACAAGACCGTTAGCGTGACAAGTGAAACTCACCGGTCAGAGCGTCCGTAAAATCGCATCGGGAGAGAGAGAGAGAGAAAGAGAGAGAGTAGAACGTTCCCGTGGATTATAAATGAGGTTTCGCCTCGCTTCCTCAGCCCTCTGGCTGGCTCGCGTTTGTCCTCGTCGACTCGCGGCTGTTGACTGATCAAACTCGCCTTAACTTGCTTAATCGATAATTACAAACGATCGTTGATTACGCCGGTAATCGATCGTTACTCGAAGGTATACCGAGACCAATTGGTAGCGCGTCTCTGACGTACACCGCGTGGCAAGATCCGTCGTGTAATTGAAGCTCGAAAAATTTTATGATACGGCTCGAAGTCAGATGAAAATCAAGAAGAACATTGGCTACATTTTATTTGGAATAGAATAGAAAATAACGATTCGAAATGACGAATTATTCCAACTAATTTATCACGCAACGTTGTACTTTATTATCATCATGTGTGTATGATTGTAAGGGACAAGATCATTGCAAAGATGATTACACTGAAATTATAAGGAATAATGAATTATTTCAATTAATAATATATGTGTTGTTATATTATCGTAAAGAATATTACATTGTTATAAGGAATATTATATTATTAGTAGTAGTTTGGTTTATGCGTAATTTTACAAATAAAGATATATCCTGAAAAACAAGCTAGTGCCCAATGTATTCAGGACTAAATAGAAATGAATAAGTGACAAGAGACGATTCTACAAGGGAAAATAAGGGAAAATATGGGGTAAAATTTGTTCGTTTGGAACCTCGTTTTGAAGCAAATAGAGTTTTTAATGTATTCGATGGATTTTCAAATTTCATTTTTGCCAAAAATGAGAAAATTCTACAATTTTCGATCTATTTCTGCGTGTTCATTGTCGACACCTATCTAATCGAAAATTTAAAAAAAGTGGACTTAACAATTTTTAAAGTCAATTTAAAAAAATAAATAAATGAAACCAGTTTATTTAGTATCACAAATATTAATCCATTGTGGACCAAAAATTACTTCCTACTAAAATAATTTTTTAATTAATTTGCGAACGCTCTGACGTCGATTAACATTTGAAATAGAAATAATTTTTAAAACGTAATGAAAGAATCATGTTTGAGCTGAAATTTAATTTAGAATTAATAAAATTAGATTTTTCTTATATTTTGATATTTTATCAAAAAAAAATAGAAGAAAAAACTTTACAGTCGCATTGCATCTACATTCGACCTAGATTAAAAATTAGGGGAACCCAGAATTTCAGTAATAGTCCCACGTACAGCGTAATACAATTAAAATTTCAAGCAAGCGAAGATAATTGAGAACAATTTTTAATTAATATTCCCTTAGCCGGAAATTATACACGGGTACCGAAAGGGAATGTCACTTAATTAAACAGGACGTTTTCTCATTAGCGCAGTAATAAGAATACCTGAAAAAAAAACTGCTGAAGTTAAAGTTTGAATTTGCAGATGCTGGAAATGAAATATCCAACCCAACAGAACAAAGCGGTGACTGAATGAGGAATCGCGAAAAACGTGCATTTCAACAGCGGCAATTTCACAAGGGAATTCGTGCAATTCACTCGCCTTCTTTCTAATTTATTAAATTATTAACGGACGAACACCCGCCGTAGACATTATATCGCGCGATAATTATTTACACGTATTAAAGTAACGAGTACACTTTCGTTGGGAGCAGAGCCGTTCGCGCAACAAATGAAGTCGCTGCTTCATTATCAATCATCTCGTCGTCAACGCTTCTAATTAAATCGCCTACACCGAAATGGAGGATGCAATTAATGCCCTAAATAATTCAGTCTAAATAATCCCTGCGGATAATAACTCGCATGGCAAACCGTACCGTAGCGCGTAAGCTGCTTATACAGCTTTTACATTGTTTTCTAGACGAGTTACAACGTGGTGATTACGTTGTCGGGGGAATTAATTGCAGTCAGATTGAATACAATCGTCCGGCTTCGAGAAAAGTGAGCAAGATAAAATTGTCGCATTTTAATGCGCGTTTAATTATTCCGCGCGATTATTATCAAATATTATCTTATTTCATCCGTGTGTTTATTATGGTATTACAATGGAAGTGGAAGACTGTAACTTAACCGAGTAATTCTAAAATCTAACGAAAACAAGCCAAGAGTGAGGATTTCCATTATTTAAATTCATATTTTTGAAAATATAATTCAAATAATGTTATACAATAATTTTCCGATGTGATATAACGGTTAAAATAATTTTGGACAATTTTATATAACAATACTAATACACTTTTGTGTAGCAAATATTATTGCATTCTGCGGAATTTTGTTCTCTAAAATGTTCTGCAAATGCATAAAAATGTACCTATGCACCTCCTACTTCATTTTCAATTTAATTATGTTTTGCAATAAACAAATTTATCATTTATCAGAATAATTTTGACTGACATAACCTATAAACCTATAAATTAAACCTACAAGACATAACCTGTAAAGTCAAACCTGCAAGACATAACCTATAAAATGTTAGAAATTCTTGTGTATAGACATCTAACTACGAAATAACGAAGTGAGACTCAAGCAACAACGAAACGAAACTTCTTTTTCATTACAAAATTTAGCAGATGTAAACATATATTTGTTTTATTTATCGAGCTGGCGTTTGAGCAATTACGACTGTCTGGAAAACTTCCGCTTTGCATCAGCACGAGGGCAAGAAAAAAGAAAAAAACGTGAGCAAAGGCTCGATTTCAAAGGTTTTTCATAGCGACTTAATTGAACCGAACAATCTACCGGATCTACTCTCGCACTCTTGCAAATTCATTGGTGTACACCTTACAGTCAGCATTATTTTCCATTGATGTAAGTACGTCTGGCGTTTATAAACGCGGAAGTACACTCAAATTCCCCGTCTGGAACGCTTTATCTCTGTGCCTTTTAAATGACGACAAGGCAGAAACAGGACGTAACAGACAAAAGAATTTAAATATGTCCCTTTGCAGCGCGTTACGGGTGACGTACATTTTCATGTTCGTCTCCTGCCGACGTTGCGATTCTCTGGGTAGAGATCATTTTTCAAAAGCATTCCGATAGAACCGATAAAATCCCCCGAATCGACATCTCAATTAAAAGAGAAGCGACGTGTCATGGTGGAAAAATTAGATCAATATTCCAATAAATTACCCAATACTTCCACATCGGCGTGGGAATTTCTTTTTCTCTTTTAATTGCAAAATGAAGAAAAAGCACGAAATTAAAAATTCTGAATATGTAATCTGCGCTGAACTAAAGAACAGTCTATATAACTTTGTTCTTTTAATATGATGTACAATATCGAGATATATTGTATAATGTGTTTTAATATAATTCTATAACGAATTTAGCTTTTTAATCAAAAATATTGAAATTCTTGTTCTTACCTAATTTATGTCACACGCTTAAATGATTACCAAGTGCTCCCTTTGAACTTTGTTATACTCCAAGTAATAAATTTGATCATTAAGTTTCGTCTTTGTACGATAATTGTCATTTAAGAGATGTTAATGTTTCATTAATTTTCTAATTTTCGTTACAATTTTCTTGATACTTACGAAGCAACTGTATTTTTAATTTTTAAGAAGAAACGAATTACGATTTTATCACGTATCAATTCTGGATTTGGAGTCATTTTGTTTTCTTTCTCGAAATTTGTCGATTTTTATTCTTTTTACAGTGATAATCAAGACTGAGAATGACATAACGATTAGATTTTGTTACGTTAGAAAGGAAAAAGTTTCGAAAATTGTTTCTCGCTGTCACTGAGATTGTTAGTTAGAATTTCCTTAATTTGGAACTTGGAGTTGCACGATATAAACTTTCTACGTTTATTTCTGCTACCATTTGCAGAAAACGTTCGTATTCCTGGAATATTTTACTTGAGTTCAAAGAACAGTAAATTGAGGAATAGAAAGTAAATGTTACTACTGCTAGAAACAGTTTAGATATTTGTTCAAAACTGCTTTTAAACTGTTAGTTTTTCAATATTACAGATTAAATGCTTCTCAACAAATCTAGCCTCGTTATCACTCGTACTTTCGACGTTACTCATACTTTTGACGATTATAAAAATAACTTGGTCGAGTTTTATCTTTATTTGTCCTTTCTAATTAGAGACGTATTTACGAAGATCTTTTATCAGATAATACCAAAGATACGTGTATAGAATTAAATATTATTTAAACAAGAAAAAAAATAATCAAATTACCAATATTTAAGTTCTCGTATCGGAAAGTACTTTGTCATATCAAAAAATCACAAGGCAAATAATCAAATAATCAACTTATCTGAATCGAGAAGAATTTTCTCATTGTATAAATATTCTGATTTAACAATTAACCGCTTTCGTTACTCCAGCGGATATTTTTATTGACATTTCTATAGATACTCGAACGCGAACGCTGAAACAATAAATCCCTGATCAACGTTCGAGAAGCAGTCCGATAGATTCGAAACGAAACGCTTTTCACCATCGGGTAGAGTCGGAAGGGACACGAGTCCCGGCGGTTGAAACTCGATTGAAAAACGGCTAGACGGAAAGAAAGATCCCTCGTTAAACTTTCCCCGGGACGGCGAAAGAATCGGCAGGAACGCAAAAATCGGGCCGGTTTTTCGAGAGGAATAGAAGATGGTAATGCATAGTTCTAATAAAATTGTTCAAACTTTAACACAAATTTGAATATGTGACATAAGGAATATGGAAAATGAGGATTTTGATATTTTAATATTGATAATAATTTAAAATAGTTGAAAATTTAGTTAGTTATAAATTGTTTTTAAGAATGCTATATAGAGTCACTGATTTTATCACTGAAAGTGATTTTAGCGGGAGTAACCCAGAGAATCGGGCCTCTTCAGGTGCAACGCTGATGCAACGAAAATTAGCGATTGGTTGATTTCGGTCACGTGATTCGTGAGGGGGCGTGGGGTAGTCCTCGAGTAGGAGTGGCGTTCTCTGATACTGAGCGATCTCTAATTTGTTTTCTATCGATTCAAATGTTTGCATATCAATAAAATTTTGTGGCAAAAATGTCGTCTTCATTTCCTAGTCAGAACAGTTGCTGAGACGAATCGTATCGGGATACAATCGTGCAGTTTTTTTTACTATATCGGTATATCAAATTTCGCGTGTCACGAAAGTCCGTAAGTAAAGTCCGTCTCTATTCGTACATCTCGTCTGTGCTCGAGGACTCGACCGGCGAAATTCGGAAAAATCTATCTCTCGCTGTTGTTCGCGCGTTCCGCGAAGGAAACGCCCTCCGCGGTTCCGCAGGAGCAACAAAACGTGGGAAAGAGCGGTGCCGGCTAGTTCTCAGAGATAAGGAGTCTCGTTTATAATAGCTGCTGCCCACTGCCCACACTCGTATTTCTCTCTCTTTCTCTCTCTCTCTCTCTCTCTTTCTCTGTGCGTCGAGTGAATGTCTTATCGTTCGATTCGCTTCGTTTGCCGGGTTCGGCCGGGCCGGTGGCAGAGAAAGGCAGGAAATCGCGTCCGTGGTTAGGTTCGTGGCACACGTGCGCGCACACACGACGCCACACGGCCCGAAGAGGTACACGTATGTAGCAGAATGGACTCGATATCGTAGCTCGCGTGTCGTCACACGCGATCAAAACGATCCCGTAGAGGCAGATAGAGGCAGCCGGAGTCGAGAAAGTTGGGGACACGAGCGGTTTGATCGAGCTCGACCCCTCTCGTTCGTTCGATCGCATTGTGAAGGAGAAAGGGTTAATTACCAGCGACAATTTACGAGTAAATCACAGTCGCGGAGAAAGTCCGTTTCCACGATATCGGAATTCCTGAATGGATAACAATTAATCTGAAGGGTTATTTCTTTTCTTTTTGTGCCGTTAAGAATGTTGATTAGTGACGATCGGATAGAATTTCTTTTTTTTTTTTTTTTTGTACTGTTCAAAGTTACTTTGAGTTGGAGAAGAACGAATAATAGTTAATTTATTAGACTGTGTTCTTATTTTTTATCTTTTGGGATCTTTTATTTCTGCTCTTGAAAACCTTTCAAATTTAAGAGAAATACGATGATGTTGAGGATCATTCGAAGTACTTTTTCGATTAAAACGAAAGCGAGATTGAAAGATAAAACATTCGAGGATAGCAGCACAGTCAAGAGGAAATGAAAGTAGCTTGTTGCGGGGAGAGGAGAATTTTTGTTCGAGTTTTGAAAGTTGTTCAAGTGTGAAAAACTTTAAAATTGCATGTCTAGTAATTCTAATAGTTTTAGATAAATGTTTTACACATTTTCTTTTATGTTAGATATGTGTGTTATATGAAACATTTTGAAATTTTATCGACACTATCACGATTATATTATTCGAGTTTGAAACAAATTAAGTATATATAAAGAAATTATTAACAAGTATCAATATCATCATCTTTAATACATACTCATTACATATTAACTAATTTTTGCAATTGATATCTTGTAATTTTTAAATTAGATTTTTAGATAGATTTCAAACCCATCATTATAGTAAAGTAAATATATGGTAAATAAAATTTCAAAATGTTTTATGTAACAAATAATATGTAACACATACAGTTCATAAAAATTTTTCTACGATAAGCACTCGAATATTTTCATATTCCACTATAAATAAAGATTTCCTAACACATATAAATAAAATTGAAATTTGTTTAACAATTCTATATATATAAAAATAAAATTGAACAATGTAACAGCGAATAATTACAAGTTGTAATCGATACAATGTTAGAAGTACCTATATATTTTAACATCAATTATGATTTTACGATTTATAATGACTGATACATTATAGTATTTTCATTTAAAAATGTTCCAGAAAAACGTACATCTGGAAGGAAAAGCGAGTCTTTATAGAATCTCGCTTAAAAATATTCGCAAGGTAGTTGTAAACCGGAAATATGAATTAAAAGCAATGTCACGACTTTTGCATTACGTTCGACGCGATGTCTCGCGATCGAGCAATGAAAATTAAGAGACCCCGCAAAACTTCGAGATACTAAGAGAAATTAATTTTCTCAACCAAACTAGTCAAAACGACAAATTTACAATTTTATAAATCAAAATATACAAACAAACCTTCGTATTCTTTTTCGTATATTTCAAACTTTTTCCTACTTCTTGCGCTCTAATTTCTCACAGCTGCAATTTTTATATCATACTTTAGTCTTTAATTTGTTTGTAATTTTAGAGTTAATAGAGCAGAAGCTGCAAGCGTAAACGAAGCGAAAAGATGCGGAAAAATATTAAACGAAGTAAAAAGATATAATGAATGCTGACAACAGAGGACTGATTTTAATTTCGCATGAGCCTTCGTTGCAAAAAAGGTGAGACGTCATTAAAGAGTCAAGAATACCAAGTTCAAGGTTAGATGTTCATTGTCTGTTTCATTGCCTGAATAATCTCCTTGAATAAAAATAAAAGTGAACAACTTACATAAATCTAGAGCGTTATACAACTATATTAAAATCTACGTTTCTTCGTCTGAATTTCATCCATGTATTATCTAAACTTTACTTACTCGTACTATAATATAAAAAAAAAAAAGGAATAAAGAATCAATTAAACCTTTTTTCAAGTGTCATTTCATTTTGAAAACGTGCTTAATTATTTTCGAGCTGCGACGATTCGACAAAAGCAGAGCAAATGCATTTGCTGGGAAACTGAAATAAATTGTAAACAAAACGACATTTTCTAGTTGTCTCTTTTACGTATTATATTTAACTATAAATATTTGTTATAAAAAAATTAAATTTCATTGAAAAACTGAAAAACCGACTTTTCAGAAAACAGATTGGACATATTAACGTGGCAATGAATTTTCACTTTGGTTTAAAAACAGAAAAAAGAAAAAAAAAAAGAAAAAGGACTATTTACGAGCCACGAGGAATCATCTGCGGATTGTCCGCGACAAGGGAAAAAAAAACACCCGAATGCCCTTTGGACCACGGACGTCGGCGGCTTTGAGAACGGTGATAAGTTGTCGAGGGAAACAAGCCGGTGGTTATCCTCCGCGGGGCGATTTAATGGCGAATTTGCTCGTGGTTAATAACAGCTCGGGCAAGGAAAGTACTCGGACAGCCTGTTGGGTGGCACGGGTCAGGTGCTCGGTAGAAAGTGAACCGTGTACTTGGAACTCGAGAACGAGAACGAGAACGTGAACGTGAACGCAGCTCGTGTCTAGCCGCGGCTATCGTTGGCTATCGAAACGTTGTTGAGAATTAGTCATAGGTATATGAGTATGATCCTTAGGTACTGTGGCCATGCAAAGATATACAGGGTGTTCGCGTTAGTCTCGTCGGAAATGTTGGACAAGAGGAAATAAATGGCAGAGGAATGGAAGTTTGCTACGACCAGCATGGCAGTGTGTAACAATCTGTTACGTTTGCTACATTTTTCACGAAATTAAAGTGCACACGTACGAATGTGAACGTCGTAAATATATCTTAATTATTGCTGACATCTAAAGGACATTGTTTACCATACGTTTAAATTCTTGAACAAAAGAAAAAAAAATAGTATTCTATATAAAAAATTAAAGATCACCTGATTCTTTCTATTCACACATTGATAACTTTGTCGTAAGCAAATGAAATAAATTTTGAGATAAACGTAAAGACAAAGATATAAATTTATACGGAATAAATGTATTTTATAGCTTGGAAGGTTCAATGCTTTCAAATCACATACACTCGTACTTTGCATTACGATTATTTCGTCGCGCGATTTTATTGATCGACGGTAGCGGGAAACGCTATCGAAGAGAAAAGAAAAGGGGAAAAAAGGAAAACTCGACGAGCTAATTGTAAGCCAAATCGCGTCCCGTTGTCGTTCGACGAACCGTCGCGATTCGTTTTTCGTCGTCGAGGTGAAACGTGACTATCCGCATTGCTCGGTACACCGCGCGTACACGTAATCACCGATATTACGAGGCTCGATGAGAGTTATTAGTAGACAAACGGTTTCTAACCCTATATCGGATCGATGCGAGTCGCTCGAGTGGAAATCCGTGGCACGTGATTTCCTTTTACGGGGACAGAACGGAACAGTCGACGTGAATCGGGCTACACGATACGTCGACGTCCGAGGAGCACTCGCTGCGAGTGTGGGAAAGACAAATTGTCCGTACGTTTCATTTGTGTTTTTTAATTAGTTGCGTTTGAGGGGCACTTGTTGTAGAAAACGACGCAAGTGCGAGAAAGTCGCATTTTCCAAGAGAAAGAAAATAACGTGAACGAACTTTGAATTACTTAGTCTGTTTTCGTTGCTAAATGTGTCTGAGAATACATTCAAGATGATCAATTATGACTTATAATATTCTAGTAATTTTCGTTAGAAATTCTACAATCTGCAAAATAATGTATATTGTCACTGAAAGTGATTTTAGCGGGTCTCTTTAGATGCAACGCTAATGCAACGAAAATTAGCGATTGGTTGATTTGGGTCACGTGATTCGTAAGGGGGCGTGGCGTAGACCTCGAATAGGAGTGGCACTGGGCGATCAAATGTTTGCGTATCAATAAAATTTTATGGCAAAAAAGTCGTCTTCACTTCCTAGTCAGAACAATTACTTTCTTGGCCTTTCAGTGAGACGAATCGTACTGAAACGTGCAAGTTTTTTATAACACGCACGTTATATTATAAAGTTTTCCGTCGTCGGTAATTGTAGTGTGAATTTTTAAATTTACCTTTAAATTTAGTTTTAATTAATTAAAAGAAATCACAAAACAAGTTTGATTACGTTAGAACGTTACGGCGATTTGATTGAAGGCTGAGCCTTTTCTCTTTTTGCTTTTCTTTTTTTCCCGTCAAACTGGAACAGGATCGATACACCGTGCAGAGTTTGAAGACGCAACCGTGTTAGTCGTAGATCGATGTAATTTTATTTGAAATGAACCTTTCAACTTAACGAACGAAGTAATTTTCAACGACCCCCACTCTCGGAAAAAGGCAATAAAAAGCGGTTCAACTTTCAAAAAGAAGTATCCACCAAGGAACGTGCAACGAGTTTTCCGCCTGAAAACACTCCACGCTTTCCCACGCCCGAATCGTTCAGCGAATCGCAAAAACCGCAGCGAATGCGATTCGATGCGAAATACAGAGGCGCGGAATATATATATATATGTATATATATATATATAAAAACCAGGCAAATACGATATTCGCGTTTGCGCCATGGGGCCGTCCATTCAAACTCATCCGGCCGTGCATAAACATAATAAGTAACGCAAGATAATTTGATTAATGCTGTTACATTAACTCCCCGTTTCGTCAAATTTAATTAAAATCGAACGCTTTAACAAAACTCGTTCGTCCCCCGTTCGGCCAAAATCGAGCCGCTATAAACGAAATTAAAACGGCACGTTCGCGGAACGCGCGTATTGGGGAAAAATTCATCGATGTAATTGTTAATACACAGTGGATCGAGAAAATGACGGAACACGCGCGCTCTTCGTGTCGAAATGTCTTTGCTGGATTTCCAGTCTTTTTTCTCCTATTATAATTTTCTTAATGTGACGTGTTTTCTTTTTTCTTAAGTTTGACAAAAACTATGTAACATTCAATCTCTTGTTTTAGTGATAAAATGAACTTCTTATTAAAGAAACTTATTAATAGCGAATTAGCCGCAAATTGGGAAAATCTCTAAATATGTAATATATATAATATTTCTGTTACAAATTATACTTTTGACTTCGAAAACGATTCGTATACATAACACTTGGGTTCCAAGAGTCTTCGATCAACAAATGAAACATGTGTTTGACAAGTGCGTTATAATTTGCAAGTCTCGAAAACGCAGTTAAAGAAATGAAACCTAAACAAAAATTTGTTTCTTCCACCGAATATTGTAATACACTTTGCTTCAAATATTTTATATATTTATTTTGTACGTTATATTTATCGCGTTATATTTTTCGCAGTTTCAGATTTTCCATGAATGCGTAAAAATTCGCAGTCTAATTATGTGTTGCGAGATAATTACAAAGTGTAATTAAATTTGATACAAGCGAATGCTTTATCGCACTCA
The DNA here is from genome assembly GCA_030673865.1 of Melipona bicolor. Classification (NCBI taxonomy): domain Eukaryota; kingdom Metazoa; phylum Arthropoda; class Insecta; order Hymenoptera; family Apidae; genus Melipona; species Melipona bicolor. The sequence goes on along the minus strand of JAHYIQ010000016.1, from coordinate 1,746,049 downwards.
GCAAACATAAATTCGACTGAACATTCGTGACATCTGTCGAGAACTAATTTGAACAAAGTGTCATTAGAAGAATGATCGAAAATCCTTCGATCAAGATCAAACCGATCACAGAGAATTAATTAAATAATTAATTAAATGCTTCTGTTATACGACACGAAAAAATTAAAACACGAAAGTTTCTCTGAAAAAATATATATAGCATTTGTACCTTAAAATACATCGGAAGTATCACATGCTCGATATAAATTACTAAAAATCTATAAGTTTAACACCGAATGAGAGACAATTCATCTTTGAACACATTATCTTTTAATACATTTGTTCAATGTAATATATTCTCTCTAATATATCTCTTTTATATCTCTTTGAACAACTAAAAAGTAACCTTTGATTATTTTAAACATTCCAAATCATCTGTGCGATATTTTAATACAGACTCAGAGAGATGATACATATATATATATATATAAGAAAAAAGAAAAAAGAAAAGGATGTGCCAATACTTTTTCGATCCAGCGTACGTATATATAACGGATATTTTTACGGGGACGCGAATGGTTCTCGATTCGGCAGAAATTCTGTTTTCTACCCGGAAGCGCGAGCACTTTCGAAACATCGCGTTGCATCTGCCCCGGCGGCAGCGGCGGCGGCGGCGACGGCGGAGGCGGCGGTGGAGGCGGCGGGGGAAAGCCAGCGAAAAGGAGGATGTAACGGGGTCGACAGGGAGAGGCATCGAAGCGAATTCGTAACGCGTGTCATCGCCGATTCGCAGCTCGTGCGTCCAATGCCTAACCGAATACACGCCATACACGCCGAATAACGAATGAATCATAGGCACTCTCGTCACGCTGTATGTACACACGAAACCGCGGTTCACTTTCTCCTCTCAGACTCGTCCTCAATTACACGGAGCCGAGACCGAGGCCCCGTGTAATTATACGGCTGAGGTGGCACCGAGCAACCTAGTGAATCGCGCGTAATTCTTTCCTTCTCTTTCTCTCCCTCTCTCTCCCTCTTTTGTTCCGTTTCTTTCTTTCTTTCTTTTCTCGCTCAGACTGGAAGACCCCTTTCACTCGTCTCGCGTCAGCGCGAGACCCAGTTTCCTACCGTCCGAAAAGACCAAAACGAACGTTTTCTTATTTGTTTGTGACAAGCGTTTCTCTGCTTTCTACTTCTCCCACTAGAGGCGGCGAGTCGACGAAATCTTCCACGCGCCAGATACCTCGGCAGCACAGGAAATTGTCTAATAAAGGGAATCGTAACTTTTAACAAACGAACGTGAAAACACAACAGCGACTGATCAACCGTGCGGCAGAGTTCCCGATGATACCCCCGTGAAATAGTTTGGCGAGCTGAACTCGTTCGAACGAGCTCGTTTATTTATTTTTAAAATGAGCGAGTCCAGATTTAGTTGTCGCATCCGTGGAAAAAGCGACGAAATCAATTTTTAATCGGAATAAATTTGTAGCGTCGTTCTCTTTTTCCAGATCGATCTTTCCTGAGAAATATAAATATACTAAATAATTAAATTAATTATAACAGTTTCAATATTTTGGAATATTAACGTTGCAAGTGATATATTTGTATCTACTTGAGAAAGTCATTTCCTTCGAAATTCTATTTTTCTTTATTTATGCTATTATTTTGTACGTGCTTCGACTATTTTTGAACGGGAATACATTTACCATCTCTTCAGAAAATAATTACATATAGGTGTGTCCTCCTATCTACTGGCGAATTTTTTGAAAGCACCCTACAAAGAGCACAGTTCCATTATAAAATTTTCTGGAAACTTTTTTCACAGGTACTTTAATTACTGTATAATAAGCTCCTCTATTAATTAAAATCTCCACGAATAATTAATATCCTCATCTTTAAAATATCAATACAAATATCCTTGAAATTTCTACAATCCTCAATGGCAAGTGAAATTGACACAAGCTAGGCGTTTTCTTCCCCGGAGAAAGTTATTACTCGTAAAACCAAGTGGAAGAGAAATTGATCTTGAAAAGAGAAGATTTTATTTTAAAACATAACTTTAGTGATACTTTCAATTTAAACATGTTTCCCTAATAACTAAGTTTCAAGGAGAACTGGAATTATTGTATAATTGCACTACACATTTAATTAATTACAATTAACCGTATAATCAATGTTTAAGAATTCTAATAAAGTTGGAAGTTTTATTCAATATTTTGACGTTTGAAATTTACTAATTCTATCTATTAATATACAGACAGAACAGATATATATTAATAGAGAGAATTAGTATTTTTTCTACTTTTCTTGGCTGTTTCTACCAATTCCTAAACACATTAAAATTTACATTTTTCAAAATTTTTCTATTACATCTTTGAAAACGCGATTCAATATCTCAATTTACCGCGGTAAATTACTGTAATTTATCCATTTCCATACAACTATTTCTACCAACTGATGAATAAATAAATGAAAACTTACATTTTAAACGATTTTAATGAATCATCTGAACAGTTCAATTCAACATTTTAATACGACTTCATCAAGAAACACGTACTAACATTTATAATTTCATTCGTTTGAGAGAATAAAGAATCAGCCACAGAGAAAGCATTATAATTAACTTCGTTCTTGTGTTTGTATAATGTGTACTTATGATTGTTTGCAACGTACATTCGAAAGTTTCATCACAGAGTCCGAGTATTAAACTCACGACTTTTCGTTTTCCTGTTGAGAAACGAATACGTATAGACATTGCGGTGCACGTAGAGTTGGAGAAGGTTGCGGAAGACGGAAATTTAAACTAACCCAGAGAGAACTCTCCAATTTATCTCGTTGATTGATCACGTACGCCGGAAAACAAATAAATGTTGCGCCAACAAAACACCAAGGATATTCGAGAGACCGCAAACACTGATTTTTATGAAATTCTAAGCAATCTAATCGCTGGGTTCGCGAAACAACCAAATATACGTCGCGACAAACATTTATCACGCGGAATCTTCAAAGTTAAATAAAAAATTACGCACAACTTGAATTGAACATCTCCCGATTAAACGTAACTGAGAGGAAAGGCGTTTGAACGATTTGTTGTTTAAAAAGTTAACTTCATTATCATTGCAAAAAAATAGGACACACCATCAGGTTTCAACCAGCGGACAACTTTGCCGCATTTGAGAGAAAACTGATAGCAAATCGATTTACTTTCGCAGCTCTTTCTTTATTTTCTTAGTGGAAGTTTCAAGTAGTTGGCTGTTCTTCCTGAGCATTAAAAAATTACACTTTACAATGCCAAAGTTTTTTTCCGGTCCAATTCCCTCACGAAATACGACAACAGTTTGCAAAAGACGACTTTTTTGCCATAAAATTTTATTGATATGCAAAACAAATTACAAGCGCGATCGCTCAATACCAGACAACGCCACTCCTACTCGAGGTCTATCCCACGCCCCCTTGCAAATCACGTGACTCAAATCAACCAATCGCTAATTTTCGTTGCATCAGCGTTGCACCTGATCCTGTTCTGCGAGCAAAAATACGCGGAGCAAAGTATACAAACGGCTCTTAACGAAATAACCTTTGTCAAATTTTCTACCTGACTTTTTTAGAAGTATCGCGGAGTCGATATTACAAAAAGTGATTTATATCAAAATATATTTAATTTATGTTCGAGGAAAAATGAGTCTCTTTCACAAACTGCTTCCATAATTTACTTGGATGGAGTCTTTCTGTAATATAAAATGCGTTGTTTAAAAACGTTTTACTATATAAAATATCTTTTTGCGACTCACTCGCTTGTAATATACGTGCAATTAAAGATTCTTAATGAGCCACTTTTGTCTTTTGAAATCTTGTCGTGATCTATGAAAGATCTATCGTGGATTCATGACCAATAAGATATATAAACATTAAAGATACTAAAATATTCTTTTACTTTTCCGAAAAACAAGAATCGCAACGCAAACTGTTTCTGTAATATGAAATAATCGTGAGAAATATATTGCTGTAAAGTTTCGTCTATTTTTATAAAGGGTCAAGCAAGAAGAGTTGAAAGATGTAAGAAGATTCCGTAAGAATCGTTGCATTTACGTTCCTTCGACGTAGATCGTTTCGATCCTTTCAAAAGTTTACAATGTAGAACGTTACAGATATTAGAGGGCAGCCCTTATGGGTGTTTTTAAGACCGATATCTTTTCGGAGACGAATGAATCTACATGCTGCGAGGATGATTCTAAATAACGACCCCTGACACAAGGAAAGACGAAGCGAAGAAAGTGGAGGACGATGATGACGAGGTAGTATCCTCTGGAAGAGGAAATGACAGGCATAGCACCGTGGCGCCGAATAGTAAAAGTCGGAGAACAATGGATAAACGGAATGGTACAGCCAAGACCTTTCAGGCAATCGGGTAACTGGCAAAAATTGTGAAACACAATGGATAGAAGAACGCCTTCCCTCCTGGTCCGCTTTGCAATTCCCCCACGTTTCACCGAGCATTCCCTAACGTAACCACTGGCACAACCCAGCGCGCCTGCGCCCTGGCACACCCACTTGACCCCGAAGTTAAAAGAAATTAAATTATGTAGGCTCTAATGTGTTCTCCAGGCCACTGAATGATCTTTATAAGCCCAGCGTCGACGTCGCGAAATTTTTATAGCCTTTCGATGCCACCGTATGATACCACTTTGCATCGCATCAGCAAGATTTTTTGTTTCTCTAACGGATTGGCGCAACGCGTTCTAAATCAGCGCGCTAATCTTCGCTGATGACAGGGTGTTACTTATCGTAGATTAATGACAATACTGGTGCGATTAACAACCGCTACTTGAAACGGTGGAATAGTTAGGCCAATGAAGAAATAACAGAAAAATGTTAATAAATAAGAAACGTACTAGGATATCTAGATATGTAGATATTCAACATAAAAAGTATAAGAATTCCTACCTAATGTATGTTCCTAATAAGGAACATACTAGGATATATAGATATCTAGATATTCAATATAAAAAGTATAAAAATTTCTACTCGTGTTTACGATATACGTTATTTAATATACATGAACAATATTCCCTAACTATACCGACATGTAATAAAGTATCATGTCATAACTTAAAAAAAACCGTAGCATTATTTTAAACAATTAGTGAAATAGCATATAAAAGAAAGGACTTGATTAATAGAGCTAACTCTTTTGTTGATCAAACTTCTCAGCTATTAGTTCAAATAATCTATTTAGATTATCTGACAATCTTTGTATTTGTAACTTGAAAAAATCAATCTGAAACTTTAAAAAGTTTTAAAACTATTACTTGACGAGCTGTATTCACAAATTTGTATAAAACTTGAAAAAGATTACGGCAACGGTAACATTTAAAAATTTCAAACGCGTTTGCGTACTTCATTTGTCATTTAATGAATCTAAAGTTTTATTTAGGAAAAACATTATTCTATGTTAACGATAATGCTTTATATTTAATGCTTCGTGTAAAGATCTTTTCGTAAAAAAGCGGCAAGACTAATAAGTTACGTAGGAAGTAAACATATACAGCCATCTGGTGGCGCATTGCTCAAATATGACAACAGTTAATATCGATCAACGATGACCGTAGCGTCATTATTGTTTATCATTGTATGTTAATACAAATTGAGACATATTAAATCTAAATATAAATACAAATTAACGTAAATATATCATGTATATACCACGTTATGTACATGTATGTCATATCGATGAAAATGAAATTAACCAACGGTAGTAAATTCTTCACAAGACTAAATTTAATATATTAAATAAACATACCTTGCAAATTGTCCAGCATGTACGATAGCAGCTTGTGAGTCCCAGATGGTTCTCCATATAATGCCATTATTTCCTTGCTGAGCGGATTGCCCTGAAGTCCAAGCACTTGTAATTGGAACAGTTTTCCTAGTTCATACGGTAACACTCGGAGGTAATTTTGGTTTAACAACAATTCTCTGAAATACAAACAGGATTAAGTCAATACAATAGAAAGATTAAGTTAACAAGAAACATAAACATGTACCGAGTGTAAAACCTAACTTGCATTCAATTAATAACTGTTATATTTTCATTATAATTTATACGAATGAAAATATAATCGTTACCTGAGGTAGATGAGGTCCCCCAGTTCAGCTGGTAAACTCCGTAATTTATTGCTACTGAGATCTAAAGCACGTAGGTTGACTAAACGTCCAATCTCAGATGGTATCCTTTGTAAACTATTATCATTGAGATACAATGCCGTTAGATGGGTCAACTGCCACAAATTTGGGCTTAAATTTCTTATACTGCCTGTTATCTCCAACTCTGGCCAATAAGATTTCTTTCCAGAGTTTGCATCCTCCGTAGACATAAAAGTATGTGTACGACGTGGGTTAGAATTTTCATATTTGTCTTTATGGTTGCGAGACATCTTAAATCCTGAAAAGATATCGAAACATTATCTGAAACCGTTAAACATTACAATCATTTAATTGTGATACGAATAGATTATATTAAATGATATAAAATTAAAAAGTAGTGGACAAGTATCTTTTTAACGTTTTATTAATGTATACCACAACAGTTACGTAACATACAAAGTACAATTTGGACGCAAGAACCTTAATTTGTTTAAAACTGTTACTAACAATATGACTTGGGTTAATTAATATAAAATGAAAAGTATATACGATGAATATGAAGATCTCTTGATGTAAAAATTGAAAAAAATGCACTTTGTTGTACAACAGTATATATTACATATTAGGCAACCTGTCAACTATATTGTAATTTTTGTTCTATTTTGTCATATCAAGTATAGAATTTTTCACTTTATATCGTTTTACATTTCTAAAATTGCAAACATTGAAAAAGATATTCTTCAGCATCTGATTAATGTCATGTACGTTTAAGAAAAATAACCTTTCAAACGTAGTAAGGCTAATTTTAAATAAACCGGAAAACTATCTGTCACGTAACTTAATTTCGTATTTATTCACAATAAACACAGTGCACAGTCTTTTTATCGTTTAAATTATTACGTTACTTCAACGGAAGACAAAGTATCATAGATGGTATTTTGTTTCGCTGATATTACACTAACAGAACCGAAACGTACTTTCGTCGGGAAAAGTACGAACTAATTCACGTTCACGAGTAAATATTTCGTGTCATCGGATGGCCGTTTATTCAATTTGAAATACATCGTTCAGTAATTCAACAAAGTGAATTCATAACCTATCAGCCAAAAACGTTGATTACTGAGCGTTTGATATCGGAAGGATAACCTCGTTACATTTTACGAATCGTATCGGCTGGAAGATCTGCGAGAGGTGCCGGGACAATTTCCAAGCAACGCCACGAAAAAGCGGTTCGTTTTTTAATAAGAACGAACTTTCATCTCTACACAGCTCGTACGCTTTGCACAAGTTCCCGCATTAACATACATTCCTCTAACCGGATAGTTTCCCTACCTTTGGAATTTAATACGAAACCCGAAGAAAACAGTTACGCACCTTCATCTACCTCTTAGCACACACAAAACGCACGATGTGTTGATACCGAATGAAAATTTACGCGTAAACAAAACTACCTTGACAAACACAAATCCTCCATTTATCAACTGCACTGATCGCAAACTATATAGGTGATCGTGATTGGTTGCGTTGCCGCCGAATCTTCCCGAAGCAGCCGACACGAACCAAGTGATCACTTTGTATTAAAATTGCACCAAACTTGAGAATGTCTAGGGACTTTCAAGGGATATCGCGCGATCCGCGTGTACGATTATTTTCATTTATTTTTATTAACAAAGTCAGAAGAGTAAGACGATGCAAATAGTCGTACATAAAAAAAAAAAAAATGAATTTCAAAATTCAGTTATCAAACTACGCTTTAATGTCACAGATGATGTATATGAATAGATCAACCATCTTACGGGATTTCACGGGATCTAAAATACCGACATAGTAACAAACTCACAGATTCTTTAGCGTTTAAAGAACGGTAAATTACGGAATTAAATCAAGTAAAACGATCGAGGTTGATCAAGCAGTGAATGTGCCAGGAATATGATTTTGGACGAGACATATATATATATGTACATCATTGATTATATATCTTATATCATTGCACACATCTTGAGAAAATAATAATATAAAAAACAATTTTTATTGAAATAAATTTAAAAATACTCACGCTACGTAATTCACAGCAGTTCGGTCTCGCCTCTTTCTAAACACCCGGAATTCATTGCTATTACGAGTATACCCTGAGAAAATAAAGACATAACAATCAATTTCCATTAAAATAAATTAAAAACTGCAATACAAAATACTTACGCTACATAATTCACAGTTTTATTTAATTCTTTTGATAACAAAAACGCGAGACACGTTCAAACCGACACTTTTCAACCGAAACTTTCAAAACTACCATTTCCGGAAATTGAATGCTTGCGATTCTCGAATTACTTGCCAATCGATTAATGATTCTAGGCGCGAAGTTTAAATTTTCATCACTTGATAGGAAAAGAATATAAAATTCTTTTTTATGGAAAAAATAAGTTCATAAAGTATGTTTTCTTTCTTGTTGATATTTTATATTAAAAAAACTATTTTGTCATTACGAACAATGATATATTATTATATGTATTGTTACATATATATATTTTTACGTTATGAATACTTTGTCGCATATGTAAGTACTTCTGTCAATTATTAAGTTGTTCGACAGTTTTTTTTTTATCTTTGTAAATCGTAATTAGAATGAACGAAGAAACTGTATGGCAAGAATTGTCAGAAATACTTGCTGATCCTCCAGAAACAAGGAATAAGTGTTCGCAGTGCAAGTATGTACATGTACGAAATTAGGTTATATTTAAGCATTTTCGCCTCTTCTTTGATATTTAAAGAAATGGAAAAAGAATAAATTGTAATTTTATATTCTTTTCAAATTATATTAAATAAATTAATGTTATGCACATACAGGAGACCAGTGCCAGTATGTTGGTGTCCTGGATTACCAAAACATCCTGTACGCCCTGCATCAAAAATAATAATTTTACAGCATCCAGCTGAAGTAAAACGTTGTTTACGAACTGCACCTATGCTTGCACTTGGTTTAGAATCTGGAAAATGTGTAATTTACAGGTAATATATTTAAGACATTATTTATGACATAAAAACTTGGAATTAATGATATTTTATTTTAGAGGAAAAAAGTTTCCACTTTCAAAACACGAAGGCTTAACAGAAATTTTAAACGATAAAGATACTATATTATTATATCCATCTCCAAGTGCTGTAGAACTTGATAAATTAAATCCTGTTGGTATTAATGGACAGAAACCGTATAATCTCATTTTATTAGATGGAACTTGGCCACAGGCAAAGGTATTGTATTTTGTAACATAATTAGTTTATATATTGAGATAAATGAAGAACAAAATGTTTGTGACAGGCAATATATCATTCAAGTCCAGCGCTGTGCGTTTTAAGGACATGTAAATTAGTTGGAATTCCAACAAGTGAATATGTTATTAGAACACAACCAACCGAAGGTTGCTTGTCTACACTCGAAACTGGTGCATTTGCACTTTCCATTTTAGAAGGTGATCCAGAATTGAAAAATAAAATGCTTGGGCCTTTACATTACCTTTGCAGGCAAGTTTTTTTTATTAATATAAAGAAATTACATTCTAGAGAGATAATAACTATGAAAATTTTAGGTTTCAATTAGAAAATGGTGCTGTTACTCATCAAAGTAAAGAATTTCTAATTAAACAAAAAACTTATCCAAAACTAATAGGACGAAGATTGGCCAAACAGTTACGTATACTGCCAGAGGAATCCACGTAACATTTTTTTATCTAATTGATAATGAAAGATGTTTTAATAAATATGTAATTTTTATAAGCATTTTAAAAAGGTACAGGACAAATAAAAGAAATGAATTAGATTTTAATTTAAAAGTATATTTTTATACACATTGCGTCGTATTATTTCATACTTTTTGACAAAATACGAAAATCATATTTAATATTTCCAGATTGTGGTGCGAAATTAAATGACCATGAAATAATACTGTGTTGTGTAACATGTGTTATATCTTTAAATAAATGTACACCTTGTCTTGTAAATGGATCCCATGATATTCGCTCTCCAGGCTGTACTTTTACAGTAGGTCCTGATGATACTGTGATTTCGGAATTCAATTGCCAATCAATCCACAAAGCTACACCATTACACATTCCGCTTCTAAAATAATTAAAAAACATAAAAAGGTATAAATACTACTTTATAATAACCATTAATATTATATATAAATTTCATAAAATCTTACGTTAAAATAGGTACACATTCTGAAGTATTTACATCTTCGTGTTCATTCACATCCTGCGTCAAATCAAATTTTTTAATAACAAAAGGCAAACTTAATGCTTTAGTAGGATATTCCCATAATGGTTGAGCTTCTATAGGACTATCACTTTTATCGCTCGATGCCTATAATACATTATAAAAATTAAATTTGTTTGTTACAGCTTTTAATTTGTATCGACGTACTTACTTGAATAAGTTTGTCAAAAATAGATAAATCGAAACCCTCACAAACACCAAGAGGTGCTCGTATTTTGTATAAATCCTTAAACTCAACTATAACACCCATTATTGTTGCTGCAATTGGAATCCTTTGTGTTTGAGGCGAATATCTTGAGGCTAAATACCAAAAGTAAAGATTTTCCCATGGTACAATTGAAGTGATAAAATATGGTTCGCCAAAAATGAAATTAATTGCACTTTGAGGAGGCAACTCGTCTACTGATTCAACAATTTCTACTTTTTCTGAAAGCTCGTTTGTTTTAACAAACATTTCGATACATTTTCTGGATAAAAAGTTTGTCTCTAAGATGAAGATTTTTTTCGCACCCAATTGAACAGCTGCAAGACCCAATAGACAGCCGTCTGAAAGACATAAACACACTGTGTCAGGTGTAATCTTTTTTTCTAGAGCTTTAATATATTTTTTATTTCGTGCATAGTCATTTAGTTGTCCTATACGAGTTCTACAATAAGCTACGTGTACATTACAGCTGCAAACAGGTCTTTCACAATCGGGTGCTTCATTTCTGCAAACAAGACAATATTTTCTTCTATCTAAATAACAAAACAACTAAAACAAAATAATAAGGTCGTTAAATTAGCTTACATTGATTCATTTATTAATTGGAACCATAATGAATATTCATCATGATAGCCAATCAAACTAACTTCATTATTAGTAGTAACTGAGGTTGCAGCTGGTAAATAGTAAATGGCTTGCATCCAATGATCTCTCCAAGGTATTACATCTGCTATCTCTTGCAAACTGAGACCTTTATTTTGTAAAATTTTTGTATCTGAATGTTCCCACACTGGAGCACAACTTAACAAGACCTAATAAAATACATAAAAACAATTTAGTAATAAATGTAAAATCTCTTAATAAATAATAATTACCTCATTATTTACATCCATAATTAAATCCCACCACATAAAAATAGCATGTGCAGTACCACTTGCAGTTGGTTTTACATGTAAACACCTTTTTTCATCGTATAATAGAGTTGATTTACCAGATAAATCAAACCTAAAATATTCATTTTATATTTCGACCATAGATCTTTTTCATCTTGAACAATTTGCGTACACATGTAACATGTATTTACCTAAACATAGGTTGAGGAGGTAGTAGAGGTTTAAATGCATTATGAGGAAATTGTGTTAATTGTATATCATGCACTGCAGCTGCTCCAGAACATGATTTTACAGAATGTGGAGTGTTTAATAAATATTTACTTCTATTTTGAATGGGATGTACTGTATTCCATGTACATATTGTAGGACTTTCTACTACTTGTATCCATATAGTAGCGGTATGTGGAATTACAATACTGTTTTCCTGAAATAATATATATGCGTATATAAAATGCTATTGCTATTAAAACTGCGAATTAACTAGGATGAATTTTATACTTCAAGAAGATTTTCATGAGCATGACGAAACGTAGAAAGTGCTCCTTCTCCAATAAGTTCAGTATCAAATACTTCAGTGACTAAAATGTTTGCTTTTTTTATCATATCGCCATCCTTTCCAATAATCATTTTTGTTGAGCGCTTGTGTATTAATTTAATATTATTTTCAAAACCATTTTCTTGGATTATTTTTATAGCACATTTAGCCATTGGTGTAAAAGCCTAAGAAACATTTTCAAATCACGACAACTATAAATAAAATACATAGCGAACTTTGTGAAAATTATTTACCTCGCAAGCTGTTACACTATCTGCTCCACATTTTGCAGCCATCATTGCTAATAAACCAGTTCCAGTTCCTATATCAAGTACATTAGCTTCTTCGCCATTCTTATGCTTTTTCTCAATGGCTGCTTTAATACCCAAGTAATATTTTTGATTCTATAATAATAAAAAAATTTTGTAAATAGAAGAAGTGAAATTACTTATTTTGAAACAACATAATATAAAATATTAACTCTTTCATGATCATGTAACATATCAGCAAATGCTGATCTGGCAACTTCTTGATGATAATCATAATTTTCATCTTTTTCCTCCCAATTAATAATTCCAGTTAAAGGATTCAAGCATTGAATAAAAACACTCATATTTCGTGTATGAACAAAACGAGTAAAACAAACTTTTAGCATAACCCTTTCCTGAAAAATTTACATGAAATCTACTAACAAATACAACTATTTATTAACAAAATGAGAAATACATTACATTGGGAAAAATCTGTGTGAAACATTGATTTAATAACAATTTTATTTATAAATAGCAAATACAAATTAAATCTAAAATTAGAATTGATTTGTCATATATTGCAGGATTAAATTTAATTGTGCTACAATTAATGTATAAACCACGAATAACAAACAATGAACAATTGCGTAAAAAACGTAATTTTACAGTTTACAATGACAAATGTAAACTGTAACACGTGCATCTGTATATACCATATTCTACAAATTTATAGACGAACTGTATCGAATATATCTGACATTCATTTCTACTATATCAATAGAGTAAAAAATAATTCCTAAAATGTCAATTTTAATTTATACAACTATACATTAATATTCTATCTATAATATAATTAAAACCATCTATTGTTTTATATAAAAGTAATAAAAGAATAAAAATTTCGTATACAAGCTACTTATTATTAAATTCTTAACTTTTTCGCGCTTATTTTTATTGTTTCGTTTCACCACTAGGTGGCGAATTTCCATGCACAATTTTAACCAATCAGAGCCATTTGCTTAAACTTCGCGGGTCTGACAAGTATGTCGTGTTCCTTCATTCGTTTCGTATTTTGCTTTTGGTTAACATATTTTTTTTATAAGTGGATATATAATTTTTCAAATCATATTTGCGTTTTATTTCAAGTGTAATTAAGTGGAAGCTGGAAACTATTATTCTCTAAAATGACCGTCACCGAATTGGATAGTACGTATGTATACTTTCTGTATTTTGTACTAGACCGAACGAATGTTTTACATTTTTTTTTTTAATCGGAATGAAAATCCTGGTTTGATTTTACTTTCAATTTAATTTCTTAAGAAAGACAAGGAAATCGATATAATAAGAAATCCACGTTTACGCCCGGTATTTATTTTAACATTCAACTGACAACAATATATATATGTACAGTTTTACGTATACGTAATATCAGTGTGTATATACTCATTATATTTATATATAGTTATAACATTAGCTACCGTCCGTACCTGCCCTTTATGTCTTATTCATTATTGCGCAAGCTACATCGACATTGGTTATCTGATACGATGTATCGTCAATAAAACTTTAATAACGCGAATCATCTTTAAAATCTAACGTCACAGCTTACGCTCTTACCTCATCGAATAACACATCAACTTTTTCTTTCATGCCTAAAATTGCACCTTAGGTATGGATGGACACGACTTCCTTGTTGTACACTTTGCGAATTCAATAAGATACGTAGAGAAAACAACAAACGAAAATCGTTTAAATTGAAACTCAACAAGTGGTATTACCACCAAAATCAATATTTCATTTTGCTATCCTTGATTAAGCGCGTAATGGTACATTTCATTGACACTTTTCATTCACTCCACCGATATCGACATGAAACAACAATAGACGTTAAAACTATACGAATCGGTGTATAAGTGTACAAAGTGCGCTAGATAAATGATCTTTTCTCTTCGTTAAAATCATCGTAAAATTATCTTTTAATTATTGTCCATCGATTATTGTCCCGTTCGGGCAAATAATATTTACTTTATCCCACATTCGTGTCACTCGCTTACTTAAGTTGCCTTTGTGACTGATTAATTAAATAAGTAATGAAATTAAAATATCAAACATATATTAACAACTAAAAATGCGACATTAGCGCTCTTCATACACCAACGTAACCCTTTACAGGGCAAGATCTTGAGTAACGATATAGAGAAATAAAATTACATTCGTTTAATGAGTTATTGTCTGTGACTTGTATGTTTCGTAGGTCGAAGCAATACGTACGAAACACACGATAGTGAAAGAAACATTTGTACTATTCATTGCAAGGGCGATTCATCATGTTTCACGCGGCAGCACCTTGTCCCGCAAGTTATTGTCAGTTTACAGTTTAAAAGACACTTCAACAATTATTTACAGTCGAACTACTCCATATGAATAATAATGTAATACAATATAGGAGTACAAGTAAATCACTAATCGATCCAGGAGCAACATAATTAATCCTCGGGACTGTTATTGAGTCGATAACAGGATCTTAACAAGTATGATATTATCAACGACTTTATATATGTATATCATTTCGTATTAAATCACTCTTAGGTTATGATAGTTTAGCACCTTCTTCAAGACAAAACAAGGAAGAAACGATCTATATGTGAATGTTGATACGTATCGTGAAACCGAAAGTTTATCGAAGATAAAACAGTTTCTTTTCTTTACCGACGGTGGTAAATCTATTTTCGACACTGTACGCGAGTTCTACGATGAATTTCTCCTGTTTCAAGCTGTTTCGTTAGAATCGTATCGAAATACGTGACAGTTTACAATCAACAATTTGTCAAAAAGAGTTAAGACCATACCCAAAAGCGTACATACAAAATAGAGAGATCCGAAGTACAAATAGACGCGATTAGAACGTATCTCGCTACTGCTCTAGTCTCTCCTAATGAACGATTCTCTTATCGAAGGAATAGATTCGTTCGTTTCAATTTCAATTTGTACATTTGATCGTGATATACCAATTTCGAGGTTATTTTCATCGTTAGTTCTTGAAACCTTCGAACCGATTGCCTTGCAGTGTAAAATTTGTCTAAAATGCACGACGTGTCATTGACGTCGCGATCAGAGTAACGCAAACGATAATGCAACGTATGTAAATTTAACGAAAAGGAATTCTCTATTCCTTCGATACCGACGCAGCAGCTCTCGATTTCATAGGCCTCGGTGAACGAGAGCAAGAACTGCAGTGCATACGTTTATCTTATTGTCGAATTTTCATTGTCGATTAAAAATTTCGATTAATCGAATTTCGTTATTGTCGTGCGAGTCCTCGTCGATATGTCGAGTCCTAAAAAATTCTCTTATTGTCCTTACACGTTAAAACGTTCGCCAAGAAAACCGACGAACAGGCGCATCGCTAAAATCGCAACGAAATTTTCTCTCGCTTGATGCATCATGTTGGTACGCGCGTTCCTTTCTCTTCTCTCCCTCTCTTCTATTCCTATCGGAGTACTTTCAATGCGACACAGCTACCGCACATGCCGATCAATTCTCGCTCTCTTCTCTCGGTTATAGTTAGAAACAAAGTCTATAAATTCGACGTGTGGGATATGTATGTAGAGATACCGCTAAAGTAATTGATATTCGTTAATATGAGGGCTACGATAAAATATCAGCTATTCGAACGCATCACACTTGATCACATCTTTGGAAAGGATATTTTTGATATGATTCTTGATCTCATTGCTTCTTCTTGTTTCTCTCATCGTGATAAATTTTGCAATATCGTACGTGTCATCTTCGTAATGTAATTTGATACAAGAACGTAGCGCGCAACGATAAGAGCACACAACGGAGAATCAATCAGCGAAGTAACGCTGGTTAATATACCTTCACCAAAGAACGAAAATAAATGCAACGCGATTCGGGAACGTCCCCCTCCTTTTTTTTTTTTTTTACGCCCGTTGGACGGTTCCTACGCTAATCTTAGGTCTCACGTTATTTGCAATTTGCTAAGCGGTAAAAGTTCTCACGAATCTAATTTTAATATTATCCTATTATCGTTAGTATTATGATCTGCAATCTGTCGCAGGATTTTAACTTGTCTTTTAAGAATGTATATTGTAAATGCTAAAATGACGCGTTATGTGCTAAGTAGTCTTCGGATATACGATACATCTTGTACAAATTGTATTTATAATTTTACAAAATTTCATTTCACGGAAACTTTGCCATTTTAAATTAATTACGCGTGATCTGTTTGTAAAAGACGATTGAAAAATTTTGTTGTATCTTTTTAGTTTGTATATTTAGTTCCAAATGATTTCCTTCTCTCCTTTCTTCATTTCTTCTAATTGTCTTCTTGTGTTTTTTCATACTATCACAATATGCATGAAAAACAAAATTCTTTTCTTTAAACTTTAGTTAAATTAATTGAAATTAATTCATTTCGAATGTATCGTATATCTACGTAAGCAAAGAAACTGCAAGTTTTTGTGTTAAAAGTAGAACTTACAGTTTCTCGTTTATACATTTATCCTTGACCGCCTGATATTCGTTCCCTCACATTTTATTGGAAATTACTTGCTGAAAGCGTCATTAAACGCTTCCACCTTACCTTCCCAATTTATTGACATTCGCATTTACCGCTAAATGATCCAGAGGCTCGAGAAACAGCAGAGAGACACGTCTAAAAAATGAAGTTGCAATTTCATCCGCACCTTCGAATTTCTCCCTTATTCGAACATACATATGTTCTAGAATATCGCTTCTAAAAGAATATCGTCGCAACACCGCAATGTAAATACAAATCGAATGATACAAACATCATTTTCAGAGTAATTGACACGACGTTCACCCTCCTCTAAACATTCTCCAAAGTAAATCGAAGAATGTCAAGTGCCGAATTTAACAAAGTTACAACATTGTAACAAAGAATGGTAATGGTGACATTTAGTTACGCCTAAATTAATTGCCAATGACCCAGACCTTGATGTGAGGTTAAAAAATGCTGTTTCTCGGTCTATGAACCATTTAAACAGGTGTTAATCCAACATGCACGAGGATAACCATTCCTAGGTGAGATCCTCGTCGTCATCGCTGGGGCCACCGGTTGGGCAACAAAGGCCCTCTGAGCCATCGCTTCTTATGCAGAATAACAAGGTTTCAGCAGGTGTTACTTCGTGTGGCATAATTCCGTGAAACTCCTTCAGATCAGCCGCGGGGAACCACGCTTTCTCGTTGTCCTCGATTATCAGTATTCCGAAGAGTCTAAATTGACAGAATGATGGAAGATATTGTGAAATTAACCGTAGAAGATCATGACCTCCGGTTATAGATCACTTGTTTATAGAAAAAATTCTATATGTACATGCGTATATACACGTATAAAATAAGGTACAAATAATTAATAATTAATACCTGCAGATGGCAACCGTGGGAATCCAAAGAACAGAGGCGAGAATGAGAATGCCGATGAGAACCAAGGCCCAAAGTGGCCATTCGTGCTTCTCCGTAACACCTTTGCTGGCAACCCAGGCCGGATAACCGCTTCCATCGACAATGATTTCCACGATCGAGGCAATTAAAATGCTCAGCATAGCCAGTGGGCTAAGGTATTTCCAACAGATTAGCCAATAAAGGCCTGGACGGTTGCCAGTCATCAGTTCGATATCATCGGCGAATCTATCAATGGAAATTATGCCAGTAATCTAAACGATTTTGGAGACAATATCGATCGAGAAACGTGACGCGTATTTGAAGTATCGTTACGTACCTTTTCAAACCATATACGTATGAGACTGCGATGCATTCGAAGAAGGCGATAATCAACAGAGGGAAATTCCCACTGAAATTGTCGAACAACACGAACACGTAACTGCCAGCACCGTGCGCGAAAGCCATCGAAATCGCGCAGCAAACCAAGCAAATACCACCTATTTTCAAAATGATCGTCTTCAACTAACATTAAACGAACACTAACGAATATTAACGTCTCGATGATCACTGACCTGTGAGAATCTCTTTGCGCAAATTTGGAAACAATTTCATGTCTACGATACTTGTAACGACTCCCTCGAGGGTGCCAAATTGAGAGTCGATCCCCAATGTGAATAACATAAGGAAGAACAACACCGACCAGAACTGAGCTCCAGGAAATTGATTGATCGCTTCCGTGAAGATGATGAACGCTAAACCTGTGCCTGATGCTGACTGAAATGTTATAAAAAAAAAGATATTAAACGATCAAACGTAAATTTTATATTCTATTTAATAATAGAATTTATAAGATCAGAACAATATGTAAGTGATTTGAAAGTATAATTTACATTGTCTAATTCCTTTTCGAGATCACATTCGGGTAGCTCTGGCATGATTAAGTTATCTAGCGTTCCATTTCCCGTGGTTATGTTCAAAAGTGTACCGGTTTCTGGTATTTCGTCTGGTATTTTATCTATCTGGCCAAAAATATTGACGAGCGTGGTGTTCCTTTCCAGTAAACAATGTTCGTAAACCATGGTGGCTTTGAAACCTATATTTAAACAAAAACACATATTCAATTTGTCCCTTCCAATATTTAGCATTTAAGGACTTAGTGGGCAGATAATTACCGATAATAGAAAACACGACAATCCCGGCAAACATCGAAGTGAAACAATTTGTTAAACTGACCATAATAGCGTCTCGGTAACAGTTGTTGTTCACAGGATTGTAAGAGGAGAACGCTATTAATCCGCCAAATGCCAAACCGAGGGAAAAGAATATCTGGGTGCCCGCTTCCAACCAAACTACCGGGTCAGTTAATTTCCACCACTGAATAGATTTATTAAAATTATTAAAAATATTATTAAAAAATTGTTAAAATTACTAAAAATATTAAAATATTAAAATATTATTATAATATTAATAGTTATAATATTAATAATTAGACAAATTTCTTCGCCCTCTAAACGATACCCATGCACTGCATACTTATCATACCACATTACCATAAAATATGCTAAAAAATTGCTACGTCGTATTGAAAAATATAAATCATACTTTTGGAGTGAAAAGATGACGTAGGCCATCGGACATCCCTGTTAAAGTGACGCCACGGAAAAAGAAAATGATCAAAACGATGTATGGAAATGTGGCGGTCACGTACACGACCTATAAAAGATATTTCAATTTACAAGGTTGTCTGAAAAACTTATCGTTCAATTCTGCGCGATAATTACATGAACGCATGCAGTCAACGTTGAACACTTTAAAAGAATACCTTCCCTGAAGACGCGATTCCTTTGATCATACACATGTAGACGAGAATCCAAGCGATCACTAATGCAAGAGCGATCTTCCAATTAAATAGTTGTGGGGTGTTGATATCTTCGGAGATCATCAATGTCGTTCGATACCAGAAATACTGCGTGGGACTGCTAACCTGAGAAGCAATCATTGGTTGCGCATAATGCGATTGCCCTCGTTATTAAAGCGTTAATTAATTCGATCAACCATACCACACACTCCGGTTCAGGCGCGTACGATCCGTTCTGGAAATATATATTGGGACACTCTGCCCATGGTAGCTTTGATTGAAAACTCTGGAAGAAGCATAATTCATTTGTTGTTAATTCACTCAGCTCAAGCTAACGTATAACTACACGTACTTGGTAGCGTAGCATCTACAGCTGCCAAAACTTAATGAAATAAAATTCTTGCAGAAATTTTTATAAAACACGACAAATCTTAATTTTCAGACACTGTTTTTTTTTGAGTGATAAGAACTAACAAAACAGTCATTGAAAGTTACAGATACGAACATTGAAAACTATAGATTTGGAATGGAAAACTATCTAAGGGTGAATAAATACTCACTTGAACAAAGTAAAAGAGGCACCAAGCGATAATAGTATTGTAATACAGAGCTACGTTGAACGACACTACAGCACTGCTTACACCGATACCAGCCATATACGGAGAAACCTGTTAAAGAGCAGTTTACGATGCGTCGCATGTAAAAACTCAAGTTTATTTCGACAGATCGCATTGTATACATCGTGCAACAATCACCTGATTCCACACACCGATAGCACCCTTTCGTAATCTCTGGCCAATTGCCAGTTCCAGGTAAAATATAGGGATCCCCTCGATAGCCAACATTACAAAGTAAGGGATTAAAAATGCACCTGTTTCGAATGGTTCGAGCAAAGAGAAGACAATTAATCATCGATGTCGAAGATTTTGATAAAAATTGTTGTTTCTTAAATAGTAATAATTGACGCACCTCCGCCGTTCTTTTGAGCGAGATATGGAAATCTCCATACGTTCCCAAGCCCTACAGCGTACCCTACGGTTGCTAATAGAAAAGTAAGCTTACTATCCCAATTTTCTCTTTCATCCTCCCCCGCTTCTGGTCGGAAAATCGCTTTTCCTTCATTGCTTCCGAGCTTACTACCCCCACCCCCATTCCCCGTTGGTTTGTTCTGCAATGACAAATAATATCCAATATCAGATTACTTGTTTCACTCAATATAAAATAAAAAAATTATATTTTCCAGAACGCATCAATCCATACGTATTTTGACTATAAATTAACTTAAATAAGAAATAGTTAATATAAATAAGCGGACAGCTTCAATCATTTATTTATTACTTCTAACTTCTATTTTTTATTTCTTTTTACAATCGATTGTTTTTTTCTTTTTTTAATCAATTTTTTTCAAGCTGTTATCAAGTGACATTACTACCTTCGTGTTAGGACTGGAGTCCTCAAAGGCTGCGTTCGTGGCCCCGTAATTGGCAGTGGTGTTAGCCTTTCTGTTGTCCACCACTAGTCGTCCTCTCATTTCCTTCATTTCAAGTTTATCGACACTTTTTTGGGGCTTCAAGTCGCGCGAGCTTTGCCGGCGGACCAGATGGGCCGTGTTCGCCATTCTTTCTCTTTATCGTGCGACCACGATTTTCTTCTTTTCGAAAGATCAAACAGAAATACCACGCGCGCCTATGGACTCCATCCTGTTAGAATTAAGAATAATTACGTTTATGACAATTACAAGTAATCTTGATAAAAGAACAACATGCTCGACAGATTTGTCATAAATAGCAATACATCCATAAACAAGGATAAATTTTTAAAAACAAACGTGGTCAATTTTAAATACTTAATAGTTGAAAATTTCGACAAATAATTGAACGTAATGTTCATGTTTGATATTTAATTCTAATACATACTTAAATATGAATTATTGGACGTAAATTTTGTTTATATATAACAAAGTTCATTATCCTATGTTTTCACGATAATAGCGAACAAAATACCAGCATTGTTCGTCTCGGAAAGCTTCGTTACAGTATCTAAATTCACAAAAGAAGGAAACAAATACTTTGGTGAAATTAAAGTCAGACCCGCTTCAAAAGAAAATATTAAATTACTTCGCAGTTTTCTAGTTACTTTTTTAAATGTGAGCCAGGGTTACAACTAGTCCAGTCTTCTACAGTCCCATCTGTAAGAATATACTTCATACGATACGTTACATTTGAAACTGCTATTTATTCAACGCGTTTCAATAAAGCTACGATCTTGAAAAATAAGACGATCGTTTTACTGTTTTTCTTTGCTGTCTAATCTAAAAAGAGTGTTTAGAACTGATAATTCTCTGATAATTAAAGTACTTTATTACGAATTATTTACACAAATGCAATGTTATTTATAAAAATAAAAATACTCGATAAATTCAACAATTGTTGAATACTTGGTAAATTCGTACAATTACGTAACGTGGATATTAACTATAAATTCCGATACAGTAGCGAAGAGTCGAAGTAAACAATAGATAAGAGAGAGGACGACGTGCAGAGGATCGCACGCGATTCCCTTGTTCTCTCATTTAAACGCTCTCTGCCCAGTAAGAAAAGCACTTGATGGAAAAAGTCTTTATAATTCTACTCAAAGAAGCTGGCACACGTCGCTTTTTTCATCGATAGGACAGTTAGTCAGGAGGGAGAGATGTTTGCCTTTCGGCTTTGTCACGGCCTTGACCTCGTATACGAGGGATCTTGACAGTCAATTAACGTCACCAAATATTCTACAAGTACGCTTGTTTCAGTAATACAGTCGAAAATGTATTTATTTCCATGTCGATTGCAATGCATCGATGACCGAATATATCCGTCACACAGTTTTCCAGCCGAATCGGTTCGTGCTAATTTTGATGAATAAAAATTTACTCGAGGAAAGGAAATTTACTCGACATTAAAGAAAATCATTTCCACGCAATGCCCTTCGCTTCTGTCTCGCAAAAATCAAACGGAAACTTCATCGTTTCCTCGGCAGATTTTCGGTAACATATTGGGCGGCAATTTTACACGAGTGATATGCACTATAACTACCGTTCCCATTGACGTCATGGGCGCACCAATCAAGTGACATTTTTCGTCCTACATAATATTTGTCAACTGAGAACGACTCTCGAAAATATATTTTCCAAATATTTTTCGAAATCCATTCATTCATCGAGACGTAATTCCTATTCATCACGAGCGTAATTAAACGTGTTCTCGTTCAAAGGTCCAGACAGAGACGATTCAAATAAATAACGCTCCAGTTATCATCCGCTCCGTTATTATCGCGAAACGATTTTACGTAACGACGACGTGATTTTACGATCTATATCGATTTGACAAGAAATTGTTGAAAAAAAAAAAAAAGTTTCCGCCGTTTAGTCACAAAATAACGTTGCAAGCTCGTCACTAACCTGTTGGGGTGAAATAAAGAAAAGCGCGAGGGCCTCCTTATGGTTCGAGGAGCAGTTAGCTACTGTGGCACCCTCTACTACGATGGTAACTTTTGAAATCACGATATCCAACGGAATCAATAGCAAGCGCCGGCGCCCCAATGTCTCCTACAGATGTGTCCTACAGACCGTAATACGCGTGAACCCTTTTTGCCAGAAAATTGGTCGATGATCGGCAAACCGATCGTGGCAAATAACCGATGTCATCGCGACGAACATTTATCGTCGATCAAGGAACTGGAACGCAAACATGACACGACATCGGACGATGATATTGCAATAGTGTAGTTTGGAATGTTGGAAAAAAATTGAAATTTCTTTTTTACGCACTTTCTTCTTAATGCATAGATATACTTTTAAATAATTCTCGTAAGAAGGATTCTAAATAGACGTAAAGATGTTTAATAATTTTGATCAAGTTGAGGAATTTCGCAACGTCCAAACAGTTTATGACAGATTTTACGGCACATTAGGTGTATACACAGAATTTTATCTACATACGTAATTGAATTGGAAATTACAATGGGAGATTAAGTAGAAGCATTTGACCTTTACGAAAATTGAATCGATAACAAGTAACACGTATTCTTATATTCTATATAGAAGAAAGTGTCTGAATGTGACATGAGTAACAGTCGCGAATTACGTAATTAACACTTTTTCAGGAAGGAAATATCAACGTTTCCTTCACTTTCAATGTTTCCTTCAATCAGATAAGTAATGCGAGGAGAGTAAGCTTCAGTGATAGTAATGCAATCATTGTTAATAATGTTTCGAGGTAACGCTCATTTCAATTAAACAACATGCTATACTTTGAATAGAGAGTGAAGAGACTTTGTATTTATTAGTTAGAGTAAAGATCAATCAGAATTTCCCAATATCGTGTCGAAATTTTTGTTAATTTAAAAAAGAAAATGATTGAAATTTCAGTTGTGTGAGATGAACTTAAACTGACATACATATTCACATATAAATAAACGAAATTTTTATTGAAATTTCTTTAGAAGTCGTTAATTATATTTAACAGTAGAAAAAAGTAGTATTTTTTTACTGCCTTCGCTTGCAGACAAGAAGCTTATTCGAGAGTTTCAGTAGATAAACTCGTTTTTAGTCAGACAAGCAGAGTACGTCGCCCTATAGCTTACGTAACGAGTTATACTACTTGTATACCTACTTCAACAAAATCATAGTTTTCATAATTTTGTACGAATTAAATTTTCATTTGTTGATTTCATGAAGTGTACAAACATAAAAAAATATATGTACAAGCGGATTTATAGTTCGGTGCAGATAGAAAGTTTTTGAATTTCAGGAAGATCGAATTATTGAAAAAATAATACAAATGCAGATATTTTTATTAATCCTGTTTGTGTACAAAATATCGCAGTCTTTAAAAATATTTGCTTATAAAAATTTGTAATATTTATGTGCAGTATTAAAAAGTGTTTAACGTAAAGATTCTTTTATTAAGAATTGCGTGAAATATAGTATGCCTGAAATAAATAATGCAAATTAATGACAAAATTGCTAATTAGTTAAAATGCTAAGACAGGTACTTACGTTCGACCCGAAGCTTTTTAAATCGGTCCTCGACAAAACACTTCGTTAAATTCTTTATCGTTTCCTCATCATTATAATTGAATTGTTTTATACTTCCATTGATCAGAAGATATCTAAAAATTGTGTAAGTTAAGAAAAAATTACTAGAAAATTCACAATTCACATTTCTACAAAAATCCAAATCTGAGAAATATTTCCAATTAAAGGATACAGTTCATGGTAATAATTGAAAGCTTCAATAGCCCATTCTAAAAGTAAATTTAATCGCGGTCTGTAAGGTGTTCCATTAATTAATTCCTTCATTCCTTCATCTAATGAAACCTTGCTTCGTGCATCTTCCAGGTTGTTTAAACGATTTTTTAAATCCTGAAGTAATATTTTTTCTGATAATTAATGATGATACGTTAAACTTTTTTTACATAAATAACATAACTATTTTTAATTCGTTATAATTAGAGAATGTTGTATAAGAAACAAACAGAGTGTGAACAGAGAAATAAAAATTGTAGTTTTAATTACTTGATTGATATTGTTAAATCGCATTAAAATATCGAAGAGCAGTCTCAGTTCATTATCAATCCCCATAAGAATTTTAAAAATCAATCTTTCGCGTAGCTCGTCTATCTTACAGAGTTCTGCATTATCAATCTCGTTGCTGCAACAGAACGACACCTAATGGTAGACCAAAAAAACTTCTACTTCTCTCAAATGTGAGATAACGACACGACATAACTACTTGTAACTACGCGTTGAGCTTCTACTCTAGCTATTACATGCACATGACATGTGTACCAGTGAAAACTCGTAACAAAAAATAGAAAGTTAACGTTACCTTAGAACTAGTCGGATTTGCTCTGATTGATTTCTTAAGGCATGTAGAGGTCGTTTGGCTTCTTCGGATAATTCATTCCACTGACAATTTACTTTCTCCAACTGTGAGAAATAATTTATCAAACATTTATGTAGTTCCTTTGCCATGCTTATAGGTTATTTAACAACTTTGGACATGCTCTGATACAAGAAACAGAGAGCGCTAGTTGGCACAGATATCGATGCAGGAGAATGTATCAGCTTATGTATATCAATATAATTCTCACACAAATCAATTCAAAATATGTTATTATTTGATAATTGCACATGTAAAGATATAGTTAAATAGTTACATTTTTACAAATCATCTCATTTAGATAATTTCTTATCTCATATGCAAATGTTACGTCTATTGGTATGCTCTAGTAAAGGAGACTTCCATAAAAGAAAATCAATGAATAATGGATCATTTTTCTCAGTAAATAAATAACTGTAATTGACTATTACAGACAATTTAGTGCATTTGTTTATTTTCTTTCGCGATAGTATTTAAATATCATTATTTACATTTTACGTAAAGAACGCATGAATACTAATCAGTCGCGGTATTGAAGCATTGAAACCTCTTTCACAAAAGTTTGTAAAACTGACCTCTCGAACGTGTAAAAAAAACGTGTAAACTCGTTCATTCATAAATACAAAGTTCACATTTAAATCTGTTCAAAATAGAGTAAAATAAAACAGCTGTTGTGTTTGAAATAAATACAAGGAAACAGATTATAAAATTATAACAATAATAAATACATCTGCTCAATATTTAACTATTGTTAAGTAATATTTAAAAAAGCTTAATTTAGTTTTAAATGGATTGTTAGTAATCTCTGAAAAAGTACTTCATCGTTGCTTTGACCTAGAACAAAATTTTTTCGATTATGCGGATAGAACTTTTCTGCTCTATAGAAAGAGCATGAATGTTTAAAGTTTCGATACCTTGAGAAAGAAGATAAACTACCTTCCTATTTGTTTTGAGACTTATTTGTTTCCTTCATTTTCTAATAGAAATTGGTAGAAATATAACGCTACTTGCAAAATTAATGGGGCATTAATTTTCAAAGATACTTTTTTTTTGTATTAATCGTCCTTAAAATTAAAGTTAAATTTCACAAAAAGTAATTACGAATTTTAACAGAGATGATACATTTTAAAAGTTAAATATTTATATAAAATTTAAAATATATATATATTCTTGGAAATAATTCTTCCGATATTAAAGAAATGTTTTTAACGTCAAAATACCATTAGGTTTCAAAATGTTTCAAAAAATGTTACTCTTTAGAGAATAACTATGTTAATCGATGCATTTCATGTACTAAATAGTAAGTAAGTTAATTATATGTTAATTTTGTGATAATTCTTTTACCGTAATTGTTCAGAAATTATACTTGTTCAGTCTAGTCTAATAACTTGTGCAATACATTTAATTTATTTGCACATTCCGAATTTAATTTTAAACTGAATTATTTGAGTTTGAACATATAGTAAAGTATTTTAACGTTCGATTTAAAATTTTTAAAGTAACGTACATTTCATGTTTCTACGTACGTAATATGTTTATCCATCTGTTGAAAAGAGAAAAAAGAGAAGAAATATATCTGACTTGCTCAAATATTTTAATAAAATGATCCAATCTTTGTGATTCATACAGTATACAATAATAATAATTGAACGTAATCAAATTGATATTGGTGAAAACGTGCGTTTATTCTTGCAAAGGTAAACACGGAAAAGGGAAGGGTTCCTGGAAACAACGGTGACGGACCTGGTTCGATTTCCTCGTGCCACTTCGTTCTCACAGGGGCAATCTAACGAAGATACCCGAAGGAACTTTCGACTAAAGCGGCATGATGCGTGCGCAACTGTCAGTATCCACCGTGCACTCGGTGGGGTTCGGTAATAGTCGGAGAGTATTTGGCCGGTTCGTTTCGTCGAGCCGACCGCGAACACAGTAGATCGTCGACCGACAACCCCTTCGCGTACGATCATGTCTTGTCACGGCTGATCAAGAACTCCCCCTTTTTTTCTTCGTCGTTTTTTTTGTCTGTCTGTCTCGACTAGTACCTTACTATAAAACAGTGTCAGAAAGCTCGGGCATAGAACGTCTCGCACCTGCAGACACGTATCGACGTTTCGCGGCCAGCAGTGTGTGACACGTCAGGCTGCTAAGCCACGTTTATTATCTCGCTCTCCCTCCGCATAAGCCTCCCTCTCTTCAACCCTCTTTACCTCTTTTACATTCTCTCTCCCTCTCCCCCCTCCCAGCTTCTGTTTTCCTTTTTTTCGTGCACCATCAAACTCCCTCATTTTCGTTTCTCTGCTCGCGAACGAGAACATGGATGAGGCCAACGGGAAAATGCGGAGCAAGCACGAGGACGTGGATGCTGCGTCCCTCAGTGCTGACATCCTGAACCCCTTCGTGCATCGTCTCGAGCTCGACACAACCTACGACAAGCTCAAGGTCAGTAGCTCTCCAAATCCTTCTGCACGCGGAAAACCCCTACGGAATCGATGTTCACATGTTCGGACCCAAACGTTTCAAGTAGTTGTCAAGGGCGGGGCGGGAAATTTTACGTTAGCTCGTTGGAACAACGTTCACGTCTGTCACTTTTTGGCCACCACTCTATGCACACTTCGTGCACACATGCCGGTTTGCGTGCAGACGAACTTGAAACGTCTACCGTCTCTACTGTCTGGCTCGTAAAAATAGAACGGATTTTGATGTGACACGATTTTATTGCAGATACATTGCAAAATGTTTCGATCTCGAGCATCTTCTTTTTTTTTTTTTAATTCTCATTGGCGAAGTTCGAATTACTGCTGCGACGTATAGCTCGACTTCCAACTGGGGGACGAAATTCGACGAACGGAATGCATTATCTGTTTCTTTGACCAAAATGTGTTTTCGTAACATTTTTTGAACTGCGTCGATAAATCACTCACCAACGTGAATATTCAACGTCCGATGAATACGTCAAACACATTTTTGCGTAATATTTCGATTAATCGTCACTGATCGAATTCCTCGGATTCTCGTCGAAAATTCTCGTATTTCGCGTGTCATCAGTTTATTCTCCTTATGTCGTGTGATATCGTCGTAAGCCTTACCTGGATTGAAGCCAAGTTTTTTAAAGACATTGTCTTGAACTCGAAGATTTAATTAATTTCATATACGCGAATTATTGACATTAGTCAATAGTTTCATGAATTTGATATGATGAAAAGTACATGTGTAACATTCGGCGATTGATTTTTTTCTTTTTTTTGCGGTGGCCAAAACTTCCCGTAAACGTTGCTCAAGATCATGTTATATTTACAAACAATTTTGACACCTTGACATTATCGAGTTATCGACATGTTCGAGCTGTGCCTGTCATTTCGAGTGACACAGCCTTGCCATGGATGTGATCGAATTTTTCAACATCAAACGCACTGCAATTCACCTAAAACCAGCTCGCGAACTACCGAACTCCCCTCGCCATAATTCCAATCAAACAAAAGTAGATTAGAACCAACGGAGGGATTACTTCTCGCGCAAAATCGACGAAATACCAAACTGTACGAAACACCCCCGAATAATACATATTTATATTATTTCGCTCGAGATGGTCGCACGATTCACCGCGTGATTCGTTAGTGATGAATCAATGATTTCATTGATCGTTTATACGCTTACACGATCAATCGATCAGACGTCCTCTTCTGTTCACCTTGATGAAATATTTGTTCGCTATACAGCTTTTGCAATTGTTACGTGTTTTAAAAACAATAATTGATAGTAACTGAAATTGCGAAATAAATGAATTTTTGTCAATTAAAAAACAAATTCAATGTAGAATTCTGTTGTAGAATTCTTTTTGACAAAGTGAGACAAATACATTTTTTCCAAAAATATAGACAGAAAGGAGTATGTAGGATCAATAATTTTAGGCGGAAAAATAAAAGATGTAAATATCGGTAGTGTTTGTAAATGGAGACTTTGTGCTCTTCAGACGTTAAAAAGTTATTACGTGAAGAGGTCATAAATTGAATTTTCAAGTTTATGTAATTCATTGCTTTCGACTGTAAATTTTGAAAGGTTACCACACGCAATAATTAGCACGTGTATGTTCGTTATCTTACAGCGACCCGTGCTGGTGCATAACTTAAACACGCCATAAGGGAGATGAGTCTTTTTGAATAGCGACGAGACTCGGAAAGCGCGCTGCTTCGCATTTAATCCGCGCATCACTGCCCTTTCATTCTACATTGTCGATCGCACTTATCGCGCGAGAGTCAAAGACGAGACAAGTTAAAAGATCGCAACCTCTTTTTTCACCGGCTGTTTCAGTTCCGTTCCTTTCTAGTTTTCAGTTCTTATCCACAGTTTTTAACACGACTTCATACGCGTTCCAAAATCCACGTTTTGTACCACGTACAAAGTCTGCATTCGTGATTTTTCCCTTTACCTCTTTTCTCTGAAATGCGAATTGTGAAACTAATTTTGTTGCTTCAGTTTCGTAGTTTTGTCATAGCGAAGAAAGTTTCGCACAGGTGCAGAGATATATACGCGATGATATCGAAGTTCTTAGAAGGAATGATTTAGATTTAGATTCTTATTAGCGGATGATTTATTTATGAGCGACGTAGCAATTTTAACGGTATTTTTTGGTGTTATCCAACGGATACCGTTAAATCTGATGCATGCATTAAACGAAATTACATCGCGCGCATGATTCAGTGAATAAGCGTATTTCTTATGATGCATTTCGTTGCGCTGTCATAACCTAATAATAAAAGAGGTGTAATAATAGACCTCAATAAATGAGGTGTTGTAAAAGATAAAAATTTCCTTGATATTTATCTCATAAATTATCTCACCAGAAAGGTTGAGAAATAATCAATGTTTTTCAAAAGTTAAACGTATAAAAATTGAGATTTGGTAATTGGTACATTGTAAATATTCTGCCAGATACATTCTATTTATTTTTATATGATACTAGTACTGACGCAATGCTAATTAATTTAAGTTTCGTCATATTGCTGTATGTATAATAACTATATCAAAATATGAGAGTTTTACGTAATGCCAGGGGATAAATAATATTATTACGAGACTGCAAATATGTGTTTGTGGAGAAACCACATTCTTTGGATATTTCGCAACTTTAATTTCTCAGTCTAATAATTATTATAATTTTTAAAAAAAGAAATATTTTTTTCTGAGATAAAATTTAGCCAAAAATATGTTCAGCTGAAACGCGACACCTTCAATGTAAATTCTTAGCAACATTTTAATTCTCTTACAAACAACATGATTGTACAACACATGACTCGAAACTTTCTCCGTTTGGACAGGACGTGTCGGATCTAATGCAACTTGAAACAGCTTATTATAAAGAAATTATAATGAACGTTATTCCAGCTGAATAATGCGAATTTAAATAAGTTGTGTCTCTACAAATACCACGTGACCTTTCTTTAGCCTCTACGTGCCCATTGCAGTAGTATTACGTAACAGGAACTCGATAGTAAGAAAATATAATGTTGCAACCGCATGTTGCAAAGAATTTCTTTACACATTGGTTTTATGCACTGTATCGATCACTTCAAACTACAAGAAAAAAGCATTAATAAACGAGACAGAAATGCATATTTCTTCACAACACGCATTTTATGTATATTAAGTTTACGTGATTACAAACGACGTGACGATCATTTCACATTTGTTCGTATTTGTAAATGCTACGTGCAGGTGATACGATGATCTTTGAAAAAAAATTTCATTTTCTTTGGAATAATTTGATAGTGAAAGAATTTTGCGATAATATTGGTAATTTATACAAAGTATATACGATCCAAAGCGTATAATAAATTTTAATACGATTTAATTTTAAGTAATTTTAATTATTGTGAAAAGAATAGAAAGAAGAAAATTTTCAGTTAAAAGTTGCCGTTGCAATGTGTATTTAGTTGCAACATAAAATAGACGTAGTTTATTTTCGAGTTTAACATTTGTTTTAGCGTTTTGTATAAATAAAAAGATTTCACGGAGAGACCGTTTTCCTAGAGCCTTTAGAGTGAGAATTGCATTAGAGTAAATGGGAAATATTCAGGTAACACATATATCTAATTGATATTGAATTTCGAAGCCTCCAACTGTCCTTACGGCCGGAGAGAAAATCTCTTTAACTTACGACAAGAAAATCTGTCGCTGGCATGTTAGATCGGATTTCTGATATGCCTTCGGTATTTACAGTTACTTCCTACGTACAACTTTTTTCCATTTGAGTTAACGCGCGTCGTTACACGTAGACGTAGTAAATTAAATTATGATTGAATATCGTGTAACTAAAACAACAAATTAATAACTTAATTTCAAACGTGCAACATTGTGTGATTGAATTATACAAATTAAGGAACATTTAAATACATTGACGATGCGGCGTTTTCACACAATGGTCTCAGCTGGAAATAAATTTTCCTTAACCGCATTTGCACATATTCAATTCCATGAGGTAGTATTTATATCCGTCGGTATCCAAGAAAAGAATCTTTTAAATTGACATTTAAAATTTAACGAGCTTTTTAACGAGCTTGCAGTCAATCCGATAAAACATTTAGTTAACGTTGCAATTTTGCCACCCGTATTTAGTATCCGGAACTGGAATCATCCTTAATTTGCGTGCCCATGTTTTTTTTCTGCCTAATTAATTGTAGGATAAATTGGTATTCCGGCGTTTGGAACAAGGTCAGAAACGACTAAGAACAAGTATAATAAGGATATTATATTTGGGATAAGAGGAAAACGCGAAAAGATGAATTTAAACCACCGCGGTGGCTTTTCAATAGTATTCGTTGCTTTCCACGTTTTACTTTCGAGTCGTTTAATTTTTCTCGAGGGAAAGGATACGAAAGGACTCGAGCAAAAAGGCGCGGCATTCGATAAATGCCATGTTGTGCTGGCAAATTTTCATCGGTCGGGGAAAAACGCGCCAAGTTTTACGACGCGGGAGAGGTGCAAAAAGCGATGTGAAACGGCTGGAAAAACAATTCTCGTCAATTTTCACTGGCAGAAGAGCAAGTCTTTCGCTTGCGCGAAATGTGGGTCATAAGTACGCAGGGAACTCGGTGAAACGTAGTCTCCGCGAGCAGCAAAAAAACTTGCAAGGAGATGGAAAAATGGTCCCGGAAGTTTTTATTTTTTCCTTTGCACGAAAATTGAACCTAGAGAAAGTCGTGGCGCTTAGATTCGCTTATGGCGGTAACAATTGGACCACCGGAATTATTATGATAAACTCGTTATAACAAAAGTCCTCCTTGGAAAATACATGTCAGATCGAGTCAATATCGGCTGTTAATCGAGTGCAAGAGGAGTTTCAATAATTTTTAACTTTTAATGTAATACAATATAATATTATATATATCATAACTTTTTAACTTTTTAACAGTTAAATATACAAACTACATATTTAACAATTCAGTATCTTTGTGGAACTTACGTATATGTCCATGAAAACAGTAGACTTGGCAAACACAACGCAACCGAAATCAACAAACAAAGCGAAAGGACGAAGAACTGCTAAAAAACTGTGTTCTCCTACTTCGACTTCCAGTCGAGTGAAGAATTATGTAGCCACTCGCGTCTTGCAGAGTCTTCTCGCCCACGTACACGGAGACGTAAAAAGGTACCTCGTCGATACACGTTCGAGTATTCTCACGTTTTAAATCATCACGCGTCTTCCTCCTTTTTTTTCGCTCGTTCCGAAGCGCCTTGACACAATTTCTGACCGTCAACCCAGTTAGCTGCGAGTTCATTAATTCACATCGTAATGTTATACACGACAGATTAAATTCGCGATTCACGTGCTCTCCGCCTCGTTATAACGTACACGACACGTACCATTGACGATGCTCAATGAACGACCTTCAAGATTCTCTACAGATACCCTGCACGACATTGGAGAAGTTCATTGGAAATTTCGGAACGAAGTCTTACGTGCACGCCGCTCGCTTATTTTCGAATACTAATTTAAGTCTGTTTAACAGAGGCCTCCACTCGATCAATTGCATCTTTGGTCTAAAGAGTACAGTACAACGGCTGATCGCCGTAAATCGGAGGTTCTTTTTCATCGAAGAGTTCCCGCCCAGATTTGGAGATATCATAAATGCATTTTTTTCATTCTTACTACGTTTATGAGAGATATAAATAAAAATTGGAACGTTCCAATAGACTTTCAGTAAAAATAAAATTCACGA
Source organism: Melipona bicolor (assembly GCA_030673865.1). Lineage (NCBI taxonomy): Eukaryota > Metazoa > Arthropoda > Insecta > Hymenoptera > Apidae > Melipona > Melipona bicolor. The sequence continues at coordinate 1,712,342 of JAHYIQ010000016.1, read as the reverse complement.
ATGTCGTTAAAAAATAAAAATTTATTCGTTAATAAAAATTGTTCACTCGTTTGGAAAATATCAAAATCTACGATCTATCGAAAATTTTGATAACTATTGGAGAGATAAATATTTTTACGTCTCCTTATACTTTCTGGGCCAGAATTTCCCATCATTTAAGAGATAACTTGCGAACAGTTTAACAGAAGAAGTCGAATAACCAAAAGTACCACATAGGTGATTGTTATTAGCCTTTGCGGAACTTATTATTAGCGAGACAAGTTTAGTAGTCGGTTGTAAGGCAAATACAAGCAAATGAATAGTTTCTTACCTCTTTGAGATTTATTGCACGGGTCACGTGTAATTGCACACACTGTAGCTCAAAGTGTACTCTACTCACTTTCTCTCACAAAAGTGACTGTCCAAATAGAACGTCTTCGCGGCCAGAAGATAAAAACTGAAATGCACAAACGATGTTTTCGAGTCAACTGAATGCGAAGACTCTGAACAGTTGAATTTTTAAGCAAAAAAGGGGACGAGAAATCGAACACGGAACATGGCAAAATTGTTAGAGCAATTTCGTCGTTACATTTCTAGTTGGCATACTGTATAATATGAATATTTGATAGTAATATGTCTGCAACGCGGACAAAGGAAAGCAAAATAAAAAAAGGTTTAGTTATAGACTACTTTCGTGTGACCTAAATACAATCGTTCTGGAAATGCTGATCTTGTGAAATAGTTTATTCGACGAAATCCGCGATTAAAAGTTTCGAAATTTTTTCATACATTTTTAATTTCTTTTTTTTCTTTGATGTTAAATCAAAGTAGAGAGTCACAAAGCGCACGTGATTTAATATTGATAGCTCGCGATAAGTAACCTTGTTAGAACGTAAATTATAGATTCTTCGATTAAATTTCACAAGATAGTCGTGTTAATTTATATTTATAATTATATCATTATAATTATAATCATTATCATTATCATTGTAATTATAATATATCATTATTTTATAATTATATTGAAAATATTACATGAAAGGACAATAAATTAAATGTGCAAATTTCTGTGGAGGATGTAGAGTTAAAAGCGTTACTCAAACATAGCCTTGATATTCAACAGTCGCGTATGATATATACATTATGTATGAACATTTATTTGAGAAGGGGAAAGAAATTAAATGAAAAGTCGAATACATTGAACATTAGTTCGCCATAGCATGCACATATGATTCTAATTACGATTTCATAGCTTGTTTCAAAGTCTGTTTAGTCTTTTAAATTTCCTCTGCATATATTTTTGTAGAAGCTTCTTACTAAAAATGTTCTACTAAGATCTACATACTTGTAACGAGTTTTAGTATTTAAAAATGATCCGATGAGTGTGATGAACAATTTAATTACACGCACGTGTATAATTTTTATTTTTACTGTAGTAATTTAAATTTTATATTGAAAATTAAATTTTTCCTGTTTCTTCTTATTTTTTTTTTTTTTTATCAAGATATCAAATTGCAGGAAAAAGTGAACAAGATAAAACACAGAGTTTATTTGATCCGCTACATTGTGGACCAACAATTTACCCAATTAGAGCACTTAATCACCGCCGACGCTGTGCAGAAAAAGTGAAACTTGAAATATAATTCGGCATGGCCAAACCTTTTACGTTCGTTTAGAGGTCGACGTCGAAAAAAAACAAACAACCTCTAAAATATTCCAAGGAAACGATATATGCGTGATGTAAGTTTCTTTCCTTTTTTTTCTAATTTATTGATACTCCGGAGTGCCGAAAGGATTACTCGGCCGTAACCTCGATCTTGAAAGTTTCTTGTGTGCGTATTATGTAAATACACGTGCGTTTGCCTGTAGAGGACGTACAAAATGAAGTTAACAGGTGAGATGAAGCCTAACGGAACGGCTGAACGGTACTCGCTTCTTCTTTTTTACTTTTTGCTCTCCCTTCCGTCCTCCTCTGGCTTTCCATTCCTCTCTTTATCGGTCGAACCAGTCAGCATCCTAAATCCTCCTCAGTCACGTAACCTTGGCCCACTAAAGAAAAATGTAGTTCCTCTTCCGACCGAGAAAGGAGAGTTCACCGAATTAACGCGTCATTGAATTGATTAATTATCTATTTTAAATTTTCAATCATTTTTTTTTTGCCACTGGAGCATGGTGATTAATAACAGATTGTAATACATTTTAATTTCGAGAATTAGCAATAAACAAAACTGAGAATATAAGACACCATATGGAAAGAATTGAAATTATTAAATATATTATCATAGAATTATTATTAGAATGTTACCAACATTGTTAGAATAGATTGTTTCTAAAACGTTATTAGAGAGATAAAAATATTATAAAATTATTAATTATGTGAAAATCATAAAATCAGACTATTATGAATATTATAAAATAGTTGTTATTTTAAATTATTAAATTTATATTATTTAATTAAAGAATAATAATTATATTATATGTTTGAAAAATAAGAGTCCCTCAGAAAACTGCACGACTTGTACCCCAGTACGATTCGTCTTACTGAAAGGCCCAGAAGCAACTGTTCCGACTAGAAAATGAAGACGACTTGCCTCAATAAAATTTCATTGATATGTAAACATTTGAATCGATACAAAACAAATTACAGGCGCGATCGCTCAGTATCAGACAACGCTACTCCTACTCGAAGTCTATTCCACGCCCCCTCGCGAATCACGTGAGTCAAATCAACCAATCGCTAATTTTCGTTGCATTAGCGTTGCACCTGAAGAAGCCCGATTTTCTGGGTTACCTCTGCTAAAATCACTTTCAGTCATAAAAAAAACAGTTGTTTTCAATTAACTTTGAAAAAGGTATTTACAATACAACCGACATCTCGACGATGACGTAAGTTTAGCAATCGAAAGTGAAATTCCCAATCTGCAACGAGAACAAACGCTCGTCTCTTGAATGTTGAAAACAATAGCTAAGTTAAAAAGCTGTGAGAATGCCATTGTCATGGAAAATAAACCTGAATGTTGCAGCACGGTGGCGACTGCTGTAAAATAAGTATCGATGGAAAGGAGGTTTAAATTTTATACGAGCAATTAGAACGATAGGTCATCGTCCTTTTCGTCGTTCCTCGTAGGCGATCGTGCAGACGGTCGAGAACGACACTCACGCAAAAATAAACTTTGTCGAATATTTGCAGCGTTGCTCATTGCCTGTCGAACGGTGTACAGAGTTTGCTGATCCAGGTTTTATTAATCTTATCAGCGAAAAGCTTGACGGCCTTTTCACTCAAGTCACCGTTAACAATTAAAAATGGTGCGCGGATCATCTTCAGCGTAGCCGTCGAATAAAGAGCCGAGTGAACTCCTTCTCTTTGATCTAGGCTAACGTTTATCTTCTTCCTCTTCTTTTTTTTTTTCAAGATTCAATTTAGTAAATGACCTACTTCCAGCGTGTTGCCACTTTTGGAATTTACGATTGTAGCAAGTTGAAACTATCCATCAGTTTTTGACTACCATTTCAGGGTGCCGACAAATTTACTGGGAATAGGTTGCGCAAACAAATGAAAATATCTTTGTGTTACGCTTCGAATGTGGGATTGGATTTAAGTCAGATCTTTTTATCGATTTAATTAACTTAATTCTTATCGCGTTGAACGAGTGAACAAAATTAAAAATTTTACAAGTGTCGTTCAGAAGTCCCTTTGTAAATAGCTGATAACGATCACGAATACAGATTATTGAAACACTTGTAGAAACAATAACAGAGAGGACGCGTTTCTCTGGTCTTGATCCTACAGCTAGGACCAATAAACGTGTACCGTTAAGTCTATAAAGTAATTGCGAGCATTGAGACTGACCTTGCCCAACGGTGCATCTTGGCCGAAAAGGACTTACTTTCCCAATCATGCGATCAGGAAGAACACAAAGAGAATTGATCTTACATAAGACCAACACTGCTTAACATTAGAACTATCAAAATGGTCAAAATGACCAATTGATAATTTTTATTAGATATTTTATAGATATAAAACAGTGTATTTTTGAAGACTTGAATGATTCTTCATAAAACACATAAACAAAAGCTTGTATACCTTATATTGTATTATAAAGATTAATGTCTCTTATTTTTTCAAGATATGTACAATGATATACACATACATATACAGAAATAAAGACATATATATATACATACATACATAATGATATAGATATATATTTGGATAGATTGGAATCAAACTTATATTACGTGTTAACATTATAACTACCAAAATGGTCAAAATAACCAATTGATAATTTTTCTTAGATATTTCATAGATATAAAACAGTGTATTTTTGAAGACTTGAATGATTCTTTGTAAAATATATAAATAAAAAGCTTGTGTACCTTACATTGTATTATAAAGATTTTCTGTTTGCTTTACTTTAACGTTTTCTGATGGAAATTTTATGCTTTACCTGTCGATGGGTTTAGTGTCAATTCATGCTACTAGTTTACTTTCGCATGGTCGTTACCTCTTCACATCTGTTATTGCTATCCTCGCGTCTGTATTTCCAAAGAATGTAAGAAGATAAGACTTAATCTTTTGTCGTATCTTACATAATTCATCCACAGAAGTACAAGACGATGAATATGAAAGTGTATTATTCAGATCTTGGTCGCAAACATGAAACGTTAATTTATCCAAACAGAAAAGATATGATATGATCGTCGCAATGTAATTTATCAGTAGAATCTATCACAAAATGACAATTGCATCTTGCGCAATCTATCTCCGAAAACAATACGAACATTCCAGATAAATCATCCACGTTTGTACGTTATTAATTTATGAACAAAGTTTATCACCTTATCTAGAAAAATACAAAACAATGCATCATGGATGTTTCAACTAAGTCACGCTTGGATATCGTCCAATTAAAAATATCAAAAAACTTTAACTCTTGCCAAAACAAAGACTCATCGTCACGAATTGAAATTGTAAACCGGTTACCTGCTTTCGACGTATATAATAAAAAATTCGTCGTGTAAAATAAAAAATTACCATTTACTTTAAAAACTCCAAATTTCAATAAGAAGCAATAAAAATGTCGTTTGGTGGTATGTTTCCTTTACATTACCAATAAAACTGCTATGTATTTTATGAAAAGAAGATTATTCTCTTTTATTTTTTACGAACTGAATTGATTTTCCCCAATGCATCTGGTATTCCCCCAATTGTTTCGTGTACTTTACTGCGTGCATCTTAAAATTATTTTCTTTTCCTTTAATTTTCCTTTTTTATGAGTTTTATTATTTTCTGACAATTTTTGAATTTTTTAGAAACTTGGACCATAATCTCTTCAACAATGAATTGTTAATTTTCTATCGAATAAAAATGTGATGCTTTCTCCTTTTGCTTTACTTTTTTTCGTAAAATTTACAATAGGACCGTTTGCCCCGCGACTTCGTCGTTGCTCAATTTTAATTACGCGTCCCGCGTGGGATTTTTAAAACTAACTAAAATCTCCGCAGTTAACTAGTAAAAGCGACAAATGCTGAACATGAGGAAGCTCGAAGAACATGGCAATGACCATAACGATCTTTACCCTAAGGGTTGTGGAACTTTCCAGTTTCTCGTTTTTCTTCTTCTACTGGAGTTCTCTGGTGGTCGTTGAAACGGAAATGCTTCATGTTTCAGACGGCATTCCTGACGGTAGCACTACTGCCATTCAGACTGGCCGCGATCACGGCTCTGGTGATCATGGCCTGGCTCCTGGCTTGTCTAGGTCTTCTCGGACTGTCCGAGGAAGATCTTCGTCGCGCGCCTCTCACAGGGTGGAGACGGTAAGATACACATCAACCTACTATCACGTTCTTTTTTCTTGCGCGTCTCTATGTCGCCCCCCTCCCCCCCTGTCTTGAACTCGAAGTATTTTATTTTATTTCAACTTTTATTTCATTTTCACGTGACGACTATGCAATCCCTATGCACGCAAATCAGATTCACTTCTGCTGTTCTGCATGCTTGTAGATGTTAATTTACCTCTCGATGTTGAATGTACTCGCTTCTGGTCTTTTCAACTAGTATCAATTACTACTTACGTTATCTTACACGTATGTACAGATAACGTAAACGAAGAAAAATGTAAATTATGCTTTTCGCTCGCTACATACAAGGGAGTAATTTTTTTCATTTTCTTTTTTAGTTCGTTTCACTGGAATCTTTGTTGTTGTTTTTTTTTTTTTTTTTTTTTTTTGACACATTGACTATTATAATAATTATAATATATAATTATATTATAATAATATATATATAACATAATATTATTATAATTGTAGTAATTCAATATAATTCTTCAAATATTTTATCGAATACATACATTAAAAGTATGAAATTAATAGATATTAATAAACGCAATAAGACTGGACGATTAGCATTTGCAGAAGAAATAGACGATGAAAGGAAAATTTAAGAATTCTCCTGTCATTTTTCAGATTTTTACTTTCCGTTCAAAATACGAGGACAAAATTATAAAAAGAAATAATAGCAAACAAATTACATTATAAAAAAAAAAGAAACAAATTACAGTTTCAATTTTTCTCTTATTCTTCGTCTATAATTTTACCCGACGTCGTGATTCTCTTTTCTTCAACCAAATATTAAGTCTTTAGAGTTAGAGAGAGATGAATACACGACTCCTGGCAAAGATCCATTATCGTCCAGACGAAATGATGAGGATAAATTGCGGAAATCCCTTGAAGAATTTTATTTCATGATCGTGCACTTGAAATGATTGAAGATGCCTCCGGTGGGGAGAGAGCGTGAATGACCGCGGCGAAGAAACGGACAAGAACACGATAAAAAGAATGAGTAACGGGAGAAAGTATGCGTCGGATAAGTAGTTCGCGTTCTCTGCACGAGCTTCGAATCGAAGGAATAAATCGAAACTCGCAATACCGATTATCTGTCGTTCGCGCGCGTTGCACGAAATTTAACCTCAAACGAGATAGCACGTACGTGTGAATTTGAATTTCGCGCGCAAACGTGCACCGCGTTCCAAAAGTTTCGCTCTGGACCTAGAAACGGGGCACACCCGCGTTATTAAATTCCAATTGTATCATTGATCGTAATATCATTTCTATTATACGAATTGGAGCACCGATTGCTACTCTCTCTCTCTCTCAATAAGATTTGAAATTCGATAGTCTAGAAAATTTTATATCTACTTTACCGAATTATATTTACTTTACAGGCTTCGTCGCTTTTTTCTTTTCGTTGAGAATTACAAAAATTAGAAATCGTTTGGAACTTTGTATTTTGACCGCAGGTGAATGACGTTATTACGATTTCAAGAATAATTTCTAGTCGTCGATTATAATATAATAATTTGTTTCTTTTTACCGTGATAGTTCCTCGAAGGTATTTATTTGGATTTCTACGGTCACTGAAAGTGTGCCATTGAAACTTTCGTTAACACTTTCACGCCTGCTCATTGCTTGGAATAATAAAATCTTCGGTAAGAATACGTGGCAAAGAAGAGTCGAAGAATCGTTGAGAAAAGTTGGCTTGCACGCGAACGCAAGTTGCTTCTTGCATAAAACAATGATTATAAGCAGCCGCTATTCTACTTGGCACGTCTAATGTTAGATATCATTTATTATTAACTGGAAATGCAAACCTCCGTGCACGGTGTAGAAGTACAATATTGATTTTGTGTTTTACACATTTTTGAACATTGCGCATTACGCAGATGTAGATTGTCAATCTGTTGAGATATACCTGCGCGTTTGTAGATTTCAATTTAAAAATGCAATCTAGAAAGATTACCCTTTCTTTTTCATATACAAAATTTCTTTTAAATCGTATTTTAGCAATTGAATCGAAATTCCATTTTTTTTTTTTTTTTAATTCTTAAAAATATCTGACGAGATCGATAAAGGAAAAGCTACTTGTAGAGTAGATGTTTGAAATATTCGAAATAAATTTTTTTCTCGAAACTCGATCCATAGACAATGAAGCAAAAGTACACGCGACTACTTTATTTATTCATATGACAATCAATAAAAACGACTCTCTTTGGATGTGGCAGCGTCACTGCCTAGTTCCTGATAAAAAATTTAGAAGCACACTAAGGACTCCGTGTAATCTGCGAGGAAGCCAATAGTAGTAGCTTTGTCGTAGGAAAAAAATCTCTTTTACAACAACAAACATTCCAGAACATCGTTTGCTTTTCATAAATATTTCTTTTTTTTTTTTTTTCATAAATGCACTTATCTTTTAGAGATAGATACTAACGAACGCTTTTTCTTTTTGTCTTCTGCATGTATTTTTTGGGACAATTCGAAGGAAGGCTATATATATACATTCCTCGCAAAATCAATATCTCTTATACTTAAAATGCCTCGCGTGTTACAAAACGTAAAATATCACACGCATGGATGAATTCAGTTTTCTCTCTCCTTGACCAAAGGAACAACGATTTTAATCGGGATAATATGCACAGCCTTGACTGAAAATATTCCCACGAAATTTTAACCAGCACAGTAGAATCTCGATTACCAGCGGGAGTACGTCAAATTTGCGCAGTAAAAATTCAAAATTTCGTTCAAGTAAGAAACGCTCCACGTTGTTAAATTCCGATCGATAGGAAACAAAGTTACCCCATCGAATCGCGCATTTGTAAACGAAATTCTACTAAATTTCACCATCATTCCGAGTGTAGTCGTGTGTAGTTGAGAGAAATTTGTATCTGTAGATTGCACGGCTTGCACAGAAAAAATGCCTGCTATGTGTGAAATAATATTGTCTCAACGAAAAATGAAATTGAATAAAAAAAAAAAAAAAAACAGAGATATGAGAATTATAATCTGCTGGATGATGCGAGCGTTGTTCATCTGCGGGGGATTCCATCATCTGAAGGTGAAAGGTCGTAAGGCAGAAACTAAGGACGCCCCGGTGTTAGCCCTAGCCCCGCATTCAAGCTTCTTCGACGCACTTCCGGTTGTTTACCTCGGCGGGCCGAGCATCGTCGCCAAGGCAGAGATCGGACGCATTCCCTTCTTCGGAAGTAGGTCTCCCACATTTTGCACTGTCAGCTCGTCAAAGTCGTTGTTCCATCTGCTGGAATTTCTTTTTTCACTTTTTCACATTTACACGTTTTCTCGTTAGAAAAATATCCACAAAGGTGATACAAGTTTCGTGACGTTTTTGCGTTTGTATTTGAAAATTGCGTCAAAGGGGGACTCCTCGAGACTAAAACAATAATTGATAATAATTCACTAACTTTACTAAAGATATTAATTCGCTAACAAATAATGTTCGTGAACTAACAAAGTATAATTTTGCTCTAAGAAATCAGCTGTTGTGCAAGAGAATGAGCAATTTACGACTTGTTGAATTTAATTGAAAGAGCATCTGGTTTCATTTCGAAGATGTACGTACACCGTGCAAGAGAAAACATTTTAGATTATTTTTAGAAGCTTAAAATGATGGAACACGACTTTCATAAGCCTCGCTACGCAAATGTTTATACACTCTACTTTGTTCTTACGTATTCGCTAATTTTATAACGTTGCCAAGAGAAAAAGAACTACTTCACTTTCACGTTATCAAGTCGATTTCCCGCGATTCGTTTTTCTGATCAACAGGCTATTTCGTAGTTAAAAGTGAAAACCTTGAAAGACGAGTCTTTGACTGTGTATATTGTGAAATTACGCATTTAAAATTGTAAGATTGCAAATTTATTAAAACCGCGCCGTACGTCAACACACTTGGATAAAATAGAGAAAAGGAAAATAATTAAAATAGCTTGATTGAAAAATTGTATGTATATATATGTGGTGAATGGGAATATTTATACTGTTACTAATCACAACTGTGGAATAATGGGCATATCATACGCAACTAACTGATACTGTTTAACATTCTAGAACAGAGTTGGAGCACGTTATTTTTCATTGCGAGGTTCAAAGTGTTACATATTTAACGCTTCTGACGCTACCAGCCGCTTCGTACGTTCATTCTACTCCCTCTTTGGATATTTTGCTGTCCAAAGTTTTCTCTCTTTTCTCTCTTTCTTTCCTTCCTTTCGTACCTTAACATTAGAACTACACCAAATTACAGTTTCATGCAAGTTTCTTTAACTTTGACGACTTATTAAGATTATAATTCACCTTTCAAACGCTAATTAAGAGTCAATAACAGTAGTTCAAGTGTTGAAATAATCTCAGAACTTGATATAATCGTTGCGTAAGAAACGTCATGTCTTTTTTTTTTTCTTTTGTTTTAACTCTTTTCAAGTCTCTGAAAAAGACATTAATTGACGATTAAATATTAATTGTTGGTAACACAGGACGATAATAAATTATGCGCTAAAATTTAATGTAATTTATCTGTTGAGACAGATGCGTCCAAGTAATTAAGAACTTGTTAAAGAACAATGTTGCACACTCGGAATATCGAGCACGAGAGGGTTAATTGCTTCGGAGTTGCATCTTCCAAACTATAATATAATACATGAAAATTGTCGGGTAGAGTAACGAATTCACGATTCCGTGAACTTTCTCGTCACGTGGCACTGAAGTCATAAAGTTTCACTGTTGTGCAAATAAACCTGATCACGGTATTTTCTCTTATATAGGCCAATATGGCCTACGTGTTCGAGAGGCAAAAAATACATATCCGTGTACCTTTCTCCTTTTGCAAACAAATTTGCAAACAACTTTGATAAAAAAATTAAAAAAAAAAATTAGAAAATACGACACGGTATTTTTTTTATCAAAAGGAAAAAAAAGGAGAGAACTTTTGTCTATTGTGAAATTATCACTTTCAATTTCCCGTTATCGTTTAGGTTTTTACAAGAACAAGTTCACGCGACTGAAAAAAGAATATTCACGATGGCGGTAATTGTCTACGTCGATAAACCTGTAAATCACTTCCGTAGAATGTGCAATCGCGCATAGTGCGACAAGTGCGAACGAAACTCTGCGTTTCTTCAAACATCTTCAATAGGAAAAAGGGACGAGAATTTTCAACTTGATTCTCGCTAACGCTCGAGATTTTTTCAGTGTATGTCCCGTTTTGTCGGAAAAGATCAAAGGAACGTGTGCCTCGGAGAAAGTTCGAACACAGTCTTGCCTCGTGTAAAAATCCGGACCGCGAGATTTTCAAAAGCTGCAGTATTTTCTCAATCTCTCAGCCGTTCAATGCTCTTTCGAACTTGGAGAATTTTTACGATCCGATTTCCAACAAGTATCGAGCGTCTGTCGCACGACTGAGAAATTTAAATTCAACTTCGAAATTCAAGCATTGAGCGAAGGAAGAATATTCTAAATATCTGTGGAATCTATTCGTACAGAGTAGCCTTCTGTATATTCTGTAATATTTTACAAAGCGGAATACAAAGGATTAAATTGAAACCCACGAATCCCACCCTAAGTTCCAAACTTCCTACCGTCGACGAAGCCTCTTTGTTCAAAAATACATTGGAAATACAAGCATCTCAAATAGCTGAAATTTTTATATCAAAAGAAGCAACTGTTCTAACTAGGAAACGAAGACGACTTTTTTGCCATAAAATTTTATCGATACGCAAACATTTGAATCGATAGAAAACAAATTACAGGCGCGATCACTCAGTAATAACCAGGCAACGCCACTCCTACTCGAGGTCTACCCCACGCCCCTTCGCGAGTCACGTGACCCAAGTCGACCAATCGCTAATTTTCGTTGCATTAGCGTTGCACCTGAAGAGGCTCGATCACTTTCAGTGATAAAATAAAAAAAGAAACGAGAAACAAAGCGGTTGCACCGCGTTAACCATGCTCGAATTGAAACCTGCAGCAAAATAGTGCCCTGGTTGTGCTTTATGGGCCGGCTGACGTACCAAGCAGGAGGGATGAGAATCGTTGTGCGTGGAAGACAGGCGACGAGGGCGGAGGCGCCGATTTTAGTGGTTGCACCCCATTCGACCTTCATGGACGGAGGGATCGTCTACATAACCGGGTTCCCTTCGATCATCGTAAGACGGGAATCAGGATTGAACCCGTTCATCGGAAGTACGTGTCAATTATTGAAACGATTTCTCACGTTTTCCACCAATTAACCAACCAACTCTCTCTCTCTCTCTCTCTCTCTCTTTCGAGCCGTGGCTGTCGCAACGTTTCCGTCAACGACGCTCATTTCACAGATCGATCCAGATTTAGATTGATCTAACGAAAGCGGTTGTACTAACCTAACAGTGTATAGGATAGAATTATACAACTTTTGTTAGTTATTAGAGATTTTTGTAAATTGGATTTAACCCTTTGTCAGTTTTTTTTATCACAGGAACTCTTATCTTGATAATTAAATTGCCAAAAAAAAAAAAAAAAATAATTGAAAAATAGTTTGGAGTGCAAAGGGTTCAATTCAGGTAATTGTTATGCCAGAGTGTTGAAAGAAAGAAAGTGGAAGACTTTTGATATTCATTGAGAAGAAACGAAAAATGAAGTATATATTGAAATTGTTGAGAGGCGACATGGGAATATTGTGCATTAGAGCGGATAAAGAGCCTTTTAATCGAAGAAAAAGATCACTTTCAATGTGTGAAAAAGAGTTTGTAGCAGTAACGTGTTTATATTTGTTTGGAAGACTAATATTCGTAGGTGTGAAGTTTCTATTCAGTTCAGTTTTCTTTCATCTCACGGTGTACACGCACTTCCCATTCATTGTTACGACTCAACTACATCGTCGTGGAGTAAATATAGCTCATTAAGCATTCCTACAAGAACCTATAAAATTACACTTTACGCCGAAGGTATTAATTTTAGAATCTCCATCGATTAAACATTCTTCACTCCTCTTCCTCAAAGTCTTCCTCCCCTTTTTTTCAATATTCTAGCAAAAGTTTCGACGTTCTACAGTTTTTTACAGTTTAAGTATTCCAATTCACTCCATCGATTATTATTACTTTTATAATAAAATTGTGATTATACTGACGAATCGAATCAATATAAATATTCATGATCTCTGCGTTTCGATAAAGATTCAAACTCATCATTTCTTGAAACAAATATCTACTCTCGCTTGAAAATCTCTGTCAGTTTAGTTGAAGAATCACGAAATCCTCCGACTTTAACCAAAAGGATGCCCATTTATTTTTAACAAAAAGAATATCTCGATAATACGATTTGACAGCGATTTGATAAAGTAAGTGTTAAAATTTTTTAATTAACATCTTTGACAAAAGTTTTTACGCCTGTTAAATTACCATGTTGAATTACTATTTCCCAGAAAGATAAATTTGATAACGATCGATATTTTAAAGAACTTCCCATTCACCACGATACAAGTATTATCTGAGAATTTAATTTTTCGACGCCAGAAAATACATTAACAAACGTCGAGAAAGTTAAAGATTATCAAGAATATTCGTTATATCTAGATAGAAAGTTTGTAGGAATTAGAGTTCTCTGCATCACATAAAGAGTTTTAAACGTTTCGTTATATTGTACACTTTTCTACGACGTGCTCACAGAGCTCATCAACTATACACAACCGGTCTACGTTTGGAGGGAAGATCCGAATTCGCGGCAAAACACGATCAAGGAAATTATCGAAAGGGCTACTTCGAAAGAGGACTGGCCACAGGTATCTATCCACTGAAAAGTTACTAAAAAGAGAAACTTACATTATTACATTCTTAATCTTGCAAGCTGCGCAAATTTTTCGAATTTTTCAATTGTAATTGAACGTAGCAAATTTTATTTTTCTTAAGAAATCCCTACAATTAATGAAATCTTATCTTCAATCTCCTCCAATTTAAAAAATATTTCAAACTAGCAATCCTCCTTTGCAGGTGATGATTTTCCCCGAAGGCACTTGCACGAATCGATCGTGCCTCATTACCTTCAAGTCGGGCGCATTTTATCCCGGTGTTCCTGTTCAGCCTGTCTGCATCAGATACCCTAACAAATTGGACACCGTAACGTGGACGTGGGAAGGTCCTGGAGCGTAAGCGTTTCAACGTCTCTTCTCTTAATCGAAATTTTCTAAATTGAACGACAGATGCTAAGTTACAGAAATTGCGATTTCAGATTGAAGTTACTGTGGCTCACGTTAACGCAACTGAACAGCAGCTGCGAAATAGAGTTCCTGCCTGTTTACAAGCCAAGCGAAGCGGAGAAGACAGATCCTAAGCTTTACGCGAGTAACGTGCGACGACTCATGGCGGAGTGAGTATATCTTAGTGGAGCGCAGACGGATGCCTCTGAATTTTGGACAGCTTATTTGTTTAATTTCGCAACAAAATACGCAACAATACTCTGTTATTCTTGTCTATATAATCTGTCTATATAATACACAAAGTGAAACAATTTTATTCATTTTTTCAGGGCACTGCAAATCCCCGTGTCGGATTACACGTATGACGATTGTCGAATTATTAGCAGAGCTCATCAGTTAAATATACCGCGAGCATCCACCATAGTGGAAGCCCATAAACTTCGTAACAAACTCGGGTATGTCGTTTGCGGTGATAACAATTATTGTACAATAACAGCCATTGCAATATGTGCAATTTGGTTTTCGCCAGTTTGGTGTCAGCCAAGACGGAGGAAGAGTTAGTTCAGAAGAAGACGGAGAGATTTAGCGAAGAAGTTAATTTGCACGAATTTGCGCAAATCCTTAGAATAGATGAAAAGGAACCAGCTACTCAACAACTCTTTCGAATACACGATAGGGTCTGTATCATTCGTTACATCCTCGTGTTATTTTAAAATTAAATTTTACATATCTCGTTGCATGTGATGATGTCATAGATATAACTCGGATATATATTTTTACTTTCTGTTATATACGTTACTTATTATACCTATAATTGTTCCAGCAAGGAAATGGTAAAATAGATTTCGAAGAATATATATTCACGGTGATGGCCACATCGAATGCAAACTCGGAGCTGGACAAAGTTGAAACATCGTTCGAAGTAAATATTAACCCTTTGGATTTAATTATTAACGATACTCTACAAGTATAAGTTAAATTATTTATAAAATAACCTGCTGTTATTATTTTACATTATAATTGACAGGTATGTGGGACGAAGTCGTTATTTTGTATCAATAAAATGGAATTAAGAAAGGCTTTAAAACTCTCGTTAAATATGCCAGTGGAGGAGTCTGATAAAATTTTCGAGAACGCAAAGATCGACTTTGCTGACACGGCGGTGAACTTTGGTAAGTTTCAGTTAAACCAAATGACCATGTTGAAAGAAAGAGTTATCTTGATTCTACAACGATAATTACTTTGCTCTCTCTGTCTGTTATGTTTGGATAGAATTCGTATTAGCAGCATTAGCAGCAAGGGCGGAGTACTCGCATATATTTGCTGGTAACCCCGAAACGAGGAAAAAGAATATTTGAGAGTATTTCATCAACTCGTTCCATGCTCATCGAAGATACAGAACGCATCGTGTCTGTGGCAGGCCGCTTCTCAATCAAACATGCGCCAGTCCTGTATAAATTTGTTCCATTCTTGCTGACATCATTACCCTCTCAACGAATAGATAGCCATTTTTATTTAATATTATTGATCGTTGACGAAGCAAGAAATGTCATCTTCATGAGAGACAAAACAGCGAAGTACGCGGAACGAGAAGATTGTATAGCAATTATTAGATTGTCGTGTTAAAACGAGTCTGGCGTGCGTTTGCATGGCGCCAGACTCTTTACTCTTTTGTTAAATAGGAGAACTTTTCTCGTAAGGAACGAAGTCAATTCTCGAGATGAACGTTAAAGTCCGAGAGTCCGAAAAAAAAAATGGAAACAAGGAAGACTTATTTATTATTTAACTCACGTTTCAATGATTTTCATTTTTATTTTACCAAGCTTTAATTTATGAGAATTCAAATTTTTATATCATATTTTTTCAATAATAAGATTTCATAATGCAAACGTACACGTAGTTTGTAGAAATGCGCGCGCGAGAGAGAGAGAGAGAGAGAGAGAGAGAGAGAGAGAAAGAGTGAGAGAAAGAGGCAAGGATTGACATTTCTTTTAATTTATTGTGCGGTTCATACACATACGATGATAGTTGTGATATAGATTTTCTGTTTCGTTCGAATAACAAGGCATAATAAAGAGAACTACTATGTATTTTCATTCACGGATATACACTTGTTGTTACTCGCGTAGAGCTTATTGCAAAATTTTCCTCCCTTTTCGAACTCGTCACGTTGAAATTCAAAGTCATGTAAATAGTATTACACCGAGGGTTTCTTAGACGTAAGCATACGCAGGCTCCCCACCCCGTGTAAAAATTACGAAATCACGGCGGGCAAATTGTCCATGCAAAGTAAAGTTAGTTTTAGAATTATTACCTAGATTGCTCAGGGTCGATTGATTAATTAATTCGAGAGGGGCTATTGAATGTTTCGCGCGTTTTATTGTAATAAAGCGTACTGTGACCAACAGATGGCGAGTCACCGGATCATACAAACATAACCAGAGTTTCTAATATGTCTAAGAAAACCGAATATGTTTAGGACAATGCATTTAGAATAAATATATTATAAAATTTATTCTTTGCACAGTAATAATACATGCTACAGTATTTAATATTTAATAAAACGTAAATACATATGCATATATACGCGTGTATATACGTATATGTATGTAAAATAACGATAATACATTGATCACGAGATACAAAGTAAATTATTGATCATTGTATGTACACACATATATACATATATACGTATACATGGACTATATACATGTAATGTGTATCAATATATATGTATATACGGGAAATGTAATTGTATATATATATAGATACAATAAAATATTCTTACAAGATATGATCTATTTTAAATAAATTTGATTAACATTTTTTTTTTCATTCATTTGCAGCAGAGAAACTCTAATATCATCCAATCTATATTTATATAATCAGTTTAAGTACAAATATACACGAACGTTAATTGCAATAGATCCTATGGTATCACACCAAATCCTTAAACGTGATAAAAATAAAGACTATTTTGTTTCGTAATATCAAACAGTAATACAAAATGAAATCGTCTCTTCAGACAGCCAGCGCTTAATAATCACAACCAATTTCTCGAACAGTTAATTTATCTACAATTATCTTCCTATAATTTAAAATATAGCAAATATTCTTAAAACTTTATTTTTAAATTCGTAGTCGTGTTATGGCAGGATATATTTGAAATTTTTTTTAATAAGAGCACGATAACGTTATACATAAATTATCTACGTTGGTAAGTGATGAGATTCGTTTTAATAAATATATTATGACTTCACAAAATATAGAATAACAAATTATAATAACATTTCACTCACGTTTAAAAAAGTAACATTTCACTCATGTTTAAAAAAGTAGCTATATAAAACGTCATTATCTTAACACTTAATGTTATAATTAATTGTGCAGTTAAAAATTAAAATTAATATACTATTGACTTTTCTTATATATTACCTATAGATTAATCTCCAAAGCAGTTAAATTTCGCAATTCATGTGATTTAAAATTACACTTTTAAAAGGCACGCACAGCGATATTCAATAATAGTATTTGTCTTCAAACTTACATTCCGACTGCAACGAGTATATTTACATATTGTAATATTTTGATTAGTGTAAATTTTGTGCACTACTTGTACTGTTAATCGTGTATAATACATGTAACATTAGTTAAGTACAACAGACGTTATAAACGAATAAAAATTTGAACGTAACGGAAAGAAAATATAAAATTTGAAAAAATAATATTTACCTATAAACAAGAGTAACAAAAAATATTTTACTTCTTCCGAAATATACTAGACATACTTGGTGAACTAGTCTTTTGTTGAAATATTTTGCTCACTCTTTGTCTCATATCTTCTACACCTTGTCCCACGTTTACCGTAGCCATTGACAGTGAAAGGCCAGAACTCATTGATAATGATCTGAATAGACAATAAACAATTCATTGCAAAATTATCCATTTCCAAAATGGGCAGATTATACATTTACCTCTCCATTGGTTTTGAAAGATCTTGCCGCGATTCAGCTTCGCGCAGAAGTGATCGAACAGCTTCTTTCTGTTGAGGTAAATGTTGATTAACTAACTGTTCAAGATGTTTCAATCCCGGTAGTAATACACCAGAAACACATTGATTACTCAATGGACAATAAACTAAAACAGAATATGCTTCGACCAAAGCACCGATGAGATCGATTTTACGGCCTTGTTGTAACGCTGACGAAGTTATTCCCATTAATTGCGTAGCTATGACTGCATAAAGTCAGACTTTAATTTCGTGTGTTAAACGTTGAAAATATGAAATTTTATGGAAACTTACCGTCTTCTATGTAATTTTGAGGACAATTAGGAGCAATAAATGCTAATGTTGAGACCAAAGGAAGTGCTAAAGTAGGCGGAACACCTTGAGGTTCTTTAGCAATGGTTTCTAAAGTCAAACGTGCTTTATCACGCATCTCTCTTACTTTACATTCCGTTATTAAACGACCGAGAGAAGGAATTGCAGCGGACCGAACAGTTCTAAAAGTATGTTAATTGTGCTAAATATCCATACCGTTTGAAAATAGAATTCGCAAATCTTATAAATGTAAATAATGTTGCTCGTTCGAAATAAACAAAATGTCTTACATATCAGGATCACTAACAAGTGTTACAATTGCAGGAACTACCTTAGCACTTGCTAACCGATCACAAACGTGGGCTATTACGCAACCAAATAATGTTGCGGTTGCGCATCTTACGATGGGTCTTTGGTGTACTACCCCTATGAAAAAAAGGGTGAGGATTACTAAATTTCTAATGTAAAAAAAAAAAAAAAAACATGAGAAACAAGATTCTATTAAAACTATCTGATAAAACTAACCATCCCACAAACCACTAAGGACATATTCTTGCATATGTTCTTGAGTACATAACATAATGATTGCGATTTGTAAACTAGTAATACTGGTGCCACTCATAGATAAAGCAACAAGGAACTGTTTTAAAGACTTAGAAACATCTATACCATTTAAAGTGGACAATATAATTAAATATGTCGGGATCAACGTCAAACTCATATTTTTTTTATCTGTTGCAAGAGTCGTTAATTGTTGCTCAAGTTCAGTTACTTCGGACGCAATTATGGGTTGAATCTAAAGGGTAGAACATTGTTAATTATATTCGCGATATAACGTAACAATTAAATTTCATTAAAATATCAAATTTACCCGGGTTTGCGTGACATATCGCCCAAAACCCAAGCACAGAGAATGAATATATGTTAAAAGGGCATTTAAAATAGTCTCCTGTGTAATTTCGATGGATTTTACCATTTCCAAAATGTCCAACACTCTGAAAATATGGATTGTGAGTATACGAAAGTATCAATTGAAGACTCGAAGAGAAAAGAGAAAGAAAAGAAATGAAACAAGTACAATTTGTTTGTAAACCATTCTAATTCTGGCCATGAATCATTCTCCCATGTATTTGCAAAAAATGTATTTAGAAGCGATCCTATATCTACGTCGCCATTATAAAATAGTTTTGGATTAACGATATTGGAATGACACAAATTCAGGAACACATCAGCTGTATGATAAAACATATGTAAAATTTAAAATGTCACAATTATTTAAATATTTCCTGTCAAATTCGCAAATGTGTGCATATCTACAACATACTTACGTAAATCAGATGACACTTCATGCTCAATATAAGTTTTAACCACATCAGTATCTGCTACGCAGATAACCATATGTGGAAGTAAATACTGTAATACAGCGATTGACGACACTATTTTCCCTTCGTCTACGTGATCTTTGTTAGGCGAATGTTGAGTATATCCAGATTTTAAATGACTTTTAACTTTCAATATTATACGTGGTAATAAATGTGTTTGTAATCTTTTAAGAGAAAGTGCCCACTGAGCTAAAATTGGTAAAAGTAAAGAAGATGCAACTTCAACGACGACAGGTGATGTATCATGAAGTGCCGTTAGTGCTAATTCTTCACACTATAAAAGAAATATCATGAATATAATATATTTAAATATAATCTGTTATATGATAGGTAACTTCTTTGTTTATATAATACCTGAAAATATTTATCAGGATCGTCCATTAAAGCTATCAATAGCGCAAGACTTCTCACCACACTAGCTCTAACTGTTGGATCTTTATCTTCAAGTAACATTTGTTGAAGCATAGAGAGCATTAAAGAGTTCCTTATCCCAACTGACATGTATGGAGCTAATACAGAACAGCACTCAACAGCCAACAATCTCTTTTCAGGATATTTATGCTGACTTTGTTCCCAACAAATGGTCAATATTTCTTCCCCTTCCATTGGTTCATCTTCGAGTTTAGCCATAGCAACAAAACCTAACATTAAAAGGAATAAATCAGAAAAAGATTTTATTTAAAATAATTCAATTATTTGTGATAATTTGTATCAACCGGCTAAAATTAATTGTCTTTCATCTTCTTGCGGCCTTTTCTTTAGATTGAATAGTAGTTGTAACAATTTTTCCCTTTCTGCAGAATCATTATGAAGTCGAATCGCACTTAACACTAATGGTATTACTTCTTCGCGTTTATTTAAGATAACGTTGGGTACGATACGAGGTAACGTTTGTGCTAAAATTTGAACAAGAGTATCGCGTGTAACTCCGTTTTTGAAAATTTCTTCCACTGCAGATATTATAGAATTCGGAATATTTACTAAACAATGTGATATCACTTCCATTTTAAATTTCAATGGTAAATGTCTGAAAATATTTGTTCTCTATAAAATATTTCTATTTAAAAAAAGCATACATATGTTAGAAAAAAAATACAATACCTAGATGGTGGATTTGGAAGGATAGAGGATCCTTCAGTGACGTCTACCCTAGGTAATTGAATTCTAGTCCATTCTTTATCTCCAGGATCTGTTTCGCCAAGACTAACAACAACAGAAACACTGTCGTCTTCCTCGGCTTCTTGAGTCACTGTCGATGTATCACGAGCTGGAGTTTCCAAAAGTTCAAACTTATCTGGAGTAGTGGAATTCGAATTTATCGTTTGTATCGTTCCGCTACTACCTTGCTACATAAAGAACACATCACTGGTTCAAAATCTTAGAAAATAAATTCTTTAAATATTTTTGTACACGAATTTGGTTTATACCTTAACTGGATTTTGAGATAGATTTTCGGAAGTGGCGATGAACTGTTGCAAATCCAATCTTTCTTGTTCTAATAATGCAGTCTGTTGTTGCAGTTTTTCCACCTTCTTCACCTATTAATATTACTATTTTTTAACAAATCATACGAATTAGAACCAGAATGTTCCAGATATAAACTACAAACCATTTCTTTGAATTCATCTTTCTCTGTTTCCGTTTCTGGTTCCAGTTCACAGAAATCTGTTTGTACACCAACACTTACAGAAGGTGATCTATCATATCCATTTGCTCTCATGTATTCTCTGTAGATTTGTAACAATTCTGCTGGTTTTGGGATATTCAATCCTACATCTTGCCAATCTTCAAAATCCTGATTTTCATTTTCATCGCTAAATGTAATTGATGTTAATTTATATGAACTCGTTAACAGGTACTCATTAACAAGAAAATTTATAGCTCTTTGTTCATGGGGTTTTATGGGAGTTCCATTAATTATGTGCTTATCAGAGCATTTGTCAGGTGTAGTTCCTTCTGATT
Source organism: Melipona bicolor (assembly GCA_030673865.1). Taxonomy (NCBI): domain Eukaryota; kingdom Metazoa; phylum Arthropoda; class Insecta; order Hymenoptera; family Apidae; genus Melipona; species Melipona bicolor. The sequence goes on along the minus strand of JAHYIQ010000016.1, from coordinate 1,690,681 downwards.
CTAAAATGTTCGAATAAATATCAGTTTACATATTACATATTATAATCAACGTCACTAAACTGCAATAGTCAAACTAAAAAGAACCTGTTACTACAGTGAGGTTTGCACGAAGAGCAGAAATGCTTTCTCTGGCCTTTCTTAATTCAAATTCTAAAATTGCTACTCTTTCGTCGACACCTGCACCGTCTTCCGAGTATCTTGTCATATCAAGTGAGTCTAAAGTGGCTTGACTAGAAGACCTAGCTAATTATATAATAAAATAAATTATGATAATATAAATGCACTGACAAGATTTATCATAATGTTAAATTTTTGCATTAGTTTCCATTTTGTTTCATTTTTATCATTCAAATTTCTTTTATATGAAACGCAAATAACTCCTGTAACATATATATTATACATACGCATAGGACTATACGGCTCTGGCTTAATACTTTGATTCTCAAAATGATTGGGATTCGAAAAAAACTCTTTTAAAATGGGTAATTCTCTTCCAGCTTCGCACAGTTCTGCGTGTAATTCCAAGGCCGTCAATAAAAGTTTCTCGTTCAAAAGCTTGATAGCTATTTCCTCGTAAGATATCGTTGGTTTCACACATCCTAAAACAATAAATTCGATGATATAACGTCCTCGTGACGAAAAAAAGAAAATTATATTATATTACATAGGATAATTTGTTTGCTCTTAACTACCGATGACGTGTATACATTCTGTATGGTACCAATTTTTACTCGTTAAAAGCACACTTTCACTTCAAATTTTGATTTTACGTGTTGGACAGATATTATCCGAAAGATGGAAAGTGTAAATCTTTGTTTTCATAGGATCGATTGTTAAAAAACATTTATTACCTTTACTGTCCGGAGACAGAGGATCCCTAACCTCTTGTATAACACCAGCCATAGTTTTCACTTTGTTCGAACGTTAACAGAGAATGACATGTCCATCTAGGTTAATGAATAAAATAGTAACCCACTCAAGCGCGTGCCATGCTTTCATTAACTTAATTAAGTATATTAATAGAAATCACTTGACTCTACGCAGCACAGCACATCATTTACTAGGACAACAAAGCCATGTTACCTTCGGCAATGTCAGTAAAGTAAACTAGCGCCTTTGAACTGGCGGCTAATGAATTAAAAAAGAAAAAAAAAAAAATCGTTTGCAATAAAGTGCGCTACTGTTTGTAAATCAGATTTGGACGAATTTGTATAATTAACATCGCATTGCATTGATTTAATTAAATTAAGTTGTTTAAGAATCAAGATAATGGACAACGCCTATTTAACAAGCTAATATTAAACTCGGTCGTTTTTCGCAAAAAAATTTTCCATCATCTTCAGCATCGTACAACTTCGAATGCCACTTTTTCGAAAATAATTGAACAACTCACAAGGGATCTAACTTTATGGTGCATTGAAAAGGTATAAATTTTTCAACATACACATGTACTTCAAAAACATAGTTCTTTATCTTTCTCAGTACAAGTTTGAAGCAATTTGAATATCAATGATTTCTTAGAAAAATTACAAATAAAACATAATTATAAGGAAATAAATGTGTATAAAATCAATACTTAAGCAGAATAAGATATTACAGATACAAATGGTTTTGCATTATGTTACACTTAAAAGTCTAAACGATCCTGTGGCTTGTTGCACATGGAAAAAAACCTAACAAAGAATAGGGTTTGAAGTGTACCGAACTACGATTTAATTTATTACAAAGTCACATTTATTAGTCTCAGCTCAGCTATCTCAGCGTCATCAATAATACGAACCTTGTTCTATGTACAATCTACCTTCTTCGCGTCTTTTTTCAAATAATAATTTTTAATAATAATAATAATAATAATAATAATAATAATAATAATAATAATAATAATAATAATAATAATAATAATAATAGTAGTAGTAGTAGTAGTAGTAGTAATAATAATAATAGTAGTAATAATAATAATAATAATAATAATAGTAATAGTAATAATAATAATAAGTAGTAGTAGCAGTAGTAGTAGTAATAAAAATAATAATAATAATAATAACGTGTCTCAAATTTTTTTCGAAATACTTTTAAAATTTTTTTTTTTTGCTTTCGCCTCGTTGATATTTTTATAAGTGTGCTGAAAAATCGGTATAAATGTAACTACTACAGGAGTAATATTTTACCGTAATAATCATCGTAGCTTAGAAAAAACTCGGAAGGACTGTAACACCGTTTTACGTTATCCTATATTACTATTGCAACATTATTAAAGTTGGTTCGTTTAAATATATGGTCATTAAAAACCATTTAGAAACAAGATTGGCCGAACAATCCATTCTAAATAACTAATACGAAATTATTAACATTTTATTCCTACAATTCGTTCAAGCACCATTGGCTGTTTAGTATATGAGCGATTGAACAAATTGGGTTTGATTACGTCTATATTATTACTTCGTTCTTGATTTACTATCATTGATAGATACTACTTTGTAAATGTCGATAATGATCGACACTAGCATGCTAATATTAATTCTTACAACTAGATCACTACCGTCGATATCATCAACGATGAGTTTTTTTTTTTTTCGTTAATCTCGCCGTGTTTCTTGGTGTTATTAGCTACGACATTTGATATCTTATTCTCTTAGACCTCTATTTATTTTCTATCATCACGTCATATAATTAACAACTAGTTTTAATTCGAACAATGAGTTTTTTCGTTATATACCAATATATTCAATTGTCTCAGCAACCAACGGTAGAGTCAAAAACAGCATAAAATTTATATAAAGTATTACAGGTCTTCCAGAATTTTTCTAAGTTTTAATTATTTTATTATATTTTTTTCTAACCAGCAACCGCCGTCTCCAGACTTCACTCAGGCTGGAATCAAGAGACAACAAGGCGGTGTAGTACTTTTTTTTTTTTTTTTTTTTTTTTTTTGATTGGTATCAATCTAAATCTAGTATTTGGACGAAGTGCGAGGATGGGTCGTGCGTGCTTTTGCTTTCTAAATCGAGCGTGCGAATCTCATAAAATTGTTTTACTTCATTTAGCCACAGATAGCTTACTTTCGTATTTTCTTTGCCAGTTAATAATTTATCTTCGTTAATTCATTTGATACATGTGTACTAGTTTTGAAAAGAAAGAAGAAAAAAAAAAATAAAAAATACGAACGTGTAATTATATGTACGTGTGTATTCGTGTCTGTGTACATGTGTGTACATGTTGTGAAGGATGACTGGAATTTGTAGAGCAGCCCTGAGAAAGAGCGATTGACGCGCGTGGAAATAATGCGTAAATAAGTTAAGGCAAAACTGCCAGTGTGAATCTGATCTGTATGAGAATGACCGTTTCATTGAACATGTAAATTTGGGAATTACTTATTTACTTTTTATTCTTTTTCTTTCTTTTTTTTTTTTTTTTTTTTTTTTTTACGTTTACTTTTAACCTCAAGTCTTAAGAGCTGTGTGACGCGAATCTGCACACCCGTGCCTCGAATTTGTATACAAATGACAACCTTCAACACTAAATATCGATACTTCTGTAAAGAAATAGAAATCGATCAATGATAAATTACAGTTCTAGTGAAATGCATTATAATTATTAGTTATTACGCCAAGTATAAACTTACCGTCAGGCAATTCGTATAGTTTTCTAGGAAGAGAGGCAAAATAAGGATGCCTTAACGCTTCTTCAGCTCCTATCCGTTGATCAGGATTCAATTGTAGAAGCGACGATGCCATACTATCACCTTCGGCAATATCATAGAGTCTAGGAAATGAAAGACCCAATTTTCGTGGTGGATAGAATCCCAGTCTATGTGGTTTATATCCTGGCAGATGCGTGACACCAGGCCAAGTTTCTTCAGTAGGAGTACCCAATACTTTGAATATTTTATCAAGTTGGTCGTACGTACAGCGTACACCTGGGAATGTTGGTTCACCAGTCAACATCTCCATAAATATGCAACCTACTCCCCACATGTCAAGCGAGGTAGAATACTCTGTGGATCCCAAAAGAACATCAGGTGGCCTGTACCATAATGTCACAACTTCGTGTGAATACGTGTGCGACGGTACAGATTTAGCTCTCGCTAAACCAAAATCTGCTAGTTTGAGTTCCCCTATTTCACTGATTAACAAGTTTTGCGGTTTCACATCTCTATGTAATACTCTCCTAAATTAATGTACGATCAATTAATTATCAATGTTAAATCTGAATATCTGAAATCAATGTATGTGCTTTTACCTGCGGTGACAGTATGCCAGTCCTCTTAATAATTGAAATAAAAACAGTTTAACATTTCGTGGATCTAAACCACCATTACCACTTCCATACCTCTCCATGTATTGCGATAGATCAGTATGAACATATTCAAAAACAAAAGTAAGAGTCTCGCGCGTATGAATTATATCGTGTAAAGTAACGATATTGCTATGCTTCAATTCTTTGAGAAGGCTTGCCTCACGAATGGCAGTAAATGGAGCACCTTCTTCCTCTTGTAGTCTAATTTCTTTAAGTGCCACCATTTGATTTGTAAGATGACTATAGCCTTTGAACACTGTGGCATATGATCCTTCACCTAATTGTTCCAATTTTATATAAGCTTCAGATTTACCAAAAGGAGAATCTCCCTGCAAACACACGCACGTACACGATTGTTAACGTGAGGCTGTTGAAAAAAAAAAGAAATAAATAGAGAAAAAATAAATGAATAGGAATGTAGCATTACCCCAAATGCTGAAAATCTCTTGGTTCTTCTAGGAGGTGGATCCGGCCCAAGGAAGACCTCCGACTTGGGTCGCGGTGGACGCCGAGGTCTTAAGATTACTCTCGCTTCTTCACGTATATCCTCGTCAAGAAGCTTGGAATCACTAGAAACGGAAAGCTGCCGATGCACTCTCTCATGGTCGCCCACACCTGTCCATTCTATGACATCCAATTTCGTCCTTAAAACTTTCTTTAAAATAACAGCAATAGGAATCCACGTAGAATCATAATTCCTCAATATTTTATCAATACATAAAAATTTTAGTTTATGTGCAATACATATTTAATGCAATAATACAACATATACTACTCAATTAAATTATACCACCAGTTTCTACTAATTACTAAAGTAAGAAATATTTACCACAGATATAAAATACTAATAGAAACAATAGTTATTCGTGTAATATCTTGAAAAAAAGAAGTATACTCTATTTATGATTATACTATGCATTATGAAAATATACTTAATAATTTTTTGTCAGTGAATTGTACACTTACCATAACGGCGATCCTTATCCGCAGGTATATTGCCGTTTGGTTCTAAACGGTCTAGGAACTCCTCAGAATAGCCATTATATGGCAGTTGACCCCTGTTTGCAGCATCATCAGCCTCTTCTTTTGATATTGCTAAAATGAAAAAGAGAAAAAACAATATCATTGAAAACAATCTTCTTACCAATCTATAAAATCTTTCTCTGAAATAAAATTTAACACAAAATATATAATAAACAATAAAAATACAATAAACAATATTGTTTCACACGTAAAACTAATATCAACAATAATGAAATTAAGTTTGTGAAACCATTTAAAAGTTTAAAAAGACATTAATCCTTTTATGACATATCTTTATATAACGGAAAGGTATTCTATTGAATAACAAGCATTAAACTATTCTCGTCCTTTCATTTTATAAGATACTTCACATAATTTATTGCTTTTACATAATATTAGATAACTTTAATTATACTTACAAAGTCTTCCAAAGCTGTGGCTAAGCCTTTTTTTCAGTTTTTGTACTCTGCTAAGAGCACCTCCCTTCTTCTCCCGCATTGTCACAGACCCTGTGCATAATAAGCGCAATCTTTAGCAACTGTAAATCAAAACAAATATATATATCAACTCAGATATTGGCATACTGTAACATATGACCAAGAAACTCAGAATAATTCAAACACTATGGACTATTACATGTGTGATGACATCATGCAGTGTGCAATGCCAGTGTTCCTCAATCTTATGATTAATAGTGGCATGGATGTGTAAGACATATTTGTCTTGGATAAAGTGCAATATATATATATATATACATATATATAACAATATTATCAATGATACTTCTTTCAGAAAGAAGAACGTAAAAGTCTATCTTACTTATATAGATAATGATATTTTTTTCATTTGTTAAATAAAGTGGAGATTACACCATGTAACAGTACGTTTGTTTAAATAATGACATAGTAGAGCAGAAGAGTTCATAATCGCTTGCACAAATGCAAATGACGTTCCTTTTTAATTTACGTACCATATAAACATGTATGCTCAATTAGAAAAGATAATACTGCCAGTTGTTCAACTGCATTGGTAAAGTTATTCTATTGAAGGAAATTCGTATCTAATTAAACTCAAGGAAACAATATATATAACGCGAACAATTGTTCCTAGATTACGGTATTGAAACAATGACACGTTAATACATAACAACAACGTGAGCGTTTGAAATTGAACAAACATTTCTTCGAACCATCGAAGATCTTTCTTTGAAAAAAAAAAAAAAAAAAAAAGAAACCTATAATTTGTACGTAAAGAGCAAGCTATCTCGTAGCTTTGTAAATGTGAACTCCATCGTTAGGAAGCAACAAATGGAAGTTCGATAAACGTACGTATACACACGTACATGGTTATGTATGGTTATGTGTATCTCATGTGTAACGTATATGTACCGTATAATGTACATACGTGTACATACGCACATGTGTTGTTACTACAGGTCAATGAACTAAAGAAAAGTTTTAGTTATAACGTGTGAAAGAACGATAGATAAATTACGTTGATAATCTTTAGAGTGGCTACTGACTCCACATCTCGTTTCACGGTGTTCCGCATGCTTCCCCGTACACAAAAGCACTTTTCTCCATTCACGCATCTGTCGCGTTCTACGAGAGTGACGTTTTCGCGGCAACGGAAAGGCACTAACAATATATATACGTATGTCCGCAGCACTCGAGGTGACGATGCACAGCTCCGATGCAATCTCACATCTGATAAACTCGTCTACGCGGCCCAAGTTCGATAAAAAGGTTCGCCAAGAATGTACACGATCCGTTTCTCTCTTCGAAATATGTACATACTGTTCGTCCCCCACCCCTCTCGTTTGTAAACGACACACTCTCCTTGCCTCCCTCTTTACTGCACTCTCTTCGCCTGTCACTTTGTCTCTCTCTTCGTCGGGCTAACGTACACCCCCACAATCGCGCAACTTTTGACACTCTGTCCAACCTACTCGATCGTGTTCTACCGAGTCCACATGTGGCAGGCCAAAGCGACGAACGAAGAGGGTATAAAACGAAAAGCGGTTTACAGTCGAGCCGAGTCGAGGGCACAGTCTAAGGCTGCGGAAAAATTGAAAAAGCGGAGGTAGGGTGGGGTGAAGGAGGGAGGGAGAGAGGGAGGGAGGGGGGACAGCCGGGGGAATTAGTTCTGTGATAGTCGAATCTCGCGGGCGTCAACTTACCCTCTTTGCTCTTGGAGGCGGTCGAGCCCTTGTCTTGACAGTACATGATTACTCATTCGCTCGGACGCACGAAACACATCACATATGGGCGGTGACGCACTGTGTGTGTGTATACGTGAGAAGCTACGTTTCGCGGTGTTCCTCTCGGGCAGGTCAGGTCCGGTGAGCACCTCCTTCACCTTTCCCCTGTCTCGTACATCGCTGGCAGCGTACGATATTTCCCTAATGAACTGATCGCCATGAAAAACACACCACCCGTCTAACCCGTTCACCGCTTCAAGATCTCGCGCCGTGCGCTCTTGCCGTGTGTGCTACGATCCGCCGAAATTTTTTTGCCCCCCCCCCCGGTTAAAACCCGCTGAACGCCTTGCACGTTCCTTGATCTTTTGAGCGAGATATCCTGAGTAACTTTTGCAACGGGTTTCTCTATCGCGACTTCCTGGCTGTATGGCGGGTGCTCGCGCACGCCACCACTACCTCGAACAGCTCATCCGCGAGAACAAACTTCTCCCACAAAGTTCTCTATTCCCACAGCCCCACTGCCTCGCGCCACAGACAAAAGTCTGAAACTGTCCAATCTACAATTGGTCTATGTACATACAGCGTGCAACTAGAACGACAACTCGTCAGTGTTTTCGTGCATGGTCGATTGCTGCCATCTCGACGTCGTTATCGCGACCTTTTATTACTAAAGTTACGTCACATTTCATTGCATTTTTTAGGTTAGGTTCGGTTCATTGCGTCGAGGTTTTGTATTTATCTTGCAAGATGAACAAAGTTATTAGTCGCGTGTTATTAAATAACAGAAATGTCAAGTACTTCATAAATTTTGAGTTTTCATTTGTCGTACCCTACGCGAAAAATACTTTTAGTACGTAATTACACAGTTTGTTAATTCAGTTAAGCTGTTGTGTAATTTATATTTATCGTGCCAATATTTGTGCTACGAAAAGTGACAAGATTTTGATGGCACGTTTCTAAAGCGAACGCTACAGAGAGCCATAAAATTGCAACGGTAACACTGTATATTATATAATCATAGGCAAGCATTAGCCGCCTATTCTAATTGTGTGTAATTTATATGTATATATATATATATTTTTTTTTACTAATACAATTTACTTTGTTTACTATCAATTCCCACGTGCCCAAAACTGAAAAAAATTTTTACAAAAAATTGACATGTGAAATTGAAAGAGTGAAACAATAATCTTTTCTCAAGGGAAAAAAGAACGAGAGAATTATAATATTAAGAAATTAAAAATTAATCTAGTTCTTAGTTAATCTTAATAAAATAGTAGCGTTGAAGTTTTTAGCTGTAGTATACAGCTTGAAATTAAAATTTACGCATTATGTTCACGTAATACGAAAGCACGTGATTTATTCTTTTTTTCCAGATACAGTTCCATTTTCATTCGCATCTTTGTAGACAGAATGCACGTTGCGCATGCGTCTGCAATGGTTTGAGGCGTTTCACGTTAGTGCATACCTTCGCATTGTGAGTCGGCAAAAAGGAAAAGCTCAAAACGGGTTTCAAGACATTTCGATATTTGAGGGTTTTTCGAATCGCGGTCCAACATCGAGCGATGTCAAATATTGAAAAAAAACCATTTCGCCGGCTGCCCACAGATGTTCAGCCTTACCATTACAATATCGTTTTGTCACCGAATCTGAAAACTTTTGTCTTCGACGGCAAGGAGGATGTGCACATTGACGTAAGCTCAGTCAATCTAGTTCACCCGTTGGAATGCTAATTATTCACATGGCTCTTGGTATATTTGTAATTTCCACAGTGAAACAAGAAATGTTAACCATATGGCAAACATAACCACAAAATTCATAGGCTATATATATATATATGAAAAATGTAACCTTGGCAGTACATTTGAAAACGTTTGTCTTATCTTGCTTTATCTATTTTCAAAATTCTAAACGATGATTGAAAGTGGAACATGATAAGATAATCGATCTGATGTTTCGTTATTAAACACTTTATTAAGCGTTACACTCTTTCAATTTTATTACTTTTTTGTTCATTGGGATTTTTCAATATTTTGCAGGTGAAGACGTCTACAGATACCATCGTTTTAAATTCGTTGGATATCGATATAAAAAGTGTAATTTTCAATGACAATAATGGAAAAGTTATCCAGACAAAGCAGGTTGAAGTTTGCTCGCCGGAAGAAACAGCCACTTTGGTATTTGAGGAAGAACTGCCACTTGGCAGGAGCGGATACTTGAGCTTAGAATTTGTAGGAGAAATTAATGACAAAATGAAGGGTTTCTATAGAAGCAAATATATTGGGTACTTTAATTTTTATGGAATTACAATAATGTGATTACATACTAAACATTTATTTTATTATAATAGCTGTAGGTTTATTTTATTGTTTTTTTTTTACAACAACTTGACATTTTGTAGACAGAATAAGTACTATGCTGTAACTTATTTATGTCCTACGTCAGCTCGTAGATTTTTTCCCTGTTGGGATGAACCATCTTTAAAAGCTACTTTTACTATACAACTTACGCTTCCTACTGATATGTCACTTGTTGGTTTATCAAATATGGTAAGCAATGATTGACATCTTTAAAGTAACAAAACTTTTCTATCTGTTTACAGGACCAATGGAACTGTTGAACATGCAGCTGTAACTCAATTCGAGCCAACAGATGCTAGACGTTGCTTCCCATGCTGGGATGAACCAGCACACAAAGCCACGTTTGATATTACTCTAAATGTACCGTCAGGTCTTACAGCACTTTCCAATATGGTAAGCAGCGCCTAGCACATGTGGTTTTATTTTATTTCCTCTTGTTTTCTTTTCTAACTAAATATTAACACCACCGAATTAGCATCACAATTTTTAAAAACATATTTGTTTATTTGTTGCAGCCTATCAAAAGTAAGCTAACGAACGAATCGGTCGAGACTCTAATATTCGAGAGAACACCAATCATGTCGACGTATTTAGTAGCAGTGGTGGTTGGTGAATTTGATTACATCGAAGACAGATCGAGCGATGGTGTACTAGTACGCGTGTACACACCGAAATCGAAGAAGGAACAAGGACAGTTCGCCCTAGAAGTAGCAACAAAAGTACTGCCGTATTACAAAACTTATTTTGGAATTGCTTATCCACTTCCGAAAATTGATCTTATCGCGATCGCTGACTTCTCATCCGGAGCTATGGAAAATTGGGGTCTGGTTACGTACCGTGAGACTTGTCTCCTAGTAGATCCACAAAATACATCCGCTGTGCGAAAACAGTGGATCGCTTTAGTCGTAGCGCACGAATTGGCGCATCAGTGGTTCGGCAACCTCGTAACCATGGAATGGTGGACGCACTTGTGGTTGAACGAAGGATACGCCTCGTTCGTGGAATTCTTATGCGTCGCTCACTTGTTTCCTGAATACGATATTTGGACGCAATTCGTGACAGATACGTATATCAGAGCACTGGAGCTCGACGCTTTGAAGAACAGTCATCCAATTGAGGTACCAGTCGGTCATCCATCCGAAATCGATGAGATTTTCGACGACATTTCTTACAATAAGGGGGCGTGCGTTATTCGAATGTTGCACTCGTACATCGGAGACGACGATTTTCGAAAAGGTATGAATCTCTATTTGAAAAAGCACAGCTACGCCAACGCCGAAACGGGAGATCTTTGGGACGCTCTGGAGGAAGCTAGTAACAAGGATGTGCGTAGCGTGATGTCCACATGGACCGAGCAACAAGGATTCCCCGTTGTCAGAGTTCAACACCGTCAAGAAGGCAGCGATCGGATTCTGTCTCTGTCTCAAGAAAGATTTCTAGCTGACGGTTCCGCGGATACTGGAAACAGCTTGTGGATCATACCAATTAGCATAAGTACGTCGAAGAATCCGGAGGAGTGTGTACTTAAGGCTTTGCTCGACGAGAAGACGAAAGAATTTCGAGTGAAAGACGTTCCCGAGGATCATTGGGTAAAGATCAATCCTGGAACGATCGGCTTCTACAGGACTCACTACAGTCCAGAGGCGCTATCTCTCTTGTTACCGGCTGTCAAAGATCACGCGTTACCTCCCTTAGATAGACTGGGTCTGCTGGACGATCTGTTCGCTATGGTGCAAGCCGGTCATGCCTCTACCGTCGAGGTACTTCAACTTATGCAAGCGTTTCAACACGAAGACAATTTCACCGTATGGTCTAGCATAGTCAATAGCCTAGGGAAAATCGGTGTTCTCGTTTCTCAATTGGATTTCGAGGACTCGTTCAAAGCGTTCGGGCGTAATTTGATGCGTGACATCACCAACAAACTGGGCTGGGATCCCAAGCCAAACGAATGCCATCTGGACACTCTTCTGCGATCCCTTGTTCTAGGTCGTATGGCAGCATTGAACGACGAGGATACCATAGAAGAGGCGAAGAAGAGATTCGAGTTGCACGTTTCCGGCACTACGCTGCTCGCTGCCGATTTACGCAGTCCTGTTTACCGGGCTGTGCTTTCCGTTGGCGATGCCGAAACTTACGAAACCATGTTGAGGCTTTATCGAGAGGCGGACTTGCACGAGGAGAAGGACAGAATATTGAGAGCTCTCGGCGCGATCAAGGACGAGACGTTGCTGACGAAGGTGTTGGATTTCGCCATGAGCGACGAAGTGAGAGCTCAGGACACGGTGTTCGCTATCATGTCGGTGGCAATGACTTACAAAGGCCGGGTGATGGCTTGGGACTTTTTCAAGGAAAATTGGAAAACGTTGCTGGATCGCTACGGCGGCGGTTTCTTGATTTCGCGACTGGTGAAATTCACCACGGAGAACTTCGTCATCGAAGAACGGGCCAAAGACGTCGAGGAGTTTTTCAAGAACCACCCAACACCGGGCACCGAAAGAACGGTCCAACAGAGCGTCGAGTCCATCAGATTGAACGCGGCATGGCTTGCCAGAGACAAAGACTCTATCAAGGAATACCTGGTCGCTCACGTTTAGTAGTCGTCGCGAGTCGTTTCTCGTCTTGAGTTCTTGTCCCCATCTTGTTACAATTTCTGATACAATAGGAAATCGGAAAGTCATGTCGTTTTGCAGAACAAGAGTCGCTTCGAGTCAGTTTTAGAGAAAAAGAAAAGATTGCAAAGATTCTCTTGTAACACACGACGTCAGTAGAGTTTGCATTTACAGGTACACACACGCGCACACATACAGACAACAGACAAGTACACGTATACAACAACAACAGTCGCTTGAAGGAACTTGGATCGCGTACGTAGCTGTTCCACCGCAAATTTCGTTGGCAATACTTTCGAACGAATGTACAGGAGCTACAACAAGCTGATGTTACAGATATCGAATATCATCGTGTAAGGATGGCATTTCCTTTTTTTTTTTTTTTTAAATTGCTGCATTGTGTCATTTGGCATTTACTTGCTCAGTTCCGTGATTTTTTTCACGTACCTGAATTCTTTTCCTCCCTCCTCCCTCGACAAGTACGATGCGTCGAATCCGCGCATTGGCGTTTACCACTTTTATATCGTAACGAGTAAAAAACGAGTGAAGCAAGACTAAAGAAAGAAAGAAAAAAAAGAAAAAAAAAGAAAACAAGCGTGTAGCTGCAGGAACCCATTTATATCACATGCTATAATCGAAAAAATTGAAATAAATACTTTTACGCTTGTACACCTCTGCTATTGTACATTGAAGAAAACACCCTCTGTTCCCGTTGTCTGGTAATATTAAAAACTCTCACTCGACCAACCCCATTTATACACACACATATATGTTTCATCTATCCGTTTGCAGACTGAAATCTACCCCTCGAGCTACTACCGATCTGTGAAACTCAAGACCGCCTCCGCGGCTCTACGTATCTCGCGATCGAGGTACGTGCGTACGTACGCGTGGGCAAGCAGAAGTCATATCGTTACACGCTGGCAAGGTGACGGTTGCGGAGTACGAGCTCGCGCTCCTTATCCCCGGCATCGATCAACTCGGCTCTTTCAGCCCGCGTAGGAGGGTGCGCTGCCGTGAGTCAGCCTCCACTTTCGTTTATTAGCGCGTGCACGCGCGTGTATCCAGCTTGGTGGTTCGCGTCGAGTAGTTTGTCCGCTACCCTCCCTCTGTATCTCTCTCTCTCTCTCTCTCCCTCCCTCTCTGTCATTCCCTTCGATGCTTTCTCCCCATCTCTCCATATGAATACGAAGCAAGCTCGAGTGGCCGAAGGGACGAGAGTGGCAGCCGGGTTGGACGGAACGCGCTCGGACGGAATCAGTTCCCGTGGGTATTCCGCGGTCTCGAGGTTCCCAGGAACGCGCACGCGACCCGGGACAGGGGACACGCGATCAATACGGGGCAACTTGGCGAAACTCCTACAACGATACATCGTGGCGACCACCACCGCGTCGTCCTTTCTCCTCGCCGCGACGAGGACGAACACGCTCGAAGAGAGCCACCGCCGCCGCCGCCGCCGCCTCTTCCCTCGCACGTGTGCGCGGATTATTACGTACACGTGTGCCCATTTAAGCCCACCCCGCGCGTGTTCCACAGGACGATCGCGGATTTATCGCTGAAAGCGACGCGGCGATCCGGGGAGGGGAAACGACCTAACGAGAAGAAACTGCCGACGGGGGTCGTTACTGAGAAACAGTCCCTTTCTCGACGCAACAACGTCCCCGGCAGATTTCCTTATTCGCCGTTCGGCTCTTACCACCGTGCTTCGCGAAGAATACCTTTATTGGGGCCGTTTGATTCCTTGGTTAATGGGCACCTGCTCTCTCGGAGGAACGAACGCATCGAAACGTCTGTTCGATGATTGAGACTTTATCACCCGACTGCCTTGGGACGTAACACGTGCGTCAAGTCCGAGAGTGGATAGGATCGGAGTGGTGTCAGACGGAGGTCTGGCGTGATCGCTGCAAATTTTTCGGGGGGAAGGAGAATGGTGCGAAAGCGTAAGACGCACGTATGGATTTATCGATAACATCAAACGCGCGCTTTAGAAACTTGCATTTACTTGAGTAGAAAATGGGACTTTGCGGTGGAAGCACCGTGGCATCAATACGTCGATCAATTCTTTTCTTCAACGTATACTCACGCGCATTTTAACGCTTCATTTAGTTTGCAATCATCACTCGAAATCAAGATTCGAAGATGTATATTTACAGCGTGAGAACTGTATCTTTAAACAACTTGGTTTTTACTCGTAAAGTGAACCGACTTTAATCGACGAAATTTACCAGAGGTGAGGAGCTTCGTAGATAGAGAATACGGTATATACACACAGAGGAGTAATCTTATGGACACAGTTTGTATTTTATTTCGCGCGCGAGCGAGCGTAACAAGCTCGCGCGCGCTTCAGGTATACTTACAACTTTACAGCTTTTCAGTCTTCGCGAATATACAATAGTTACGGAGGAAATCTCTAAATTATAATATGAAAAGCAATAACAATAATAATAATAATAATAATCATCATCATATAATATAATAATATTATAGAATCGACTGCTGCGATTAATGTAATAATAATTCGTAATACAAATAAATTCGTTTTATTATCTACAAGGGGGGAGGGTTCGAAATAATACAAGTTTCGATCAACGACGACGACGACGACGACGACGAACGTTTCTCCTCCAGGCGAAAACTGCGAAAGAAGAGGAGAGACGATTCATTTACGATTTTCGGAATTGTAAACGAGGGGGGGGTGGTAGTTTGCAATTGGAACGCGGGCGATTCAAATTTCGATCTTCGATCTTCGCCGATCCTCTAGAACGATATTTTATTTTTTTCTCTCTCTTTCAGTGGAAAAATTTTCCAGATGCCAAAGCGAACTAATTATATCCGGAACCGATCGGAATTCTTCATCTCGAAACGAACAGCCACGACGTTGTTACAGAATCGAAGCGAAGGAGCGATCTGTTCGTACGTTTGTAATTCGGACGCGAAAGAAAATAACGAGACAGGGGGCGTCTACGTGTCGTCGCAGAAAAGAAAGAACAACGCGATCGTTGTTCGAGATATCGAGTGAAACGATATAACACGGCTCGGATTAGGAGAGGGATCGCAAGAATTCGAGGGATCGGAAGGCGGAGAGAAAAAGAAGTGAATCGATTGAAAGATGAGAAGAGAAGGTCTCTCGTGCGAGGAATGCGGACAGTGAGTATGTACAAGTATTTACATCTTTCCTCGAAGAAAGAAGTTAAGATCGGCCGTAATCGGCCCGCTTCGTCGTCCTTCTTCTTTTCACGTCGTTTTCGTTCTTCTCTTCAGGCGCCGCCTCGAGAGACGTCGAGAGAGACAACATCACGCATCATCGATGCTCGACGTCCTCGCTCTTTTTTTTCTTTTTTCTTTTTTCTTTCTCTTCCAAACGCTCGATGAAATTCCATTCTTCTCCCGGATACCTGAACGTCGGAACGTTCTTTTTTGTCCCCCGTTTCCCCATCGAACCTTCAAGAAATCTCTATATAGCCGAGGACGGGCGCAAAAACACGATCGCGGGCAACACGTTCGTTGCGACGAAACGTCGCTGCAAGCCGCAACGAGCCGAGTTTTCTCGATCCAACTCCCCGAACGATGACTCGAACAGTTGCACGACGTCGAAACATGGAGGTCAAGCCGTCAGCCCACGAGGATAAGAAGCCCGCAGCGACCCGAACCTCACTGGAGCTCGTTCACCGATACAGGTCACCGTTCTGCGACCATGCCGGTGATGGTGGCCGTCGTCGGCGCGGTCGTCGTCGTCGGTACGGTGGTCGTGGCGTTCAACAACGGCTGCAACGGCTGCCTCGTGCTCGTTTTCGCCACGGTGGACTCGTGATGAACGTTCGTTTCCTCCAACGTCGTCTGGAGATCGCAGATGTACTCGATCACCCTCTGGATAACCTCGAGCTTGGATAATTTCCGTTTCCTCGGCATGTCGGGCACCAGGGATCTCAACTTGGTCAGGTAAGCGGCCACCTCTTCTGCTTCCAGGTCACGACGAGTTCCATTGATTCCGAGACTACTGTGCAAGACACCTCGACTTGGCGGCACTCTACCGCCCACTGGACTCACCACCATCGCCTTCATGTCGTACGCGTATGTTTGTGTTCTTTTTCTTTCTTTTTTTCTTTTTTTTTTTTTGTTCACCTCTGGCTGTGTACGATAGTCGAACCACTGAACAGCGTGCCGATCAGACAGCAGGTAAGCGGCGAGGATGTGGGTCGTCGATTGATTCGATCAGGCAGCACACCTTCCGAAATATACGGCGGCTGCTTATCTGCCGAACGCCAGTGCACGCACCCCGTGTATTTATCGATCGAACCAACCCACCAAAGTGAGCGCGCCAGATAGAAGAGCAGAGACTCGCACGATCGTCGAGGTCTGTCCGCCGTTCTTCTTTCTAATTCCGTCCACTTTGTGTATACCGTGTTTCTCCTCTCCTTTTCGGCGAGGTTTTCGCGATTCCCAACACGAGAGTGTACACGCACTATTTTCAACGAGCGTCTGTGTCTATCGCAGAACGGTCACACTCGCGTGGAACATCACGTTCAACGAAACTGTGTTTTGCCAATTCGAGAAGAGAAATTTTCAAACGACTATTCCGGTAGCAAGGAAAGAACGTACTCAACAGCGTACTCCGTACGATGCAGGCGTACCGCACGACGAATCGAAGTCGACTGGCCTCCGCCCCTCACCTGCGCGCTTATATAGCTTTCCCCCACTCCGCGCTGCTCTACCCGCGACGCCTCCACTATCCATACCGCGCAATCGCTGCCCGAATAAAATAGCGTTGGATTCGAAACGCTCACGAAACGAGCGGGATTGTTATCTGACCTATTTATATGCGCACCTTGGTAAATATTTATGTACGGGCAATTTTTCCTTTCTTCTTTCTTCTTCTTTTTCTTCTTATTTTCGTTTCTTTTTTGACTAGCTGAAAGAAATGGCCGATATTTGCGGTCGGAGATAATGTAATCGGCGGTAATCTTGTTTGCACTGTGCTCGATTGCGCGGGCTATTTGCCGGTACACGTGAACCGAACGTTGACTTTTTTCGAAAAATCACGTTGCTGAGAGAAAATGCGCATAAACTGAAATTCTTGTCTCGTGGGTATTTTGTTCTTAATGTTGGTTGGATTGACTTGTTTATTCGTTTCCTTTCGAATCTTTTATTTTGCAACAATTTTTTTTTAAAAGATATTACATTGACAGTTTATCACGATAGTTTTTGTTACATTTTTTTTATAGATTTATGTCACAAATGTACAAACACATTTCGCTACAATACAAAATAAACAAATAGTGATATATAATTTATTAATAATTTTTTATCATTCTGCCGAGTGACTGCGTCTAAGTCGCACGAACTTTAACCGTACCTTCCTTAACCATACCAGCTGTGTACGCCACAACTACATAACCGAAAATCCTACATCGCAACCGAGTACGTACACGCAACGTACAAAAACACCTTCCCAAACCATCGATCTCGTCATTCTTTCAAACGACGGTTCTCTCAACCCCCCGAGGCATCCCCTTTCCTCCATTCACAAGCCGCTAGCCGGCTAACCGAAGAAACAGCGAAAAAGGACGAGACAAGACAAAGAGAGACAGACAGAGAGAGAGAGAGAGAGAGAGAGAGAAGGAGGGAAGAAAATCTGACAGAAGCGGTCGAATGTATATATATATATATATATGTATGTCGTGAGCCCCGGGGCCGAGGAATAATTCGCGGAAAGGCGTGAGCAGGAACGCCGCCAGGAATTCTCGCTTGGACGCCTGCTCGCCATCACCGTCACCACCTCCTCCCCGTAGGCCGTGGTGGCTTGTTCCAGCGAAAATCGGTTCGGCTCGAAGCCGACCGTAGTCGGGGGTGTTTGACGACCATGGGATCAGAGGCGTCGGCGGGACAAGCCGGGCGTGGAAGAGAAGGGCGACGCCGCTAAAGCTAAAGCTGCCCACGGCCAGAGGGACACGGGTGGCGGCGACGGCGCTCGAGGGGAGGGGGTAAAAGGCACAGCGGTGCGGTGGGGGGAGGGTGCGCGCGCTAAGGGTTCCAGGCGCGGGTGGCGGGGGTGGGAGAGAGCCACGTACGGCTGTACGCGATCTCGCAGGGAGGGAGAAGGGAAACACGACCATTGTTGAACGTCCGGCGGCGCCAGCCACTAGCCATCACGGCTACTACTACCACCACCACCGACTCGCCACGACGTCTCACTACCACTGTCGCAACCCGACAACCACCGTCCTCGTGCATGCTCATGGTTCACGAGCTCTCGCGGCATCGTGCATCGCCGCCACCACAACCTGTACACCATGATTCCGGCTACGGTTTTCTATATATGTACGCGCGTATATATAGCGTGTTTCTATATATATATATACACGTGTGTGTATATATATATATATATATATACGTACACACGCGCGAGATGCCCAGCGTCGAGACTCTTTTCCTCCTTCCTGACTTTGCGTGCTCGCGCGTATACACACGACTCCACGCTTTCGCGGTCTCGCTCCGTCCGCCCGGTTCGTCGATCTCGCTCTCGCTGGCTGCGATTCTCTGGTTACTCCCGGCGTCTCGTTACCGGTCGCCAGTCGCCACAAGAACCCACCCGATGTCCGGCGCTACGAACACACAGTCGGAGAGAGTCCTTTATTATGCGCTACGCTTCGAACACCAGCGTCCCGCGAGACGTTCCGCTGAAATTGAGTTCGAGGAGGCGAGGGATATCTCCGTTTCGGGGGGTGGCTCCGGGACGTTGATTGCGACGAGCCGAGAGCGGCGAGACTGTGGGAAAAAGAAAATTGGGAGACGGAGACGACGCGAGGAAACTTTATTTTTTACTTTTTTCTGCTTTCTTCGTTTATCTCGCTATTTTTAGGATTTCAGGATTATCTTGTGTTTAATTTCTTTACTTGATCATTTAAAATTACTATCTCGTTATAATCTCGAGGAGATTCCGGTGTTGACGGAAGATCGAAAATTTTGCAGATCGTACGAGTAATTTTTGTTGACGAGATTTATCAAGCTCGAGTGCGCGTGCACTCGGACACACTCGCCGTGGGTCAATTCGTCTCATGGTTATGTTTATGAACTTAACCGACGTCCGTGTAAAGTCCACGACGAGGAAGGACCGAGCGAAACAGATCTGCTATTTGGTTAAATATAGACGCCCGTCTATAAAATCTAGAACTGGATACTTTTGTACGTTCAAGTCGTCCTTAAGCAACATTTCCAGTACTTTCTTCGCGCGGGTAACAGTAGCTATATTTAAATCAAACAGAAACGATAGATGTGATTTGCATCGTACGTCTACCAAACATTCCAAATTTCCTGTACGCAAATTTGCATACAAAATCTTATCCTCACTTTCTCAAACTTTCTCACTTGACAAACATAGATAGTCTTCCTGTATATATCAAGAAAATGTAAACTCTGGCTGTAGAAGACATTGTCAGTGTTTAAAATCACACGCAGAAATAGAGATCTTCGTAAAAAGAAACGCGGCAAGGCGGTTCTTTTTCGTCAGTATCGACACCTTAACGAGCATCGATTATTCCCGCGGGTGAAAATGAAAAAGACACGTAGCATACCGTTGCGGGAGATAAACTAATTTGTGCCGAGGAGAAGTATGCGGCGAGGAGATGCGAGCGTGATAATGGAAAACGCAAAGCGTAACGGAGCGCGCCTCATTGCGCGTGAAATCCCGGT
Organism: Melipona bicolor; assembly: GCA_030673865.1. Lineage (NCBI taxonomy): Eukaryota > Metazoa > Arthropoda > Insecta > Hymenoptera > Apidae > Melipona > Melipona bicolor. The sequence goes on along the minus strand of JAHYIQ010000016.1, from coordinate 1,670,504 downwards.
CGCGATAAAGATTTTAGATACACCGCGTGATAGTTGGCCGAGTTGGAAACCGCGATTTTCCATTCGGTTAAAAGCGACGACGCGAGTTGAGCCCGATCGAAAAGGGAGGGGGGCACAGGGTGAGGGGTGGTGGGGGGTTAACGGGAAACGTGGGAGAAATGCATAATTCGCGTGCTTTTGTTAATAGCGAGGAGTTGCGGACGACGCGCGCCGGATGTTCCGTTTAGTTGTCGGTCGAATGCAAAACGAGCAGAAAGAGGGAGAAAAAAAAAAACAGTAACGAGGAGAAATAGGAAATGACGCGGTAATAAAAATTCTGGATGCAATTAAAGCGCTAAGTAGCATGTAAGACGCTGTGACGTTCTGACAAGTTAACGCGATGAAACGGCAAGATAGAGGTTCTAGGTACACATCTTTAACACCGGAACCTGTCAAAGTGACGACTCTTTTTTTTTTTTTTTTGCAACTCCTACGAACACGTAGGTACCTTTGCAAGATAAATGTTGATCTTCACCGAAATTCTCGCAACTAATTGCGATGACATACGAAACAATGTTAAATACAAAACAAACATTCTCTTGCAAGAAAACGTGACGCGAATTTGAATCGAAGCAACTTGTTTCTTCTTTTCTCCCACTGCTAATAAATCATATTTTATTTCGCTCGAGTCAAACGTTCAACCCTTTCTCGTCCACCGATACCATCGGCAATTTCACGCAAGTTAATCTGCATAAACGCCGCGGCTTATTTTCGATGCTTATCTCGTTCTTTTGCAACAACGCGAAACAATAACGCATTACTCGACAATGCAGCAATCCCACCTTCTGGCGCGCGGTTACAGTGCGTAAGTACCTCTACTTACGCGATTACGGACGGCGAGCATCGAGCGAGAAACGATCGCGTCGAGTTTGACGAACGATATCTCGTCGATACACGTGATTCGCGAGCCGCAGACGTCGGAGGATTCCGTGGAAAATTACAGGGGAATAAAATCGAACGAAACGCCCGTGAGACTCCGCTCGCGCGGTTACATACCTGAGCAACCGGATCTCATTGACTTCTTGACCTTCGCGTTTAAGAAATGGAGTTCCCTTGACCTGGGAATAAATAAACTGACTGAAACCGCTGGCTCTCGGCGATATCACTTCAGCCCGAGCGTATTTATACTCTTGCCTCTACCAACCCCCTTCCCCTCCCCCCAGTCACCCCCCTCCTGCTATGTATTATATCGTGGCTCTATTACGCGTAAGCAAAGTATTAAGTGCTACTCGGTAATTGAAACTGGATACTCGGTGCACGGCGTTCCCCTTTATCTGTCATTACGGGATCGCGAGTCGGAGAACGCGCGGGTAACCGGTAACGACCGCGGGCAGCTCCGCTTTTAACCTCCGTTTAATTTCGTTAATTAATTGTCACGATCGATCGCCATCGGCGATCTCTATTTCAGCTTCCGTTTCTCGCAACGGCCGTGCAACGACTGCGAGCGAAAAACCGCGCGAGCGCGCTCTCGGTATTATCTGCGCCACGTTACGAGCTTAATTAGCATGAGAAACACGCGCGGCTTCGCGTTAGGTTCGCGCGTAGATAAGTAAATTGCTATATTCCCCGACACCTTCTAACGAGTCGCGGAGTCCAACTCAGTTATCTCGAGCTCGAACCGCGCGGAAAAAAGGAAGAGCTTTATTTTACGATCATTCGAATTATCTCGTTTGTTTGTTATCTCCGCTCGATTGACTCGAATTACTTCCTCCGATCGTTACCACCTATTTATACATTCGACTCGAAATATCTCTCTCAATTCCCCCCTCCCCCCCTCCTCGGTTGAGACAACAGCCGATTGCAGCAAGTCGCAATCGTGTAGCCGAGCAGCTCGAAACCACTTTACCAATCCCGACTGTCACTTTACGTCGGCTTCGAGCGAGGCTGATCTTCCGTTCTTTCGATAGTTGTTACCTTCGTGTCTTTCTTTTTTTTTTCGCGTAAGATCTCTTTCAAGTATCCATTTTCCACTGGGGAAATTCACCCAAGTGTTTTGAATCATCAGCGAGTTGAATGATCGTCGACGAGTAATTTGACCGATTTGAACGGGCGCGTTCTCGACCGAATTAATCGTCAATTGTCCTCGAAAACGGTCGTTTTCCACCGAAGGCCGCGAGACGATTATTACCGCGTTCCTATTTTCAGCTAGTGGTTCTCACAGACCGCAGCGTTTCGACGTCGTTCTCGGACGATCAGCCGATTTACAGTCTGAATTAAGGGGAATTTGTGCGAGAAAAGGCTCAATGCCCGTTAGGAGAACCGGAATAGTAACGCGTTGCGTGAAAATTTAACGGAATACTAAGGCGACACGAGGAACTGGCTCGAATGCCAGACACGTAGCACGTCTCACGAGCACCGGATCCTCATTGGCTCTGGACGGCTCGAGTGTCATTCGATATTAACCTCTGACAGCGTGACATACTTGTTACGTGAATATTAAAAACACGGATAGAACACGACGACAAATTTCGAGTCACTCGTTTTTTTGTACTGACTCTCGAAACTACTGCCAATTCTATTATCATTCAATTTTATCGAGAAGACAGCGGTTCCTTAATTTTTTCTGCCGAAACACGTAGTGCCTTGGTCTCCAATGTGCAGCGCGTTTCAACACGCCGTCGAAATAAAATCGAAATTGAAATGAATTGAAAGTGAAAGATACGTTTTAATATCTTTCAAATCTTAAAACCTTTAAATTTAAATTTTAAAAATTTTAAAAATTCTTCAAACTTTTTCAAATTCCTCGAGAATGAATATTAGAAACTTATATTAGGCGGAATTGATACGACAAAAAATTTAGTCACTTGTAAAGTTGTGTTTATATTGAATTTCCAAACTGCTAATTTCATTCCATTTTGAAAAGATAATTTTTTCTGCAAATTATTTATTTCGATGAAACGCGTAGCGTAGTGCAATGCATTTCAGTATCATCGAAATAAAATCAAGATCAAAGTGAAAGATACATTTTAATATCTTTCAAACCTTAAAATTTTAATATCTTAAAACCTTTAAATTTAAATTTTAAAAATTCTTCAAACTTTTTCAAATTTCTCGAAAATGATATTAGAAACTTATATTAGGTGGAATTGATACGACAAAAAATTTAGTCACTTGTAAAGTTGTGTTTATATTGAATTTCCAAACTGCTAATTTCATTCCATTTTATTGACAAGATAATTTTTTCTGAATAATGCAATTAATAATTACTTATTTCGATGAAACGCGTAAGTAGTGCAGTCAGCTTTCTGACGTGCGATGCATTTCAGTATCATCGAAGTAAAATCAAGATCAAAGTGAAAGGTGCGTTTCAATATCTTTTAAATTTCTCGAGAATGAGTCACTCTAAATCCGATTCTTCAAATGAAGCCACTGCTGAGAAACTGCGAATTAATCATTTTTGCCACGACTGTAATCGTCCATCACGGTAAATATCAGCGTGCCGCAGAACTTTTCAAAATATTTTGTTCATTAGCTGCTGAAGACTTTTACTCCTTCTTTCCACATTAACGATCCAATTATACTTTCAATCTTCTTGGTTCATTCCAACGCTGACGCCAGATTGGATTAACAGTTCGCGAAACTCGAACTTGGCACGATATTTTTATCGCCGCCACGTGAAAAGAAAAGAATCGCTAAGAATCGCGAATAAGAAAAAAAAAAAGAGACTCCAAGGTTTCCAGGTAAAAAACAAAAGAAAGAAAGAAAAAGGAAAAAGTGAAAGGATGACTAGATTTGGTGCAAGATCGGCTAGGCACTCAAACGATAAATCAGATTATGCAAATCGCCGTGGTGACGTTCCGCCGATTGCGATACAATTTGTGATCGAATCGCTTTCGTACGTGGACGTACGGTAACGAGGAACTGAACTGGAATTTGGATCGAAAATAACCGCGGCATTCCGCCGATGCTGCGCCTCGATATCGGCTCGGTGTTTTTAACGTCGCGACCGGATGCGACAGAACGCGCAACCCACCGGGTTTTAAATAAACCATAATCGAGCGTGCGCGTTGCATAAATCTTTTTCGTGCCTGGACAAGTTAATCGGCCATTTTACCTCCTCGGCCGAGGAGGTGCACCGACGAGCCGCATAAATTATCGAGTAATTGCCTCTCCCGACGACTTTTCCGAGGGAACGCGAATGCGTGTCGTTCGATGGTACTATCGAACTGGCAACAGAGACGGATGGATACGAGTGCGTAACGATCGTGGCCGATCTCTCTCGTAAAACGCGATCTGGTTAGCAAGATCGAGCTGCTACCAATGTGCGTCGAACGGCGCACGGTGCCGACCGTGAATGCAAATAAGGACGCAAACTTCGACAAACTAGTCGTCAAAGATCAAGGCAGAGGGAACAGAAAGAGCCAAAGGGACAAATACGCAAATAAACAGAGACAGAGAAGATGAGGATAAAAATGAACGAAAAAAATCGAGGTACCGTTTCGACGTAAAATCGCGAATCAAATCGGGAGAGGATCGTTGTGACATGCAAACACGATCCGGCACGAATACTCGAAATGCAGTTTCGTTGTACGCTTTGGAACAGCGTCAATCAGAGCGTGAATTCATCGATCGTGTCTCGTCCCTTCCTCACTACCCCCCTCCCCCCCTCTACCCTTTTTTTATTTGCTCGGCGATTCGTCCTCGATTAGCTGAAAAGGAAGAAATCCGTCATTTCACGGGGATCGCGGAATGAAAAAAAAAAAAAAAAAGAAGAAAGGCCCGGTCTCGCGTCTCTGCTGCCGTTGACAGCCGGTGCCACTTGCGGTATCACTGGAAAATGGGACAGAGGAAATTTATACGCACGCATCTCCCCATCCTCTGCCTGTCTTCGTGTAATTAACATAAATCACGACACCGAAGCCGAGCGAAATTACGATCGGCCTCGCGCAATTTTGTAGACGGTTATTACGACGTGAAATATAGAATGGACGTGATTCATCGTCAATTACATTCGTTTCGTTAGAAGCGCACGTTGTTATCGCATCCCACTAGCGAGGAATTCTGCAGAGTGGATTTAACCAATCTGTCTAAATTCGTGTCGTTTGCGAGTTCATCTGGCTCTGTAAAACGAATGTATACATGTACACGTGTCTGAAGAGTAATAATTGGTACTGTATTCGCTAGGTGAAATCATCTTTAAATTTGTTTCTTGCAATTAATTGGAGTAGAGTCTAGTTCGTTGTAAGGTCACGCGTCGTAAACGAGTTTTATTTAATTTTCTAATATACAAAATAATATGGTGTTGTCTCTTTGTCGTATAAATCCCTTCAATTTCCTTTTTCCTCGTTTTAGTATAATTAATAAATCGTTGGCGTTATCTCTCGGCAGCAGGAGAAAGAAAGGAAGTGCCTGCCAGCCCGCGGTACAAAAAGCCACGACTCCTTTCGTGATTTACCGATTTCACCAGGAATCCGTAGGCCTTTTGAATGGGACGTCGAAACGGGAGACGCATCCGCTCTTTGTCGGTCTTTCTCGCGGCGAGGCTCGTGGAAAACACACAGCGAGCCTCGCTGCGGACGCTATTCGTCAACTCGGTGACTTCAAACTGCTCGTCGGCTATTATCTCATGCGTTATGAATGATTCATGTACGATCACGGCGTCGGCTACGTGGCCTGCTTTTGTAAAAAATCGTAGATTTTCCTCTCCCGGGGTACCGTTCCCGAGAGCCACATTCACGACACGTAGGGTTTTCGGAGTGAACCGACGGAATTAAAAAAGCACCGTACCCGTATCGAAATATTCAATTGTCGCGTTAAAATACGTGGGCATGATTGTAATAGCTGGTATACACCGGGTGAACGAAGAGTACTGATTCGAACGTTTTCATTGATTCTTTACCTGACGATTCGGAAATAACTTTTCTTCTCTCAAGGTGTTTCTTTGAAATACAGATAACATAACTAAAATAACCGTATTCGCATTTAATCTGGAATAATAAATTAGAATAGTTGTTAAAAACTGCACGACTTTTTGCCATAAAATTTTATTGATACGGAAACATTTGAATCGACACAAAACAAATTACAGGTGCGATCGTTCAGTACCAGACAACGCCACTCCCACTAGAGGTCTACCCCACGCCCCCTCACGAATCACGTGAGTCAAATCAACCAATCGCTAATTTTCGTTGCATCAGCGTAGCCCGATTTTCTGGCTTACCTCCGCTAAAATCATTTTCAGTGATAACATATGTCAATTATTTTTTCATTGGTTCTACATATTGTATCGTACAAATACCTTTTAAACTGACCCGAGTATTGTTTCAATATCTGAGTAAAAAAACTGAGTGAGAGTTGATATTGCAGAAAACTTCCCCATACACCCAATAATTTCTATAATTCAATAATTTAATTTCTCCAGTTTCTCGTAAAAATTCGACTATTAAGAACAGTATTTTGTTCTCTGAAAAAAAACCCAATAAATTAGTGAATCATTAACTGTCGGAAGTACTAATTAAATTAATGTTCGTGCATGTAACACGCAAAGAAAAATCACGCAAGGTACGTAAACAGAGCGTCGTATCTCGAGTAAGCGAATTACTTGCTCGTCGAGAGAACACCTGAACTAATTACACGAGAATGGGTTTGCGTAAGCGATAAAGCCGATTTTTACGAGAACAACAAAGTTATTACGTAATTTTTCAGTATATTACCACGCGGTCGAACTGCGTGTGAACGTGTATGCGTGAGTACACGAAGATGCACTTTATCAGAGACGAGCTCTCATCGAGATAAACGCGACCAAGGAAAGGACGAGATATAACGATAAAAATACTTACGGCGAACATTCAAGAGATATTAAAAATGAAAGAAACGTACGATCGAGTTTCTTTATTGAAGGAAAGAAAAAGTTTGACGTGAATTCTCGCGAACGATGAGATGACACTTGTGTCGGTTCTCGATAGAGGCTTCTTTGTGTGTACATCGACTGTACGGGATTGTCTTTAATTACCTTTATCCTTTGAGGAATGTTATACAATGAAGCTAATATTTTCATTGACTAAAATATAGATAAATTAAAAAAATATATATATATATACAATATAATAAAAGTTGTAAAGTGTAAAATTAAGTGGCTGATAATTTGTAATTCCTAAAATTGATCTTTCTATGACGAGCGTCACGTTAACGCGATAGTAACGTATTCCGAGAAGATTAGTATCTGTATATAAAATTATCCATCGACGTAGCTTTTATTATCAACTTACGTTGATTTGTAACTATTTAGCCTGCGTGCCTTTTCTCTTGAAAATTCGAAATGTAAAATCTATTTGTCACTCGGGATTTATATAATGCACGATTGCCAGAATAAATAATTCGCGATAAAAAAATATTGTTAACATATTTCGCTTACAATTAGCACCGATCAAAACATCTCTGATTAAAAATCCAACTCTAATCCATTCGATCGTAATCCTCCAAATCCCTCTCGTATCTTTCAATACCTTCTCAACGACGCAAATGCTCCGATCAATGAACGATCGTCTCAACAAACGAAATAGCTTGAAATTTACGTGAACGCCAGAACGCAAAACTGATCGTCAAAAGAAATCGCGAAAAGAAAAAAAAAAACACAGAAAAAGAAGAAGAGATCAGTAATCATACACTTGGAGGTGCGCGCGAGCGATTTCGATTCGTGATTCATCGAAAGGAAATGATCTGGCACCGGATCGATCGGCGCGGTTCATCCAGGTGTTTCGGTCAGCTGTACCGGCCACGCACTTGGAGGAGTTCCGCTCGTCGTCGAAGGAATCAGCTTATCTGGCTAACGCGATAAGGAGAAGCGATTACGCACCCGCGAGTACACCTTTCGTGCAGGTGAACCCAAGTTCTATGAAGTTTCGCCGAATCGAGATATCCCTGTCGGATCTCGATAATCCACTCGATATCGTTTCTTTCCTTTTTTCCTCCTACTTTTCTTTCTCCGACTATCTCGGCGAACCTGCACCGCTCGTCCACGGTGGACGATTTTTATGTATTTTTACGTTATCCTCGGTGCATGGCAATCGATAGGATCTAGAGGAGTGCTTCATTTTGCTTTGTCATTGTTTCAAGTTTAAAAGCTTGATACGTATATTTGAACAGATCGAAACGCAAGTTTCTGATGTTTCCGATGTTTTCGTGAATATTGAAAACTTACAAGATCTGAAACTTTGAAATATTTACGTAGACTAAAAATTTTAACAAAGACAGATTTTGTTTTGTAATTTAATCAAAGACTTTACAATTTTTCGACAGCATACGGGTACTCTGAATGTTTATTTACTTCGTATAAAAATAAGTTAATTAAAAAAAGTCTGAATTTTTAACACGAAATGCTAAAAAAAAAATCAGAGTTCAACATCGTTAACTAGAATGTACGCGTAAAGTATATACATACGTCGTAATTAGCCCAGATTAAGTAAGTACACTTGTAAGTACACTTATCTAATAATACGATACGATAGACGGCACAAGTCTTTTCAACGGAATTATTTTCCCTTTATAGACAAAACATTGGGAATGTCTCGCGTAATCTCCCTCCGTCTCGCAACGCCAAGACCGAGCTTACAAAACTAAGAAAAAAAAGAAAAAAGAAAACCGTAGGAAAAAGAAAATCCTCGATAAAACGTTGCACTTTACTCCAATCTCCGCGGCTCGCTCGAGCGAATGAATGAACTCAGCAGTTGCTGACGCAAGTTTACATAATCTGGCGTGAATTTTGAACCTGGACAAATATCGAAATAGATCCGGCTAGACAGTGCTCCGATACAGAGGATGGCCACCGATAAACAGGTGCGTCGCGATGCGATTTTATCGAGTTGTTCCGCGCTTCTTTTAATTAAACCATCAGGTGTTACAACGACCTGTCGCGATAACCATCCAATCCGAATAAGAATCAAATGAAAAAGACGACAGAGAACTCCCTTCGTTTCGTCTTTTGTTCGAACATTTCCTTCGCGAGCATTTGAATATAGTTTTAAGTCATTATTGTACTTATATCTATATATACATACATACATACATACATACATACATACATATATAAAGTCATTATTGCACTTATATCTATATATACATACATACATACATACATATATATATATAAAGTCATCATTGCATTTATATCTAATACTATGTGTGTGTGTGTATATATACATAGATTAAGTCATTATTGCACTTATATTTATATATATATACATATACATACGTACATACATACATACATACATACATGTGTATATATATATAAAGTCATTATTGCACTTATATTTAATTATATATATATATATGTGTGTGTGTGTGTATAGATTAAGTCATTACATTTATATCTAATACGATAGACGACAAATTTTTTTCAAACGGAATAATTATTTATATAATGATAATGCACGATGTAAGCATGAATCGACACGCACACACACACGAATCGATAGAAATACGAACGCACTTGTCACACATATCATACACGCACGTCGGAGAGGAAAAAAGCAGAGGCACGATCTTCGGCGCAGATACTCGCTCGTTTCTCCTAGACGCGAAGGTCGAGTCTGCACAATAACATTTCGTAACGCTTTATCGTAAACGAAAGGCTGAAAGGTCGGTTACGTAATTAGGCGTATGACGGTGCGGTTTCGTTTTCCATTATCTCGACGTGAAAGACACGTATCGGTCGATCCGTACGACTGCGATCCGTACCGATTTTCCGCATACCAAAGCGGTCTTGTATCCACTGCTGGTCGCAGCTGTCAGGAATCTTTCTTCTCTTCGTTTTCTTTTCTTTTTTCTTTTCTTTTTTTTTTTTCGTTTACGAATTTATCGCGCGAACGAAGAGATCGCTCCGAGTCACGTAACCTACTCGCGAACAATGACGGAACGAGCGTGTCGAGTCGCGCGTTCAAAAATGGAGCGATCGGTATGACGTCCAGAGAGATTGCCATGCCTTTATACGGCGGTTCATCAGCTCGCTGCTCGAGGATTTCGATTTGGTTAATCGAAGTTTCCTACTCCGGTTGGGTAATTGGGTCGCCGTTCGTCCAGAAATTTGTTTTGCGAAAACATCACGTTGAAGAATTGTTGAGATCAAGGTAAAGTGTCTTTATATTATAACAAATATTACAAATATTATAATATTACATTAATATAATATAATATAATATAATGTTATAATATTATAATTTATTTTATTTGTGATTTCTTCCTATCAAAATACGGGAGAAATTTTGATGTTTTTGTAATGTTTAGTACAATAGAGGATCGATATTGCGTCATCCACTGATGGTGGAAATTTTGGGTTTGATTAATAAATCAAGTTACAATTTAACGAAAATAAATTCTGCGAGACGCTATTGCCGATTGTTTCGAGGTTAAAGTATAAATCTCTTTCTTACACTTTCTTTCCTATTGAATGATCATTTTTCCTCCGATGTAAATACAGTTCGAACTTTCCCAAGATTTGGAAGAGGTTAGAGATATAGTTACACGTGGCAGTGACTCATCGTTTTGCCGGTGCAAAAATATCAAAATTCTCGATACGTTTAACAAATCATCGCGTGTGACTCCGAAAAAAAAACGAAAAATCTATGTATCGTTTCTGCGATATATGTAAATGAAACTGAGATGCTTCTTCCAAATCTCCTTCGTCAGCGTCGCGGAACGTCCTTGCTAAGACAAGAGCTGCCTCTCGCAAACTGCACCACTACAGGCAAACCTGACGGCCATTAAAATTCCCGAGATAGCTCGATATTTCACCTAATTACGCGGGGAGCGAACGACAGACTCTATTGTCACGCGAAACTCGGACGAAAGTCGATAATTCTTCCATGGGACCGCAACGAGCGGGATCGTGAAAATCGATCGCCTCGTGTCTCCTCCTCAAGCGCGATTTGTCGCTGCGAGAGAAAAAGGACTCGCGCATCCACACCTATAATTAGCGCGTGTACTCGCGTGTTCGCCCCTTTGGAAATCGGGACGCGTCGCGATTGCGGACTGGTGGGACTGCTCTCTCGCGTCTCTTGCAGCTGGCGCGCGGACGCACCGGCCGCGAACGACCCCAAAGCGAGCCGGTAATCGCGTGCTTCCTGCCGCATCGCGTCCGTCGTTCGTCGCGATAGCCTGCGTAGCTTACTCACCTCGTACGCACGCTCGCTCGCTCGCTCGCTCGTGTACACTCGCGCGAATAAATTTGCGCCGTCGGCGAGGCGCGCGCGCGCGCGCAAGGTTTAGGTTAGGTTTCGTTTCAGAAAAGACGGAGGAAACGAGAGGTGGCTTTGTCATCGCTGGCGAAATGACGACGATTTACGCAGCCGAGAATGGCTCGATGGAGCTTCGATGGAATTTTGATACGTCCGCGAATGTTTTTTGGGAATAAAAAATGTTTTTTTTGGGGGGGGAATAATATCTGAATTTCACTTTTGTGAAATACTGTCGCGTAGTATCGACAACTCTACAAGAAAAGTTAATAACACGATAAAAAACACGAGTTTCTATTAATATATTTCAGTAAAGAATATACTGTTATAAATATATAAAATCTCCATAGAAAATTATAAATCGATCGAATTTTGATCACTTTGGTAGTGTTGAAACATTTCAGACGATGAAATTTACGTTGATCAGATTGCTTAAAATCCTGAGAAGAATAAGAAATCCTAGAAATTTGAGATTGTGTAAATCTAAGGCTTGAAATTTATTTCGTTGCGAGTTGGTTAATTAAACAGAAAGATGCAACGTCGAACACTAGTGAGTATTGTGTAAAAGATAGGCTTGGTATTTCAACTTAATTTGTTGTAATTTTTATTAAATGAACGACGAAGAACCGCGAGGAAATAAAGCATTTCGGAATGAAATAGTTTGAAATGCTCTTTGTTATCAATGAACCGATGAAAAGTACTAGATCAGTTCGAAAGCTTCGTATTGCGTTAAGTGATAGTAATTGATCTGGCTGCAGTGGACAATTGAACGGTGAACTTATTGGTGGCAAAAAAAAAAAACGTGAAAAAATAGTTAGAATACCGAAGAATATCGAAAACACTCGGTACAGTCTGATAAAAATCAATAAAAGATAACTTTAAAACACGTCAGAAACGCAGTTAAATACGTCGGAGAAACATTCAAATTTATTATCATTAATTCGAAACACACTTTGTAGTGTGCCAACTATAAAATCCAATTAATTTCATATCGACAATAAAATCTCTCCTATTCATTTATCGAAGATTACTCGAAGAACAACTTTTTCATTTTACATAATTTCATGTTAATTTTATTTATTCAATTCTTTAAAAAAAAATCAACAAAATCAAACTTGTCCAAAATTCGTTTCACTTACAACTTACGAAAGAAAGATACAATTTCGACAACTCGCGATTTTCAATAGTTTCGAGTTATTTCCAAAATAATCGATTCAAATTCCAAATTCGCGAGGTACGCGGTCTGTAGAAGCTGAAAAAAGAGGAAGAACGTCGCAGAAAACGAGAAGCAGAGGAAGAACACGCCGGACCCGGTAAATCGTCGAAACCCGTTTTCTGGGTGGTTTGGGGTGAATTTCTTTTTTCGCGATGCGCAGAGAGCCGAAGAGAGGAGGAAGGCATGGGAGTGCCCCCACGAAAATTATTCCGTGGAGTGTATCTTGGCATCCGATGATTGTGCGCCAGAGGCTAGAGTGGTCTCTCGGAGTGCACGTGCGCCTTGCACGTGTTAGCTGTGGGGCGACCCTCCCGATTCCTGACTGCCTACAGACTGTAACATCGTATCAGGGCCACGCCAGCTATAACTATATACCCACACTTGCCTCGTCGTACTTCATCTCTCTCTCTCCCTCTCTTTCTCTCTCTCTCGTTTCCTCCTTGCTGGTTGCCTCGCACCGCCGCGATTCCACTTTACCCGCTCTCTGTCCTCTTCTATTCTGACGCGGTGCTAATTGTAAGCGCAGAGCTTCTCAGCCGTCACGATCGCGGGAATACGCAGGGAAATCGTGGAATCGGGAACGACACGATCCAATGCTATCTTCCTTCGCCATCTACCGTACGCGGTTCGCGTACGTGCAACGCGATTCGATACGCCCGGGGGTCTTTGTAACCGTGGGGTTGTTCGATTGTTTCCTATTCTTTTTTCCTCTTCTTTTCTTAAATTTTTACAAAATTTGTGTTATAACAGGCTTTGTATCTTTTTTAATCTTTAATCTATTTTTAATCTTTATTTTATATTTTATATTTTCCCAAGATGTTTTATATATTTTATATTTTATATATATTATATTTTTTATTTTGCACGTTGCAATCTGTAGATGCTTGCGCCCTCAAGTTTCTTCGAAACGCACTAACACCCACAATCTTTTCAGCGAATAATTTTGACTCTTTTCGACGATAGATTTCTTTTTCTACATGGAAAATAGAGAAAATTTTATGTTAAATTAATCTACGTTGAATATTTTAGCTCTCTAAGTTAGTCAAGAGTTAGAAAATGTATTTATCTTAATATTGTAATTACATAATCCCTTTCTATCCATTCAAGTTTTGTCAGATGTTGAAAGAAGAGAGTATTGGATCGTGTCGTCAGAAATTGTGTTACAACAAATCGTCTTTTTTTTAGAACACATCAATTACGATAATTTGATAATAAACGACAGGAAGAATGGAATTATTTACATCATAATGCAAGCACCTAGGAAGCCAAAAATAAATTAGTACACAGCAACAATAGCGAAAGAGACCGAGAAAGGTCGATAAATTATTAAACTAATTTCAAATTCATACACACGCGAGGCCTGATACGCGCGAATTAGGTACACCTATCATTTGCTCGACTTCTTTCCCTTTTCAAAAAAAAATCCTCCGATATCCGGTTTTACACGGTCGACTTCGTGGCAACCGGTTCGTACATGCGTATATATCAGGAAGAGAATATCTTTTACAAGTTTGCTCCCACAGTGACGCATCAATAGGCCGCTAATTAGGGAACAGATAAATAGGAATCAAGTTGTGCGTCACTGTCACGGAATACGGACGTTGACGGTTCGAATTATGGGGACAAATTTGAACAGCGCCTTTCCCCTTTCTTCCAACAATCTCCATTAGTTCAACATCGACCGACCTGATATTTCCGAGGGGGCAACTCTGAATGAATTCATCGACTCGTCGCAATTGTCCGATTTTAACGACACAATCGATATATCGAACAAGATAATTAGGTAAGCATGATCTGTCCAAGTGTGATTGTGTTATGGACTATCTGTGTGTATTTGTTGCTTTACATGTGAAATCACACAATTTATGGAACTTTAATATCTCTATAATTATGATTTGTATATATAATTAATAAATTTATATGTATAATAATTGTATACAATAATTATAATTAATAGATTTATATATATAATAATTATAATTAATAAATTTATATATATATAACAATCATATACAATAATTATAATTGATAGATTTATATATATAATAATTGTATACAATAATTATATAGATTTCTATATATAATAATTATATACAATAATTATAATTAACAAATTTATATATATAATAATCATATATAATAATTATAATTAACAAATTTATATGTACAATAATTACAATTAATAGATTTATATATATAATAATTATAATTATATAGAACTTTATTATCTCTATAATTAATTCAGACTTCAGAGAAAGAAAACTTCACTTTCGAACGTTTCATTCAAATTTCGATTAAAAATGTAACAATTTTGAACAAGATTTCATCTGTTAGAGAATGCTGTTAAACGATGCCCCAAATTTTTCCAAGGGATCTTCAAAAAAATCTCGAATACCAACAAAAAGAAAAAAAATAACTACGATCGAAAAGAGCTGTTACAAAGCGTTAATGGTATAATCTTCCGACACCCGACAATAAAACGTCGTTTGCGTGGTTCCTTTCCCCGGACGCGAGACCAACGATACCGGTTAATTTACACGAGCGATTATTTCGGTCGTGGAAAGAGCGGCTTGCAATCGGCCGGGCAATAAAAATACGCTCCGGCACCGAAACGGGAGACAAAAATCGCGGCGCATCGCGTCGCGCCGCCGCGAGGATCCGCTATTTGCGCAGCTGTTCAAACGGGCCGTACCGCGAAAATACTACACCTCGGGTCCGCCGGGTTTTTAAAATAAATCCGTCAAGTGGCGAAGCACGCGCGTCCGTGGAAATACACGCTCTCGCATCGGTGACCCGTTTTTCGTCACCGGTAGGAGCAGGGTCCGTTTAGTTCTCCGGTTTAACGGAGATCTGGAGCACTAGGTGGTACTCCGTGCTCTAAGCTTCTTTACCTAGCCGCCGGGGGAAACCGTGCTCCGGCCTCGGAGGAGGCCAGAGAGAACAGAGCCGCTCATTGTACGGCTAGACATTGAATTTGATTATTTTCAACGCGCAGCTGCGCGACGCCCGAGCCAGAAAACCAGTCGAATCCCATTAAGACCGAGACAATTGTTTCTTATTCCCCCCTTTCGCTCTTTG